>CM062630.1:8060883-8660883 GCA_025617555.3 Puccinia polysora | reverse complement strand
GCAACCCCTGTTAACCCCTCCGCTGCTTCCTCCCTGTCCCAGGGTGACATCCCTACAAACCAACTTAATGATAAGTGGACTGCCTTCCTCTCCAGGGCCAAAGAAGCTTTGTGCCCGGCCCCAGACTGAGACGCTTTTTCTATCCTCCAACTTTACTGTCATGTTTCCAAGTCTTTGACCCTCCATTTACTCAATGCAGCCAACCAGTTTGAAATCCTGGCTCTTCAAGAACCCTGGATCAATCCATTCACGCTACGGCCACCCAAACATCCGGCGTGGCAAGCTTTCTCTGCTTTTGAACACTCTCTGGATTGCTGATCTTCCCGGCACAAGGCAATCTTCTACGTCAAACGTTCAATCCCATTGACTCAAATTTGCCTCCTTGAGGGTGGCTCTCAGTGCCTTGTGGCGGTAGAGCTACTATTTGGTTCCTCGGAAACAAGACTAGTTAATTGTTATAACCCAACCCCTTCCTCTTCTTCTATCCCTATCCTCACCGAGTGGCTGGCAAAATTCAACACCAGATCCAAGGCAACTTGGATTCTGACTGACTCTAACCTTCATCACCCCCACTGGAACCCCCCTGGATGTAGAAAACGCGAGCCCAAGGCCGCCTCTATGTTAAGTTTTCTGGCTGCGGCTGGTTTCCGCTTTGCCTCCCCGAAGGGAGTACCCACTTTTTTTTCCCAGATGGGCCAAGGTTCAACAATTGATCACGTATGGTCTAACTTTCTAGGATTCAAACACACAAAGAAGATCTCAATTACGGGTGAAAACTATGGATTGGACAATCAAGGCGTGATCATCGACCTGACGCTTGGCAAGCCCCCCAAGGAATACGTTTGGAGGGACCCTTGGTGGACGGACCTCCGACCCAACCAAGTTTCCGCAACCCGGTCCTCTCTAATGTCTTTTATAGATGATCCGACTCTATTGATCCACTCCCGGGCTCAGGCTTTCACAAACACCCTCTGTAATGCTCAGCAAGAATTAGGCCATAAAGGGTTGGCCAATACGCATTGACAAAAGGCTTGATGGTGCCCTCAGACCCTAGACCCTGTAGTCAGGACGCGTAACCAAGCTAGGAGCTGGTTCATCCTGACCGGATTGGAGGAAGCTCGGCTGTGCTATAGCAAATGGAACTGGTATTTCCTTCACTTGGTTGCGTCCTTGAAAAGACAGAATTGGGAGCGCGCTCTAGCTAACCCTTCCCCAGACTCCGTCTACTCAATTTTGCGCTACGCCAAGAGACAGGTAGGGGGGGATGTTCTCCCTCTCAAGACTGCCTCAGGGCGTTTGACTCATGATAAGTCCAAGCAGGCGGCTCTCCTCTTTGCGGGAACGGCCGCCCTGGACGCCCCCTTCAATGCCTTGGACATAGTGGACAATGGGCCGTCCAGGCCAGTGGTCTTCCGAGAGGTCCCGGTGAGTGAAGTGCGTGCAGGCTTACGCAAAGTCCAAAAGAAGAAAGCTTGTGGTCCGGATGGTGTACGCAACAAGCTCCTCCAGCTCTTTGCCGCTGAATTGGCTCTCACCCTCTCTCGCCTCTTCTGCAATGTGGTACGGGCCGGCACTGTTCCAAAGTGTTGGAAACTGGCAACCACGGTTATAATTTGTAAGGCTGGGAAACCTGACTACACTCAACCCACAGCGTATTGCCCAATAGCCCTACTCAACTCAGTTGGGAAGCTTTTTGAGCTAATCCTGGCCAGACGGCTTGAGCGGTGGGCCGAGTCCAATGGCATTTTGGCCCAAGGTCATCTAGGCGGAAGAAAGGGTGTGGGCACGGAGGATGCCCTTTTTGTTGCTGACTCATGGGTTTGATCAAAATGGAGAGCAGGCAAGGTAGTAGCGGCGCTGTTCCTGGATGTCAAGTCAGCCTACCCATCAGTCCGGCCAGATAGACTTGTCCAGTACCTTTGGGACATACGGTGCCCCGCTTACTTAGTAGCATTAATAGCTGATTTTCTCTTTGATAGGTCAACGATCATCCGCCTGGGGGACTCCCTGTTGGGGGAATTCAAATTGGAGATTGGCCTCCCTCAGGGTTCCCCTCTTTTGGTTATCCTATACGTCCTGTACAACAACAGCTTACTGCATCATTCCCTCTCCCCGCAGGCAGATTGCATCTCCATATGTTACATTGATGATGTGGTGCATCTGGTGGCGGCAAGGTCCATAGAGGCCGCCAAATGCATGATCACCAAGGAAGAAACCTGGTCTCTTGCCTGGGACGAGTAAGCGGGTGCTATCTTTGACCCTGCCAAGGCACAGCTTCTATGGCTTTCATGGAAGAGAGGCCCCTTCCCTTCTACTCAACTTGGACCGGTCTCGCTTCCCCCTTCACCTGAGTTCAAGTGGCGGGGCTTCTTGTTGGACCCCAAGCTCCTGTACTCTGGGCACTTGAAGATGATGGAGAATAGAGTCCACCTTACCCTTGGCATGTTAAAGATTTTCGGCTCATCAAGCTTTGGGCTGGATGCAGCGGGAAGGGCTAACCTGATTTGGATGGTCCTTGCACCTAGAATCACTTACGGTGCGGCTGTTTGGGGGGTTGAGCCAAACGGCGGTAAGGTGTTGGCAGTAGCTACTAAGGCTGACAAGGCGGCAGGGATCTTCATCTACGGCCTCTTCAAGACCACAGATGTCTCTTTTATCCTTCCCCTTTTAGGTCCCCTTGGGTACTTGGAATTGGTCCGGCAATGCTCCTTTTCTTTCCACTATAGAAAACGGGTTCTGTCCCCCCATAACAACCCGGCCAGACTTTTCCTCCAGCACCCCTCCCCCGCGATTGACGACAGGTTCTCCTTGGGACGCCCTGTGTGCCATAGGGAGTTGGGAGCGTCTCTCAAACTCCATCCCAAGGAGATCTTTCTCTCCCCCGACGACGGCCCTGCATCTCGTTCCCCACCAAATGTTGACATCATCATCCCACAGGGGGATAAACAAACAGCTAAGTTACATGTTCTGTCATTATTGTCCTCCCTAGAAAATGATGAGAGTGCGGCAGTAATCTTCTGTGATGGGTCTTATGACACCAGGAAAGGGGGAGCGGGGGCGGCTTTTTGCCTACGCTCAAACTTGTTTGCTGCCTTCAAAAGTGATAGGTGGGAAGCTATTTCAAATCAAGAGTGCAAGGCTATTGGGTTGCTGGCAGCTTTTCGTTTAGCAGCCAATATGTTTAACAGATGCACCCTTCTAGGTAGGGTTTTTGTCCTGGTGGACAACCAGGGGGTAATCAAACGGATTAAGACCCCGTGCAGCCCTAGAGCAGGCCAGTACATCTTCCTGCAGATCAGAGACGCCCTAAACTCCCTCCCGAGCGCAGCAAATGTCACCCTGGTATGGTGCCCGGGGCATGTGGAGATTGCAGGTAACAAAATTGCTGACAGGCTTGCCAAGGAGGCTGTTGAAGACCCAGGATGCCTCCTTTTTCTGACCAAGGGAAACAAAAATAAGATTGCAAAGATAGTTTTTGGCAAGCAAAAGATTGCCCCTTGCCCCCCCCCTTATCCCTAGAAGGCTGGCTTTGCTGATCTTTCAGATGGCTGCCGGCCACTGCCCCCTGAACTTTTTCCTGTATAGAATTTGTCAGAAGACTGACCCTCTGTGTGCTACTTGCAGGATCAAGGAGACGGTTGAACATTTTTTTGATCATTGAAATGCTCTGAGAACACATCGCAGGAAGCTACGCCAGGAACTTCAAGCAACTGGCCTACAATTCAACCCAAACCAACTCAGTCACCTCCTGCTCAACGCCAAGGCTCAACCGGCTCTGGCAAGGTTTATCAAGAAGTCCAAACAATTCCAGTCCCGCTGGCAATAGTCTCCCTTCCCAACTCCCCTCTTGCTCCTCCTTTTCTTTCCTCTCATTTTCTTTTCTCTCTCTCGCGCCTTAATGTTTGATCCTTGGTCACTTTTGTATCCTTGCTCCCAAGGCTAGCTTCATGCTATTCACTCCCCTCCGGACTGCAGAGGTTGTACATATTTTTTCAGTGTCATAGTTTGCAATGCAATATAGCAAAATCACACTTAAAAAAAAAAAAAAAAAAAAAAAAAAAAAAAAAAAAAAAAAAACATGTCTACATATAGGCTAACCTTATACTATACACAGATAGACTCCATAGGCTTGCACATACTCAATCTCCCAGGCTCTACTCTACCTCTTTGTCTAACCCATACCTCTTTGGGTTATCTCTCTGTCTAACCCCTACCTCTTTGGTTTATCTCTCTGTCTAACCCATACCTCCTCTGTGTGGTTTATCCTTTGGGAATCTTTATGTACATCCTCTTGCAGATTGTATTACATACTCTCTCTACTTAGTACATAGTGTCATGACCCCCATGTACACTGTACATCCTTCAACTTTACTCTCCCAACTTGGACAGATCAGAGCTGGAACCTTGCCCCAATGTAGAAGCAGCCTCACCTAATGTAGTAGCATACCTGATCAACCCTCTCTGTTACTTAGACTGTTCCCATGACATCATATGTATAGTCTGAGCCCCAATCACTTGTACCTCTGTTGTAGTTCCAACCTCTTGTCTATTTAATAAGCCTCCTCTTCACTCTTCCTGATGGTTCCCCAAGAAATCAGTTTACTACTTCTTACTAGGAGATCTTTCCCAGCAAGTGTCATTCAGCACCCTTCAACCCAATCCTCCTCTGCTCCTTGTAGCCTCCTTCAGTAACCTTGCCCCTAATCTTACTGTGGGTAGAGACCCCTCTGTGCCAAGCCCTGCTTGCATGTCAGCAGCCCTTGTGACACAGGGTAACCAGGGGTAACTTGTCATGTGTTCTTGGTGCTATAGCACGTGTAGCATCTTATTCCTCAGGGTATGGGAATTATTCCACCTTATAATAGACATTAGGATGTGTGAATAACACTAATCTGTCCTATTTTTGTATTATTTAATTAATTATCCTTAGTAAATTTTCCCAGTAATTTAATTATTATATTAATAGACATTTCTACGGACATCTTGATGTCAGGTAAGTTCTCATTATGTATTATATAACTGGAGTAAAATTCATAATATTGATTTTACTCCTTATTTTTGAGTTCCAGTTGATTTACTAAGATAATTACTTAAAAATATAAGTTATGTGAATTCATGTAATACTTTTACATCATTAGTTTTCTTAGTATTTCACAAAGATATTTATGTCTAGTAATTCTCATAAAAGTATATTAAAGTATTTTAATATATTTTTAGAAGTTGTCATTGTCTTATTTTGGAAATCCTTGGTACTTTGAATTATATTAAATAAAAAATACGTATAAGGATTATTGATGTATTTTTATATAATATTATGCATTTTTAGACTTTCTACTATCCATGGGAACATTTATTACATATGTAGGAAGTTCCCGTGTATGTTGTAGCATGTTTACGCGGTACCTGATCCTCTCAGGCCGCCTGTCACTCTGTCAACCCATAGTCCCGCGGCTGTGTACTTGTCAGAGGCCAGGGGCTGCATACACAACCTTGACGGAGTGACAAGGCTGTATCTCAGCCGCACGCGGGTGCATTGGCTGCCCTGGCTGCGTGCGGGAATTGTGACAAAACACATTTCTGCCCATAACTCCTAAAATATACACAACACCTCAATTCTGACTGAATTTTAGGTGTGAAACCTATACGTGACAATGTGTGTGATATATATAATTGGCCAAAAAGCTCAATAATGGAGCCGTAGTATTTTGGTATTTCTTTCCTTAATTATTTAAAAATATAACAAGTTGGATTTCAAGGGTGGGGTCAGTGAGTGACCCTACCTAATTTTGGGTGGAGAATCCATTTCTGTAATAATATTTAAGGTTTTCCTACTACTTTCTGGGTTAATTGTATTTTTTTTATGTTATTTTTGTTACTTTTGCAGCTTGCTCTGCAATAGTAGCAATCTGACATTCCCCCACTCCAAGATATTGCCATATCTGAAAAAAATCTGGAGGAAGTTAGGAGAAAAAAATTAACTGCATATGTGCTTCCTGTAGTTTCTGAGATGTATTGGTCCATCAGGTATATTATTTTCTGGTAACCATTCATCTTTGTCTGCAGATTCTCCTTTGTATCTTACTAAGTATAGTCTGACATCTTTTCCTTGTACCCTCTCTTTCTTATCTCTCAATATCCTGCTGACTTTCCCTTTTTCTTTCACAGGGTCAGGTTCTATTGGGATTATTGCTGGAGGGAGGTTGCTGCCTTCTCTTGGTTTAAAGTGTTTGACTAGGCTAACAGGAAATACTGGATATTTTCTTGATAATTCTTCACTCAAGATTACTTCCACAGCATTTTTGCCATGCATCTTCTTGATAAAAAATGGTCCAACAAAGGCTGGTTTCAGTTTTCTGTTGCCTGCTAGGTTGTTGAAATTGGTTATAGATATCAAGATCCGATCACCTATTTTAAAGTCAGGTTCTTTATGGGATTTGTCCCATCTTTGTTTTTTGTTTTCAACAGCTTCTTCTATAAATTTCTGAGCATGATTATTTGCCAGATCTATCATCTTCTTAAAGTCAAGAGATGTTGGATGAATAGTGGCTAAGTTAGAGTTCAAGTTATTCCTAGGGAGTTTTGGAATCCATCCTCTTTCTAGTATGTAAGGAGCTTCTTTGGCAGTAGAATGTTTACTACTGTTATAAGCCATTTCTAGGGCTGGGAGTAGGCTTACCCAATCATGGAAATAACCATCTGAGTTTTTGTATTATAGACCAAAGCTACAGAACCTCCTTAGCATATCTTCTAGGGTCTGTATCATCCTTTCAGCTAATCCATCAGTTTGGGGATGGTATGCTGTAGAAAATGCTAGAGTAGTACCCAGTATATCATGTAGATTCCTCCAAAACTCAGAGGTGAATTTGGGGTCTCTGTCACTGATTGTAATCTTGGGTAAACCCACATCAGCTATGATCCTATTCCAGAATAGTAAAGCTACATTCATAGCACTATCTTCTTTGTGTTTAGGTAAGAATTTTGCCTTTTTGGAATATCTGTCAACTATAACTAAGACAGAGTTATATGAATGAGTACCTCCAGGGGGGAGGCTGGTGAAAAAATCCATATTGATAATTTCCCATCTTGTTGTAGGTTCAGATATCTTCTGTAAGAGTACAAACCTTTTTCCAGTAGTTTTATTAGATTTCTGGCAGGTTTCACAGCTAGTAACATATTCAGTAGTGACTTCTTTCCAGTCTATCCACCAGGCAGTTTGTTTTAATTTTTCTAAAGTTCTATCTGTGGATAAATTCCCTGATGAACAGTTTTCATGGCATTCCTGGAGTATATGTTGTATATGTTGTTTGTTGCTTAGTAGTAATACGCTGGAATGTTGATGTCTATAGTAAAGGAGACCATCCCAAAAGGTAAACCTTCCTGCTTTATAGGGTTTAATTAGTGAAGCAGGCAGGCTATTTATCAAGGCTGCTTCTGGGGATTCACATTCCATAATGGTAATCAGAAGCTTGATTTCAGGAGAGAAGCTATCCCTTACTAGGTTGAAGAAAGCAGTATCTAATTCACATAAGTGGATCCCCATTATTAGAGCACTCAATGAAAAAAGATTGATGTTCAGGATAGGAAAGATATCTTGATCTTCAGGGTCTTATGCTGGATTGTTATAGTCATTAGGAAAAGCATTCCTACTTAGACTATCAGGATTTTGATGTTTAGCTCCAGCTTTATGCACTGTGGTCATCTGTCCTCTATACTGTTGTATAGCAATTTGCCACCTGAGCATATGTCCGCCGGGAGTTTTCATGTTCATAAGAGTTCTTACAGCATTGCAGTCCGTGATTACTTGAAAAGTAGTGCCTTCTAAGTAATAGTGTAGCTTCTCTAAAGCCCATACTAGTGCCAAACATTCCAACTGACTGGCCCCATATCTCTTCTCTGTATCTTTTATCTGTCTAGATATGAAGAGTACGGGTTTTTCAACTGGTTTTTCTTCTTCTATCCTTTCCTGATGTAAAGCAGCTCCTAGCCCTTCCATGCAAGCGTCAATGTATAGTTTGAAGGGCTTGGAGTAATCTGGTTGGATAAGTAGAGAATTAAAGGTCATATCTACTTTTAATTCCTCATAGTTTTATAGTCTCTCATGAGTCATTTCAAATAGGGTGTTGTTGTTGCATACTTCATACATACTCTTATTTAGCATAGCAAACTTTGGTATGTATTGTCTGTAATAGCTGAAAAAACTAATGAAAGAAAGTAATTCTGTCTTGTTTTGAGGCATAGGTCTATTCATGACAGCAGCTATCTTATTTTGATCAGCAGCTAGAGTTAGACCAGAGACTATATGTCCTAAGGCTTTCAATTCTCTGTAGCCAAAGTTGCCTTTCTTCATGGAAACCTTTAATCCTGCTCTGGATATTGTCTGGAGTACTTATCTTACTTGGTTTAGATGATTATCCCAGTCATCAGAGTATATGATAACATCATCTATGTATATCATCATCCATCCTTGTTGGATGTAAGTACCTAGAAAAGTATCCATAGTTCTTGGGAAGTGTGATGGAGCATTCTTTATACCAAAGGGCATCCTAAGATATTCATATATTCCCAAATGACAGATTATTCTTGTAAACTTCCTGCTTCCAGGGCTTATTGGTATCTGGTGGAAGCCTTTAAGCATATCCATAGTAGTGATGTACTTAGCCTTGGACAAGTTATGCAGAGAATGATCAATCCGGGGTATAGGATAATAATCTGCTTGAGTGTAATTTTTGAGCATTCTGAAGTCTCCTACCATTCTTGACTTGTCATTATGCCAAGCTATGATTACAGGTGTGTTCACATCTACCTGTTCATTATGCCCTACTTTCCTTAATACTTGCAAGTCTATCAGTTCTTGGATATGTTCCTCAAGAGCTTTTCTAGACTTAGGACTAGAAGGATAGGCTGGCCTTCTTAATTTATGAGGATAAGGAGGCTTAATGGTCAATGTCAATACCATATCATGTCCTTGAATATCACCAATGTGATTATCTTTAGTACAAAAAGAATTCTGGTTCTCAAAGCAGACTTTCAATATATCTTTCTTCTGTTCCTCAGAAAGTTTCATATTCAGAGCTGCTTGAGAGAAGTATTCTTGGTCAAAGTCTTCTAAATGCTTTTGATAAGTAAAGGAGGGGAAGTTAGACTGAATGGTGCATATCTTAAAATTCTTATCCCAATTACCTCCTACTGTGAAGTATCTTCCTCTACTCTGGAACACATCTATACCATATAGACGTAAGGCATCATTACCCAGTATCAGGTAGTCACATAGTCCATTGAGAAATACTACAAATTCCACTTGTATTCTCAAAGATCCTTTAGTGTGAGGTAGTATTATAGGAGCAGTCCATACTCCAATAGCATTCATGGTAGAGTTTCAAGAGCTGAACTTGGCTTTTTGGAAGGGCAAAAGGTGTTCTCTCCAATTATGGTCCCATTTGTTTAAGAATTCAGCACAAAAACATGAGCAAAAGGCTCCACTATCCAGTAATAACCTTATAGGTCTTTTTTTATACAACCCAGTTGCATAACACGTTTGACCAGTGGTATAACTTTTCCCACTCATAGTTTTAACTGTTAATGGTTTGAAATCCATAATATGTGTAGGAATTATAGTAGGATCCCATTGTTGGGGCAGGCCAGAATCCCCATGGATGTTATTGATCTCTGAAGAATTACCTATATCTCCTTCTATAAGATTAACAGGGTTGTTCAGGATCAATTCACATTCAGAAAGAGATACTTCAGGATCAGCTATATCTTCATAGTTCTGATTCTCTTCAACCTCCTTTTCTCCTTCCAAGACTTCTATCTTCCTTTTTGGTAATTGGCAGTCTTGCCTCATATGCCCAGTCTTGTTACAATTCCAACAAGTTGCCGGCAGCCTCTCTTTATCCCTATTCTCATGAGGTTTCTTATTATCAGAGGCATTTATCAGAGGAGGTTTTTCTCTGGCTTTGTTGATGTTATAGTTCTCTTTGGGTCTGGAAGGGGCTTTCTTTTCCAACCCATTCATGTCTATTACTTCTTCTAGCACATTGATTAGAGTGGGCAAGTCCGCATCCATACTCATCCTACATATTACACTATGGTTAAGATTTCCAGGACACAGGTTCAGGAGTCTTTCATTTACTTCCTCTTTATCAGCATCTGGATAGAAGCAATCCAAACTTTTCTTCTGTTCCAAAAACCATTTGTGAGGTTTGTCCTTGGAGGGGTCAAATGAGGAATTTTCAAAATTTTTCATCATTTTCCTTGTCCACATTCTAGAACCAAATTTTTCTTTTATCAAAAGTTTCCAAGAATTCCATGGTAAGGATCCTACTTCTTCTCTCTTACTGATAAACCAGTCCAAGCTACTCCTTCAAATAGCCTGGGTAGCCTGACTACAGCTATAGCTTCTGGTAGGTCATAAGATTTAACGGTGTAGTCAATAAATTTAATAAAATTTATATGATTGTATTCTCCTTCACCGAAGAACTTGGGCCATTCAGAAATAGGGGGTAACAATTTGAGTGCTTGCTCCATCTCAGGAGTAGGACTAGGCCTCAAGGTGTCACTCCTATGCATTCCTAATAAGGGTGGCGCATAAGGAGTAGTGGTTTGTCTGGGAGGTTTTGGTTCCTCTGTAGTACTCCCCAAGGGGTTTGTCAGATGGAATTTTTAGTCTCTAAGATCATTTTTGATCAGATTAAGTTGCAGTTCCACTTTGTTATTAAGCACATCCAATTTTTCCCTTAGGGATAGAATAGAGCTGTTAGTGGTTGTTGCCAATTCTTCTTTCAAGGGGTGGAAAGACATAATTAAATCTTGTTGGATTCCTGATAACCTATTCTCAATTTTTTGATTCTGTTTGATCCTACCTTGATTAATTGTCTCCAATAACTGTTCTGTGTGTTCTTTTATTTCTTCCATTCCTACCGTTGTTTGGTTATTAATCAATGTGGCTACCACTCAGGTTAATTTATCCATTTGGGTATAAACACCGTCCAAATTTTCACAAACAATTTTGAAATTATGACACATATAATTAGAAAAGGAAGTAATTACATCAGAGGTTTGTTTGGGCTCAGAATTAGAGGCTCATTGTTGTAAACCTTTTTCCACTTTTGAGCTAGGGATATTATCTGATCCCAGTCTTTCTTTCCCTTTGGCTTGGGATGGGAAGAGGATCTCTTCTTTCCTGATCCTTTCCCTTTCAGTTGGGCTAATTGATCCCAAGGATTCCACTTTTCTACATAAGATTCTACCTCTTTCCTTGGAATAATTTTCTGAAGAGCTATCTGGGTGGCTTTTTCCTGGGAGATTATCTTTTTCATAGATACCATTTCCTCCTTGGCCTGGGCTTCTTTGAATTCTTCCCAATATTTCATGTGCTCTTTGACTAAGTCTTTGATCCTGGCTTCCTTGTCTAGATTCTGCTTGGGTGGCTGTAGAGAATCTTTTTCTAAAGTAGGGTGGCTTGATTCTGCTACTTTCTCCCGCTCTAGGTTGGGAGAGGGCAGAAGTGATTGGTGCTGCTCCTTGTCCATCAACATTTGATTCATGGGTTCTAGTCCCTTCATGGTTGTCCTTACTTGTGGTCTCACGGTTACTGAGAGCTGTTGGCAAAGATCCATAGGAGGGAATTCTTCCTGAGGCTCTTGTGTTACGTCTATTCATTTTCAGAATAATATGTTTATAAGTATTTTACAGGAAAAATCCGTAAAAATGAGTTTTATTTCAAAACTCACTGAAATTGATGTTCAAAGGTACCAAGAACTTATTGGGGTTAAATTGATCCTTAGTAGGTAATCCTATGGGGTCTTGGTGGGTTCCAATGAGGTCTTCATCTGCCCAATCAATATTTTCAGGGCGTCCAGAGATGTCTGGGATTTCCCAATCCAATAGATCAACTTCAGTGGTGGTGGTTTCTGGTACAGGAGGGTTCACTGATAAAAAATTTTCTTTTATTGGTTAATAAAATATATTAATATTATTTTTTTGAAATTAATATGGTAATGTAAGTTGTGTACTTTCTTTTATATTTCAAAAAGTAATTTATACAGTATTTTTTCCAAGCTTTATTTTTTCTTAATAAAGCCCAAAAGTTTATACGCCTTTCAAGATCTTCTTGTTCAAGGAGTTTATTTAAGTGTTTACGTGCAGAAGAGATATTAAGTTGCTCAGCTTGAGTTAAGGCTTTCAAACCAGTAGATTTATAAATTTTAATATATTCTTCTTTTCTTATCTTTAAAAGATTTAAAAAATAGATTATTAATTCTGGATTGGTTTTTAAATCCACTGCAAAGTGATTTAATAATAAATCACGGTTATAAAGTCAGATAAATTTATCTTTGATTTTATTTTTTTGTGAAATGTCTTGTCCAAGGTATTACATATAACAAAATGGAATATTTCCTGGCCAGACCTCCAATTTTCAGCCTCCTGGATGCCAAGACCCATGCTATCCTTTAGCTACAAGAGGTGATAGAGTAAATAATAAAGATATTATTTAATAAATGCAGCAAAAATCCGTAGAATATTTGGATTAAGCTTATTGCAAGTTTAAGTGGTTTGGTTATTGTTTATTGTTTTAAATCAATATGAATAAATTTATTTAATATTTTTGTAGAGGGGCCACAATTATATTGGGGATCTTTAACACCTCTCTTCAGGGATTTCAGTATGAAAACACGTAGTCCTGGTTGCTTTTGGCTCTTTAGTTTAAAGAATATTTTACCCAAAGATAATATGTATATAAAATACACAGTGGAGTGGTAGGGCCTTGTAGCCAAGCTACCACAACAGAGAAAGGATAATAAAACTTACTGGTATATTATTAAATCCTTTGGGTATCTGTTTGAGACGTGTACTGATGGGTTAAACCTGTATACTGGGGTTATAAGGTTGTTCAGCAGTTTTAATTGATAAAAAGAGGTTGAGGACAGATATTTACTGATCAGAAATTGCCATAAATCACTAACTTATCTCTTATAAGTACTTGAATACCTTTGCACGGCGTCTGGATATGAATATAACTGGGTCTCTGCCCATCAATATCCTCAAAAGAGCTCTTTATTTATAGCTTTTGGAGTCCCAATATTGTCCTTCTGAGGGTTGTAGGTGCTCAAAGGGATGGACAATAAGGCTAGCAGGGTAACCAGGGGTAACTCTTTATGTGTTCTTGGTGCTATAGCACGGGTAGCATCTAATTCCTCAGGGTATGGGAATTATTCCACCTTATAATAGACATTAGGACGTGTGAATAACACTAATCTGTCCTATTTATGTATTATTTAATTAATTATCCTTAATAATGTTCCCAGTAATTTAATGATTATATTAATAGACATTTTTACGGACATCTTTATGTCAGGTAAGTTCTCATTATGTATTATATAAATGGAGTAAAAGTCATAATATTGATTTTACTCCTTATTTTCAAGTTCTAGTTGATTTACTAAGATAATTACTTAAAAATTCAAGTCATGTGAATTCATGTAATATTTTTACATCATTAGTTTTCTTAGTATGTCACGAAGATATTGATGTCTAGTAATTCTCATAAAAGTATGTTAAATTATTTTAATATATTTTTAGAAGTTGTCATTGTCTTATTTTCGACATTCTTGGTCCTTTGAATTATATTAAATAAAAAATACGTATAAGGATTATTGATGTATTTTTATATAATATTATGTATTTTTAGACTTTCTAATATCCATGGGAACATTCATTACATATGTAGGTAGTTCCCAAGTATGTTGTAGCATGTTTACGCAGTACCTGAGCCTCTCAGGCCGCCTGTCACTCTGTCAACCCATAGTCTGGTGGCTGTGTACTTGTCAGAGGCCTGGGGCTGCGTACACAACCTTGACGGAGGGACAAGGCTGTATCTCAGCCGCGGGCGGGTGCATTGGCTGCCGTGGCTGCATGCGGGAATTGCAAAAAAACGCATTTCCGCCCGTAACTCCTAAAATATACACAACACCTCAATTCTGACTGAATTTTAGGTGTGAAACCTGTACGTGACAATGTGTGTGAAATATTTAATTGGCCAAAAAGCTCAACAATGGAGCCATAGTATTTTGGTTTTTCTTTCCTTAATTATTTAAAAATATAAGGAGTTGGATTTCAAGGGTGGGGTCAGTGAGTGACCCTACCTAATTTTGGCTAAAGAACAATAATATTTAAGGTTTTCCTACTTCTTCTTAGGTTAATTGTTTTATTATTATTTTTATGTTATTTTTGTTACTTTTGAAGCTTGCTCTGCAATAGTAGAAAGCTGAATGTTGGGTTGGTGCTGGTAGTTTGTTTGGTTCTGGTTAAGACTGGTTCCACTTTCTCCTTCTTATACTGTTCCTGTATACTTCTTCACAACTTTATGTATGTGTATTTTCTTGTTTATTTGGGTGAGGTGAAAGGAGCTGAACTAGTTGCACTGCCTCCTGTATCTGTATTTCTATATTTTGGCTGAGGTGACAGGGTTGGTGTATGGTCCTGGTGTTAAGGGTAATCTTTTACTGGTATGCACTTGAGGTTCTCCAAGGTATTTCTTTATCCCTTCCACAGAGCCGTGACACCTAGTTGGGCATGAGTTTTCCACAGTTTAAATTTTGCTAGGGATGTATTGTCTAATTCATGAGGAATAGAGGGATACTTTGGCTGAGTGACTATAGATTATTATTGATGTAGAATCCATTTCTGAGGTTCATTTTAGGGTTGGAGTTGTTTTTATACTAGAAAATTGAGTTTGATGGCTATAGGACAGGTTTTGTTTACCACAGGCAGCCGGATCAGCAACAGCTGCTGTGGGCTCAGCATCCAGTGCGCAGTTGGCTCAGCATCTGCTGCAGCATTTCAGCAATCTGATCTGGGGAAACAGACCAAGAAACAAAGCGTATTGGGTTGGTTTCTTGGACACTTCTAGTTTGGGAAAGCAGGAGCAGGAAAGTTTTACAGGGGCCATTGGGGGAGGAAACCCAAAGATGGGCATGTTGGTTGGATGCAGAAAGGAGCAGGGGGCTCCAAGTAGGGCGCCCACAAGGCCGCTCTATGCAAAGGACAAAACTGGATTAACATTATGGCAGGCAGATGGTTAGGGTTTAAAGGGGTGGAGGCTAGGGTTGCTTCCAGTTGCTTGTGTACTGCAGTTAGGTTTGAGAGGGAGGTTCATATGCACTGCTCTCAACTCCAAGTTGTAGATAGATTACCATTGCATACAGAGGCAAGCTTGCACACCACTTGGAATGAAGGAAGGAACTATCTCTCACTTTCTCTCTCTCCAGTAGTTGGTTGAATGATGTGCTCAACTACTTACAGACGCTTGGGACCAATAATTTCCAATCTTGAGGACAACTTGGTGGGGTATTCACCTCTTGCTTCCACAGCCCACAATTTGATCACTTTCAATACTTCAGTGAAACTTGGGGGAATGAGAGAATTTTTCAAACCCTGGCCAACAGTGTATTCCAAATTAGGTTGGTCTATCCCAGGTGGGGCTGTAGCACTTGCCTGTAGGAATAAACTGTAGAATTCATCCAATGACATGTTGAACCTACTGAGTTTGGAAAAAATCTTGTGTCAGTTTACAACCCAGACATTGTCCAAGCCTGTTCTGTTGTTGACCCCACCAAAGAAGTAATCAACAATTGCCAGCTTATGTCTGCAATCAGTTTTACTGCATTTCTTTTTGATGAGTTTGAGGAGGAATTTCAGGTCCTCAGTACCTGAACCCTCAACTACACTAAGTCATGTGTTGTTGATGGTGTTTCTGATGAGGATAATCAATGTTTCTTTGTGATTACAGCTCAGGTGTACAAATGCATCTGGGTTGCTGAGGAAGGTGGTGTCTTGCCTCAATGCCCTGCATAAAGTTCTGTCAATGGCACACTCCCATGGGAGTAGTTTTTGCTGTCAAAGGTTAGGATGAACTTCTTTGGGTTGATTTAGTTATGGAATGCAACCAGGTCCTCAATAAAATTTAGTGTTATTGTATCCAGGATGTTCACAACATCACTGGGTGATGCCCTAAAATGGGGTGCCTGATTTTGCTCCAAGCATTCAATTCTAGTCTGGAGTACATTGATGACCTCAAGTAGGGACTTGATTGACACATTTTGTTGGTTTCTCATGCTTGATTGGTCCAGGACAAACCTACTGTCTGTCTCCAAATATAATGATGATCTGTTTGATTGATCTCTTTTACTTGTCTCCAACTTGTCACTGTCTAGTAGTATGTCTTGGAAAAATTACATCCACCTACCGGAGGCTTGGTTGAAAGCCTACCGGCAGTCAATCAGAGAGGCTGAGGAGATGACAACGGCTAGTTGGCCGGCTTTTAACCTGTTATGTTTAATTGGGTTTGCAATGTGCACAATGACCCAACACCACGGTATCAGCTCAACCCGCTGTCTAGTCTTGACCTTCAACTCTGATGATAGATTATTAACCTGCACAATGACCCAACACCACGGTATCAGCTCAACCCACTGTCAAGTCTCAACCTTCGACTCTCATGAGGAAACGGTCCATCTGTTGAGCGGGTTGGACAAGTTTATATATACATGAAGATTTTTCTGTAACTTTATATGCATAAATTATGCATACTGTGTCTTCTTGTATCAACTTGTGGTCACTGTCTAATAATTTGTAATCCGTGTCTACCCTATTCTTTACATGGAGGCATTGATCCGATCGGAGGTTGTAATGGAGGCATTGATCCGATCGGAGGCTGCAATGGAGGCATTCATCCGATCGGAGGTTGTCATGGAGGCATTGATCCGATCGGAGGTTGAAAAAAATAAATAGGATACTGTGGCATGAAGAGTGGGCGGGCGGATCGGCAGAACCAGGGCCAGAAATCAGACAAAAACCCGGGCAAAAAAAAATTGAAGATGAAAAAAAATATATTTATTCATTTATTTATTTATGCGCTGTCCGAGCTTAAGTACAAACAAAATCAACAAAATCGTTGACAAGCCCGCCTTTCGAGCGGACTTATCCAGACATGGGCGGATGCTCTGGTACTTGGGCTGCATCAAGATGAGACTCTTTCTGTTCCGCAGTCTGTTCAAGGGTGTGGAGCTTAAGTCTCATCCGGCCACACCAGGACATCAGATCACCGCTTCGTTGTATTCAATTGCAACCTGACCGAGCGAGAGCGGCAATTGAAGATATGGCTTCGCATACTTTTGACTGTTGTCGAACCAGTTGTATCGATCAATGATGCTCTCACTATCCACATGTTGTTGTTGATATATATCGGACATTTCGGCTTGATTTAAAACCTTTGGACAGTCTTGTGTTATGATCCAACACCGACATCCTGAAGCCGCTGGCTTTATCGTAGAATTTGACATAAAAGCAACCGGGTGCAATAAATGTAGTCGAATCAGCAGCAAGAAAATGTGCCAAAGGTTTTGATTGCCATCCCGTCAGATTTAATAGTGCTCCCAAGTCAAAAGAGAATGAGGCAGAGTGATTCGAAAGCTTTGAGGCTAATCCTTTTGAAGTCTGTCGTGCCTGTTCAAGCGAAGGCTGTCGCTCTCTTAAGCTTTGCGATAATGACTTTCTGCAACGGCCTGGATCATGCATCCCTGCTTGAACTCAGCGACATGCCTTTTTGGGCCAAAGCACCCAAAATAGACGAAGCCATCTTCCCCTCACCAGGCCGGCCAGTTCATTGGCTGCAAAAGCCTTCCGATGAGCATCCAGGCAGCTCGGAATACGAATTAGCCAGGATTTCGGAACAAAACTGTCCAGCCTCATACCTATGCCTAGGCTCGATTGGTAATGAGTCGTAAGTTTTTTCCTCACTAGTTGGCGCGCATCTAGGATCGCCAGGGCATGAGATACGAAAAGCCTTACAGCTTTCTCTTGTGGACTGTGACCTTCACAGACTTGAATTCAACGCAGGAGATAACGGTCATGGATGCACTCACGCAAAGACTTCAGCTTTAATTCAGAAAAACCAGTTCTTTCGCAATGCGGAGCATATGGAAACGAATATTGAGGGTTGTCAGCAGTTTAATTCGAATCGACACTCTGCAGTAGCCCAAAAAGCATTAGACACGCACTCGGAATTGAAAGCAGGTATATCTGCAGGTTGCTATACAGATCTTGACAGAGGCTCGGGGCAGAAGGAAACTTATCTGGCCGTCGATCAATGCTTACAAGGTTCACCCTACCCGAAAATCAAACATGATCAAAATTTGCATGTACCAAAGGAAAAGACTGGATTGGAATTGGGTAATGAAATGGTGAATTCTTGCGATCACGCTGGGCTCAAGGATTTTTGCGGTGAGGCGCAAAAGCTCAATCAGCAGAGTTCAAGCTCGTTTTGTCCATACCTGCGAGCATCTCCTCAGTCAAAAGATTATATTCCAGATCTCCAAAATCCTGGTATTCCCTTCTCTTTGGAAGAATCAGTCAAATTGAGTACTTCCTGTTTGACCAATTCAAAAGTAAATCCTCGACAAGTTTCAGTTCACAACCTGAAAAGTAAGGATTCATGCAATTTAAAAAGTAATCAACGAAGAAAACATTCTGATAATAGTCTCTCTCAAAAAACCATTATTGATAAAGATGTACCATGCAACAATAGAATACTCCAGAAGATGATATCAGGAACTTTCAAAGGTGATATGCAAAAATTTGAAATTGAAGACCTTAAAAACTCTTGGAATAGTCCACCATCTCCTCAAAATGATTTACTTGAAAATTTGGATGTTGAAATAGTAGATTCTCTAGCATTGGATGGAGAAGAAACCCCAGATTTCTTGATTGAAAATGAAACAGACTTATATTCAAGAAAATCTAGTCAAAAGAAAAAAGAACAAATAAAACACACCATAGAAGTGTTTAAGAGAGAATCATATGATAACCCTATTGCATTCGTGTTGAAAGTCCCTGGGCTTGAATTTAATGCAAAAATTTTAGAAAAATCAATTAGCAAAAAGAATCATTTGAGAATGAATTCTATTTTGAAAAAAAACCACCTGAAACTAAAAAAATTGATTATTTTGGAAGAATCAAACATTAAAAAAACACATCAGATATTTTTTGAATTCAAGAAATCAAGTCGTGAGATGAGAGGTAGTAGTGATGAAAATTCAAGTAAGATGATGAAAAAAAATTTTTCTGCTGTTTTGGAAAGGTTGTTTTTAAATTGGTATTCATTTTATAATTTAAAGAATAAGAACCAAAATAAAGATATGATTTTATGCACAAGATTCACAGATAAAATAAATAAGAAACTGACCAAAGAGATTATGGGTTACTTTTTCTATGTATATATGATAAAGAAAATATTTCAAATTGATATGAATGAATCTCAAGATTTCCCAAATTCCACCTTAGGGGATAAAGAAGATAGAGAATTTTTGAAATTTCATAGAGAATATCAATTTTTTTGGGAAGCAAAAGAAAGATTGGGATCAAAAAATTATCAATTTGATATTTACAACAAAATATGGCAATATGTAAGGGAATGGATCCTTTGGACCCAAAGAGAAAATTTGATAAATATTTTTATGAATGAAAGAAGAATTCTATCTTGTAATACAAAATATTTTTTTGATATTATATTTATAGATTCAGCTATATATTCTCAGCTGAATTTCTTCAATATACATAGAGAATGATCAATAGATTACCCAATGAGATTTTTTTTTTTGAAAAAATAAAGAGATTTCCAAGTTTGTAAAAAATCCATGAAATTATATTTCATTTTTGCTTTTCCAAAGATTGGAATTCAAGTTCTTAATTAGTTAAAACAATGGAATTTTTAAAGGCATTGTTTCATTCACATTTTTTTTTCTTTTTTCTTCAAATAAATTATGAAAATTTTTCAGTACAAGAGTTGAATAGGAGTTAAATTTTAATCACAGAGCAAAAGAAAATATCAAATCTAAGCTCATGATTGAAAATTTTTTTTAAAAAAAGACAACATATCATTGAATCAATTTTATGAAATTCTTTGTTTCATTAAAGAGGTAGTTTATTTTTAAACCTATTGAATTTGAATCATTCACTGACTGACATTTATTTTTGAGATAATCAATTGAGTTTCAGCCTAAAAGGTCTCAAGGACCTTTATCCATTTTATCTACTAGATTTTTCAGGCTTTTGAAAAAAAAAATCAATTTAAATGGTTGCAGAAATGATGCAAAACAATATGTTTTGTGACAATTCAAAGTGGAATAATAGATTTATTTAATCAATAGAATGTGTTCAAATGATAATATAGGTTCCAAAGATTTCTTTGGGGATCTCTCAAGCCCTATAACAAGGGATTCTTTTGATATAGACCATAATACAAGGTGAATTGGGGCCTTTATCAAAAGGAATAAAAAGTATTATGAAAGAAAAGGAAATTGAAGAACTCCTACACCAGAAAATTTTATTTATTATGAATTTTTTTAAATAGAGATTAAAATTAAAATATATTGAATACCAAGGGAAATGAATGAAATTTATCTTCCCATCCAAAAAAGAAAGATAAAATGAAATAAAAAAAATATGAATAAAATAGAAATAAAATGTGAAAACAAAAACCTCAGCAATTCCCTTCAAGGAATTTCATATTTTGTGAAGTACAAGTGATTAGTTTAAACCTGAGATCAACAAGCAGTATAGGAAGACATTTACCGCACATAAGGAAAATATTTTCACTTTTAATTTGGATTTTCCATTTGTTTAAAGAGTGACCATTCCTTTTTCAGAGTTATCCAGGAAATATTTTTGAATTATATCCATTTATATCTCATAATGAAATCCTCATCTCTACCCATGTATTTCCATAACAAATCCCCTCCAAAAAATTAATATTTATATCCATAATATTGATATGATATTGAAATATGGATATCAAGAGTACTAGAATAAAAAATATTAAATTCCTACCAAAAATTCCAGGAAATCATCAAGGAAATTTTTCAAATCTGTAAAGGCTTGCACAGATGCTGGTGAGTTTGTGAAGGGTTCACCAAGCTTTGCAAATAAAAAATTCCAGGCAGAGGAAAAAACTCTAGACCAACCAAGAATCCTGGCTTCAAATAAAACAGGAGTTACTTTTGAATCAAAACCCTTTCCCAAAGGAACTGGATGAATTTGAAAATTAAAAAAACTTTCCTTAGAAATTTTTAGTAAAAGCAACTTCCAATGTATCAGATCTTAATTTTGGGAAAAACCAAGAACCTGCTCCAATTCCTGGACATAATATCCAGAATGGCCTGAAATAATATTCATTTTGTCCATGAAAAATTTTCTGGGATTTGATTCATTTCCAATTTGGTGAAAGAAACTGGAAATTAAATACAAATTTTTCTGGAAACTTCTCAAATGTGGAGGTAAAACTTGTAATGAAACTTATTTCTCAGCATTTGATGATCTGAGTTCTTCCCCACTGGTAGTTTTTCTCCAAAATTATTATTGGATGAAATTTTAAATACTAATTTCTGAAAAAATGAAAAAAATAATTTTACAGTCTTAAAATTGTGAAATTTCTTTTTTATATGAAATCAAAATGGGGGTGGGGTCTTTGAAACCATGAAATAACTAATTGAACACCCATGTTTTGGTGTTTGAACCCCATACACCACTTTTTATGGAATGCATAGGCCCATGCATCAACACATGGAGTATTTTTTGGTCTGTGGACTTGTGCTTTTCAAAAATGATTGCATGTGGACATTTACATTCCAAAATTTTGGGTTTCACTCAAAAAATAAACAATTTAAAACATTCAAAAACTCTTAAAAATAATTAAAATCATGTTAAATAAAAAAAGAAATATGGAAGATAAAGTCTTTTATGATATTTAAAATATGGTGAAAAAAGAAAAAAAATAAAAGGAAAGAAATTTGTATTATGTTTTTTTCATAAATAATTGTTAAAATAAATTACTTTCTCCCAAGAAATTCAATAAATATCCAAGAGAATGAAAAAATAAATATGAAAATTAACCAAAAATGAAAGATTGTCTGTGAATATAAACTGCAGAATTTGATCCCTTTGGGAACAAATATTGAACTCTATAAAAAATAAAACAATTAATACTGTCATATCAAGTTATTTGATTTCAATTTATTTCTTCATCAAATCATTCAACCTCCAAAAACTTATAAATAAAAATAAATCTGAGAAAAACTTAGAAAAAAAATGATTGTGTTTGTTCATTTTTCTTGAGCTTTGGGGCTGATTATTTCAAATATTTTTTGAATTTCTGGGATGGAAAAAAAATTCAAAACTATCAAGGAGAAAATAATGCAAAACTTTCTTTCCTTTTATGATATTTTTGTTGTTACAATATCTTAGATCTTATAAAAAAGTTTATTTTCCATAGAAATTTCTTAATTTAACATGATTGTAAATATTTCTGATAATTTTTGAAAGGTTTCCATGATTAATTCTTTTGAGAAAAACAGATTTTCTTGGTGTGCGCAGGTCCAAAATCCATCAATGATGATGTGAAAAATTTCACACACAAAATTAAATGCCATGTGGTGTTTTTTGTTCAAATGTAATCAGATGAAAAGGAAAAAAACTGTAGTTGATCTGATCTAGTCATTCTCAACTAACTACAAAGCAAATACATATTTTTCCAAATTGGGACAACTCTGTAGTGGTGTGACCACAATTCCTCCCCTCCTACTCAGCTCCTAAGCTGTATGGTAATCATTGGCCTCAAGACAGTCACCTCCAAGTATCAAAACAAATCCCATAACAAGCAAGGAAAAACCAACCAAACAGGGAAGTATCAAGACAACCTTGAACAAACAATTGATCTGAAACCTCAGAGAAAACCAGAAGGAACCAATTACCTCAAGAAGCCATTGGTCCATCAACAAAGTATCTAAAGTTATATCAAGAAAAAAAAATGCAACCTCCTCTTAAGAGCCAAGAGAGGGGAGGCAAATACATCATGAGCAGACACATCAGGAAAAGGATTCAAACACCTGTTGTGATAGAAATTAATCAAAAAAAGACCAATAATCTCTGTTTAGAACATAAAAAAGCTTTGAAGTAAAACCCAGACTGTCTCCCAAGACCACCACAAGTTCCAGTCAAGATCCCCTTCCTCTTTTTAGCTGTGCCTTGACATGAAGGCAAATGACAACCTTCCTAATTTCTTTGTATTCAACATGTTTTCTCATTCATCTTCCCATCTATTGTATCAAACTCTTCCAAGTCAGCTCAGTTTCTGGTTATTAGAAAATGATTAATAAAGCACAAATTTAGTATTAAGAACCCTGTAATTCAACACAGTCAAAACCCAAAATACAAACCTTCACCAAAGAATCATTAACAGCGCAAGGACTGCTGTTAGGAAGAATCCTTGATAAATCAAACAAACCAGGCTTTCTCTAAAAAATAAATGGAAAAAATCTTGTCCAAAGAAGTAACTCAGGCCATTCTCAAGACATCCTTCAAATTAATCTATACCTGAACATGGATAACTTATTTCTCTGGAAAGAAATGATAATCAATCTTTAGAAATTTGAAGAATCAGAGACATACTCAATTCACCAGGCCAGAATCTGATGGTCTTTAACAATCTCACCCTCTGAACCTTCTTCGTCTCCAAACCAGATCCTGCAATTCATGCAAAAACTATCAATCACAACAACAAGGAGGACTTGAAAGCCATCTGGAAATCAATCTTGAAATTTTTTTCCTCTCCTCCTCAGAAGCGTCAAACAGAGTCAGAGTATACAAGGAAATTCTCCAGAAAGATTTCAATCAGAAAAACATTCAGATTTTCATTACCAAAATTAAGAAGTCCATCAATCAATTGCACAAAGTGGGGATCCCAATGCCTGAAGACAGCCTAGGATACACCATCCGGGACAAATTACAACCTAGCCTAGATAATATCAGCCAACAAATCACTCACTCCAAAAGACTTATCAACCCAGAATTAGTTTTGGGTCACATGAGAAGATTCCTAAACAACACAAATAAAATGAGTTCAGTCAAGACAAAAAAAAACTTCCTCCATGCCACTAGCTCCAGTAAAACCAGATGCAAAAATGGAAAGCACAATCCCCTACTCCAACACTCAGTTTCCAAATACTGAACCCTTTGTCATGAGCTCAGAACTAACAGGCCAAAAACCGGAAAAACTCATGTCACTGTCAGCTGCCTTCATCACTGCCACTCAAATCTAGAAAACTGTCTAGTACTTTATTCTGGCTATACTTCTCACATGATTTCAGACTCCAGTCTCTTAAAAAACATTTCAATAGAAATAGCTAGGATCAGTGAAAACAGGATCAAGAGCCCACTCACTAGATATTAAAGGCTGTGGAACTGTGTGCTTGAAGAATGAAGATGGCTCTGACCTCTGGCTAAAGAATTTCCTATATGTTGGAGACTTGTTGGAAAATCTTCTACCCATTCACTGTCTACTCCTATATTGATAAAAAGTTTTCTTTGGAATCAATGAATTTTCTGTGAACAAGGAAGGAAGAAACATCCTCAAATGCCACTATCTAAAAAAACTGCCCATCATAAATCTAAACAGACCAATAGAAAAGACATTCCTCTCCAGTTTAGAACTCCTGTACAAGTCCCTGGGACATGCCAGCTACAACAGAATAAGAAAAAATTTGAACCTATCAGTCAAAACAGACACCATATTCAAGTCCTGTGCCCCTGGGAAGAAAACAAAGGCTTCCTTCAAAAGAAAAAAAAACTTGGAATCAAGAACCTTTGAAGAAATCCACTTAGACATCATTGGACCCATTGGTCCATCCCCAAATAAAAACCACAGATACATCCTGACTGTGCCCAAAAGCCACTACAGGTATTGCTCAGGCATCCCTCTTAACCCCAAAGACCAAATGTTCAAAAAAATATCTCACATCCTTGACTTAAAAGTCGGAAAATTTGGATTCTACTGCAGCGTTCTACACTCCAACAGAGATGGAAAATTCAAGAATGACAGCTTCAAGGAATACTGCAAAAAGAACCTGACCAAGACTAGATAATCCTATCCATATACCCCTCAGCAAACTTTTCTGACCAAAAGACAAAATAGAACCATACTAAAGTCACACAGAACCATCTTTCACAACTCATGTTTGAAAAAAAATCTATGGAAATTTGTCCTCAAGGCCAGTACTCTGACTCTGAACCAAAGACATAGTCACAAATCCAAGCAATTGCCTTAATCTGTCTTAAAGAATAAAACTCTTTCTTTGGAATACTTCAATCCCATTGGAAATTCTGTCTACTTCCTAAAACTACCAAAGAAAACATTTTCTAAGCTTGAAACTAGATGAAAAAACAGAATACTGATAGGCTTCAAGAACAACCTCAGATCTTACCACATTCAAAGAGACTCTGGAAGAATTTTTGAGACAAAAATTTCAGATTCCAAAACTTTTTCCCCAGACCAAGTGGTGAACAATTGATAGATCTTGAGCTTTAGAATAGGGACAGGAAAAACTCCAGCAGATAATTTAAAGATCCAATCAACTCCTCAGACTCAGAAAGCAAAAGCAAAAAAGCATCAGACAACAGTGAAGGAAAATTCCATGAATGATAAGTTGCAGAAAATGGTGAAGATATGTTTTCTAGCCACCAAAAAGAACAGGAAAGCTCTGAGAGCTCTTCAATTCCAGAAAAAAAAGAAAAATCCTCCTACATATTATGTCAGAAAAACATCCTCAAGATTAAAACCTTAGGCAAATTTGAAACTGTTCTTAAACTATGGGTGATGACCAAACCCAGGTGGAAATTCCATGTATCCTTTGCAGAACATTTCCAAGATTAAAATCTGCTCCATCTGGCTCATCAAAAACATTTGAAATGGAGAGAGGATTGTTTTTAAAAATGATAATAATTTTTGGCTCTAACTTGTATACAGTCCCATAAACATTGAGGCAATTTTTTGCAGCAAGGTTGATTGTATGAGCCATGAAGCCTAAAAGTTCCATCTCATAATTGAACTTGTGATCTTTGAGTCCAGAAATATTCTTGGCAATTTTTATATTGTTTGAAGCATTTTCAGCTGTGATGACCAAGAGCATTTTGAAAATCTGTTTTTTGAAGGGCATTAAGGAAGATTTTGTCTAGACTAAAACCAGTGTGTGACCCTTGAAAATTGGAAATAATATGATTTCAATATTCTGATTGTTTCCTTTTGCATTTTCAAATTATTTGAAGGATAAATACTGGATATAGTGTGCATTCCAATCATAATTTTGGTCAGTTTCAAATTTTAATGAATCACATGTACTTTTATACCCACAAATGCCAAAGAGTTGGGAAAAGTACAAGTGTCCACAGTAAAATCCAGGGCTTTTAAAAACTCAAAGAAAGTCTTGTTGTGTTCAAAATTAGCTGTATTTAAATAAAAAAGCTCATTTGAAATTGATATTTGTCTTGGTATCATTGGTGGTGTGTGGGCATTGGTCAGTGTGAGAAGAATCATAAACAATGAGCACTCCAAAATAAAAAAGGGCAGGTTGGAATCTGCAATAAATTATGAAATCATCATTTTTAAAAAGATTGGGTTGATTTACATCCAAAGGTACAAAAGGATGAATACTGTTAAATCAATAATGAATGATGGGGAAATTGCTTACTTTCTAGTCAATCCTCAACATTTTGAAGAAGCCACTGACCTTTTATTGATTTTTGGAGGAATTCTGGGGATTGATCAGTTTGTGGATTTGAATTAGATTCTCACCCATTGACTTGTTGCTCTTGTACTTTTCTTGAAGGAGGGGTTTGCCACATGATGCCCTATTTGAAAGCAGAAAAATGCTCATGAGTTGAAAGTTTTCTCCTTTTGTTAAAATTATGACCATACCCAGCTTTTTGAGATACTACTGCTTGGAGCAAATCTTGTATTTTTGGTGCTGGCTGATGATTCCACATCATTTCTCAGGTTCTTCAGATTTCATAACTTTCTTGGGAAAGGAGGAGGTTCAATTTAAGAAGAACCTATGGTTAAACTATCATTTGACTAAGAATCAGAGTCAATAATAATTGGGTGCTCAGAGGGGATGGACATTTTGGGGCATTCTGAGGGGTGTGTTTGGTGGTTTTTAGTTTGGAAATGGCAATATCTGAAGAGAAAAAAAAATGGATTTAGGATCTAAAGCAGACAAGATATTGTCTATCCAGTGAGTTTTGATGGGCGGTCAACTCCTGCTGGTCATTCAAGAAGCTTTAGTTAATGGGTAAATAGCCAAGGGGGCCCAATCTTGTTGGTTAATCAACCCAAATTTGCCATTGATCAAATCAGAGAAACAGTAAACAATTTTTCTGATGTTGTGATCCTCATGACCTTTACATAAAACAGGATGGCTTCCCATTGATGCTGAACTCTTGGTGGCTTCAGCTGTTGGAAAACCCCCATTGGTTGACCACCTGAAAAGTGGTGGTTGACCAACCGCCACATGGCTTTGAGCACCTGCAAACGATGGTTTTAAAAAACAACCACTGAGTTGATAGCCCAATTAAACTCAGTGGACACAATATACCTGCAAATATTAAAATGGGGCGGAAATGGAGAAAAAAAATAGATAGATTAAAATGAGGGCATAGGGTTGGATGGGTGAGGCCCAAGAGATAATGAACACAGAGCTTTGGAACACATAAAGTCACCATCCAACCATGGAAATAGTTACCAGATAGATACTTGGTGACTAAGTGGGGGTAAATGGGTATTCAGTGGTTGGAAATTCAGTCAAAGGCATTTGAATATGAAGGATACTAACATACCTTAGGATGGCTGGAGGCTGTAAGGTTTTCAAAGGAAGGATAGATCCAATAGGGGGGGGGGGGGAGTAGAGGGGTGTTCAATGGATGAGAATGGATGGAGCAGTCATGAGAGGGTACAGGATAGAAAAAAGGGAATTGGAGATTATACAGGTATACCATGGAAACATGGGAAAAAGGGCAGTTGGGAATTGGGCCTCAGGTATATACCCAATACCCACGGGTGTTGGGCCAAGCCATCAAAAACTCATAACCAACCAATGGTGTGGTGGTATTTTATAGCCATGAGTTGGGAACTGCATTGTGGCTGAAAGCCGGCCCAGAATTGGGTCCGGTTTGTCTCAGAGATTAGGAGAGTGGCTGGCTCAGCACCAAGCATGGCAGGAAACCCTGGGGAATGGTGGTACTTGCAAGAATATGCAGGGATTGGTTTGTGAACTCCGGATATTCAGAGATGGTGCGGGGGGCTCAAGTAGGGCGCAGTGCAGGCCATGAGAATGAAAAAATGGAAAATCATAAAGGCAGGCAAGCATTGGAGGAAGGGATAGAATTGGGTAGCATTAGAGGAAGGGATAGGATTGGGATAGGGTTTCTGTTGCATAGTTTTCTTCTTGTAGTTTTTGGGCCATTGTCAAAAGAGATTTTGTGTTCTGTAAAATTCCCCGCAAAAATACCACTCCAAGTTTGAGAAAGCCCACTAGCCCTTGAGTTACAATCTTGTACCTTTGCAAAATAAATAAAATCCACTACACAAGAAACTTTTCCACGCCCCGCAGAGCTTGAGAATCAGGCCCAACTCCCCTCTTGCCTCTCTGCAAAAGTACTCCACACTAAGTCAGACACTCCTTAAGCTAAAATGTGTTGAATTAATAGTAATAAACAATATGAACTCCCCAAAAAGGTCTGCAAGTGAACTTTTCCTATTAAATCTCTGATTTACTTAAGAAAGCTGATACTCTCAAAAGAAGAATGATACTCTATGCGTTAATCTGGTAACTTGATAGTTTTATACCTCAATATTGATACTTTTATTCATGCCAGATACAATAAAATAAGATGCCTCCCCTTTCCAGTTGGGGAAATGCTCCCCTTTTATATACAACTTTAAAAACTACTCTAAAAAGAGAGAAAAAAAACAAAAGAACAACTTTTCCTTCTAACAGCCTCTGTGCATTCTGCAATGATACTTCTCACCACTAGTCCAATACCCTAGCTGATCTATTTTTTTAAAATAGATTTTGTGATCACTTTCCCTGATCTGCATATCAGTTGAGTTGCGTCAATGCATTAATAACAAAAGATCCTTGTCCATCTTCCTTAGCCCATCTCTCCCAATGCGGCATACAACCTAACAGATCCCAAGAAATCCACATGCTGCCTTCTCAGATTAAGTTTTGATTGTCCCACAATCCTGCAACCTCAGTGGATAAACCATAGTCAGGCCTTAGTCTTCTGCTACATAGCTTTGATCACTTGCTTCCGCACTTTTAAATCAATAGTTGTGGAGGGGAAGTTATGTTCCACTATTTCCAGAGTCTGCAAAAGACAAAAATCCGGCCCATATTTGCTATTAGGCTGCGGAAACACATGCCAAACCAATTCTGAGCCTTGAGTATTTTTCTCTCAATTAGAATGTCCACCAAAACTCTTTTTCAAGCCTATTGTGATGCAGAACTCCAACCACTGCTGAGATTATTTTGGTTTAATTTCAATTGCTGAGCCTACTTGCCTCTGTGTCTAATAATAACCACCAAATCCCCCCAAAACTTGAATTTTTTTCCCAGGATTCCCATGCTTCACAACCCTAGACATCCCTCCTTCCCAAATAGTCCACTTCCCAACACTCCTACAAACTAAAACCAAGACCTTCCCAAAAAGAATTCTTTTCCATGGAATTGTGGGATTAATTTACAAAAACACGGAGGGCTTGCTGTCAGTATCCTGGATGCCAAGACCCTTGCTATCCTTTAGCTACCAGAGGTGATAGAGTAAATAATGAATATATTATTTCATAAATGCAGCAAAAATCTGTAAAATATTTGGATTAAGCTTATTTCACTAACTTATCTCTTATAATTATTTGATTACCTTGGCATGGTGTCTGGGTATGAATACAACTGGGTCTCTACCCATCAATATCCTCAAAAGAGTTCTTTATTTATAGCTTTTGGAGTCCCAATATTGTCCTTCTGAGGGTTGTAGGTGCTCAAAGGGATGGACAATAAGGCTAGTAGGGTAGCGAGGGGTAGCCTGTCATGTGTTCTTGGTGCTATAGCACAGGTAGCATCTAATTCCACAGAGTATGGGAATTATTCCACTATATAATAGACATTAGGATGTGTGAATAACACTAATCTGTCCTATTTATGTATTATTTAATTAATTATCCTTAGTAAATGTTCCCAGTAATTTAATAATTATATAAATAGACATTTCTACGGACATCTTGATGTCAGGTAAGTTCTCAGTATGTATTATATAACTGGAGTAAAAGTCATAATATTGATTTTGCTCCTTATTTTTGAGTTCTAGTTGACATACTAAGATAATTACTTAAAAATATAAGTCATGTGAACTCATGTAATATTTTTCCATCATTAGTTTTCTTAGTATGTCACAAAGATATTGATGTCTAGCAATTCTCATAAAATTAGATCAAAGTATTTTAATATATTTTTAGAAGTTGTCATTGTCTTATTTTCCAAATTCTTGGTACTTTGAATTATATTAAATAAAAAATACATATAAGGATGATTTATGTATTTTTATATAATATTATGTATTTTTAGACTGTCTACTATCCACGGGAACATTTATTACATATGTAGGAAGTTCCCATGTATGTTGTAGCATGTTTACGTGGTAACTGAGCCTCTCAGGCCGCCTGTCACTCTGTCAACCCGTAGTCCCGCGGCTGCGTATTGTCAGAGGCCCGGGGCTGCGTACACAACTTTGATGGAGTGACAAGGCTGTATCTCAGCCGCGCGTGGGTGCATTGGCTGCCGCGGCTGCGTGCGGGAATTGTGAAAAAACACATTTCCGCCCGTAACTCCTAAAATATACACAACACATCAATTATGACTGAATTTTAGGTATGAAACCTATATTTGACAATGTGTGTGAAATATTTAATTTTCCAAAAAGCTCAATAATGGAGCCGTAGTATTTTGGTCTTTCTTTCCTTAATTATTTAAAAATCTAAGGAGTTGGATTTCAAGGGTGGGGTCAGTGAGTGACCCCAGCTATTTTTGGGTGGAGAACTTATTTATTTCATAATATTTAAGGTTTTCCTACTACTTCTTAGGTTAATTGTATTATTTTTTTTATGTTATTTTTGTTACTTTTGCAGCTTGCTCTGCAATAGTAGCATGCTGACACTTGCACCCGCACCACCGGTCTTCCAGCCTGCAATCCTGCCATCTAGGCCACTGCAGGTGATTTTTTGTTGCCTCAAATCGTTGATCAATGCAGGCTTGTCCTTTGCAACATCCCCATTCAACCTCTGTTCCCTGCCGCAAGTGTTGCTGTTGTGACCCAATGGCCAAATTTGTAGTTGATGATGATGAGATAATTGAGATGGAAACCTGAACTCTGGAGCCAGATTGCTTTAAGACTCCAAACTGTGGCTTATCCGCAGCAGTTCTGCGGAGGTGAAAGTTGCTTTTTAGGCTGCTCTCCTAAGAGTTAAAACAGTATTTAAATGTAACCGGAATTGTGGTCAAGGAACTTTTAAATAAGGAATCAATGTAAGGGATGAGTTTGGAAATAGTTGGTAGTAAAGGAATCAAAACTATCTGAGGCAAGATGGTGGAGGGAAAGACTTGAACAAAATAAGTCAAAGTTCTCTTCAGAGTTCAATGGAACAAGGCAGTTGCAAGTAACAACACCCACAAGATAATGACTCTGGTTGTCAGCAGAAGATTAGGAAAGATCAACTCAATCCCAACCAACCTCCAGGTTCTCAATGAACCTGCCCAACTCTCTGCAATCAAGTGCTTGAAGGGTACCAGATAACTGTGGGTGGCTGAACAAAACAAAAGCAATTTGTTTGTGAAGCTCTGGAAGCAAAGCAATAAAAGATTTGAACAAGAATAACCCAACACTTGTCAAGGAACTGAAGAGTAGCATGGCGGAATTCTACTTTAAAGGATAAATGCAGGTATAAAACTCCAGGTTTTAAGCTTAATAAGACCTCTTCAATCAATTGTGATTGGCTCCAGAAAGATGATCAGGAAGGATCAAGATCAGTATGGTTGTAAAAAGGGATCAAGGAGTGGTATAACACACTCAAGAATTCCAACAGACAGAATTCTCTTCAACCAGAAAGGCTATGGTTGGTGATAAGGATCAGGGTAACAGATGAAAGGATCAAAAATTTGAGTATGGAGGCTCAAAGTATTAGGGGAAATCATGGATATACCCAGAATGAGGATCAGGATCAAATTTAATATGATTACAGGGGGGACATACACACAAACTCCCAGGATGATTAGAAAAATACAGGGGAGAGCTCCTCCTTTTATAGAAAAAAGGTTTGTAGACTATTTACAAGAGAAATTACAAATAGAGCGGAAAAGAGTTTTTTTTTTTTTCAAGGGATTGTCATGAGAAAAAAAAAGGGAAAAAAAGAAACAACAAACACTCAAAAAAAGGAGAAATGAATCAAAACCCTGTCCCGTGCCAATAATGGGCATGGGCAGGAGAGTAGCTAGTGAGGGGCCCGCGGACATGCTGACAGTCCCGGGCAACAGTTGAGACACGTGTGGCCAAGGGACAAGCCGTGCGGGAGACCGGTGAGCTGGAGGTGGATCAAGGCGGTGGTGCAATGGTGGTAGAGATTTCATGGGGGGGAGTGAGTGATCAGCTGGGGATGATGATCAAGTGGGGTGAGATCCTTGGTCCTTATCATCAGCCGGTTCAAGATCATCGTGGGATGGATCAGGATTGAGGAAGGGTCCTGATGGAATTGAGGCTGCCGTTGAGCCAATGGGATGATCTGTTGTTGGTGCTGATGATGGCCAGATTCTGGTTGGGTGGATGATGGAACTGATGAGGAAGGCGTGCTGAGTGGATGATGGTATAGTAACAGTGGGTAGCTGGATGGAGATAAAAACAAATCACCCTTCAAGTCCATCATTTCACTCAATTGACCACGGTGATCATCAATTGTTGTTGTTTTTGTTGCCATTGTTGTTGTAATTGTTTTCACCATGGTTGGTTTAGGATTGGGATTAGGATTAATGAAAGAGGCAGTAGGTGTGAGTCCAGCCAGCTCATGATGATGACAATGATGATGATGATGATTAGTGGGGTCAATGGCTGTCCAACGCACACGTATGGCAAAAAAAAAGAAAAACAGGGAACTGAAGGACAAGGAGTGAAGCAAGGAGGACTTGAACACCGGGCACAGGGGTCTAGGAACTGAGATATCTTCCTAGAAAACTGGGAGAAGGTAAAGTTGAGACTTGGAAACTGAAATAGGAAATCATTCCAGATTTTCTTTTCTTTTTTTTTGAAGTTGTATTTATGGATAAGGGAATGTGAAAAAATAAAATTCAAAAAATTTCCATAATTCATGACACCACATTGCTCTGCTTCTTTTTCACCCATTTTAGAAGCCACAGACCGCTGTTCTTCCCCACCCTGACACGCCAAATATGTTGTCTCTTCTGCCTTGGGAGTTTCCACGCAATCCTGGAGCTGTTGCCACAACTTGAGCATTGGACTTGGCCAAGTACTGCACGGACCCAACATGGATCCCATCTTTGTTTGTGTGGCCAAGCCTCCAATACCTCCTCTGGCTGTGCCCAGTGTCCCTCTTTTCCGGCCTCCATCACCTACTTCTCTGGTGACTACCACTCCAACCACATCCCCTCCAACTACAACTCTGCCTGTGGAGGCTGAGTCCCCCTGCTCAGCAATTCTCATTAGCTCCGATTTGCTGCCAATACCGTGTAGGTTTTTTTTTCTGCCAACTCCCAGAAACTCCTGACAGCTCCTGTGCCCTCCACTGAGTCACTGTTGCCCCATCACCAGTTCAAAGATCTCTGTGTTGTCTCTCCCCAATCCAGACTCCGTCACCTTAACCTTTGTTCAAAGCCCCCAAAACTTGTCCATCTTGGTTAACCTCATTTGGCCTGGTCTCTCTGTACCATGCAGCCATCCAAAGTAACAACAAGGAATGCAAACAAGGATTTGAGGAGGCCAAACTTGGCCGGTACCTCTGCAAATTGGATGAGCAAATACTGGCCATCCTCCAACAATTGTTTGGGATCCCAGCTGAAGAGTGCCGTGTGATACTCTGTGAGCATCCTTGTGCTGGTGGTGAGCTCCACGGCACCATCTTACTTCCTTAGAAATCCCCTAACTAATCTTATATAAATAGAAAAATACAATAAAAGACTTCACCTAAAAAATTTAAATTTTTTGCCAGGCTCCCTGTACCTTGTATATAGTTCTTTAAATGAATATGATTCCTGGCCTGCCATAGGAGGGAATCCGCTTGATTCCCTGCACCATCCTACAAAAAATAGACACACACACAAACACAAAAGAAAGAGACTCGGCAACCTATAGTTGGACCCCTCCATGTCTGAGAGTGAGATAAAACAGAGACGCCAAACCTGAGACAGAACTCTGGAACAAATACTCCGTAAGACTACAAGAAAAATAATCATGCTAAACAGACTTGGCAAACTAAGCTAAGAAAAAAGACTCCAGAACTCTGCAAATAACATGACACCTAAGGGACCTGGACCACCCCAGATAAAGGCCTCTATAAACTAGACCTTCCTTGCTGCTCTGTTGATCTGAGCTTACCTGTCCCATTATCCCTCCAGAACTTGAATGTTGACCCCAACCATTCATTAATTCGTGAAATACTCCCCCAAAAACTCCTTTTACTCATCAGCAGGCTCCCCTGCATTGGCCATTTCCTGGTATTTGTTGCCTATACCAGAAGTTTCATCAAAACCCGTAGTGCCCTGCACATGAAACTTCTTTACATGATCTGCCGCTGCCTTCCCCTTAAGTGGAGTAACATCCAATTCCTCCAGCTGATAACTTCTGTCAGGAAATTGGCTCACAATCCAATAAGGGCTTTTACAGCAATCTGCAAATAGCTCACCCCACTGCATCCCCAAACTCCAATTGTAAAGCAAAACAAGGTTGCCCTTCCCCAACAGATCCTGAAAGCAATTGGCAAACTGCTTGTCCCAGTACCCAACCAATTTCATGCAACTTTCCCGCAGCCTCTTTTCTGCCTTTGCCACCATCTCCTTCCTCTGAAAAAGGTGCTCCGCCTGCGCCAAAACCAAATCCTCCATGGTTTTCACCTTCAACCAGACAATGGAAAGATAGGTGAGGCTTTTGATATCCACCAGAAGCACCAGATGTGGGCCATACAACAGCTTTTAAGGTGAGTAAACCATACCCCCCTTTACCAATGTCCAATCTGGAAGACTTCCTTCAACTTCTTACCGCTGCTTCTGCTGATCTTGACCATTGCATCCATGATTGACTGATTCCCTCTCTCCACCGCTCCAGCTCCCTCCAGATAATGGTTCGTAACCCGCCCAAACTTGGCACTTCAAGATTTGACCAGCTTCCAAAGGTATCCCCAAAAATATGCTCCTCTGTCCACCATGATGAGCGGCAAGCACCCAAAATGGGAATAACAATCCTCCTCCAGAAACTGCCCAACTTTCTCAGCAGAAAATTTGAACAATGGACATGTCTCCACCCACCCCAACAAGTTGTCCAAGCCACCAGTAGATAAAGAAACTTCCCAGCCTTGATGTGGACTACTTCTAATGAGACCCATCCAAAAAGAGCATCCTCCCCTGTCAGATTACCCACCTTCTGAGGCAACCTGGTACTGCGGTGCTGACAAGCTTCACAACTCCGCACCCCATCCCACACCATCCGCCCTAGACCTGGCCACAAGAGCCTGGTCTTGACTCTTCTCCACATCTCCACCTCCCCCCCCCTGCCCAAAGCCGTCATGGAGGCTCCTCAACAAGTCCTCCTGATTCTCCCTCCTTTCAAACACAACCAGGAGTAGTGGAAGTTCCCGCTTCCACAACTGCCCATTGTGGTGGTTATTTATAGAAACGGATGAAATTAGGATTGGCACTGGACATTCAAATTGGGGCAGCTCAAAAGTGGTTGGAACTATGCAGCACAATAGCCTCAGGAGGAGCGCGTTTTCCAACTTTCAAATCCGGAGTAAAAAATTTGGGGGCTCAACTTTGGTGCAGCATGTGCTTTCCGCGGCAAAATGAAAATAATGGGCCAGAGTTTTTGCCTCTTGCATACAACAAACGCGGTAAAGCATAACTTCCCCTGTGCAAATATGCATTTACAAGTGCGGAAGCAATTGATTGAGGCTAAGTAGTAGAGACTAGGCCAATTATGGATTATGCACTGAGGTTGTGGGAGTATGGGGTGATCAACAATGAAGCTGAGGAGGAGGCATGAGGATTGTTGGGGATCCTCAGTAATGCCGCACGTGGGATTGGGAGTGATCTTCTAAGGAAGATTGATGGGGATCTGTTTTTATTTATGCATCAGAGCAACTCAACTGTTAGGGAAGATTGGCAAAATGAACACCAAAAATGCTGCAAGTCATTAGATTGGGTAAAGGATCAGTGCAGAAAGCACAGAGGCGGTTAAAGGATGGGTCTTTCTTTTTTAGTTTGCATTCTTTTTGGAGTAGTTCAAGTTTGATATATAAGGAGGATATTTCCCTTACCAAAAAAGGGGGGAATCAAACTTGTTACAATTATGGCCAAAAATTATCTTAGGCAAATGAGCATTATTTAAAGCAAAAGAAATGCTGGACACCTTGTGTCAATAATTGCTAATGGGCTCTCACAATTGGGCAATACGTCAGATAATATTTTTGATGAATTTGATTGGATGTTGAATGGATGATGGAAAAAAGCAGGGAGAAGAGCTCCTCAGGTACAAAAGATTGGCTTCTTTTGAGCCATGATACAACAAGCAAAAAGGCAAATTTTCCGCCCCAAAAGAGATCTACAGGTTCTACAGGCCTTTTTACTTAGTTTGGGATACATCCGCCCACATGGCATCAGTCCCTGTACCCTTACAACCAGCCTATTCCGGTCATTTCTGGTGTTTCCACCATAATGGGGCTGAACCAGCCCCTTAGCTTTTCACAACACTGGCTGGTTGTCTGTTCCAAACAGCCCTGTTACCTCACATGCTGGCTGGTTGCCTCATGCAACCAGCCCCTGGCCATACAAATGGCCTGGTGGGACCCAGGACACACCTGGGTCCAGTCTCAGACACACATGGGGGGGGGTGTAACTGGCGGACATGCCGCCCCCCCTCTTTCTCTCGAATCCCTGGAGGGAGCGGTCCAATCCCGCTACCAGGGGCCCTGGAGGCCAATACCCCCAGGGAGTTGTCAAGGTAGGTGGGCTGGGGGGTGGTCAAATCCCCTCCAGCCCGTTGCTCCTCCCCCTTGGTAAAGGGGGGGGGGGGAGAGCGCCCCTTTCAATGGTGGAGGGGTGGTCCATTCCCCCCCACCGCTGGTTGCCTCACTGTGACCGGTGTGGAAAGAATAGAGGTTATCCCCCTATATTTGTCCCAAGGTTTGAAAGTTAACGGTTCCCTGCGTTTGAAAGGAGATGAGGATGTCCGAAGTCGCACTTTAAATGAGAAATAGAAACAAGGAGATAAAAAGATAAAGAAAAGTAGAGAGAGAGAGAGAGAAATCGCCAATCCTTCAATCCTAAGAACTTTCCCCCTGGATGTGTATCCGGTATGAGTTCCTTTAATCTCCTGGTGAGATGAGTGATCCAATCCGATGATGTGATGTGATTCTTCCTCCTCCCTTGCCTCCCCCTCCTCTAACCTGGAGTTCGAGTGAGGATAAGTCCTCCCCCTCAACCCTAACCTAAGTACATGCGCAAATGACAGTATGACAAAGAAACAGAAAACAATCCCAAAACAGAAACCCTAGCCTTCTCTCCCCACCTCCTCCATACCAAACTCCCCCCGTCGTCCGTACGCCGTTCCGTCCATCCAGTTTGTCCTTCTCATGACGCGGTCCTTGCACCGCGCCCTACTTGGAGCCCCTGCGCCTGTCCGTATCTGTTTGTCCGCGCCCGTCGTGGGTGTTTGGTAATATCTGGCATGATCCGCCGCTCTCTTTCCGTTCCTTTATAGCCTGCGGATTGCTCCGCCCCTACGTATCCAAACTGGTGCGCCCCCAAACCTAGTTGAGCGCACTACCTTCCAAATCCGATCTCCGGGGCGGATTGCTGCCCACACCGCATTCAATGCTGAGCCCGACCCGTCCACCAGGTGCGGAGCCAAACAGCGGCTTCTGCTGATCCAGCAGCTGCCACTGCTGAGCACTCCACATACCCTAATGCTGAGCCCGCTTGCCCCCAATGCCGAGCGCGCAGCCGCGAAGCAGTTCCCAATCCGTGTCTATAAATTGACACCACATCCCCCCCCAACTTGAGTTCTGTCCCCAGAAGTTTCCCATTGCTTCACCATACTACCAGCCCCGCCACTTCCACTACCACCCCCACCACTCCCACTACCACCTTCCCTGTCCTCCTTCCGCATCATTGCCAATATGCTCCCATGCAAGTTCTGCGCCTGGAACGGGCACACGTGTTTGATTGTCCCTGGTTGACGCGCCTGTGTTGCTTTCTGTCGCGGCCATCGTTGCTGCTTGCTCAGCGACAGCATCCCTTGAGCTCCCCCCCAATCCAGCTCTTGCCCCAGGCCGCGCAAGAGGGCTTGTCTGGACCCGTTTGTGGTTTTGGACGACAACTTGATCTCGGAAGGCTTGTGGACACCCCCCGGTTCACCTTCATCCCGCCTCCCGCAAGCTCTGTCACCCACCACCTTGCACGTGAGCCGCGACTCGGCATCACCTCTCTGCCAGGCCGGACCTCCGCAACAGGGCGAATACAAAACCTTGGAGGAATGGCGCGCGGCGACCCGCGCTTGGGCTGCCGCTGTTGGCGTGAACCAAACGGTACCGGACGCAAGACTCTTTGGAAGACCCGCGGCCACGCCAGCACCCCCTTCTCCTCCTCCACGACCGCCAACACCGCCCGCGCCACCAGCGGCCTCGGATGATAGGCCTACGACCCCCAACGTCCCTCCGCCTCCGTCACCTATAGTCATCCCGTCATTGCCTCCAGCTGGACCAAGCCCCCTGTTGGTTCCCCGGAGGCCCCATCTCCACCGGCCGCTCCTCCCCCCAGCCCTCCCAAGATCCCGGAGATTCCAATTATAATGGCGCTCCCGGTGTGGAAACCAAAGGGGGCAACACCCCAGGAGTTGTCCTCAAGTTCTGGAAGTTATTGATTAAAGCGTCTGTAAGGAGATTGGATGCAGCTGTTCAAGAGAGAGATAGAGTGAGAGGGAGGGAGAAATAATAAGATGAATTCATTCTTTTCCAATCCAATCCAATCCAAGGCCATAAAAAGTACTATCCTAAAGTGCAGTCCAGTCCGTAAAGCAAAGTGAAGTGTGGTGAAGTCTTTTTCCCCGTCCTTCCCCTTCCTTTTCCCATAAGATGCCCCTACAACCCGGAGTTGATAGCAAAGTATTTAAGTCCTCCCTCTCAACCCTAACCTAAGTAAAACCACAAGTAACAAGAAAGAGTGATGAAATACAACCCTAAGCCGCAGAACCCTAGCCCAACCCTATCCCTCCATCCCTTGCCATTACTCGTGCCCTTTGGTATTAACGTAGCCCGGTTTGTCCGCCCGCGCGCGTCCGCCCGACAGCACGTTCCAATATCCGGGGCGTACCCACGTGACCCAATCCGCACGTCTTGCGATGGGCGGTCCGATCCGTGCAAGCTTTCCAATCCGCACAAGCCTTCCGATCCGCACAAGCCTGCCAAACCCCAAAAGCTTTCCAATCCACGCAAGCCTTCCGATCCGCGCAAGCCTTCCAATCCGCGCAAGCTTTCCAATCCGCGCAAGCCTTCCAATCTGCACAAGCTTTCCGGTCCGCGCAATCCGTTGTCTCCCGTCTCCAGGTGCTGAGCCCAACCCAACCGCTGCTGGGCCTACCTGACTGCTGCTGAGCGCGCCGCCTGCAGCACTTTCCTGACTCGCGTCCATGAAAGAGCACCACACCGGCGGCCGGCTTCAAGGCTTTTGCAGAAAGATCGACCACAATGCTCCGGAATTTCCTTGCAATCCCCGGCGCACAATCCTTGGAATCCCGGCGCGAACTCCTGGCGTTTTTCCGGGCTTTACTGGCGTCCTCAAGGGTGGAAATGGAGGAAATGATGAAGATGGCTTAGGCGCATCGCCCCCCCTTTTCCCCTTCTTCCTTTCCTCTACCTCTTCTCTTCTTGTTGTTGTACCGCGCTTCCCTTTCCATTAAGAAAATACATGTGTCCGCGCGAGATCCTAACCTTCTGAGAAAAAGTGCGCAACCGCGCTACGTGAGAGTGAGCTTGAGATTGAGTCCGTGCCCGCGCGCTTGCTTTGTGAGCGACCGTAAGTGACTAGCCATTCCAAAAGAGGCACCTGGACCGCCCCAGACAAACTGCCACACAGTTCCCCGTACCCTTCCTGTAACAAACACAACAACCAAAACACCAGCGCGCGCCACCGTAAGGGAAGAGAGAGAGAGAGTAAGAGAATGGAAATTCTGGGGTGTCTAGTTGTCCCGGCTGTGAACCGGCTAGAGCACCCCCTCACCAATCAAGCTTATTCCCATACCAGCCACCCATCCTTGAGATATCCTGAGAAAAAAAAGAAAAAGAAACCAACAGAGAAGAAAAAATAGAAAAGAACACTTTTTTTCTGTGCGATGCCCGTAGACCGCCTGCAAATAACTCTTTGTCCCGCTTCCCCCATCCGCCGGATTGCCCACGCGTCCCGGTTCTGCGGCGCTTGTCCTCGCGTTTATGGACCCGGCTTTGTGCCGCACCTGCCTTTCCTGCAAAACCCCCAAGCCAGCAAAGACCCCACAATCCAGATAAGAAAGAAACATAGAGAAACAAACATTCTGGGGTGTCTGGTTGTTCCGGCTGTGAACCGGCTAGAACACCCCCTCACCAAATCAAAACTTATCCCCTACCCCCTCTACCTCCCCCCCAACTTGGCCACTGTCCCCAGCTGGTCGCAACCGCCTACTCCGTTGCAACGGCACGGTCTCCGCTTCTCCGCCCAAAGACAAATCCCCGGATTGCGTTCCTACACCATTGCCGGGCTCCACACTCCCCTCGTCAGATCCTTCAACCCCTTCCGCCGTTTTGTCAAACAAGGTAGATCCTTGCGCAAAGAAGCGCTTGACATGCAAAGCTGCCGCCTTCCGTTTCAGCGGAGTACCATCCAATTCCTCCAACTGATAGCTGCCTCCCTCAAACTTGGACAACACGCGGAACCGGCTGTTCCACTGGTTAGCAAACAACTTCCCCCACTGAGACTCCAGACTTTGGTTGTACAGGAGCACCAAATCCCCCTTCTGCGAGGGATCCCGGAGACGATGCAAGCAGCGCTTGTCCCAATAGCGCACCAATGCCGTCCAAGTCTTCTTCAGCCGGTCCGCGGCCTTTGCAAGCATTCCGTCCCATCAAAGGAGCTGTTTGGTGCAAGCCTCAAGCAATTTGGCAGAAGTCTTCACCTTCCACCAGTCAACCCCCAGGAACGTCTCCAACTCAATGTCCACCGGAAGCACGGGGCGCCGCCCAAAAAGTAACTCTTACGGCAAGTAGCCTGTCAACCGCTTCACCAAAATCCAATCCGCAAACAGAACCATTGGAAGGGTCTCCTGCCAGCGCTTACCGTCCTCCACGCACATCTTGACCAGGGCGTCCTTGATTGGCTGATGCCCACGTTTGATCATGCCGGCCCCCTTGGGATAGTACTCCAGTACTCGGCCAAACTTGGCTCCGCAACTCTTCACCAACTTGACCAAACGGCTGCAAAACTCAGCTCCTCCGTCCACTGTGACCAGATGAAGCAACCCGTACCGCGCGAACCAATCTTCCTCCAGAAATAGAGCAACTTTGTCTGCCAAGAGCTTGACCAATGGACGCGCTTCCACCCAACCGGACAGGTTGTCCCGCGCAACAAGCAGATAGGCGAACTTACCAGCCTTGATGTGGACAAAATCAAGCAAGACTCAACCAAAGAGGGCGTCTTCCCCTGTGGGGTTTCTGACTTCCTTGGGCAGTCTCGTGCTCCGCCGTTGACAGGCTTTGCAGGACGCCAGCCATTCCCGCACCGCAAGCACTACCCCCGGCCACCAGAACCGCTCTTTGACCCGCCTCCGCGTCTCAACCTCCCCTTGATGACCAAGATCTTTGTTAATGCTCCGGAGGATAGCTTCCTGATCTGCCCTTGAAGTGGTAACCACAAGAGGAACCGGAGTCTTCCGCCGCCAAAGCTGCCCCTCCTGTACGTGGAAATTCCCTGCCCGCCACTTTGCCCATTGCATGTCCTTCTCCCTAGCTCCATTGGGAAAACAAAGGTCCCGCAAGTAGTCACAAAGAATCGCGTACCGCCCGGTCTGCCGGAGCGGCAGCTGAACGCCTGCCTCCACAACCCCTACCTTGACAACCGGGGTCTCTACATTGAGCAGTTCCGCGTCCTCAAACGGGTCGTCTCTTGGGTACCGCGACAACGCGTCCGGCATAGTGAACGCTTTCCCCGGAACACGAACAACAGCAAATGAGAAAAGTTGACAAAATGCCACCTACCTGGTCATGGGAGTGTTGGGAAACTCTGGGGAATTGATCATCTGCGCCAGCGCCTCCGCGTCCACCAAAAGCTCAAAGTGAACCCCCCACAAAAGATACTGGAGCCGCTGCACAATCTTGGTGACCCCGCACAACTCCAACTTTGGCTGGGATTACACGCTTTCCGTCGGAGTGAAGGTGACCAAGTCGTAAAGTACTGGCCTATCCTTGCCGTTGTCCTCTTGAGTGAGAACCCCCCCCGCGCCAAATTCGCTGGAATCAACCGCTAGCCTAATTCCTCACGCATTGTAGTCAAGATTGCGGAGCACAATGTCACGTCCCACAATCTCCTTGAGCTTCCGAAACGTGCAATTGCATTCTTCCCCACACTTCCACTCCGCACCTTTCCGCGTTAGTGATTGGAGCGGGCTTGCCACCTCCGCAAACCTCTCAATGAACATACAGACATAGCTATATAATCCAAAGAACTGAAGGAAATGCAACACCGTCCGCGGGGTCAGCCATTTGAGGACCTTGTTCCGCTTTTTCTCCGCAATGCGCCAGCCATTGGAAGCAACAACATGGCCAAGGACTTCGAGCGCCAGAACACAAACCGCCAACTTCTTCCCTGAAACCTTCAGGCCTGCCTCCTCAATGCAAAACAGGATGCGTTCCAACGTCTGCGCATATTCCCACACAAAACGTTGGACACCAGGAACTTCAACCAGCTCCGCTCCCTTGTAATTGAATTTTGGACCTTTGATGCCCGCGTCGTCAATGAAGATTTGGAATCCCTCCGGAAGATCATCCTTCAGGATTCAAGCCATTTGCACCTGGTAAACCGCCACGGAATCGGTCGCGCCTTGCGGGAGCCGAGTCAGCTGCATTCTTCCCAACCCAGTCTCAAATGCCATTAGAGGCCGCAAGCGAGGATCCAACTTGTGCTGGTTGTATCCCCCCATCACATCCACTAAACCATAACAAGCGCGCCCCGCCATTGAATCAAGGAACTCGTCAACGCGAGGGGGCCATCCTGCATCCCGGATTGTAAAGGAGTTGAGCCGCTGTAAATCATGAACAATCCTCAACGACATTCCGTCCTGCTTAACCACTGCAAAGATCGAACTGGAGTAACTAGACATTGACTGTTCGTAAAGGCCAGTCTTCACCTTCTCCTGCACCAACTCCAGAAACTGCTCACGGACCGCCCGCGGAATCGGAATTGGCTTGATCTTTAACGGCTCGTGATTGACAGTGGGGATGACATAGGGGTCGCCAATATTGTTTTTCAGGAGCCCCCGCTCTTCGGGTCCGAACGCAAGCGCTCTTTCCCAAAGAACCAGAACCGAAATCAGCAACTCACGCTCCTCCTTACTCAACCATCCCGTCGGGCCAAAATTGAAAGCTGCAATACGCTCCTCTGTGATCCGTGCCGAACTAGTAACCAACCCCAAAGCCTTAATTGGCGTGACCCAAGGGTCCTGCGACCAAGCAATTGGTCAAAGCAGTCCGTTCAGTTCCTGGGGCATTGGCTCATTCCTTGGTCGGACCTTCCGTGACACCGGCTTGTACTTGCCTGCGTTGCACCACATCATCCGCACGCATCCTTTGCTGTAAGTCCTGCACAGAACGGAACTGCAGCTTTTGCCTTCGCTCACAAGTGTGGCACGATGATAGGGTTTTCAAAGCGTAGTACCCTCGGGCGATGCATAATGAGAAAAGGGACTTACTTCTGCAACGTGCGTGCCCTGCACTTTCCTTCCTCCCCCTCCCTGCTCCTCATTAGTCAACCGCCCGCGCAAAACCGGAGCTTGTTCCGCGCGGTCTCCTCCGTTTACTAAGAAAAATCCTCCAAAGGTTGCCTGTCGCAGACCAACTCTGCGTCCAGTTCCCCCTCATACTCCAACACTCTCCTCCGCTTCCCTTGCCCTTTATTGCAGATAGTTGTCTTGAACCTTCCGCCGGACAAATCCTCCACTGTCAACGCCTCCGTTCCCGCCTCCGGATCAAAAACCATTTGTGCTCAAAACCCAAACATGAACGGCCTTCCCAAAATCACATCCCCACAATCAACCAAAAGAAAAGAAAGAGGCCTACGGACCCTTGCGACCTCGACCTCCTCCTCCTTGACTACCCCATCCACACAACACTCCCCTCCATTAAGCGCGCAGAGACCCATTGTCATTTCCGCCAAACCAACCCCAAATCATCCACCATCCGCGATGGCAGCAGGTTCACCATTGAACCGCTGTCCACCATAGCCCACACCTTCCTTCCCGCTATGACCATTGGAACGTAAGCGAGCGGAGTCAAAACCAATTTCAACTTGCACTCCCCGCGCCCCTCCTCCTTCCGCGCCACATGAACCCGCTGCACTGTCTGAGGTACCCGGCCCTGACCGCAATCCCACAACACCTGAACCATCTTGTCTACCACCACCGGAGACACGGCCGCCAGTTCCCGCAAGGTCAGCGGAACTGGAGTCTTGTTACCCATCACCCTTTGCACGATGTCCGCCGCTTTCTTCTTCCCTACAAGATTCCCTGCCGGCGCCTTGGTTCCAGGCACGCGCGCGGCCGTTGGGGGTTGCTCCTTTGCGTCCACCTCCATTTTATCAGAGACCGCCACCTTTTCTTCCGTTGCCACTACCCTTACCTCAGCTTCCACCCGAGGTGGTTGCCACAATCCGGGACTGGTTAGGATGCCCAGTGACGCTTGCACCGTCTTTCCTGCCTCCTAACCCCGTGTGTGCACCTGCTGCATTGCAGTTGGCTGGCTTGGCTCCATTAGAATCTGTTTGCCCGTTGGAAACATGTACCCCATCCCCGCCGTTCGAACCAATCCCGCGCTGAGATCCTTTGTAAGCTCCTTGCACGCCAATCGCCAATGACTGTTTGCCCCGCAGTACGAGCACCCCCTTGGCACAAAGGTACCGGGCAGCCAAAACCCTTCCACCATGTGAGGTGGAGGCCCTCGCGGCTGCTGCTGGCCCATACGGCTCATTCAGATCTTCAGATCCTTCATTAGTTCCGTCAATTTGCTTACCGGAGGGGCGGGCGCGGGTTGAGGAACCGGAACACGCGTGGAAGTAGGTGGAACTGGGGCTGGAAATTGCGCCGGAGCTGGAACCTGGGGGGTGGATTTCTTCAGTCCCACTGGGAAGGACTTAGCAGTGTCCTCAATAAGCTCCTCTAAGTTGAGCTCACTCTCCACAGCCCGGCGAATGAAAGCCAACTCCGGAAGGAGTGCAATGCTCCCATCCAATGACTGCTTTACCAAGTTGTGATTGTAAAGATGCCGCTGTACCCTTGCCCAGAGTTGAGCGCCTAAACCGCCCAGAAACGCGCGTTTCATGGCCCCTGTCTGTCCCGCCACCACCTTGTTCTTTGACAAGTACCAATAGATCCAATCAAATGTTGAGGTGTACTCCGCCAGCTCCACCCGCGTTCTGACTCCTCCGGGCGCGCTTGCCTCTGAGGCCAGGCAATCAAAATTGCTTTCCCAGAATCAAGGTTCGCGCCTACCCCACTGCATTAGGATCTCCGCCTTCAGTTTTGGCCAATCTTGATTCTTGTAGCCTTCCATTTCCTCCACATCCCAGAGCTTCTCTTTTTCCATAATGAACAGGACAACAAGCAGGGCCTTATTGGCGTCTGACGCAACTTCCGCATCTGCAATACCTTTGTATCTCAAGATGAATCGCTCCACATCCGCGGTGTTGAATTGGATGTGAGGGTAGTCGCACAGCCTGATGCAAACCAGACAGGTGGGTTCATGGTCACTGGAGACCAATGGGGGAATGGCGTAGCTTGTCCTGGGTCGAGCGGAGGGAGGGGGAGGAGTTGGGATGGAAGACAAGAGCGGGGTTGGAGTAGCGGACCCGGAGACGGAAGGAGAAGGAGAAGAAGAAGAAGGAGCGACTGTAGGGAGGTATGAATAGGACATCACGCCCAGTTACCTTTGAAAGACAAGAAACGGAAGGTTTGTTCCCAGCCGGACCCCCAGATGTGGAAAGAATAGAGGTTATCCCCCTATAATTGTCCCAAGGTTTGGAAGTTAACGGTTCCCTGCGTTTGAAAGGTGATGAGGATGTCCAAAGTTGCACTTTAAATGAGAAATAGAAACAAGGAGATAAAGAGATAAAGAAAAGTAGAGAGAGAGAGAAATTGCCAATCCTTCAATCCTAAGAAATTTCCCCCTGGATGTGTATCCGGTATGAGTTCCTTTAATCTCCTGGTGAGATGAGTGATCCAATCCAATGATGTGATGTGATTCTTCCTCCTCCCTTGCCTCCCCCTCCTCTAACCCGGAGTTGGGAGTGAGGATAAGTCCTTCCCCTCAACCCTAACCTAAGTACATGCGCAAATGACAGTATGACAAAGAAACAGAAAACAATCCCAAAACAGAAACCCTAGCCTCCTCTCCCCACCTCCTCCATACCAAACTCCCCCCGTTGTCCATACGCCATTCCATCCATCCAGTTTGTCCTTCTCATGACGCGGTCCTTGCACCGCGCCCTACTTGGAGCCCCCCGCGCCTGTCCTTATCTGTTTGTCCGCGCCCGTTGTGGGTGTTTGGTAATATCCAGCATGATCTGCGCGCATGCGCGCGCGCTCCATACGTTCCTTTATAGCCCGCGGATTGCTCCGCCCCTACGTATTCAAACCAGCGCGCCCCCAAACCTAGTTGAGCGCACTACCTTCCGAATCCAATCTCCAGGGCGGATTGCTGCCCACGCCGCATTTGATTCTGAGCCCGACCCATCCACCAGGTGCGGAGCCAAACAGCGGCTGCTTCTGATCCAGCAGCTGCCGCTGCTGAGCACTCCGCATACCCTAATGCTGAGCCCACTTGCCCCCAATGCTGAGCGCGCAGACGCGACGCAGTTCCCAATCCGTGTCTATAAATTGAAACCACACTGGCCCAGCCATCACATTTGGTGGGGGGGTGATGAGGTCCCCCCCACCCTGACCGGTTGCTGGCTGGTTCAACCCAGCCAGCCCTCCTCCTCCCCCTTGCAATGGCAAGCAAGGGGAGGGGGAGGAGTCAGGGCCATTGGCCCCAGCTCCATGGATCTGACAGCTGGCTGCCACCCAGCGCGGCAGCCTCAATCAGCTCAACAGCCGCGACTGGGGTGGGGGGACTCCATTTTGAGTCCCTCTTCCCCCTACAATGGCCCTGCGCGGTACGTTGGGCCCCATAAATGGGCCAAAAGAAAAAACAGCAGCCCCAAGAGGGCCATGAAACGGGCTTCAGCGCCAAATGGGCTGTGACACGGGCAGCGGCTCCAATGGGCCTCCCCAAGCCCAAAAAGTGAGTTTAGCATATTTTTGCGGGCCAGCCCGTCTGGCCAAGTATGTCCAAAATAAACCTTGGGCCCAATTATGCCCATACAAGCCCATCTGGCTTTATTTGCTCATATACCCCACCGGGCCCGTGTACCAATAGGCCTGTTTCATGCGTTTTGAGGCCAGTTTCCCCAGATCCTTGAAATCCACACAGGCATGTATGGTCTGTGTGTGTGTACAATGGGCCGCAGAGTCCCAGATGTCCATTCTATTTGGATTAAACTCATACGTAGCACATGCGTAAGTGCATACGTATTTTCATAAAACTAATTATAAGAAAAAGGAAAAGAATTTATCAAAGGATCAGAATATTATTGGATATTATCAGAGTATATTACCTTAGACGGCATACAATGAAGGAGTTTTATATTTCTTTTCTGCTTTGAAAAGCGTGATTACCAGCTTGAGTGCTTGGAGTCATAATTAAGAAATAGTTCAAGTACAGAGCTTTTTGAGGAGTACACATTTTTTATTTACTATTAGTTCATTGGGATTTAGGTTTGTTGGTTACCATTGAGGATGGGATAGTTTTGCAGGTAATGGAATAAGGGTTGGGAGTGATTCTTAAACCTCTGTGGGCCATAGTAAATTTCCTCATGGAAGCGGATTATATTTAGAATTGCGGAGGTACAGGAGGGTAACTCAAGCGCTTTGAGCTTTCTGGAACTTGGAGTGAGGTTTTCACAAAGAGATTTACGGAACAAAAAATCACTTTCCGCAAATTGGGGGTCTGGCAAGGAAAGTCCTTTTCTCTGTTTAAACCTGGTACCATCTGTGGAGTTATATTTTTCTTTTTTTTACGCTCATTATGTCAATGATGATTGGACATTACAAGGCAATAATGGGCAAATCCCTTACAAACAATCAACAGGCAGCATCCAGCAGTGCACCACCCTATCATATTTCTCTGCGTCAGACCACGAGTCCAATGGGGCCTCCGCCAAGGACAACCACGGGTGGACAATCAAAATATGTGGCACCAGAGTTTCCAGAGGAGAAGTGGGGAGCAGGGAAAAGATTAGGCTGAGGGACTATCCCATGGTGTGGTGGTTATTTATAGACTCGGAGGAAAGAGGGAACACCACTGGAAATTTGACTTGGAGAGGCTCAGCTGTGGGTGGAATTCAACAGTTCAATAAGCTCAGAGAGGTCTGCTGGCGGGCTTTCTATTCTGGAGTAAAATAGCTAAGGGCTTGACATTGGTGCAGCATGCCCCTTTTTGCGGTCACAATGACAAGAATGTGCTGGAGTTTTGCCTTTTGCAGACATTGCACGGTCAAACATAACTTTCCCTCTGCAGAGGTGGGTTGAATAATGTGAAAGCAAGTGATCAAAGCTAAGAAGTAAATATTAGGCCAATTATGGTATAAGCACTGAGATTGCAGAGCGCTGTGTGGAAATAACAAATTCTGAAGTTGAGGAGGCAGCATGTGGATTTTTGGGGATTCCTAGTTATTCCGCATGCAGGATTGGGAGTGATCCGCTAGGGAAGATTGAGGAGGATTTGTTGTTAGTAATGCATCAGCGCAACTCAAATGTTAGGGGGAATTGGCAAAAGGATCACCAAATCTACTGAAAATCATTGGATTGGGTAAGGACTGGACTATTGGTAAGGGGGATCAGTGCAAATGCACAGAGGAGGTGGGAAAAAGGGATCTTTCATTAGCAGTTCATGTTCCTTTTCTGGAGTAGCAAAGGCAGGTCAGTGCAGAATGCACGGAGAAAAATGGTCTCTTTCAGTGCTTATATTCTTTTGTTTTATATATAAGGAAGCTTTTCTTTAGTTTTACAGGGGATTTTAACCATGATTGGGGCATTGGAGTTCACCTTTATTGGAGTTGAAAAGTATTGGAGATTATCATGGTGCATTATAGTGTTATTCTTTTCTTCTGTAACTTTGGAGTGTAGTTACAAGCAAGAGTTCTTGGAGGTTATGTATAGGGAAATAGTTCAAGTGGGGATCTTGTTGGGGAGTCCACCTTTTTATTACTATTATTTCATTTCAAGTTAGCTTTAATTGTTTCCGGCTCAAGTGCGGAAGCCAAATTCAATTAGGGATTTGCGGAGGTACAGGAGTGTAACTCTAGGCTATTGGGCTTTCTGAAACTTGGAGCAAGATTGTTGCGGAAAATATTCTATTGTTGCGGAGAATTTACCAAAAAAACAATCTTTTTCCACAGCGGTTAGGTTTTTTCCAGAGAATGTCCACTGTTTCAAGAAAATGGCCAACAGTGAAGGCTCAAACAATGTAGACTGGGTTTGGCAGATAGTCAATTTCATTCCTGACAAGGAAGATCTATGGGATGTGGAGGATATGGAAGGTTATAGCGAAAAGAATTGGGAGATGTTCTGGAGGCAAATAGTGGGGAAATGGGGGTCACAAGAGCAGAGTTTCCAAGAAGTGGATCTCAAGGGTCTTGCAACAGAAACAGCAAGGGAAGGAGGTGTTTCCTCAAGGAAATTGTTTGGTGTGTACTTTTCCTCATTTGATTGCATTCTAAAGTACCTAGTTTGCAACAACATTTTGGCAGAGAATACTGGTTCAGTAAATAGGACCTTCATGCAGGGGCTTAGCTTGGAGTTGCACGGAAGTCTCCATAGAAAGCTATACAACGGAGGATTAATTTGCAGGTTGGGGGATGGAGTGGTGCCCTACTCCTGGACATGAAGGACATCCCCACAGCGGTTGTGGGAAAGTTGGAACTGGCAGAACTTATGGTGGAAGACCAAAAGGGTCCAGTAAAGGGGGACGTGCAGAAAAGGGGCCAGTAACGCTAAAAGAAACTGCGGAAATGACAGAAATGTTTAGCAAGTGTTGGGATTATCATTAATCCCACATATGTCTTTATGTCCTTTCTATACTTCCTTGTCTGTTTCCCTTTCTTATCCTTCTTTATTTTCTTTATCTTACTCATTCTTCTGAGACACACTCCAAGAAACCCCTACTCAGTCTTTCCAGTTACCATCTCAAACACGCGGCTGTAATTATTTTATTCATCATGTACTCATTTCTCTTCATATGCCACTCAGTCTGTGAGACTGCTGTCACTGTGTCTACCTGAGGACAGATCTCAAGATTGGTGGAAGGATTTCTTTTCCTCATCCTTCTACCATTTTCCTATTCTGCTTTTCCTCAGGTATGGTCTGTTTTCTAAATCAATTTCTCCCTTTCATTTCTGACTGACTCCTATGAAATATATCCTTCTACCATTCTCCTATTCTGCTTTTCCTCAGTGCCCAACAGGTTATGAGCCCAGAGCTATAGTAAAACAACTACTGAATAAAACCAATTGTCTCAGAAGGATCCGGCATTAATCGTGTTGATACTATTTAAACAACTATGGAAGATGGTCCAAATAATCACCCAGTGCTTAAAACTCCGTCCATTCTCCCCCTTAACTCACCTGGATCAGATTTGAATTACCTTGACTGGTCCATCATCCTAAAAATCCACTTTTGTGCCTCTGGCGTGAGCTATCTTTTGAATAACAACTCCCTTAAATCCGAAACCTGGACAAAGGACAACTTGGCAGTTTGCTCAGTCATATCCAGATCAATAAATCCATCAAACTTTCAGTACAAAAGAAAACACGAGGAAAGTGCCATTGGAATGTGGAATGCTCTTTGAGAAGCACATCAGGACAACTCCTCCAGTGGAAAAATGTTCTGGCTGAGAAATCTTCTTCTCACAAAACTCAATAACAAGGAAATGACAGCTCATCTCACCAAAATAATATCATACGGAGAAAAACTGTCATCTTTACTCACACCCAATAATCCCCTCACTGCCAATAAACTTCTGTCCACCGCAATCCTACTCTCACTTCCCGACGACTGGTTAGGATGTGTGTCAAGTATGATGAATGAGGAATCCATCCCATCATCAAAACTCATCAATGCACTCAAGCAGGAACATCTGAGAAGGCAAACGCAAAACAAGGATCCACAGACAGTCAACTCCACAAAACTTTCATCCATTCTTAATAGACCAAAAGCTCACCAAGATACCACTCAAAACCCCTCAAAAGTGTACTACTGCACGTACTGTAAAACCAAAGGGAATTCCTCCTCCAGATGTCCCGAAGTCTTAGAAGCCATTGCATACTCCAAGAGAAACAAAGGACCGCAGAAAGCCAAGCCAACAACCTTGGTAAATCAGTTGGCAAGTGCAGCCAATGCTGACTCAAATGTCTATGGAAATGAGGAGGATGATTTCTCAGACTCCGAAATTGTGGTTCACGCTGGATACGCCTCCTGCAATCTCATTAGCACCGCCTCATCGGATAAGAACAATTTTAATCTAGACTCTGGGTGTTCCATGTTGATGACTCCACATGAGTGGCATCTAGACTCACAAAAACCAAACTCAACGTCGATTCGTCTTGCTTACGGGATAACCATCAATGCCACCAAACAAGGTCTAATCTCTTTACCAACAGGAAAGTTGAAAACACTTCTTGTTCCGAAACTACACGAACCCCTACTATCTGTTTCCAGCATCTGCGATTCCGGGCACAAGGTTATTTTCACCTCCAAAGGCTGCGAGATCCACCGCCTGAATACCGGCACCAATGATAAGTCACCCACATCCTTCAAAGGATACAGAAGAGGAAACTTGTACTACCTTCCCCAAAAACTTGTGAGACACCAAGAATCAATCTTTTCAACTGTGTCACCAATATCTGATGACATTCTCTATGGCTATCACTGCAGGCTCTCACACCTGAACTTAAAGTCACTGAGGAAACTCCTCAGCTCATCCAGGATTAGCCCAAAAATCAACAACACTTTTGATGTACAACAATGCAAGACATGCATCCAGTCCAAAATGTCCAGAACACCCTTCCATTCCCGTATCAGTCATCAATCCAGCACACCGGGCCAAATAATCCATTCTGACCTGTGTAGTTTTGAAACTAGCTCAAGAGAAGGTTTTCGGTATTTCATCACCTTTATCAACAACTGTTCCAAAGCACTATTTTCCTACCCTCTTTGTTACAAATCAGAAACTTGCAACTCAGTCAAAACGTTCATATCCTTTTTTGAAACTCAATTCCACCAACCTGTTCAATCCCTGCGCACTGATAATGGTGGGGAGTACGTCAATCAAAAACTCAATTCCTTTCTTTCCTCAAAAGGGATTGTCCATGAGCCAGGACCACCACACTCTCCGCAACTGAATGGTGTAGCTGAACGTTTGAACCGCACCATCTTGAACCTCATTTGCTGCGCATTCTCATCCTCTCATTTACCCAACTCTTACTGGGCGGATGCTCTTCGTCACTCTCTATTTGCATTCAACTCCTACCCATGAAAAACTCCACTTGGTTTTGTTTCTCCAAACTCCTTACTCAAGCAAGAGGACATCTCGCCATCCTACCTCCATCCTTTTGGCTGCCTTGTATGGTACAAAGTCCCTGAACACGACAGGTCTAAGCTCTCCCCCAAAGCATGGCGGGAAATTCTTTTGTCCTATCTGACTCAAGGAAATGGTTACCTCCTCCTGGATGTTGAAAATCGCAAATTCATAAAATCCAGGGACACCATCTTCAACGACACTGTCTTTCCCCGCAGAGAAGACAACCCGCCAACTACTGACCCCCAGCCCGATCAAACCGTTGTTGACCTTACCTGGCCAATTCAACCCAATATTGTTCCCACCCCATCTGTGAATCCCGCTATGCTTTCTCCCGCCTCTCCTGCTCCACCAGTTCTTTCTCCCTCCTCCCCATCCCCTCGCTCCCACCGGCCTCCGCCGACAACAAAAGCCTATTTTTGAACCCCCGCTGAGGTACCTTGTTTGGTGAGCCCATGCTTGTCAGAAAGCTCCGTCTTTCCCCCTCCCCTGTCAACCCCGTCTCCCCCCCCCCTCCGCCTTCCCCTTTGCCTTCCCCCTCTCCCCCTTCCTCTCCCCCTGTATCCTCCTCACGGTTGCCTTTCCCATCTTCCTCGCCTCCCGACCGCCCTCCCTCCCCCCCTCCCCTCCTTCCTCTCTCCCTGTCCCCGCTCCCTCCAGTCTACCGCCGTCTGCTCCCAGACGCTCCTCCAGGCTTTCCCGCCCTCCCACACGTATTGGGAACTACTCTCGATCTGCAAAGGTGAAGGACAACATCCTCGCGCCAAAGACATTGAAACAACTCATGGTCAATCCTCACCAAGCGCGCTGGATATCTTCCGCCCACGACAAAATATCCTCACTCCGGGGTATGAAGACGTGGGTATTTGTTCCTCCGCCAAAAGGCTGCAAGATCATTTGCTGCAAATGGATCTTCAAGGTCAAACGCTGCGCCAACGGTTCAATTATAAAGCTCAAAGCCTGTCTAGTCGCCATGGGTTTCACCCAAGTTCACGGCCTCAATTTCTCCAAGGTCTTTGCCCCAACTCTCCATCTTGAAACTCTCCGCCTTCTTCTCAGTCTCCTGGGAAACAAGGGCTGGGTTGGTCGCCAAGTCGACTTCAAAACTGCTTTTCTTAATGGTCACCTTGATGAGCCGGTGTACATGTCTCAGCCCCCCGGATTTGAAGACCCCGCGCATCCAGCCTGGGTATGCAAAGTATCCAGGGCCATTTACGGTCTAAAGTAATCCCCCCGGAGTGGAACGTGGAGCTAAACTCGGCCCTCCTGTCTCTTGGTCTCACCAGATTGTCCTACGATCCCTCGCTCTATTTCAAGCTCCTTAATGGCTCCCTGGTGGGCGCACTCACTGCCCACGTCGATGATCTTGACGTGGTTGGATCCCAAAGTTTTGTCTCCTCATTCATTGCGGACGTTGGCCGTCTCTTCACCATAGGAACTGATGAGGATCTCTCCTTCTTCCTATCCATTTCCATCCAACACAATCCAGAGTCCAGAACGGTCTCTATCTGCCAACAACACTATATCGACTCTGTTGCGTTGTCATTCCTTCCTTCTGGTTGCTCCACCTCCACCTCTCCCACTGACTCATCCTACAAGTCACTGGTCAAGCAAAAACCTGGTTTGCCTGCTTCCCCACCCCAGTACAACCAACTCATTGGGTCTCTCTTATGGATATCCCAATGTACGCAACCTGACATCTCCTTCGCCGTCAACAAACTTTTGCAATTTCTCCAGGACCCATCCATGGATCACTGGAACGCCACCATTTGTATCCTGCGCTATCTCCTGACCACCAAAGACACCCGGCTCACCCTTGGCGGCTCGGACCTAACTCTTGTTGGTTTCTCCGATTCCAACTGGGCCAAAGACTGCAATGAGCACCGTTCCATCTCAGGCTATACTTTTGGTGTTGGTGGTGGCTCCGTCTCCTGGCAATCCAAGAAACAACCTACGGTATCCCTGTCAAGCTCGGAAGCCAAATTAAAGGCTCTCTTGGACTGCTGCAAGGAAGGACTGTGGCTATGCAACATCATGGTCAAACTTTGTCACAGAAACACCAACCCTGTACCTCTCTACGTTGACAACAAAGGCGCCGAGTTCCTAGCAAAAAATCCAGAACATCATTCACGCACAAAGCACATAGATGCCCGGCATCACTTTATCCGCGAGTGCGTTGCACAAAACGTATTCACTGTTTGGCACATAGGCACTAAAGACATGGTGGCGGACATGCTAACCAAACCGCTGTCTTGTGTCCTTCTGAAATCTCATCAAGCTCTTTTTGGTCTTGTTGCTGGTGGTTAGAAAGGGGGGGTTTTGGGATTATCATTAATCCCACATATGTCTTTATGTCCTTTCTATACTTCCTTGTCTGTTTCCCTTTCTTATCCTTCTTTATTTTCTTTATCTTACTCATTCTTCTGTGACACACTCCAAGAAACCCCTACTCAGTCTTTCCAGTTACCATCTCAAACACGCGGCTGTAATTATTTTATTCATCATGTACTCATGTCTCTTCATATGTCACTCAGTCTGTGACACTGCTGTCACTGTGTCTACCTGAGGACAGATTTCGAGATTGGTGGAAGGATTTCTTTTCCTCATCCTTCTACCATTCTCCTATTCTGCTTTTCCTCAGGTATGGTCTGTTTTCTTAATCAATTTCTCCCTTTCATTTCTGACTGACTCCTATGAAATATATCCTTCTACCATTCTCCTATTCTGCTTTTCCTCAGTGCCCAACAGCAAGATGTGTCTTTTCCAGCAGAAAGCTATGGCAAAGCCAGCTGGAACAGCCCCAGAACCACCAAAAGCAACATCAACGCCTGCACCAAATCATGCACCATTGAGGGCTCCACCAAGGTACAAAGCCAATCCTTGCGTCTTCAAATGCTACTACTGTAAGGAAGATGGCCACCTTAACAGGTGATGTAAAGACCTGAGTACAGAGGTATGGAGTAAAATAGTTAAGATGGACAGAAGGGAGTGTTTTTACCCTTCAGGAGAAGCTATACCAGAATTGACTGATCAACCTTCACCAAGAGATCTGGCTTGGGAGGCAGGAATGAAGTAGGCAACAACCTTGGCAGGATATGCATTTCCTCTAATTTGGAAACCCCCAGAAGGTTTGGCGGAGGATATGGCTGTCCCTTCCAAAAAGAGGGGAATGGAAATCAATCGTCTTAACCTGCAAAAAATCCAGAGCAGGCAGTGGTAGTCAAATGGGGGGATCCCACAGGAGTTCTGGAAAAGTAGCAAAGAGAATTTTCAGAACAAATTAACCGGTTTTCCTAACCTTGAAAGAGCTGGCGGAAATCTCACCAGCAATGGCGCAGGAGATGGTTTCAGTCTTTAAAAATTTTAAAGGGAGTAAGGAGGAAAACCCAAAACCAAGAGAAGAGGCAAAGGTTGGTTATCTCAATGTGGGGGGAGATGTTATGGGAGCAAGCAGCCCTAATATTTGTCCTATGGGCCACATAGAAATGCGGATTGGTGGCAAACAGTGTTGGAAAATGCTTGATAGAGGCTCAATGGTAAATTTCCTCCTGTTGAAGTTGGAAACTGACGCAGGGTCAGTCCGGCACAAGGCAAATATTGGGTTGCCAACCCTGGGTGGTTTTGAATGCGTGGTGAAAGAGGTATTAGAGAAAGAGATGACAGAGGTGGCTAAGGTATTAGCTCCACTGTTGTATTTTGTAGTAGGCAGGCCAGAGGTCATACTTGGTAGGCCATCCATTTTTGCCTTTTGAGAATCTCTTGGCTTCCGTCAGGATACTAGGGAAGAACTCCTTACTGTTGCAGACCTCTCAGGGAAACAATAAAAAACGACCATCTGTTAGACCAAGAGCAGCCAATGGGAAAATTGGAATGGCTGTCCATTTGGGAAGGCGGCCACAAAAATGCAGCAGAAGATTTTTAGATGTTGGCCATGTGTCCTTTGCGGGCAGGGCTCTGTCCTTGCACAGACATTTGAAAGATGAGGAGCAAGGAGGAACCCCCATGGCACAGTGCAGTGTACTTTGGGAAGTATGGAGGAAAGTGGGAATCCGAGTAATGATAATGGGAGCAGGGGTAAGATCAAAAGTGAGTTCTTCCTTTTATGGGCCTCAAATGGGTGCAATAAAAAGCAGCTGCCCTTGTGCCACAATCTTGAGCAGCCCTAATTTTTTTTCAGGTTGGCAATTACCAGTGAAGGAAAAAACTGAGGGATAAAAGATGATAAAATTATGGACTTTTGGTGGCAAATAAAAACTGGTTGCTAACAAGGTGTGGCCCCAGAATGATCCAACGCCGCAGGAACTCAACAAGCCAATGAGGCCTATCTGTTGGTCACGGGACCCATATGAGTCACCATTGAAAATCACACTTCTGGAGGAATATTTGACGGGCTTAACAGAAGAGCAGATGGCGGAACTCAACTTTGGGCCCAAGGGGTGGTTGCAAGAGGAGGAAGTAAAATTTCTGAAGGAGGTGATTTTCATGCAGAGGAAGGCACTGTATCTTTTTCCGGAGGAAAGGGGGATGCTCAGGCATGAAATTGCAGAAGCCTATTGGATACCTAAAGTGCCTCACAACCCTTGGAAAATCAAGCCCATTCTTATTTTGGCAGTGGTTAGGGATCAGTTTACAGAGTTGGTGTGGGAGCAATTATGGATGTGTCTGTATGAGCCTTCTTGTTCTGGCTATTCTAGTCCAATTTTTGCAGTACTGAAACAGGACGGAAAGAGTCTGAGGATTGTCCACAACCTGCAAAGGTTGAACTCAGTCACAATCAGAGAAGCTGGGTTGCCTCCACAGGTGGAGGAGTTTGTGGAGAATATGAGCGGAAGAGTCTGCTACGGGTTAGTAGAGGTCATGGGGGGGTACAACAAGTGGGAGCTACACCTGGAGTCCCAAAAAATGATGGAGTTTGAGATGGGGTTGGGGCAACTTCAGCTAACAAGGCTTCCTCAGGGGGCAACTAATTTTGTAGCAGTTTAACAGGTGCAGATGAAATAGATTTTTCAGGATGATGTTCCAGAAAAAGTGTGGATATTCATTGATGACACGTGTATCAAGGGGCTGAGGAGAGACTATTGCAGAGAAACTATTGTGGAGAATTTGGGGATCAGATGGTTTGTTTGGGAATACGCACCAACTTTGGAGAGGATCCTGTTCTGGATTGAGAAGGCAGGATTGACTGTTTTGGGTAGAAAGTTTCTGGTATGCATCCCAGCCTTAGAGGTCCTTGGTCACAAGGTTTCCACAAAAGGAAGGTAAATTACTAAATACAAAGTTAAAAAGGTTCTAGAGTGGCCTACTCCGCAGAACCCTACTCACTTTTCCCAGTTTCTAGGTCTATTTGGATGGGTGCAGATCTTCATTGAACGTTTTGCAGAGATAGCAAGCCAGTTGTGGAGGCTGATTTGGGAAGGAGCTGAGTGTTTTTGGATGGAGGAATAGAATTGCGCATTCTGGGAGTTGAAGGAAATTGTGGGGTGGGGGATATTGTTGAAGGGCCTGGATTACGGAAAAGGGCAAATCAGGCTGGCAGTAGACTTGAGCAAGTTTGGTGCGGATGGTGTGCTGACCCAAGAAGATGAAGGTAAAGACAGGCCAGTGCTCTACGAGTTGGTGAAATTTTTGGAGGTTGAATCTTGGTACTCACAGCCCAAGTTGGAGTTATGGGGGGTGACAAGTATTATGCAGAGTTTATAGCATGTGCTGTGGGGGGTGAAATTTGATCTCCTGGTGGATGCAGAAGTGCTAGATAGGATGATTAATTCCCCAACCTTTCCTAGTTCTCCTATGACTTGGTGGATTTCATACTTACACTTTTTCAATTTCATGGTCAGGCATGTTCTGGGGAACAGGTTTACAATGCCAGATGCCTTGTCTTGGTATCTGGAGATGCGGCGTGCGGCAAAGGAGGATTTGGATGTGGAGAAGAGGCTTCTGATGGTGGCAAAAACAGCTGGGGAAGTTGGAAAACTTCCCCTGAAACAGTTTGGTAGGTTCCAGGCATTGGAGGAGTTTCTTTGGATGCTTCATTTTCCGGAGGGTTTGTTGGCAAAGGAGGTTAGATGGGTTTGGCTGAAGGTTTCACATTTCTTTTGCAAAGACCAGCAGTTATGGAAGCAGGCATTTCCAATACCCCTGGTTGTGGTCAAGGGGTGGAAGGATCAAGAGGATTTGTTATGAGGCCTCCAAAATTACTTGGGGCATTGGGGGAGTTGGAAACACAGAGGAGAGTTAAGAACAGGTTCTGGTGGCCAGGACTGGAGCAAACAGTGTGGGACTGGGAGCGGAGCTGCAAGGCTTGTCAGCGGCGAAGTAGCAGATTACCTTTGGAGGTGTGTATTCCAATGGCTGAGGATGCCCTTTTTGGGAGGATCTTGCTGGATGTGGTCCATATCAAGGCGGGGAAGTCCCTGGGTCTACCTTTGGCTTGGGACAACTTTTTAGGATGGCTTGAGGGGCTTCCATTGGTTAAGCTTTTGGCAGGGGAATTTGGGGGGTTTTTAGAAGAGGATTTGTTTGCTTGTTTTGGGTGCTTGTGGCTCATCACGGTGGATGGCAGCACGGTGTGGTGACCAATTCGGGACACCACGCAAAAAAAAAAAAATATATATCTTTTTTGGTTGTACCCCTATGGGTACATTCATTTCCCCCCATCTCTCAACTTCTCCCTGTCCTAGCGGTCTAGGACAGGCCTCTTGCCTGTCTCTCCGCTTCGATCCCCTCTTCCTATTTTCAACTCCCACTTTTCGCGCTTGCGGCCCTGACTTTTGGCAACGCGAGCGATCGTCGAACCACTTTTGACGATCCCTTCTCCTCCTCCCAACTCATGCTCTCATTCCCTCCACCCTCATCTCCTCCCCCCACCGCTTCCCAATCCAAAACATCCGGTGCTGCCAAGAAGAAGAACAAGAAGAAGGCCGCTTGGGCCCGTCTACTTGATTCAATCAACCATCTTGACCCATCCAACAATCATGGCGATCCGGCTAGTCTGATTGGTCGCTCGGATATGATTGGCGCCTATCCAGCCGAGGATGCCGTCTCAATCACCCAGAGAATGACCACTGGTAGCATCTCCCCGATGAGGATGACGACAATTGGATCACCTCTCATACCATGCATCCCAGCCTAGCCGCAGCTACTCGTCAGACTCAGGAGGATCTACTGGCGACCTCTAACAACCTCTATCGTCAGATCAAATCTGCTGCCGCTGCCGCTCTAGCCACAACCCAATACCCCTTGATCATCCTCCTCATCCATCCATCGGCTCGATCATCGACCGTACCTACCCTCTCATCCTTCAACCCTCTTCTACCTCCTCCTCGCCCATCATCTGATCCGACCAACAACCGCGAGCAACCGCTTGCGGCCGTCGGAATCTTCACCCCGTTGTCGCCGCCAATCGGGTGACGACAGCTGTTGTTGACACCCGCAACCGCTGTCGCGGGTGTCCATCTGGTTGCCCGCGGTCATTCTCGACGCGGGCGACATTTTTTTTTTTCCCTCTCATGTTATTTTTTTTTATTTTTTATTTTTTTTATTTTTTATGTTTTCATTTTTCCGCACCTATTTGTAGTATCACTTGTACATAGTATACAGGGCCTCATGTTTATAAAAGGAGGGGCTCTCCCCTGCCTTTTGGCCCAGCATCCCAGCATCCCAGCATCCAGCAATCCAATGAGACCATCATCATAATCAAACTTGTCCGTGGGCATCCTTCCCACTTAAATGAGCAATTTATTCGGGTATATCTATGATTGCCCCTTGATCCTTTGAGCCTCCATACTCAAACTCTGTCCCTTGTGACCTTGATCCTTATCACCAACCAATAGCCTTGCTGGTTGAAGAAGAATTCCTGTCTGAATTCTTGGGTGTGTTATACCACTCTGATCCCTTTTTCCGACCATACTGGTCTTGATCTCTCCTTGATCATCTTTCTGGAGCCAATAAAGTTTGATTGAAGAGGTTTTATTAAGCTTAAAACCTGGAGTGTTATAACTCCCTTCTTCTTTAAGGTTGAATTTTGCCACGCTATTCTTGAGTCCCTTGAGAAGTGTTGGGATATTCTTGCTCAAATTTGTTATTGATTTGCTTCTAGAGCTTCATAAAAAAATTGATTTTGTTTTGTTCAGCCTCCCACAGTTATCTGGTACCCTTCAAGCGCTTGATTGCAGAGAGTTGGGCAGGTTCATTGAGAACCTGGAGGTTGGTTGGGATTGAGTTGATCTTTCCTAATCAGCTGTTGACAACCAGAGTTATTAGCTTGTGGGCGTTGTTACTTACAACTGCCTTGTTCTATTGAACTCTGAACAAACCTTGACTTATTTGTTCAAGTCTTTACCTGCACTATCTTGCCTCAGATAGTGTTGTTTCCATTGCTAACGACAACTCTTATCCTCTTCCCTTACTTTGATTCCTCATCCATAAGGTTCTGGACCTCAATTCTGGTTACATTTAAATATTATTGTAACTCCTAGGAGGGAAGCCTAAACAGCACCTTTCCCCTCCACAGAACTGCCACGGCTTAGCATTGTTTGGAGTCTCACATTTAATTCCCCGGGCCGGGATCGAACCAGCAACCTTGGGATTTACAGTCCCAAGACATTTAAAATCAACCTTGAAAACCAATCTTTTTTTCTTTTTTTCTTTTTCTTTTTCTTTTTTTTTTCTTTTCTCTTCTCAAATCTGATCCGTGGAGGCAACTTATCCTAGAAGTAAGTCCTCCCAATTTGTGCACCGCTTAGGCAAGATACTTGTTGTTTTTGGCAAAACCCTACTCTTGCCACACTCGTGAGCCACTTTGGAAATCTGCTCTTTGGATCCTCTAGGAACTCTGTTATTCGATATGGCATCTTCCGCTACTCCAACCACCCCTGTCCGACCTAAGATGGTAAAGATCAAACCTCAGAACAAGAACTTAGGCTTCAACGGTACAAATGTTGAGCAATTCTTGGACTCCTACAAAATGGCTGCTGAAGTGGATGGAGCTAGTGAATTTGATATGGCTTATCAGTTGCGATTCTTTATCTCTTCTGATGAAGTTATGGAGGTAATCGAGTCTTTCGAGGGATTTGAATCCCATAACTGGACGCTTCTCAGGGAGGCTATGTTGGCATACTGGGGAAAAATAGATGTGGCTAGGTTTACTCTGCAGGATTTGGATGCTCTGGTTTCTCAGTGGATCTCCAATGGTGGTATTTCTTCAGCCTCTGACTATCAGATTTTTAGGAAGTCTTGGGATCCCATTCAAAACTATCTTATCCAAAACAATCACATTGACACAGTGGAAAAAATTTGAGCAAAGTTCTTCCAATATTTTTCGTTGGCTGTGCAGGAAAGTATTAAAGAAGAACTGGTCAAATCTGGATCCATGATTACCACCAGGGATAATCGATTCAAGCTCCCTGTTTTTCTCACCCTCAGGAGTACTGTGGATAAAGTCATGAAAGGTCAAACTGCTCTTACCTTTGAAAAGCCTAGAACTACTGAACCAGTCCATGCTCCTTCTTTTAAAGAGTCAAACAATATTATGATTAAAATGGAAGCAGATCGTAGGCCTAAAGCAGATCCTAATTCAAATCAAGAACCTACTACTATAGATGAAATCACCAAGTTACTTAGAGCCTTTGAGAACAAAATAGATCAAAAGATTTCTTCGCTAGCTACTCCTAAAACTCCTTCTTCTGTCCCCAAATCAACTCTGGTCTGTTACTACTGTCATAGGGAAGGCCATGGAACCGGACGATGCCAAGAACTTCAGAAGGACCTAAAGGAAAAATTGGTAGAGCAGAGGGGGAACAATTACTTCCTCCCTAATGGTGCCCTAATCCCTTTTGACTCGTCTTGTCCTATCCAACATGTGGTGGCCTCTTACCAGCCATCACCTCCTGTGAAAGCATCTCTTGCTTCCTTTGAATTTTGATCATCCTGTGGTACCCTCCAACCTTGGTATCCTCCAGCTATTTCTTCCTCTAGTCTTGCTGGGACTACTTATCAGTCTGATCCAGCCAGGAAACAACATGAGGAACCTAAACCTCATAAGGCTCCTTCCTTGCCAACTTCAATTCTTTGAAAACCCGTTAAACGTTGATCATCACTTGAGCCTCCTTCCTCTGATGTAGAAGACATGGAGGTGGAAAAGGAAACACTCATGGAAAGGTTACCAGATCACCCTGATCCCTCTCCCTCACCTCAACCTTCTAATCCTATCTTAGATTCTGCGTCACCTGAACTTCCTCCCTCCACCCAGCCCAAAGTTTGATTTGAAAGGGGCATCTCCAAGGATCACACCAATGCTGTGGAGGGAGTATGAAAGAAAATTTCTGATCTCAAAATTCCTGATCTATCTGTGGCTGAACTCCTATCAATCTCTCCATCTGTTGCTGAAGGAATGAAGAAATGAGTCTCTCGTTGACGTGTGGAAATTGGCCCTGAAGAACTCAAAGTTTCCTCTGGCACTTTAATGGAGGAATCTGGTGGAACCAGTCCTTCTTTAGACTCCAACCTTTATTCCTGTCCCCTTGGCTTCCTTCCTTGTTATCTTGGTGACTCAGCTAAAACTGTTTCTCCTCTTGTGGATTCTGGATCTCAGCTTAACTTAATCTCGGATGCTATGGCCTGCAAGCTCAAACTTAGTCCTAGGGTCAGCTTCAACTCTGCAGTGTATGGGATAGGAAATCAAGCTTGTGAACTGGTTGGTATTGCTGAAGATGTACCGGTCAGGATTGGTTGATGTTTTCTGATCAAGTTGGGGAGATAATTCTCCTCCCTGATGCTGATGGCAGGAAAATTGAAGTTCCTCTTTGCTCTTTGGATTCTGGTCGTTGGGAAAGAGATTTTCCTGGTCATTCTCCCAAATCATCTTTTAAGGGGAAGCAGAAGGATAAATCTAGTTCCTCTCATTTTTTAGGGGAATAGTTGATCCTACTAATGGTTGTGGTTTTTTTCAGCCTCAGACTGCAACTCAAGGGTCAACTCCCATCCCTCAGGCTTATTTTTCATTCCTTTCATCATTCTCTTCTGAGCTCAAGAATATTAAAAAACAAAAACATATCAAAATAGAAAAATCCAAAAATATTTCTTCTCCATCTCCTTCTCTCTCTGGATCTGTTGTGTCTTCTTTTCCTTCTACTTTTGAGTCTGATCAATCTTCTCTCAGTTCCGGTTCGAATCTCCGCAATGAGTCTAAACTAGATCCTAATTGCAATTCTGTTTTTGGTGATTTTGGTATGAAGGAATATGGGCTTCAGTGGAGGCAATTTGGGGTACAAGTAAGTCCTCCCAATTGTGCACTGCCAGGGCAATCTTTTACCGTCATTTTTGAAACCCTACCTTGTGCCACACATCTGAGCAATGTATTATCTCCTGGTTCTCCTTTTATGGAAAAGGCACCCTTCAAGGATATTGCAGAACATTGGACTTGGAAGATGTTGGAACTTGGACTCAACTTTTGAAATCAAGTCTCTCTGGTCAACTCTTGGAGGAAACAAGGACTTCTCTCTTTTGCCACCAAGTATAAACCAGTTTCTAAGAAGATCAAACCAGTCAACCAGCCTATGCCTCTCAACTTCAATCCTCCCCTTATGCGTCCTCCTCTATCTCGCGATCCTTACTGTGGTCTTCCTCAATCTCTTACTGGTCCCTTTGTGCCTAATGGACGGGTCACTGAAGAACGTCTGAAGGTGGTCAACTTTGGTCCAGATGGATGGCTTCTTCCTGATGAGTTAAATTTAATCAAAAATGTCTTATCTCTAAGAGAAAAATCTATTGCTTTCTGTGAAGAAGAGAGAGGTCTCTTGTGGGAATCCTATGGCCTCCCTTATATCATCCCTGTAGTTGAACATGATCCTTGGCAAAAGAAAAAGATCCCTATCCCTGCTGCTAAAGTTGACGAATTCATCAAGTTGGTCCGGGAAGGAGTTTGAACTGGCCTGTATGAACAGTCAACTTCTAGTTACTCCAGCCCCGTCTTCTGTGTCCTCAAGAGTAATGGTAAACTTAGAATAGTTCATGATCTTCAACCTCTTAATAAATTTACTATTAAAGACTCTGGTATCCCTCCTGCTACTGAAGAATTTGTTGAATCCTTTGCAGGGAGAGCTTGCTATGGTCTAGGGGATATTATGGGTGGCTATGACGAACGATCCTTACATCCTATTTCTCGTCCTCTCACTACTTTCGATACTCCTCTTGGTCAATTTCAACTTACTCGATTGCCTCAAGGAGCCGCCAACTTGGTTGCAGTCTATCAGGCTCAGATGATGTGGATCCTCCAGGATGAAATCCCTGATCATGCTGGTATCTTTATTGATGATGGAGGAATTAAAGGTCCAGTATCTGACTATGATAATGAGCTCTTACCTTGGCATTCAGGAATTTGTCGTTTTATCTGGGAATATGCTACTACCTTGGAGAGGATTCTGTTTTGAATCAAGGAATCTGGCCTTACTGTCTCAGGATCCAAACTGGCGGCTTGTGTCCCTGCTCTGGAAATTGTTGGTCATGTGGTCTGCAAGGAAGGAAGAAGGATGGCACCAGCCAAAGTCAACAAGATCATCTCTTGGCCTACCCCAATCAATCCAACTGAAGTTAGGGGCTTTCTAGGTGTTGTCACTTATGTTAGAATCTTTATCCCATCTTTATCCAAAATCTGTGCACCCTTGCGTCGTCTAACCAGAAAAGATGCTGAATGGATTTGGACCCAAGATTTTGAATGTGCTTTCCAGCTACTCAAAATGATAGTTGGTAAAGACATAGTTTTGAAAAAGATCCCTTATGGACCTGGAGCTGGCAAGATCAAGCTGGCTGTTGATTCTAGTTATCAATCTGTTGGGGTCGTCCTTACTCAGGAAGATGAAAATGGTTGGGACCGTCCTGCTCTTTATGAATCTTTGTTGTTTTCAGATGTAGAATCTAGGTACTCCCAGCCCAAACTGGAACTCTGTGGTGTGGCTCAAATGATGAAGAAACTCCAAACCGTTCTCTGGGGCCAACATTTCGAATTGCAAGTTGATGCTTGATCCATCATTGAAATGATCAACGCTCCCATTCTTCCCAATGCTCCTATGACTCGTTGGGTGGCCTTTATCCAGCTTTTCTCTTTTGCTATTGTTCACAGGCCGGGAAAATCTTTCACCATGCCTGACGGTTTATCTCGACGACCTCTTGGGGACAACAAATCTGATGTTGGAACCAATTTCAATGAAGAGGAACCTTTAATCCAACCTATTTTCTCTTTTTCTTCTCAAAATTATTCTGGCTTTCAACAAGGCTTCTGGTTTAAATTATAGCAGTACCTTTCAACTCTTCAAAAACCCCCTGATCTCTCTGCTAAGGAATTTTGATCTCTTAAACGAAAGTCTTCTAATTTTTTTGTTCAAGGGTCTAGACTTATGAAGAGAGGCAATCCTTGTGCTCACATTGTTGTTACTATTCCCTCTAAACAAGATTCTATCCTTGAAAGTCTCCATGAAGGCCTTGGTCATTGTGGGGAGACCAAAACTTATTGACAATTATCCAAACAATTCTGGTGGCCATCTTTGAAGAAATCTGTCTCCCAATGGTGCAAGAGTTGTGAAGTTTGTCAAAAACGTGATCTTAGGCGCCCAGCTGAAATTTGTTATCCTACTGGGGAGTCCACTGTCTTTGGAAGGATTGCTATGGATGTGGTTCATATTAAGGCAGGTGGTGCTAAGTACCTCATTGTGGCTAGAGATGATTTTTCCGGATGGGTTGAAGCAAAATTTCTTAAGAACCTTAGCTCTGAATCAGTGGCAGCTTTCCTCTACGAGACCTGGACAATGCGTTATGGACTGGCTCGATCTTACTCTACTGATGGTGGCTCTGAATTTGGGGGAAAGCTTGCTGAAATGATCCGATCCCTTCCTGGACAACATAGAGTTACTACTCCTTATTATCCTGAAGGCCAAGGCATGGTGGAACGAGGCCATGCCCCTTTGAAGGCTGCACTTGTTAAACTGGCTGGTGAAAGTGGCACGGATTGTCGCAAATTCCTTCCTCTTGTTCTCTTCTCTGATCGAATATCAACCAAAAGGACTACTGGCTACTCACCTTATGAAATCATCTTTGGTCAAAGAGAAGTCCTTCCTTTGGATCTGGAAATGGAATCTTTCTTGGGTATCTCTTGGGAAGAGGTGTCCTCAACCACTGATCTGTTAGTTGCTAGGTCCAAGCAACTGGAGCGAAGTGAAGACGTTTGTGATGAAGCTTATCAAACGATGATGGAGTCCAGAGCAAAATCCATCCAGTATTGGGAGGACAAGCACTCTAATCGAATCAGGGAGCCCTTGAACCCTGGTGACCTAGTTTTAGCTTATAATCGATCTTTGGAGACCCAGTGGGGCAAGCTTTTCTCTAATCGTTGGAATGGCCCTTATCAAGTGGTTCATCATGTTAGAGGTGGATCTTATGTTTTGGAGGAGCTGGATGGTACTCGGTTGGCCAGAAGGTTCTCTGCTGATCAAGTCAAGAAGTTTCATTGTCGTGGGGGCAACTTATCTCAGAAGTAAGTCCTCCCAATTGTGCACCACCAGGGTCATTTGCTGCGTTTTTGTTGTAAAACTCTACTGTATGCCACATATGTGAGCACTTGGGACGCCCTCCTTGTTCTATTCCTGCCGCTTCTAGGGCCCATTTGGAAGAATCAAGATATTTTCCTCAACTCTTCAATTGCTCTCAAGATCAAGAAATGGCCAATCTTTGCTTCAATTTCTTTATTCCCTGCTTTTCTTTTTTTAATCCCTTCAAATTTTAGGTGCAGACTAGGGACAGTCTGTAAGTTGGGGAGAGATGTGGTGGCCAATTTGGGACACCACGGAAAAAAAAAATATATATATATATATATATCTTTTTCGGTTGTACCCCTATGGGTACCTTCATTTCCCCCCATCTCTCAACTTCTCCCTGTCCTAGCGGTCTAGGACAGGCCTCTTGCCTGTCTCTCCACTTCAATCCCCTCTTCCTATGTTCAAATCCCACTTGTGGCGCTTGCAGCCCTGACTTTTGGCAACGCGAGCGATCGTCAAACCACTTTCGACGATCCCTTCTCCTCCTCCCAACTCATGCTCTCATTCCCTCCACCCTCATCTCCTCCCCCCACCGCTTCCCAATCCAAAACATCCGGTGCTGCCAAGAAGAAGAACAAGAAGAAGGCCGCTTGGGCCCGTCTACTTGATTCAATCAACCATCTCAACCCATCCAACAATCATGGCGATCCGGCTAGTCTGATTGGTCGCTCGGATATGATTGGCGCCTATCCAGCCGAGGATGCCGTCTCAATCACCCAGAGAATGACCACTGGTAGCATCTCCCCGATGAGGATGACGACAATTGGATCACCTCTCATACCATGCATCCCAGCCTAGCCGCAGCTACTTGTCAGACTCAGGAGGATCTACTGGCAACCGCTAACAACCTCTATCGTCAGATCAAATCTGCTGCCGCTGCAGCTCTAGCCACGACCCAATACCCCTTGATCATCCTCCTCATCCATCCATTGGCTCGATCATCGACCGTACCTACCCTCTCATCCTTCAACCCTCTTCTACCTCCTCCTCGCCCATCATCTGATCCGACCGACGACCGCGAGCGACCGCTTGCGGCCGTCGGAACCTTCACCCCGTTGTCGCCGCCAATCGGGTGACGACAGCTGTTGTTGACACCCGCGACCGCTGTCGCGGGTGTCCATCTGGTTGCCCACAGTCATTCTTGACGCGGGCAACATTTTTTTTTTTCCCTCTCATGTTATTTTTTTATTTTTATTTTTTTTTATTTTTTATGTTTTCATTTTTCCGCACCTATTTGTAGTATCACTTGTACATAGTATACAGGGCCTCATGTTTATAAAAGGAGGGGCTCTCCCCTGCCTTTTGGCCCAGCATCCCAGCATCCCAGCATCCAGCAATCCAATGAGACCATCATCATAATCAAACTTGTCCGTGGGCATCCTTCCCACTTAAATGAGCAATTTATTCGGGTATATCTATGATTGCCCCTTGATCCTTTGAGCCTCCATACTCAAACTCTGTCCCTTGTGACCTTGATCCTTATCACCAACCAATAGCCTTGCTGGTTGAAGAAGAATTCCTGTCTGAATTCTTGGGTGTGTTATACCACTCTGATCCCTTTTTCCGACCATACTGGTCTTGATCTCTCCTTGATCATCTTTCTGGAGCCAATAAAGTTTGATTGAAGAGGTTTTATTAAGCTTAAAACCTGGAGTGTTATAACTCCCTTCTTCTTTAAGGTTGAATTTTGCCACGCTATTCTTGAGTCCCTTGAGAAGTGTTGGGATATTCTTGCTCAAATTTGTTATTGATTTGCTTCTAGAGCTTCATAAAAAAATTGATTTTGTTTTGTTCAGCCTCCCACAGTTATCTGGTACCCTTCAAGCGCTTGATTGCAGAGAGTTGGGCAGGTTCATTGAGAACCTGGAGGTTGGTTGGGATTGAGTTGATCTTTCCTAATCAGCTGTTGACAACCAGAGTTATTAGCTTGTGGGCGTTGTTACTTACAACTGCCTTGTTCTATTGAACTCTGAACAAACCTTGAATTATTTTTCCAAGTATTTACCTGCACTATCTTGCCTCAGATAGTGTTGTTTCCGTTGCTACCAACAACTCTTATCCTCTTCCCTTACTTTGATTCCTCATCCATAAGGTTCTGGACCTCGATTCTGGTTACATTTAAATATTATTGTAACTCCTAGGAGGGCAGCCTAAACAGCACCTTTCCCCTCCACAGAACTGCCACGGCTTAGCACCGTTTGGAGTCTTACAACGGAGCTTTGGGGGAAACTTCAGAAGCTGGTTGAATCTTGCGGTGCAAGGTTTGGGCAAGTTACCAAATATTATCCTGAGGGAGCGGGGGAGATAGAGAGAGGGCATCAGCCAATCAAGAAAACAATGGTCATGATCTGCCAAAACAGCGGGAAGAAGTCGCAGGAAACTTTACCAGTTGTCTTTTTTGCAGATTTGATCTTTGTCAAGCGTGGTACAGGATATTTGTCTTACAAAATCTTGTATGGGAAGCAGCCGGTGTTTCTGGTGAATATGAAAACCTTGAATTACCTTGCTATTGACTGGTGGATGGTTAAGAACACACAGGACCTATTTATGGCGCCGGATGAGAAACTCTTGCGGAGGAAGCATATGGTGGAAAAGCAAAGGTGGCAAAGAGGCTGCAAGGCATTCAAGCTAAGTCATTCTGGTACTTGGACAAGCACTGTGCCAATTGCTTGCAGGAACCCTTGCAGAAGGGAAATCTTGTCCTGCTTTACAATTGGAGCTTGGAAATGCAGTGGGGTAAGATTTTTGTGGATCACTGGAATGGCCCTTATTGGATTGTAAGTCAGTTTCCAGGCAGAAGTTATCAGTTAGAGGATTTGGATGGCACTCTGCTTAAGAAGAAGGCCGCCCAGGCTCAAATGAAGAAATTAAACCTGTGGGGAACTACAGATTTTGATTAAACCGCAGGGTTGGGGGATCAAGATCAGGAAATGGTCAACATGGAGGAGCCGAGTGCAGAGGAGAGGGAGTCTTTGGAGCAATGAGCTTTGGGGTCAACCTTTGAGTTGTGGGGGAATAGGAGGTTGGGGAAGCTCAGACCACCAGAGCAAGATGGAAGGTCTAGTCTCTAGAGGCCTTTGTTTGGGGTTGTCCAGGTCCTTAGGTGATGTGCTATTTGCAGAGTTTTTTTAGAAGTTTCTTTCCTTTTGTGTGTGGGTGTGTCTCTCTTTGTAGGATTTTGTGCGGAATCAAGAGGATTTGTTTCTGTGGCGGGCCAGGAATCATATTTATTTCAAAGGTTATATACCAGAATCAAGGAGCATGGAAAAAAATTTTCATTTTTTAGGTAGAGATTTTTTTTTAGCTTGTTAACAAAAAAAAAAGAGGAGAGAGAGAGATTTTGGAAAACTCTAAGGAAGGAAGACCTGCCATGGAGCTCACCACCGGTGAAATGATGCTTGCAGAGGAGCTCACAAAGCTCCGTAGCTGGGATTCCAACCAAACGTTGGAGGACAACCAGTATCTGCTCATCCAAATTGCCCAGGTACTGGTTGATTTCAGCTTCCTCAATTCCCCAAGTGCAATATTTTTTCATTGCTTTTGATGGCTGCATGGTATGGAGAGACCAGGTGGAATTGGGTCAATCTAGATGGGCAGCTGTTGGAGGATTGGAAGGAAAGTCCAGGAGACCAAGTCTGGATCAGGTAAGAATGGTGCAGAGATCTTTGGACCAGCAAGGGAGGCAACATTGACTCAAAAATGGGTGCAGGAGCTGCTAGAAGGTTTTTTTGGAGTTAATATATATAAAAAAAATTGGTATGGGCATAAAATTGGTGCTGATCACAATGACCAAGTACGGGGACTTAATCTCTGCAGGAGGAGTTGTGGTTGGGGGAGACACGGTTGGGGTAGTTGGCACTGGAAGGGTGGGTGAGTGAGGTTGGAAGAGGGGAACGTTGGGCGCAGCCAGGGGTTATTGGAGGAGTAGCCAATTGGACAAAGGTGGGAGCAGTGTTGAGCCTGCAAGGTACTTGGCAGAGTCCCCCATTTGAATCATGACAACAGCCCCTAGCTTGGGTGGCATCTCCCCAGGTGGTGGCAGTAGCAAAGTCTGTGCATTCAGGAGGGGGAGAGAGCATGTCTGTGACCTCTGCAATGGGAGAAAAGGAGGCAGAGCAATCCGGCTCTGTATTCCAGTTTTTGGTATTGATTGGCTCATCATAATCCACCACAAATTCAACCATAGGGAAGCGGCAACAACTTTTGCCACAGGGGCCGGAGGTGGAGCAAGGATGAGGCAGAGGACAAGTCCGCAAGGATCCAGGTGTTGGGGCAACAAATGAACACCTGCGGTGGCCTAGACAGAAGGCAGTGCAGGCCAGATGACTAGCAGTACAGGTGCACATTCTCCAAATTCTGGCGCAGTACTTGCACAATGCCATGGTGAAGGTTTTCTTTTCAGGCAGGTCTTGGTTGTAGTTTTATGAGTTAGAGGGTGGGGTATATGAAGGGTTATCTAATGTTGTGGAGCGTTGTGGTTTTGTATTTATAAACTTGGATTAGGAACTGCCTTCCAGGCTGCGCGCTCAGCAGTTGGGTAGGTTGGGCTTGGCATTTGGGGTGTGTGCAGTCTCAGCAGTGCCTGCTGCGGGCTCAGAAGTAGGAAGTGGGGGGCTCAGCAATGGGTGTGGGTTGGGCCTACTCCAGGAGTGGCAGGCTGCTCAGACAACGTGGACCATGTAATGGATCAAATCCAACTGGTTGTGCGGGTGGCTAGTTCAGAAATTAGGAGCAGGGAAATAGCAGAGTTATACGCCCCAGGGAGGTCCGCAAAAGCATAGGCACAGACCAATCCGCAGATTGGGGGATTTTCAGACGCGCGCAGACAGATAAACCGGGGGGCTCCAAGTAGGAAACGGGGGAGGGCCGTGCCATGAGAAGGACAAACAGGATGTATGTAAAGGATGGAGGGAATGGATGGCATGGGATAGGGTTGGGAAAGGGTTAGGGTTAGGCTAGGGTTCTGGTTTTTAGGGTTTCTTGTCTGTTTGTTTTTGGGCTTTATGTTGCGCTTGTACTTAGGTTAGGGTTAAGAGGGAGGGCTTAAAACCTGAATCTCAACTCTGGGTTGGGGGGGGGAGGGGAAAATAATAGGATTGGAGGATAGGATCAGACAGGATTGGAAGGAAGGAATTAAAATCATCATCTTACTTTATCTCTTTCCTTCAACTGTCTCCTTTCTTAACTCATCAGCACTCAAACTCCTTAAAGAAGCTGGGACCAATAACTTTCAAACCTGAGGACAATTCAGAGGATTCTCTCCCTCTTTCTTTCCACTTCTTGGGGTCTGGCCGGGAACCAATCTTTTTTCCAAGTCTCTCAAAGGTAACAGGTGCAATGTTGCTATCAATTAGTCTTGAATCCAATGGCAAGACTCCTTGGCGGCTGTGGCTTAGGCCGCTGGGCTTTCCCCATCTTTGGTTGGAAACCGTGGGTGTGGGGTGGTTCCTCACAAGGTTTGAAGAGAAAGGCACAACAGGCACGGATAAGGTTCACCCTGTTGTCCTTTTCATCACTGAAAAGGGTTCCCTTTGGGACGTGGAGTACATGGCCGGATACAAGGCCCGGGATTGGGGAAGGTTGAAAGGCAGAATTTTGGCAAGGTGGGGCAGGCGCAAGCCTTGGGTCCAGGAAGGTGATTTTGAGCGGGCCGCAGAAGAAGCAAGTGTGGGCAGAGGCATATGGACGCAAAGGGAGCTGGAAGAGTAGATGAAAATGTTTGAACGGATCTGTGGGTACTTGAAGAAGAACCAGGTGGTTGGGGGGCAGACAGGAGCGGTGAAGTGGGCTTTTGTGGGCGGACTTGCACCGCAACTTCATTTGCAACCAAGCGGTACTTCTAAAATCATGGCCTGGTTAAGAAATTGGTGGATGGGAGCATTGGGCTCCTTCTGGAATTTTGTGTCATCCAGCATGGGGAAAGAAGCAAGATTGACCTGGAGGAGCTGGTGGAGGAAACTGCAATATAATGTCCGGTGGAACCAAAGAGGGCTTCTCACCAGCCTCCAGCTTTTTTTGGTTCTGGTCCCTGCGCAAGCCACCACGCTGTTGTCTTTGGCGCGCGTCCCAGTTTCACAACCAGTGGTCAGCAAAATTACCAATTTAATGAAGGTTTTGAAGATATACATGGATTGTATGTTGCAACACACACACAGCGCGTTGTCTCATGAGGTCAAGGGATTTTGAGCCCCTAGTGATCCCGCACCTTGGGTGTACAGTCATTTTGGTGGTAATGGTCATTGGCGGTTTGAATGCAAGAATCTGGTGAAGGCTTTGGAGGCAGGGATGGGACCCACATTTCCTGTGGGAAAGCCAACCTTGGCGGACTCAGGGCAGCCAACTGCCGTGGGGAAGGTGCAATTTTGGTCACAAGGAGCGGGTACAATGGCTCAAGGATTCCTTGGTATTGCAACCAGGCCCGTTTTTTGGCAGCCACCACAAATGGAGGTGGAGGTTAGGATGATATTTGTGGAGGAAAAGGTTGTAGTGGTTGATGCAGAAGAGCAACTTCTGGCTCTGGCCCCGGAAGCAGTTACATGGGGAAAGGTGGAAGAGCGGCATACAAAATTTGGAGGGGAGAAGAAGGCCATGAAAGTCACGGAAGGCGGATAGCTTGGCGCCAATGAAGTAGTGGAGGCGGAGGTTAGGATGATAGCGGTGGAGGAGAAGTTTTGAGTGGTGAATAGGATGGAGGTGGATGCAGATAAGCAACTGCTTGATCCACCCCCAGAAGAGGTTACATACAGAATGGTGAAAGATCAGCCTACAAACTCTGGAGGGGAGAAGAAAGCTGCAGAAGTCTTGGAAGGCGGAAAGAATTGTGCAGATGAAGTAGTGGAAGGGGAGGTACCTGTTCTATTTGTGCACAGTCCGGCAGTAGAGGTACAGCCTGCCAATTTTGGAAGGGGGAGGAAGGGGACAGAAATGGTGAGGAGCGGGAAGTGCAGTGTGGATGGAGCGTAGTTCAAGTGGGTTGGGAACGCAAGGCTTCTGAAAAACCTTTCCTTCCTAGTGGAGGAGGAGGATGGGGCCGCCTTGGAGGGATTTCCTGGGGTTGGGTTTTGCTCCCAGATGTTTTTGGATCCTGGAGGAGCTTGGAGGGCCTTGGTGGGGAGCAGTATACCAGGACAGGATGGGACAACAAGTTGCACTCAGTTCCGTGTGGGATTGGTTGAACCCGCTGCATGGACCTGCCGGAGGTACAGAGGTTATGTACCAGCTGGGGAAAGCAGCCAAGTTGGGGGGGAAGCTAGGGTAGGATGGAAAGGCGGGTCCATAAACGCAAGGACAAGCCTTGCAGATGGGGGGTTCCTGACAAGAAGCAAAACGGGCCCAAAGTATGTTTTGGTAGGAGGACAATCAAAAACAAAATCTCTCTCTTTCTCTTTTGTTGCTTTCCTTCTATTAAGGTGTGGGTTGGAAAGGTGGATGAGGGATAAGTTTGACCCGGTAAGGGGGGGGCACTAGCCGTTTCACATCCAGAATAACTAGGCACCCCAGAATGTCCATTCTCTGGTGTCATCTCTCTCTCTTAAGTTGTGCGTGCGCTGGTGTGTGGTTCTTGTGTTTGTTGCAGGCTGGGTATGGGGAACTGTGTGGCAGTTCTTCTGGCGCGGTTCAGGTGAATTTTCCAGAGACATTTAAAATATGGGACGCGGGTCATGGGGCTTTTCTCTCAGGCTTGCAGGCGGATGCAGAGCTGGTTGTTTTCTCACTCTTAATCAGGCTCAAGGTCACTTGCAGGGCTCACACGCGGAAGCAGATTTCCAACTCACCCTCACTATCACTCAAGGCCTGAGGCCACTGTGGAAACCAAGAGGGTGATAATCCCCTTGTTATCCTTGAGTTCCAGAATCAATGGTCCTAGAATATGTAAGAATAATGATGCTCCAGTAAAGAGAGAGAGAGAGAGAGAGATAGAGAGATTAATTTCCTTTCCTTTCCATATCCTTTGCCATATCCTTCCATCAATTCTCCCCCCTTTTCCTTTCCTGCGCCAAATATTCAATGATATGATAAGAGCTGGGGTTGAGAGCGCGGACTTTATGCCCACACTCTCAATCCTAACCTAAGTAAAAGAAGAATGACAGCCCAAAAACAAATTTCAAAGAAATGCTAGGCCCAGAACCCTAGCCTAACCCTAACCTTTTCCCTGCCTGCTTACCTTTACTTACAACCAGTTTGCCCTTCTCATGACAAAGCCCTCCGCTGCGCCCTGCTTGGAGCCCAGCGCGCTGCATGATTCCCTGCCCCGCGCCCACAACCCCAATTGCCCCGCCCTACCTCCCCAAACTAGCTGCCTGCCAACCTGGTTGGGCCAGCTCCATTCTTGGGTTTGTAATGTCCAAGCGGGCCGCGGCCCGCCACATCCAATGAAGCCCAACCCATGCCCAGTATGCCAAGCCTGGTGGTGCCTACTGCTGCACCCGCAGCAACCACTTCTGAGACCGCGTGCATCCAAGTGCTGAGCCTGGCCTACCCAATTCTGAGCACACCAACTACGGCATGGTTCCCAATCCAAGGCTATATAACAACACCACATGGCTCACTAAACAAAGGATAGCGCATCAAAATTCTATTTCTTTTGAAGGTACAGAATTGCGCAAATAAAGAAAAGGAAGGGAAAGAAGGGAAAGGGGTAGGGGGAAATCCAACTGAATCAAGTCCATAACCTCCACCATTTCCAACCCCTCCGCATTCACAATTCCTCAGAAGGCCACCAAGATTTTTCATTCGGATTTGGCTACATGAGAGCCCAGAGCTGAAAGGAACCGTGGAATAAGATTTTCTGACTGGGCCGCAAAGTCCTCAAAGCGCGCCTAGGAAAATAATGGATTATCCACTGAGGTTGCGGGAGTATGAGGTGATAAACATTGAAGCTGAAGAGGAGGGATGAGGATTTTTGGGGAGTGTTAGTAATGCTGCATGAGGGATTGGGAGTTATCCCCTAAGGAAGATTTATGGGGATCTGTTTTTAGTTATGCATATGTGCAACTCAACTTTTAGGGCAGATTGACATCATGATCACCAAACCTACTGTAAGTCATTGGATTGGGTATGGGATAGGACTATTGGTAAGGAGGATCAGTGCAGAAAGAACGGAGGCGGTGTGGAAAGAGATTGTGGGTTTGGTAAATTCCCCGCAACAATATAAAGTTCTCCCCAAAAATCATGCTCCAAGTTCCCAAAAGCCCACTATCATTTGAGTGAAAATCCTGTACCTCTGAAATTACTAATCAAACACTGCTTCTGCACTGGAGCCAGAAACCACTAAAGCTAACTTTCAATGAAATAATAGTAAATAAAAAAGACAGACTCCTCAATGAGCCCTGCACTTGAAATATTTCCCTAAATATGACCTCCAAGAACTCTTTCTAGGAACTACACTTCAAAGTAACAGAAGAAAAGAATAAAACTATAATTTTCCATGATAATCTCCAATATTGGTAAACTCCAATGATAAAAAAATATGAACTCCCCTCTATATCCCTTCCTCTCCCCCCCTCCTACAACTAAAGAAAAGCTTCCTTATATATACAACAAAAGAATGCAAGCCGCAAATGAAAGACCCCACTGTCTCAATGCATTCCGCACTGACCCGCCTTTGCTACTCCAAAAAAAGAAAGTGAACTGATAATGAAAGATCCCTTTTCCCACCGCCTCCGCAAGTTTGCACTGATCCTCCTTACCATTAGTCCAATACTTACCCAATCCAATTATTTGCATTAGATTCAATGATCCTGTTGCCAATACCCCCTAACAGGTGAGTTTCCCCAATGCATTACTAAAAAAATATCCTCTCTGATCTTCCCTGGCCAATCACTCCTGATCCCGCATGCGGCATAAATATAAATCCCCAATAATCCGCATGCCGCATCCTCAACATTAGCATTCATCACCACAAAGCACTCTGCAATCTCAGTGCATATCCCATAATTGGCCTAATATGTACCACTTAGCTTCAATCACTTGCTTCCGCATTAGTAAATGTTGAATCTTTGATTCAGTCACTATCTCTCAGTTCCATTATTTCCTGCTCCTCCGTATTATTCATTCTATCCTTTATTTATTTCAAGTTTTTTTTTCTATTTTATTTTATCTTTATGTGCGGCCATTAGGACTCTATGTGTGTCTCATCATCTGCGCGCGTCTCTTCTTCACTTGTAAGCACGTACCAGTGCCAATACTCCAGATTTGGATTGCAGCTAAGCTACTACCTGGGTCCTGACTCGGGCACACCTCCTTCCTCTTTCCTCACACAACTACATTGGTTGTGTCATAGGATTGAGGGTGCCTTGAGTCAGGTAAGCTCTAGCCTTAAACTTCCTATCATGTTCTCAATCTAACTCTCCTTGATTCTTGAGTCAGTTCAATTCTAGTTTACTATGCAATTATCATTTTCAAGTAAAGGTCTTCTGCAGCCTCACTAAGTCGAATCCTGGTTTTACGTTATTATTCCTTTCCATCCTCTCTTGGTTGTTCCTTTCACAGTTTTTCTGTTGCTGTCTCTTGTTTCTCCTCAGTTTCTGATGCAATCAATGGTTTTAGTTGCCTCCAATTTTTACAGATTTACAGTCCCAAGGCTAACCAACTTCACCAGGATTGATACTCTTAAATCCAACCATGTCCAATCACGACAAACACAGTCCTAAACATCTCAACATTCCACTCCTAAGCGAAAAAAACTTTGCTTCCTGGGTAATGCAAATGAGAATCCATCTTTGTAGAAAAGGTCTTCACAAGTATGTTGAGGAAACGGAATTTGAATCCCTTGTTGCGGCTCCCTCCACTTGTCCACAGAGGAAGAAGAGTTACAAAGCTGCAGACCTTATCATCCAACATCTAGGAGACACCTCTTTTGATGCTGTTATAAACCCACTTAATCACTCAAAGCCTTCACTCATCTGGAAAACTATCCTCGACAGGTATGCATCCCAGTCCACAAACAACAGAGGACGTATTTGGTTGAACTTCATCCAATACAACTTCAATGGCAATCTACATACCTATCTACGAGAGTGAAGAAAACTTATGAATGAACTGGCCATTGTTAAGCTAGAAGTTCCCCAAGACATTCTTAGCTACACTATCCTTGCTAAACTCACAGCAAACTTTTAACACGTAGTCGACAGGATTCTCCTCAACAACAGCTTACTTCAAAGTCCAACTCTGGTCCTCAACAAGCTGCAAGAAGTGACCCATCTTGAATCTGCCCAAGCACTCCCTTAATTGACCACTGACACTACAAATCCTCCTGAACAAACTGGATCCATGGCCCTGCTAAAAGCAAAAACCCGAAAAGGTCCTAAACATCCATGATCCAAGGGTCATCTCAACCCCCTTGCCAAACATCCTGAGTCACGTTTCTGGCATCTAAACCCACATCTTAGACCTGACAAGAACACTTCCCAAGCTCATCACTCCCAACCTATAGAACCAAGCACATCAGCCACCAAAAATCCTGCCAAACCAGCCAATGCCTTCTTCAACGCTCAGCTCTATCAGAAGGCAATCATCCCTGACTCTAAGAAGAGGACTGTCCTGCCCCCTGTCCTGGACTCTGGGGCTAGCCATCATATCGTGAATGATCCCAGATACCTTCTCACTCAAAACCAATCAACCTGCAAGTTGGATTGGGCTCTTACTCCTCAGCCCACCAAGCCACGGCTATAAGGACTGCCAAACTTGTCAATCACATGGGCTCCAAAACAGTACTGAAGGATTTCCTATTGATACCGGATCTGAACAGATGCCTGCTTTCACTGGACAGACTTTTAGTGCATAAATCAAATATCTCACAATTTGGCCAAAGCGGAATCTCGATCAACATAGACAAGTTCCAGCTTGTCGGCTCAACCGTCAACCATCTCTTCAAAATATAAGGAACTGGATTTGAGACCACTCCAACCCACTCTGCAATACACCACCTCTTGTCCAACAAGCTTGATTCCAAATGGCATCATTGCCTTGGTCACCCAGGGGCCGCTACCCAGAGACTACTCTTCCCTACTGCTGGCATGACTAGCATTGACTGCGATGTGTTCCAGACCTGCAAGATGACCACCACGCCATTCAATGGCCATTTCAAGGCTGCAAGCCATCCTTTAGAAATTGTGCACATTGACCTTGTTGGTCTGGTCTCAGTAGAATCAGCCAGAGGTTGCAAATATTTCTTAACTATTGTAGACCAATACTCCCGCTTCAAGACAGTTTCTTTCCTGAAGAACAAGAGTGAGGCCCTATCGGCTTTGAAGCAATTTGTGTCTGCCTCTGAACGTTGTCAAAATCAAAAATTGATCACCTTAGTCTCAGACAATGGTGGTGAGTTCACAAGCTCCAATTTTAAAAACTACTGTCAGGAAGCTGGGATTACTCATCACCTCTCACCTCCCTACACCCCCCAACAAAACGGCTTAGTAGAACGAGCAATCAGATCTATCATAGAGAAGGCCAGATGCCTGTTTAACCACAGCAAACTACCTCTTTGCTATTGGGCTGAAGCCGTCAAGACTGCCACCGATCTTCTCAACCTACTGCCGGTAACATCTAACCACAAATGCATTCCCTACGCCATCTGGTTCAACGCCAAGTTCAACTATGACATGCTCAGACCTTTTGGATGCACCTCGTTTGTCCAAATTCCCAAATCAAACCAAGAATTCAAACTGAGTGTCACTGGCTTCAAAGGAATCATGCTGGGTTACAGCAATCAATTCTCATCATACAAGATTCTCAACCCCGTTAATGGTAAAGTCCATATTACTGCAAATGCAAGATTCAATGAAACCAAATTTGGAGGAAGCGCTTCAACTCACTCTCCATTTCCATGTTTCTCTGATCTCCCTGCCGACCCAGTTCATCTTCCTAATGATCCGGGACCAGCTGCAACCCTCAATTCTGATCCCTCACTATCCAAATCCATCATCAGAGAGCCTAATATTGATGACATTCACAAAGCCCGCCCCAGCAAAGTCAGCACCAACAACATAGTCACGTACCCCAGGCGTGAAGGATCTCAACTATATCTGGCCGTAAATTATTCAGATCCAGCCACTCTAGACGAAGCCCTGAATGACAAATTCAAATTAGAATGGATCAAAGCCATGAATTGAGAATTCTCAACCTGGAATCCTACGACGTGTGGGAAGAGCAAGCCATCAACCCTGACTCTAAAGCAATCAAATGTGTTTGGGTCTTTCGTACCAAGTGTAATGCCAACAACAAGATAATCAAATTCAAGGCTTGACTTTGTGTACAAGGTTTCAATCAAAGGGAGGAAGTCAATTTTGAAAGTGTTTTTGCCCCCACGGGTGACAAGAACTCTCTCCAACTACTAACCACTTATGCAGCTCAGAACAACTTACTGTTCCACCAACTTGATGTCAAATCTGCTTTTCTAAACGCCGCACTCAAGGAAAACATCTTCATCATCCCTCCGGATAATGTCTCTACAGCACCAGGCAAGACTCTCAAGCTCAAGAAAGCTCTGTACGGCTTGAAACAAGCTCCCATGGCATGGTATCAGACACTCAGCTCTTGGTAAATAAGTGTAGGTTTTCATCAAAGTGAGGCGGATAACTGTTTCTTCTTCTCTGAAGACACTTGGCTGTACATCCATGTGGATGACATTGCCATCTTCAGCAAGGACCCTATGAAGTTCAAGAAACTTATTGAGTCTTGATTCAAAATCAAGTATCTGGGCCAAGCTTCAATGCTCCTTGGCATCAATGTTGACGTCACTACGAATGGCTTCAAACTATCCCAGCTGGCCTACATCAACTCCTTGGTCAGCAAATATGACCTACCCAATCACAAAGAACACTCAACTCCCTTCAAACCTCACAGAAAGCTACAAGTGTCCACGACTGAAGAGCACAAGGAATTTCTGAAAACTGGTCATGACTATAGGAAGGTCATTGGTGAATTGCTGTACATCAGCTGCAACACACAACCCGACATCACCTTTGCAACAAACTACTTGTCACAGTTTCTCAAAAAGCCCAACGACACTCACTACAACTCTGCCCTAAAGGTGATCAACTACCTCAAACACACCAGCTCAAAAGGTCTCAACTATCAGAAAGTCAAGTTGCCCAAGGAACTGGTTGCATATGTAGATTACAATTGGGCAACCTGTCCTCAGACCCGTCAATCAATATCTGGACTCTTGATTACCTGGAAAGGAAAAATAATCACGTGGAAGTCAAAGAAGCAGCCGACAATTTCTCTTTCAACCACCGAATCCAAATACAAATCAGTAGGGGATGGGGTGAAAGAGGTGCTCTGGCTAACTACCCTTCTGTCTGAGTCCTTTCAGTTCAAGCCGCTCAAGCCTACCCCAATCCTGGAAGACAACAAAGGCTGTATCAAGCTTGCACTTCAGCAAGCCAATCACTCCTCCTTCCGAACCAAGCATATCAACATCCGTCATCACTTTATCAGGGAGGAGCTTAAAAAGGGTACAATCAGTCTGCAAAAGGTCTCATCAAAAAATAACCACACCAATTTCCTGACAAAACCAGTGTCGAGACAGATACTAGAGACTTGTCTGAGTGCTATAAGTGTTTGCTGATCATGAACCTGAGAGATGGGGTGGCTGTTGAATATTTGATTCAGTCACTATCTCTCAGTTCCATTATTTCCTGCTCCTCCGTATTATTCATTCTATCCTTTATTTATTTCAAGTTTTTTTTTCTATTTTATTTTATCTTTATGTGCGGCCATGAGGACTCTATGTGTGTCTCCTCATCTGCGCGCGTCTCTTCTTCACTCGTAAGCACGTACCAGTGCCAATACTCCAGATTTGGATTGCAGCTAAGCTACTACCTGGGTCCTGAATCGCGCACACCTCCTTCCTCTTTCCTCACACAACTACATTGGTTGTGTAATAGGATTGAGGGTGCCTTGGATCAGGTAAGCTCTAGCCTTAAACTTCCTATCCTGTTCTCAATCTAACTCTCCTTGATTCTTGAGTCAGTTCAATTCTAGTTTACTATGCAATTATCATTTTCAAGTAAAGGTCTTCTGCAGCCTCACTACGTCAAATCCTGGTTTTAGGTTATTATTCCTTTCCATCCTCTCTTGGTTGTTCCTTTCACAGTTTTCCTGTTGCTGTCTCTTGTTTCTCCTCAGTTTCTGACGCAATCAATGGTTTTAGTTGCCTCCAATTTTTACTGTTAACCCACCGCCGCAGAGGGAAAGTTATGTTTGGCCGCGCAATTTCTGCAAAAGGAAAAAAATCCGGCCCATTCATGTCATTGTGCCCGCAAAAAGCGCACGCCGCACCAATGCCAAGCCCTCAGCTATTGTACTCCGGAATAGACAGTCTGCCAACGCTCTTCTCTGAGCCTATTGTACTGCGGACTTCCACCCACAGCTAATCAGCTCAAGTTGAATGTTTGGTGGTAAGCCCACTTGCCTCTGTGTCTATAAATAACCACCGCAGCGGTTAAAGGAGGGGTCTTTCTTTTGTAGGTTAAATTCTTTTTGGAGTAGTTCAATTTTGGAGTTGTATATATATAGGTAGGAAATTTCCCTTACCAAAAAAAGGGGGGAAATCAAACTAATTATTGGAAAAAGGGAAAGAATTTATAAAAGAATCAGAAAATTATTCAAGGTTGTTGGATTATATTATCTTAGAAGGCGTAAAATCAAGGATTTTTCTATTTCTTTTCTGCTTTGAAAAGCATGACTACCAGCTTGAGTGCCCAGAGTCTTAATTAAAAAATAGTTCAAGTGTAGAGCTTGTTGATGAGTCCTCATTGTTTATTTACTATTACTTCATTGTGAGTTAGCTTAAGTGGTTACCATCCAGGGTGGGATAGCTTTGTGGGTAACGTAATAGGAGTCAGAATTGATTCTTAAACCGCTGCAGGCTTTCGTAACTTTCCTTTCAGAAGCAGATTATATTTAGATTTGCAGAGGTACAGGAGGGTAACTCAAGGGCTCTGGGCCTTTGATCACTTGGAGTGAGGTTGTTGCAAATAATTTCACAGAACACAAAATATCTTTCCAAACCATCCCAACAAAAGAAATGGAGGAACTTCCCCCAAACCCACCTAACCTAGGCAGGCGGAAAACCTTTTGGAAAACAAAGCGTCTGAAGATACTCCTCTAACAACTGAAACCTACCAAACTGCTTGAGGGGAAGTTCTTTGACTTCTGCAACCATTGTCCCCACCGTCAAGAGCCATCTTTCCACATCAAATCCTCTTTTTCCACGCGCCAAACCTCTGGATAATGTGATAAAGCATCCAGTATTGTAAATGCCTTCCCTGGAATGTGCCTGATTGTGAAATTGAAACACTGTAATTATTCAATCCACCAATTCATAGGAGAATTAGGAATGGTTGTGGAATTGATCATCCTAGGTAGTGTCCACATCTACCAGGAGCTCAAAAATCATTCCCCAAACCACATGTTGTAACCTCTGCAAGATCCTTGTTAACCTGCAAAACTCTAACTTGGGCTGCAAGTACCAAGCTTCAACCTCCAACAAGGTTACCAATTTGTAGAGCACCAGGCTGTCTCTTCCTTCATCTTCTTAGGTTAGCACACCACCTGCATCAAACTTGCTAGAGTCTGACGCAAGCCAGAATTCCCCCTTGCTTGTAGTCCAAGTCCTTCATTATTATCCACCACCCAACAATCTCCTTCAGCTCCCAGAATGCATGATTGCATTCTTCCATCCAAATCCACTCAGAACATTTCTAAATCAGCCTCTGCAGTGGGCTTGCTATATCTGAAAACCGTTTGATGAAGATCTTCACCCTTTGTCACAACTGCCCCCGGCTTGCAACGGTCTGAAGAAACAGGAACTAATAATCATAGAAATCAAGGATGATTTGTTGTAATTGCAATGAATAAGATGATAGGATGAGTAAAAGTGATGAGAATATGCCAGGATGGAATAGAGAAGTCCAGGAGGAGGTTTTTGAATCCTATAACAGTAACACCAGGAAGGGAAAAGTTGATATGAGTTAAGCAGGCTGGATGAAGGATTTCTTGTGCTGATATGAAACCTAATGGCAGAGGGAATAACTAGTAAGAATTAGTATACTAATTCCTTGAGGGGAATTAGTACGGGATTGAAGGAGTTGCCAGTATATGTGAGAGCTGAGTAGCAGGCCTTGAGGGGTGAGTGTCTGGGGTTGCAGGTTGGAGTTCCCATGGTATTACATGTTTACTGATTGAGCTGGAGGCTTTAGTTGACTGAATGGGTGATGGGCCTGTCCAGGAAGTTTTGACATTTAATGATCTGGAGTCCTGGGGGTATGGCCTGAACAAACAGTGGAGAGTATGTAATATGTATATACTAAGTGTAATATGCACTAACTCTAATATCAATTGGGTTGAGGAGAGATGAATGATGTACCAAGACATTATGAGAGGCAGAGATCCTGAGAAGGTTGGATAAATCAAATGACACAGTGGTGAGGTGTACATGGACATAGAGCATATACCATACAGGGAGATTCTTAAATTGGTGGAAGAAGATGGAGACTGCAAGGTATGCAGGAGTTCTATCCAGTGGAAGGTACAGGAGTAATGAAGTTGGGTTTGATGCAAGGGTAAAGCTGATGAAGAAGTTGGATTTTTTTAGTTAAAGGAGTGTCAGAACTATGGTCATGAAAACCATCCACATAGACCTTGAAACTGGGAAATGTGAGTAGCATTCGTGGAGTAGGCCACTCCAGAACCTTATTGAATTTGGAATTATTGATCTTCCTCCCCTTTGCAGAAACTTAGTTACCCAGAACCTCCAAGGCGAGAACACATACCACAAAACATTAACCCTAGACGGTCAATTCTTCTTCCTTGATTTAGAACAGGATCCTCTCCAAAGTCTGTGCAAATTCCCAAACAAACCACTGTGGTGACCAATCCGGGACAACTCATGGAGAATGGAAATTTTTTTACATTCCCTTATCCATCAATACATCATCTATGAAAAAACAGATTATCTCTTGTGCCTCTATGGGTACCCACTCATTTACCACTATCCCAACTCTTCCCTGTCCTAGCAGTCTAGGCAGGCCTTCTCTGGTCATCCATTCCTTTCCTCCTCTGTTCAAATCCCCCCTCTTGCACCCGCCTTAGCCTGATTATTTGACCAAACACGCCTGGGAGGCCATCCTTTTCCTCATCACATCATCATCCACCTCCAAACCCATCATTGCTGGAGGTTGGAGGCAAAGAGGGTTGCCTGGCAACTTGCTGACACCTGTCAGCAACCAACTAGCCAGCATCCTGCTTGCCATCATTGGCATTGGCAACAATGATGCAGATCACTGCCATTGACCAACAACCACGAGATTTTTTTGCAGCCGTTGGAAACTTCTTGTTGAACAATCAATCATCCAAGTACCTCCAAGAAAATCCTCCCTCACTCTCTGCATGATCAGTCCAGACCTGCAGTCCGCTTTGGTAACACTCAATCTGGCAATGATTCTCATTCTCACCCCTCTGATCATTGCGGCAATCCTGATATGCGCTGTAAGAAATCTCTTGTTTGATCCAACCAATAGCATCCTCCCAATTGATCTCTGATGCCTGTGAGCTGACATTGTTTTTTGTGGCTGTTGGAACCTTTGCACCAACTGTAGCTGCCTGACCATCTCCATCTTGGGTGTATACATTGATCCTCCCTTGGCCAACTGCGGTTGCAGCCAGTCAAACTTTTTGCAGCCCATCATCCACTGCCTGCCGTAGTCCTCAACGCAGGCATTTTTCCATCTTTCTCATCATATTTTGCCTTTTTTTTCCTCCCATGTCAGGCACTTCCTGTTGCCAATCTTGTTTAGTCTGAAAAAAAAATGTTTCCGCACTCATTTTTAAATATCTGTTGTAAATATTCTACAGGCCTCTTGTTTTTAAAAGGAGGGGCTCTCCCCTGGCTTGTTTGGAGCATCTATTGGATAGAAACATCCATCATTTTGGTATCATCATTGTCTGAGTCAATCAAAAAATCTTATCCAAGGAATTCATCCTCCATCTCTTAACCAGGTTATATCTATGATTGCCCTCTGATCCTTTGAGCCTCCATACTCAAAATTTGATCAGTCCATCTGTGACCCTGATCCTTATCACCAACCATAGCCTTGCTGGTTGAAGAAAATTCTGTCTACTGGAATTCTGGAGTGTTTTATACCACTCTTAATCCCTCTTTCTGACCATACCGGTCTGATCCTTCCCTGATCATCTTTCTGGATCCAGTCACGTTTGACTGAGAGGTTTATTTAAGCTTGAAACCTGGAGTTTTAAACCTCCCTTTATTATTTGAAGTTGAATTCCTCCACGCTATTCTTGAGTTCCTCAAGAAGTGTAGGGTTATTCATGTTTGAATCTGTTGTTGCTTTGCTTCTAGAGCTTCAAAAACAAATTGCTTTTGTTTTGTTCAGCCACCCACAGTTATCTTGTACCCTTCAAGCACTTGATTGCAGGGAGTTGGGAAGGTTCATTAAGAACCTGGAGTTTTGTTGGGATTGAGTTGATCTTTCCTAATCTTCTGCCAACAACCAGAGTTATTAGCTTGTGGGCGTTGATACTTACAACTGCCTGGTTCCATTGAACTCTGGAAAAAACATTTACTTATTTCTTTCAAGCCCTTTCCTGCACCATCTTGCCTCAAATAGTGTTGTTTACATTTGCTACCAAATACTCTTAAACTCATCCCTTAGCTTGATTCCTTATTTGAAAGTTCCTCAATCTTGATTACGGTTACATTAAAATATTATTTTAACTCTTAGGAGGGCAGCCTAAACAGAAAATTTCCCCTCCACAGAATTTCCTGCGGATTAGCACCTTTTGGAGTTTTACATCTGGTCCCTTGGGCAGGGATTGAAGCAGAAACCTTGGGATTTACAGTCCCAAGAACATTTGGAATCAAACTTTGAAATCCAACCTTTTTCTTTTCTTCTCTGTTTCCCTCTCTCTTCTCAGATCTGATCCATGGAGGCAACTTATCCTAGAAGTAAGTCCTCCCAATTTGTGCACCATACAGGCAAGGTACTTGCCTTTTTTTTTTGTGAAACCCTACTCTTGCCACACTTGTGAGCCTCTTTTGATCCTCTAGGAATTCTGTTATTCAAAATGTCATCTACTGGTACCCCAACCACCTCTGCTCAACCAAAGATTTTCAAGATCAAACCTCAGAACAAGAACGTAGGGTTCAATGGGGTAAATGTTAAGTGGTTCTTGGACTCTTACAAAATGGCTGCTGAAGTGGATGGAGAAAGCAAATACAATATGGCCTATCAGTTACAATTCTTTATCTCCTCTGATAAAGTTATGCAGATAATTGAGTTGTTCAAAGGATTCAAACCCCATGACTGGGAGCTTCAGAGGGAAGCAATGTTGGCATATTGGGGTAAAATAGATATAGCTCAGTTCACTTTGCAGGAATTGGATTCTTTTGTCTCTCAATGGATCTCAAATGGTTGTGTCTCTTCAACCTCTGACTATTAGTCTTTTAGGAAGTCTTGGGATCCTATCCAAAGCTATCTTATCCAAAACAATCACATTGATAAAGTGGACAAAGTTTGAGCAAAATTCTTCCAATCTTTTTTGTTGGCTGTGCAGGAAAGGATTAAAGACAAAAGGTTCAAATCTGAACTATGATCCCATCAGGGAAAATTGATACAAGCTCCCTGTTTTCCTTATCCTTAGGAGTACTGCGGATAAAGTTATGAAAGGTCAAACTGCTTTGAATTTTTAAAAACCTAGAACCACTGAACCAGTCCATGCTCCTTCTTTTAAAGAATCCAAAAATATTATGATTAAGATGATGGAAGATAAAAGACCTAAAGCACATCCTAATTTTACTTGAGAACCTAATAATCTAGAAAAGATTACTAAGATAATTTGAGCTTTTGAGAACAAAATAGATCAAAAGATTTCTTCTCTTGCTACTCCTAAATAATCTACTTCTGTCCCTCAATCTACCCTGGTCTGTTACTAATTTCATAGGGAAGGCCATGGAACTGGACAATGCTTGAAACTCCAGAAGGATATAAAGGAAAAGTTGGTGAAGCAGAAGGGGAACAATTTCTTTCTTCCTAATGGTGCTCTGATCCCTTTCAATTCATCTTGCCCTATTCTTCATGTGGTGGCCTCTTATCAGCCACCACCTCCCATGTAAGCATGGCTTGCTTCCTTTGATTTCCAATCTTCCTGTGGTACTCTTCAACCTTGGTACCCTCCAGCTATCTCTTCCTCCTGTCTTTCTGAGAATACTTATCAATCTGATCCAGCTAGGAAATGGCATGAGGAACCTAAACCTCACAAAGCCCCTTCCTTGCCAACTTCAATTCTTTGACAACCACTCAAACGTTGATCCTTACCTGAGCCTCTTTCCTCTGATGTGGAAGACATGGAGAATGAAAAGGAGCCACTCATGGAACGGTTTCCAGATCAATCAGATCCTTCTTGTTCATCCAAGTCACTGCAACCTTCTGATCACATCTTAGTTTCTGATTCACCTGAACTTCCTCCCTTCACCCAGCCCAAAGTTTGATTTGAAAGGGGAATTTACAAGGACCACCCCAATGCTGTGGAAGGAGTGTTAAAGAGAATTTCTGATCCCAAAATTCCTGACCTATCTGTGGCTGAACTCCTGTCAATCTCTCCATATTTTTCTGAAGGAAAGAAGAAATGGGTCTCTTGTCAACATGTGGAGATTGGTCCTGAAGAATTAAAGGTCTCCTCTGGAACTTTGATGGAGGACTCTGGCAGAACAATTCCTTCTTCAGATTCCAATCTTTACTCCTGTCTTCTTGGTTTCCTCCCCTTTTATCATGGTGACTCAGCTAAAACTGTATCTCCTCTTGTGGAATCTGGATCAGAGCTCAACTCAATTTTGAATGCTATGGCCTGTAAACTCAAACTCAGTCCTAAATTCAGCTTCAATTCTGCAGTCTATGGGATAGGTAATCATTCTTTTGAATTGGTTGGTATTGCTGAAGATGTTCCAGTCAGGATTGGTTGAAATATTGTTGGAACCTGTCATTTTTGGATCACTTGTTTGGAAGGGCCTATGATCTTGGGATGACCTTTCTTGATGGACTTTGGTGCTACCCTGATGTTTTCTGATCAAGTTGGGCAGAGAATTCTTCTCCCTGATGCTGATGGTAGAAAGATTGAAGTTCCTCTCTGTTCTTTGGATTCTTGTTGTTGGGAAAGAGATTTTCCTGGTCATCCTTCTACATCATCTTTAAAGGGGAAGCAGAAGGATAATTCCAATTCCTCTCCTTTTATGTGGGAATAGCTGATCCTACTGATAATTGTAGTTCTTTTTAGCCTCAGACTTCAAATCAAGGTTAAACTCTCATTGATCAGGCTTATTTATCATTATTTTCATCATTTTCATCTAAACTGGAAAATATTGAAAATCAAAAACATGTCAAAATAGAAAAATCAAAAATATTTCTTTTCCTTCTTTCTCTGGATCTGTTGCGGCTTCTATTTGTTGTACTCTTAGGTCTGATGAATATTTTCCCAGTTCCAGTTTGAATCTCCATAAGGATTCTAAACTAGATCCTGATCTTGATTCTATGCTTGGTGGTTTTGGTATGGAGGAATATGGGCGTTGTCAGCCTCCTGGATGCCAAGACCCTTGCTATCCTTTAGCTACCAGAGGTGATAGAGTAAATGATAAATATATTGTTTAATAAATGTAGAAAAAATCCGTAAAATATTTGGATTAAGCTTATTGCAAGGTTAAGTGGTTTGGTTATTGTTTATTGTTTTAAATCAATATGAATAAATTGATTATTAAATATTTTTATAGAGGGGCCAAAATTATATTGGGGATCTTTAACACCTCTATTCAGGGATTTCAGTATGAAAACATGTATTCCTGGTTACTTTGGGCTCTTTAGTTTAAAGAATAGTTTACCCAAAGATAATATGTATATAAAATACACAGTGGAGTGGAAGGGCCTTGTAGCCAAGCTACCACGACAGAGAAAGGATAATAAGACTTAATGGTATATTATTAAATCCTTTGGGTATCTGTTTGAGACGTGTACTGATGGGTTAAACCTGTATACTGGGGTTATGAGGTTGTTCAGCAGTTTTGATTGAGAAAAAGAGGTTGAGGATGGATATTACTGATCATACATTGCCATAAATCACTTACTTATCTCTTATAAGGACTTGATTACCTTGGCACAGCGTCTGGATATGAATATTACTGGGTCTCTGCCCATCAATATCCTAAAAAGAGCTCCTTATTTTTAGCTTTAGGAGTCCCAATATTGTCCTTCTGAGGGTTATAGGTGCTCAAAGGGACGGACACTAAGGCTAGCAAGGTAACCAGGGGTACCCTTTCATGTGTTCTTGGTGCTATAGCACGGGTAGCATCTAATTCCACAGAGTATGGGAATTATTCCACTATATAATAGACATTAGGACGTGTGAATAACACTAATATTTCCTATTTATGTATTATTTAATTAATTATCCTTAGTAAATGCTCCCAGTAATTTAATAATTCTATAAATAGACATTTCTACGGACATCTTGATGTCAGGTAAGTTCTCATTATGTATTATATAACTGGAGTAAAAGTCAAAATATTAATTGTACTCCTTATTTGAGATTTCTAGTGGATTTACTAAGATAATTACTTGAAAATATAAGTCATGTGAATTCATGTAATATTTTTACATCATTAGTTTCCTTAGTATGTCAAAAAGATATTGATGTCTAGCAATTCTCATAAAAGTATATTAAAGTATATTAATATATTTTTAGAAGTTGTCATTGTCTTATTTTCGACATTCTTGGTAAATTGAATTATATTAAACAAAAAATACGTATAAGGATGATTTATGTATTTTTATATAATATTATGTATTTTTAGACTGTCTACTATCCACAGGAACATTTATTACATATGTAGGAAGTTCCCGTGTATGTTGTAGCATGTTTACGCGGTACCTGAGCCTCTCAGGCCGCCTGTCACTCTGTCAACCCGTAGTCCTGCGGCTGCGTACTTGTCAGAGGCCCGGGGCTGCGTACACAACCTCGACGGAGTGACAAGGCTGAATCTCAGCCGGGCCCGGGTGCATTGGCTGCGGCGGCTGCGTGTGGGAATTGTGAAAAAACACATTTCCGCCCGTAACTCCTGAAATATACACAACACCTCAATTATGACTGAATTTTAGGTGTGAAACCTATACGTGAAAATGTGTGTGAAATATTCAATTGGCAAAAAAGCTCACTAATGGAGCCGTAAAATTTTATTTTTTCTTTCCTTAATTATTTAAAAATATAAGGAGTTGGATTTCAAGGGTGGGGTCAGTGAATGACCCTACCCAATTTTGGGTGGAAAACCAAATTCTGTAATAATTTTCATGGTTTTCCTACTCCTTCTTAGGTTAATTGTATTATTGTTATTTTTATGTTATTTTAGTTACTTTTGCTGCTTGCTCTGCAATAGTAGCAAGCTGACATTCCCCCACTCCAAGATATGGCCATATCTGAAAAAAAATCTGGAGGAAGTTGGGAGAAAAGAATTAACTGCATATGTGCTTCAGTTCCTTTTGCTTGCTCTGTAGTTTCTGAGATGTATTGGTCCATCAGGTATATTATTTTCTGGTAACCATTCATCTTTGTCTGAAGATTCTCCTTTGTATCTTACTAAGTATAGTCTGATATCTTTTCCTTGTGCCCTCTCTTTCTTATCTCTCAATATCCTGCTGACTTTCCCTTTTTCTTTCACAGGGTCAGGTTCTATTGGGATTATTGCTGGAGGGAGGTTGCTGCCTTCTCTTGGTTTAAAGTGTTTGACTAGGCTAACAGGAAATACTGGATGTTTTCTTGATAATTCTTCACTAAAGATTACTTCCACGGCATTTTTGCCATGCATCTTCTTGATAACAAATGGTCCAACAAAGGTTGGTTTCAGTTTTCTGTTGCCTGCTAGGTTGTTGAAATTGGTTGTAGGTATCAAGATCTGATCATCTATTTTAAAGTCAGGTTCTTTATGGGATTTGTCCCATCTTTTTTGGTTGTATTCATCAGCTTCTTCTACACATTTCTGAGCATGATTATTTGCCAGATCTATCATCTTCTTAAAGTCAAGAGATTTTGGATGAATAGTGGCTAAGTTATAGTTCAATTTATTCCTAGGGAGTTTTGGAATCCATCCTCTTTCTAGTATGTTAGGAGCTTCTTTGGTATTAGATTGTTTACTGCTGTTCTCAGCCATTTCTAGGGCTGGGAGTAGGCTTACCCAATCATGGCAATAACCATCTGAGTTTTTGTATTCGAGACCAAAGCTACAGAACCTCCTTAACATATCTTATAGGGTCTGTATCATCCTTTCAGCTAATCCATCAGTTTGGGGATGGTATGCTCTAGAAAATGCTAGAGTAGTACCCAGTATATCATGTAGATTCCTCCAAACCTCAGAGGTGAATTTGGGGTCTCTGTCACTGATTTTAATCTTGGGTATACCCACATCAGCTATGATCCTAGTCCAGAATAGTAAAGCTACATCCATAGCACTATCTTCTTTGTGGTTAGGTAAGAATTTTGCCTTTTTGGAATATCTTTCAACTAAGACAGAGTTATATGAATGAGTACCTCCAGGGGGGAGGTGGGTGACAAAATCCATATTGATAATTTCCCATCTGGTTGTAGGTTCAGATATCTTCTGTAAGAGTCCAAAACTTTTTCCAGTAGTTTTATTAGATTTATGGCAGGTTTCACAGCTAGTAACATATTCAGTAGTGACTTCTTTGCAGTCTATCCACCAGGCGGTTTGTTTTAATTTTTCTAAATTTCTCTCTGTGGATAAATGTCCTGATGAAAATTTGTCATGGAATTCCTGGAGTATATGTTGTATATGCTCTTTGTTGCTTAGTACTAATACGCTGGAATTTTGGTGTCTATAGTAAAGGAGACCATCCCAAAAGGTAAACCTTCCTGCTTTATAGGGTTTAAGTATTGAAGCAGGCAGGCTATTTATCAACTCTGCTTCTGGGGATTTATGTTCCAGAATGGTAATCAGCAGCTTAATTTCAGGAGAGTAGCTATCCCTTACTAGGTTGAAGAAAAGCAGTGTCTGATTCACATAAGTGGATCCCCATTATTGGAGAATATAATGAAAAAGGTTGATGTTCAGGATAGGAAATATATCTTGATCTTCAGGGTCATAAGCTGGATTGTTAGAGTCATTAGGCAAAGCATTCCTACTCAGAACATCAGCATTTTGATGTTTAGCTCCAGATTTATGTACTATTGTCATCTGTCCTCTATACTGTTGTATAGCAATTCGCCACCTGAGCATATGTCTGCTGGGAGTTTTCATGTTAATGAGAGTTCTTGCAGCATTGCAGTCCGTGATTACTTGAAAAGTGGTGCCTTCTAAGTAATAGTGTAGCTTCTCTAAAGCCCATACTAGTGCCAAACATTCCAACTACCTGGCCTCATATCTCTTCTCTGTATCTTTGATCTGTCTAGATATGAAGAATACGGGTTTTTATACTGGTTTGTCTTCTTATATTGTTTCCTGATGTAAAGCAGCTCCTAGCCCTTCCATGCAAGTGTCAATGTATAGTTTGAATGGCTTGGAGTAATCTGGTTGGATAAGTAGAGGAGTAGAGGTCATAGCTATTTTTAATTCCTCATAGTTTTTTAGTCTCTCATGAGTCATTTCAAATAAGGTGTTGTTGTTCCATACTTCATACAGACTTTTAGTTAGCATAGCAAAATTTGGTATTTATTGTCTGTAATAACTGCAAAAACTAATGAAAGACAGTAATTCTGTCTTGTTTTGAGGCATAGGTCTATTCATGACAGCAGCTATCTTATTTTGATCAGCAGCTAGAGTTAGACCAGAGACTATATGTCCTAAGGCTTTCAATTCTCCGTAGCCAAAGTTGCATTTCTTCATGGACACCTTAAATCCTGATATGGAGATTGTCTGGAGTCCTAATCTTACTTGGTTAATATGAGTATCCCATTCATCAGAGTATATGATAACATCATCTATATATACCATCATCCATCCTTGTCTGATGTAAGTACCTAGAACTGTCTCCATTTTTCTCTGGAATTGTGATGGAGCATTCTTTATACCAAAGGGCATCCTAAGATATTCATATATTCCCAAATGAAAGATTATTCTCATAAACTTCCTGCTTTCAGGGCTTATTGGTATCTGGTGGAAGCCTTTAAGCATATCCATAAAAGTGATTTACTTACCATTGGACAAGTTATGCAGAGAATGATCAATCCGGGGTATAGGATAATAATCTGCTTGAGTGTAATTGTTGAGCATTCTGAAGTCTCCTACCATCCTTGACTTATCATTATGCCAAGCTATGATTACAGGTGTGGTCACATCTACCTGTTGATTATGCCCTACTTTCCTTAATACTTGCAAGTCTATCAGTTCTTGGATATGTTCCTCAAGAGCTTTTCTAGACTTAGGACTAGAAGGATAGGCTGGCCTTCTTGAGTTAGGAGGATAAGGAGGCTTAATGGTCAATTTCAATACCATATAATTTCCTTTAATATCACCAATGGGATAATCTTTAGTACAAAAAGCATTCTTGTTCTCAACGCAGACTTTCAATATATCTTTCTTCTGTTCCTCAGAAAGTTTCATATTCAAAGCTGCTTGAGAGAAATATTCTTGGTCAAAGTGTTCTAAATGCTTTTGATAAGTAGAGGAGGGGTAGTTAGACTGAATGGTTCATATCTTAAACTTCTTATCCCAATTACCTCCTACTTTGAAGCATCTTCCTCTACTCTGGAACCCGTCTATACCATATAGACATAAGGCATCATTACCCAGTATCAGGTAGTCACATAGTCTGTTGAGCAATACTACAAATTCCACTTGTATTATCAAAGATCCTTTAGTGTGAGGTAGTATTATAGGAGCAGTCCATACTCCAATAGCATTCATGGTAGAGTTGCAAGAGGTGAACTTGGCTTTTGGGATGGGAAAAAGGTGTTCTCTCTGATTGGCGTCCCATTTTTTTAAGAATTCAGCACAGAGACATGAGCAAAAGGCTCCACTATCCAGTAATAACCTTATAGGTCTGTTTTTATACAACTCAGTTGCATAACACGTTTGACCAGTGGTATAACTTTTCCCACTCATAGGTTGAACTGTTAATGGTTTGACATCCATAATATGTGTAGGAATTATAGTAGGATCCCATTGTTGGGGCAGGCCAGAATCCCCATGGATGTTATTGATCTCTGAAGAATTACCTATATCTCCTTCTATAAAATTAACAGGGTTGGTCAGGATCAATTCACATTCAGAAAGGGATCCTTCAGTATCAGCTATACCTTCATAGTTCTGATTCTCTTAAACCTCCTGTTCTCCTTCCAAGACTGCTATCTTCCTTTTTGGTAATGGGCAGTCTTGCCTGATATTCCCAGTCTTGTTACAATTCCAACAAGTAGCCGGCATCCTCTCTTTCTCCCTATTCTCATTAGGTTTCTTATTCAGAGGTATTTATCAAAGGAGGTGGTTCTCTGGTTTTGTTGATGTTATAGTTCTCTTTGGGTCTGGAAGGAGCTTTCTTTTCCAACCCATTCATTTCTATTACTTCTTCTAGCAAATTGATTAGAGTGGGAAAGTCCGCTTCCATACTCATCCTACATCTTACACTATGGTTAAGATTGCCAGGAAACAGATTGAGGAGTCTTTCATTTACTTCCTCTTTATCAGAATCTGGATAGAAGCAATCTAACATTTTCTTCTGTTCCAAGCACCATTTGTGAGGTTTATCCTTGGAGGGGTCAAATGATGAATTTTCAAAATTTTTCATCATTTTCCTTTTCCACATTCTAGAACCAAATTGTTCTTTGATCAGAAGTTTCCAAGAATTCCATTTTAAGGATCCTACTTCTTCTCTCTTACTGATAAACCCGTCCAATCCTACTCCTTCAAATAGCCTGGGTAGCCTAACTACAGCTATAGCTTCTGGTAGGTCATAAGAGTTAATGGTGTAGTCAATAAATTTAATAAAATTTATACAATTGTATTGTCCTTCACCGGAGAACTTGGGCCATTCAGAAATAGGGGGTAACAGTTTGAGTTCTTTCTCCATCTCAGGAGTAGGACTAGGCCTAAAGGTATCACTCCTATGCATTCCTAATAAGGGTGGTGCATAAGGAGTAGTGGTTTGTCTGGGAGGTTTTGGTTCCTCTGTAGTACTCCCCAAGGGGTTGGTCAGACGGACTTTCAAGTCTCTAAGATCATTTTTGATCAGATTAAGTTGCAGGTCCACTTTTTTATTAAGCACATCCAATTTTTCACTAAGGGATAGAATAGAGCTGTTAGTGGTGGTTGCCAATTCTTCTTTTAAGGGGTGGAAGGACATAATAAAATCTTCTTGGATTCCTGATAACATATTCTCAATTGTTTGAGTCTGTTTGATCCTACCTTGATTAATTGTCTCCAATAACTGTTCTGTGTGTTCTTTTATTTCTTCCATTCCTACCGTTGTTTGGTTATTAATCAATGTGGCTACCACTCAGGTTAATTTATCCATTTGGGTATAAACACCGTCCAAATTTTCACAAACAATTTTAAAATTATGACGCATATCATTAGAAAAGGAATTAATTACATCAGAGGTTTGTTTGGGCTCAGAATTAGAGGCTAATTTTTGTAAACCTTTTCCACTTTTGAGCTAGGGATATCATTTGATCCCAGTCTTCCTTTCCCTTTGGCTTGGGATGAGAAGAGGATCTCTTCTTTCCTGATCCTTTTCCTTTCAGTTGGGCTCATTGATCCCAAGGATTCCAATTTTCTATGTAGGATTCTACCTTTTTCCTTGGAATCATTTTCTGAAGAGCTATCTGGGTGGCTTTTGCCTTGGAGATTATCTTTTTCATAGATACCATGTCCTCCTTGGCTTGGGCTTCTTTGAACTCTTCCCAATATTTCATGTGCTCTCTGACTAAGTCTTTGACCCTGGCTTCCTTGGCCAGATTCTTCTGGGGTGGCTGCAGGGAATCTTCATGTAAAGTAGGGTAGCTTGATTCTGCTACCTTCTCCGGCTCTAGGTTGGGAGAGGGCAGAAGTGATTGGTGTTGCTCCTTGTCCACCAACATTTGATTCACGGGTTCTAGTCCCTTCATGGTTGTCCTTATTGGTGGTCTCACAGTTACTGAGAGCTTTTGGAAAAGATCCATAGGAGGGAATTCTTCCTGAGGCTCTTGTGTTACGTCTATTCATTTTCAGAATAATATTTTTGTGATTATTTTACAGAAAGAATCTGTAAAAATAAGTTTTATTTCAAAAATCACTTAAATTGATGTTCAAAGGTACCCAGACCTTATTGGGGTTAAATTGATCCTTGATAGGTAATCCTACGGGGTCTTGGTGTGTTCCAATGAGTTCTTCACCTTCCCAATCAATATTTTGAGGGTTTCCAGAGATATCTGGGATTTCCTGATCCAATAAATCAACTTCAGTGGCGGTGGTTTCTGGTACAGGAGGGTTCACTGATAAAAAGTGTATTTGATTGGTTAATAAAATATATCAATATTAATTTCTTAAAAAATAATATGGTAATACAAGTTGTATACTTATTTTATATTTCAACAATTAATTTATACGGTATTTCTTTCAGGCTTCATGTTTCCTTAATAGAGCCTGAAAGTTGATACGCCTTTCAAGATCTTCTTGTTCAAGGAGTTTATCTGATTGTTTACGTGTAGAAGAGATATTAAGTTTCTCAGCTTGAGTTAAAGCTTTCCAACCAGTAGTTTTATAATTTTTAATATATTCTTCTTTTCTTATCTTTAAAATATTTAAATAATAGATTATTATGTTTGATACGTTTACTGATTGGTTAAACCTGTATACTGGGGTTATAAGGTTGTTCAGCAGTTTGAATTGATATAAAAGAGGTTGAGGACGGATATTACTGATCAGAAATTGCCATAAATCACTTACCTATCTCTTATAAGTACTTGATTACCTAGGCACGGTGTCTGGATATGAATATAACTGGGTCTCTGCCCATCAATGTCCTCAAAAGAGCTCTTTATTTATAGCTTTTGGATTCCCAATATTGTCCTTCTGAGGGTTATAGGTGCTCAAAGGGACGGACACTAAGGCTAGCAGGGTAACCAGGGGTAGCCTGTCATGTGTTCTTGGTGCTATAGCACGGGTAGCATCTAATCCTCAGGGTATTTGAATTATTCCACTTTATAATAGACATGAGGACGTCTGAATAACACTAATCTGTCCTATTTATGTATTATTTAATTAATTATCCTTAGTAAATGTTCCCAGTAATTTAATAATTCTATAAATAGACATTTCTACAGAAATCTTGATGTCAGGTAAGTTCTCATTATGTATTATATAACTGGAGTAAAAGTCACAATATTGATTTTACTCCTTATTTTCGAGTTCCAGTTGATTTACTAAGATAATTACTTAAAAATATAAGTCATGTGAATTCATGTAAGTATTTTAAATCATTAGTTTTCTTAGTATGTCAAAAAGATATTGATTTCTAAAAATTCTCATAAAATTATATTGAAGTATTTTAAAATATTTTTAGAAGTTGTCATTGTCTTATTTTCGACATTCTTGATACTTTGAATTATATTAAATAAAAAATACGTATAAGGATTATTTATGTATTTTTATATAATATTATGTATTTTTAGACTGTCTACTATCCACAGGAACATTTATTACATATGTAGAATGTTCCTGTGTAGGTTGTAGCATGTTTACGCGGTACCTGAGCCTCTCAGGCCGCCTGTCACTCTGTCAACCCATAGTCCCGCGGCTGCGTACTTGTCAGATGCCCGGGGCTGCATACACAAACTCGACTGAGTGACAGGGCTGTATCTCAGCCGCGCGCGGGTGCATTGGCTGCCGCGGCTGCGTGGGGGAATTATGACAAAACACATTTCCGCCCGTAACTCCTAAAATATACAAAACACCTCAATTCTGACTGAATTTTAGGGGTGAAAACTGTACGTGACAATGTGTGTGAAATATTTAATTGGCCAAAAAGCTCAATAGTGGTTCTGTGGCATTTTGGTTTTTCTTTCCTTAATTATTTAAAAATATAAGGAGTTGGATTTCAAGGGTGGGGTCAGTGAGTGACACTACCTAATTTTGGGTGGAGAACCCATTTCTGTAATAGTATTTATGTTTTTCCTACTCCTTCTTAGACTAATTGTATTATTATTATTATTATTTTATTTTTGTTACTTTTGCAGCTTGCTCTGCAATAGTAGCAATCTGAGATATCAGACCTAGATTAATTACTAATAGAGATTTCCAGGAATTTCAAGACTATTCCAGGTTGGATTGGATTATTGGCAAGCTTCCGCCAATTGATAATCAAGAATTTTCGACTTTTCTGACTATTTTTCCAATTCCTTTTAAGGGATTTAAGGGTTGACTAAAAGGTTTTTAACCAGTATGAGGAACCAAAGATGGGCTTGCCCACAAGGAGCTGGGCGGAAAATAGGTTGTTTTATTGTTCTGTTGTGCTCTTCCTCTTTTATGAATTTACTAATCAACATAAGGGGTTTTCCCACTTAAAAAAATAGGTGCTGAATAACAGGCCTTTTCTCAAGAACCCTTCTTCAAAGACACCAGGAGTTTGGTCAAATTTTCAACAATACTTTCTTGTTTGATTCCTTTATTTCCTTTTCACTTTATTCTGGTTCACTCATAACTGGCTACTAGGTAAGTAACTGCTCAGGCTGATGCCATATTTCACACACTGGGCAGAAGCCATGCTAGACAACTTGGATAGGGCAAAAGAGGCCTCTTAAATACAAAAATACTTCCTCAGGGGATGCTCAGGGCTCCCCTGAGCGCTGTTCTGAGCCTTTCTCTGCACTGTTGAAGCACAGGAGGGCTCAGTTACATGAGACAGATCATTCTGGTGATAACATGTGTAAATCAGGCTACTGTATGTTTTAGTTCAATCTTTGAGAGTCAGGCTAAGATATGAGATAAGAGATAATAATAGTGTGATCTGGAAGCTTCTGAGTGCTTTTCTTCTATAAAAAATGAAGCAGAAGTTGCCTGGAGCTTGAGTTAATTTTGCTGGTTGGGAAAAGCATGAAAGATGCTTGGCAGCTGCAAGCCCCCTTTGGTAGCTTGAATGGTGTGACCTGCATGGGTTTGGTGGTGGAAAGTCATGTGCTTGCTGTTTCTCAGGAAATTTCTGAGCCCTTATCATGTATAAAATGTTTCAGGAACTACCTGCATGCTGTTTCAATGTAATGAGGTATGCGGGTTTACCACATGTCCCCTTGGGTAACTTGAGGGTGTGGCTTGCAGGTGTTGTATGGTTGAAATGGTGTCAAAATGAGTATCAGAGCGCTTAAGAGGACGCTTTAGAGCTCTTATCTGGTGGTGAAAGTTCCAGAGAAGTCATGTGTACTGAGTTGTTATTGTTGGTTGGTGCGAATTCAGATATACTTGGCTGCATGAGCCCCTACTTCTGTTGGTGCATGTGTGTGTGCTGTATGGTTGGAATGGTGGCAAACTGATTATCAGAGTGCTTGAGAGGACGCTTCAAAGGGCTTATCTGGTGGTGAAAGTTTCAGAAAAGTAATGTGTACTGAGTTTTTATTGCTGGTTGGTGAGAATTAAGAGATACTTGGCTGCATGAGCCCCTACTTCTGTTGGTGCATGTGTGTGTTGTATGGTTGGAATGGTGGCAAACTGAGTATCAGAGTGCTTGAGAGGACACTTCTGAGGGCTTATCTGGTGGTGAAAGTTCCAGAAAAGTAGTGTAACTTGCTTTCATAGTACTGGTTGTAGTGTAACATTGGTACTGATATGGTTTAAGTCCTGCTGGTATGGGGTATGTTGTTTTTTTGTGTGGTTAATTTTGAGCATAATCTTTTGATTATATATTCAATTAAGACTTTTCATTAATCCATGTGACATAATCCAGTCTGTGCCAGGTGTTGGGTTGTTTTTTTGACAGGTCTTGATATGGTTGAAGGGGTTTATCTGGTGATTGATTTGGTTTTTCAGGTTGGTTTGATTTTAGAGTATAGTTTATGAGGGTTTTGGAATTTATTTAGTATTTTCTTGAATTTAATTTGATATAAGAATAATAATTAATAAGACAAAAATGAGTCCAATGGCTATAGGACAGGTTTGGTTTACCACACTGCGGTTGTGGCCAGTCAAACTTGTTGCAGCCCATCATCCACTGCCTACAGTTTTCCTCAAAGCAGGCAGGTTTCCATCTTTCTCATCATTTTATGCCTTTTTTTCCTCCCATGTCAGGCGCTTCTTGTTGCCAATCTTGTTTAGTCTGAAAAAAAGTTCTTTCCGCACTCATTTGTAAGTATCTCTTGTAAATAGTCTACAGGCCTCTTGTCTAAAAAATGAGGGGCTCTCCCCAGCCTTTTTGGGAGCATCTATGGGATAGAACCATCCATCATTTTAGGATCATTATTGTCTGATCCAATCAACAAATGTTATCCAAGGAATTCATTGTGCATCTCTTACCCAGGGTATATCTATGATTTCCTTCTGATCCTTTGAGCCTCCATACTCAAACTTTGATCCTTCCATCTGTGACCCTGATAATTAGCACTAACCATAGCCTTGCTGGTTGAAGAGAATTTGTCTGCTGGAATTCTTGAGTGTGTTATACCAATCTTGATCCCTTTTTCTGACCATACTGGTCTGATCATCCCCTGGTCATCTTTCTGGATCCATTCACGTTTGACTGAGAGGTTTCTTTAAGCTTCAAACCTGGAATTCTAAACCTCCCTATATTCTTTGAAATTGAATTCAAACATGCTATTCTTGAGTTCCTTGAGAAGTTTTGGGTTATTATTGTTCAAATATGTTGTTGCTTTGCTTCTAGATCTTCATAAAAAAATTACTTTTGTCCACCCACAGTTATCTGGTACCCTTCAAGCGCTTGATTGCGGAGAGTTGGGCAGGTTCATTAAGAAGAGGTTGGTTGGCATTGAGTTGATGTTTTGTAATCTTCTGCAAACAACCAGAGTTGTTAGCTTGTGTCGTTTTTACTTGCAGCTGCCTTGTTCCATTGGACTTTGGAAAAAACATTGACTTATTTATTTCAAGACCTTTCCTGCGCCATCTTGCCTCAGATAGTGTTTTTTCCATTTACTACCAAATACTCTTAAAATCATCCCTTAAATTGATTCCTTATTTACAAGTTGCTGGATCTTGATTCCAGTTACATTCAAATATTATTGTAACTCTTAGGAGGGCAGCCTAAACAGCACCTTTCCCCTCCACAGAACTGCCTGTGGCTTAGCACTGTTGGAGTCCTGCACCACCTGATCCCCAAATTCCGCAAAGTTTTCTCCCCTCTGTAGTTACTCCGGGGCCACTTGATAACCGCTGTGGTGGTTATTTATAGACACGTAGGCAAGTAAGCTCACCACTGGACATTTGGGTTGGAGTTGCTCAGCTGTAGTTGGAAGGCTGCAGCACAATAGGCTCAGAGAAGCGTTTTGGAGGGCTGTCTATTCCATAGTACATTAGCTGAGATCTTGGCATTGGTGGGGCGTGCTCTTTTGGCAGGCACAATTAAGAGAATGGGCCAGATTCTTTGCCTTTTTTGGACATTGCATGGTTGAACATAACTTTTCCTCCGTGGGGGTGGTTTTACTAATGCAGAAGAAAGTCATCAAAGCTAAGTAGTACAGATTGGGCCAATTATGGGATATGCACAAAGATTGCAGAGCGCTGTGGGGAAATGAACGCTAAATCTGAGGAGGCGGCATGGCAGTTGTTTGGGATCCATAGTTATGCTGCATATGGGATTGGGAGTTATCCACTAGGGAAGATCAACAAGGATCTGTTGTTATTTATGCATCAGCGCAACTCAACTGTTAGGAGGAATTGGAAACAGGATAATTGAATCTACTGCAGATCATTGGATTAGGTAAGGATTGAACTATTAGTGAGGAGGATCAGTGTGGATTTTGTGGAGTTGGTGGAAAAAGGAGTCTTTCTTTATCAGTTTACGTTCCTTTTTTATTTGTTGTATATATAAGGAAGCATTTTTTTTTGTTTTATAAGGGGGAATGAAACAGGAAGGGGAGGAGTTTATCAACACAGGAGTTTACAATCATAGGAGCTTAATTTCATTGGATTTTACCATTATTGGAGATTGCATCATCATTATTGGAGATTTTTGAAAAAAATTATAGCTTGATTGTTTTCTTCTGTTACTTTGGAGTGTAGTAACCAGAAAGTGCTCTCAGAGGTCATTTTCTGCAAAATAGTTCAAGTGCGGAGCTTGTTTGGGAATCTGAATTGTTTATTTAATATTATTTAATTGCAATTTAGCTTAAGTTGTTTCCAGCTTGGGTGCCAAAAGGGAGTTCAATTAGGAATTTCAGAGGTACAGGAGTGTTACTCAAGGGCTAGTGGGCTTTCCAAAACTTGGATTGGGATTTTTGCGGAGAATTTTATATTTTTGTGGGTAATTTACCAAACACACAATCTCTTTCCAAAAATTGGGGTCTGGCCGGGAAAGTCCTTTCTCTTTTATAATACCTGGTACCGTCAGCAGAGATTTACCTCCTTTTAGTATTATTCTTTCTTTCATATAAAAGATTTAGGGGAACGGGGAATGTGAGATTACCGGAGCAGCCTAGAAGGTCTAGTATTAGATGCCTTTGCCTGGGGTGGTCCAGGTCCCTTAGGTAATATTTATTTGCAGATTTTGGAGTCTTTTTACTTATTCTTTGTGTCTCAGTTTTTATTTTTCTCATTCTTAAACATGGAGGGGTTCTCACTAGGGTTTGCCAAGTTTCTCTTGTTTGTGTGTCTCATTTTCTAGGATGGTGTGGGGAATCAAGAGGATTACTTTCTGGGACGGGCCAGGCATTATATTTATTTCAAAGAGTTATATACAAGATTTAGGGGGCGTGGTGATAATTTAAGATGGGGGAAATCTAAGGAAGGAAGATGGAGCAGCGCAGCTCACCACCAGCACAATGATGCTTGGGGAGGAGCTTGAAACGCTTGGCAGATGGGATCTCAACCAAAAGTTGGAGGATGGCCAGTATTCACTCATCCAATTTGTGGAGGTACCAGCCAATTCTGGCTTCCTCAATTCCTCGGCCCCCATCTTTTCTGTTGCTTTATATGGCCGCGTGGTACGGAGAGACCAGGCGGAATAGGGCCAACCTAGAAAGGTGGGAGTCAGAGATCTGGGAGAAGAGCCAAGGAGGAGGGGTACGGATTGGAAACAAGCAACATGGTTTGGTGACCAAATCTGGACACCTCAGGACCACTGCGGAAAATTCAAAAAAATTTTATGATTTTTTTTGGCTATCATTCATCATCAAAAGAAAATATTTTCCAGAATGATTCCCTATTTTGGTTTCCAGTTCCCAGCCTTTCCTTCTCCTAGTTGTCTAGGAGGATCTCTCAGTTTTCTACACCCCTGTGCCCAGTGTTCAAGTCCCTCTTGCTCCATTGCACATTCTTTTGTTCCTTTTGCCAAGCATGCGGGAGAGAGGGGCTTGGCTTGGCTCAACTCTTGCCAGAACTGGCATTGATTTCCAATGGCAATTCTTGCTATCTCACCTCTCTCTCCCTCATTGGTAGGCCAACTGACCAATCCATCATCTACCCTTGGCAACCCTAGCAGATCATCTCCCTCCTCCTCACTCACCCTCACCCCCATCAACAAATTGATCATTGACTAGGTGCTCATCCTTATTGGGATCTTCATCTCACACAAGAAAAAAGGGATGACAATCATGATGACAAGGACAAAGACCTTGTTGATCATCTTGATTGACACCAAATTCCAAGGATGATGGTGATGAAGATGATGATGATGATCTAGACATTGATTGAAATCAAACAAATTGATTTATTTGACTGCCTCCATTTGTTGACAAGTTCAAAAGGCCCATCAAACTGCAACCCAACCACCTAATCCTTCCTACCTCCACCAATCACCCCACTGTCACCCATTGGACCTGCATTCCCTCTCAACATCCTCCTCACCCACCAATTTCCATCATCTCCTGATTTCCTCATCCTTGGAATCAACATGACCCATCCTAGCTCACTGGTCTTCTGCATGGCTTGTCTGTTGCCTGTGCAGGTCTCTCCTGTTTCCCGGGCCTTTCAAACACCTGCTGGCGGTCATCCATGGGCCAGAGGTTTCCCAGGCCCATCGGCCTGTCCGCGAGGCTCCTCATCTGCAACTCTCCTGCCCATGCCCATCATTTTCATGGGCTGGTGTCTCTACATCCCTGCTCATCCATGATGCTTTCCATTATTTCAATTACCTCTTTTTTTTTTCTCATGTCCATTCAAAAGAAAACTGTGTTTTTTTTCTGCTCTTTATGTGTTATCACTTGTATATAGCCTACAGGGACCCATGGCCCATAAAAGGAGGGGCTCTCCCCTACATTTTTCAAATCATCCATGGGAGTGTGTGCGTATTTCCCCCCCAGTATCATAGTAATCATCATCATCATTATCCTGGGTATATCCTTGATTGCCCCCTGATCCATTTATCCTTAAATCTTTGCCCCTATGTGGCCTTATCCTTATCACCAACCAATAGCCTTTCTGGTTGAAGAGAATTCTGTCTTTTGGAATTCTTGAGTGTGTTACACCACTCATTGATCCCTTTCTCTGACCATACTGGTCTTGATCCTCCCATGACCATCTTCCCAGAGCCAATCACCTTTGATAGAAGAGGTTTTATTAAGCTTAAAACCTGGAGTGTCATTCCTCCATTTATTTCAAAGTTGCATTCTGCCAGCCTTCTCTTGAGTTCCTTGAGAATTTTTGAGGTTATCCCTGTTCAAATCAGTTACTTTTTGCTTTGAGAGCTTCTAAAAACATTGTGCTTTGTCTTGTAAAGCCAACCTCAGTTATCTGGTAGCCTTCAAGTGCTTGATTGCAGAGAGTTGGGTGGGCTCATTGAGAACCTGGAGGTTGGTTGGGGTTTGAGTTGATCATCCCCAATTTTCTGCTGAGGACCAGAGTTTTTAGCTTGTGGGCATTTTTTACATACAACATCTTTGTTCTTTTAAAGTTTAAACAAACTCTAAGTCATTTTGTTCAAATATCTCCCACATAATCTTGCCTCAGATAGTGCTGATAAATTGCTACCAACTATCATGTAAATTTGTCTTTTACTACTTGATTCCTCACTTAAAAGGTTCTGGACCTTGATCTTGGTTAAATTTAAGTATTTTTGTAACACTCAGGAGGGCAGCCTAAACAGCACCTTTACCCTCCACAGAACTGCCACAGCCTAGCACCTTTTGGAGTCTTACATTTGGTCCCCTGGGCCGCGATCAAACCAGGAACCTTGGGATTTACATTTGCAAACTTGAAGAATCAATTCTGAAATCTGATCTGATCTTTTTTTCTTTTTTTCCTGTTTCTCTTCTTTTTTTCTGTTATGCACCAGATCAGCCAATTTTGGTTTCCTCAATTACTTTTCCGCCTTCTTTGTTTTTGCTATGGATGGCCGCATGGTATGGAGAGACCAGGCAGAATTGGGTTGACCTAGAAGGGCGGGAGTCAGAGGTCTGGGAGAAGAGCCAAGGAGACAGGGTGCGGATAGGATGCAAGAAACACAGAGATCTTTGGACAGTAAATGGATGCAACAGTGAATCAACGTGACGCGGTAGCCGTGTGAAGAGACAGAGGGGTCAAAATAAAACTCATGGGGTATGGGTGGAAAATTGGAGCTAATCCTGATAACTGAGCGCAGGTACTCAACCTTTGCAGGAGGTGTTGTGGTTGGAGCAGATGCGGTTGGAGTGGCGGATGCCAGAGGAGTAGCTGACGGGGGGCTCAAGAGGGGGATGTTGGGCACTGCTTCTGGGGGTATTGGAGGCGTAGCTACTCGGACAAAGACGGGAGATGTGTTTGTTAAAATGCGCATGCACTTGGTTAATGTGCATAGGAGTGTTTAATCCAAATAGGATGAAAAAATGGGCCTCCACGGACCATTGGACATCATGTAGGCCACGTGGGCCTATGTGGGTGTTATTGGTTTTGGGCATTTGGGCGCCAAAACACGTTTTTATGGTCTTTTGGGACACGGGCCTTCATGGGCCCACCAGGGTGTATGGGCCACCGAAGCCAGATGGGCTTATTTGGGCTGAAAGGGCCCAAGCTTCATTATGGACATACTTGGCCAGACGGGGTTGCCCACCAAAGTATGTAATTCTCACCATTTGGGCTTGGGGCAGCCCATTGGGGCCGCTGCCCATGTCGCGGCCCGTTTGGGGCCGCCTGTATTCCTTGGTACGGCCCACGTGGGGCCCGATGGCCCGCGCAGGGCTGTTGTGCGGCCAAGGGATCCCGCACGGTGTGATGCCGCACAGGCCCGGCTGGTCACTGGGCGGAACCAGGGCCCGCCGCCCCGGCTCTCTCCCCCTCCCCTCGCTCGCCGTTGCAAGGGGGATGGGGGTGAGCTGGCTGGGTTGAACCAGGCAGCAACCAACGGCAACAGTGCGGTTGGTCAGGGCAGGGGGGACCTGACCACCCCTTTGCCCAAGGAGGTGGCGGCGCCGGCCGCAAGTGTAGCAACGGGCAGGTGGGGGGGAATTCATCACCCCTCCACCATCAATCGTGTGAAGCAACCAAGCAGGTGCGCTCTCCCCCCCCTTTACCAAGGGGGGGGAGCGATGGGCCTGGGGGGACCTGATCACCTCCCAGGCCCATTTTCTTGACAATGCCCTGGGGGTATTGACCCCCAGGGCCCCTGGTGAGGGGATTTGACTGCCCCCACCAGGGATTTGAGAGAAAGAGGGGGGGGACAGCATGTCTTCTGGTCACACCCCCCCATGTGAGTCTGAGACTGGACCCAGGTGTGCCGTGGGTCCCACCTGGCCCATTTGAGGGGCCAGGGGCTGGCTGCATGAGGCAACCAGCCCGTAAACAAGGTAATGAGGTCATCATGGCTGGTTGTAACAGACAACCAGCCAAGGGGATTGAACAGCAAGGGGCTGGTTCAGCCCCGTAATGGTGGAAACACTGGAATGGACCAGAATAGGCCAGTGGTAAGGGTTCAGGAACTGATGCCATGCGGGCTGATGTAGTCCTGATCAAGTAACAAGGCCAGTAGAGCCTGTAGAGCTCTTTTGGGGCGCAAAATTTTCCTTTTGGCTTGTTGTATCATGGGCTCACAAGAGGCCAATTGTTTGTACTTAAGGAGCTCTTCTCCCTGCTGTTTTCCATCCTTTAATTTATCATTCCAATCAAGTTCATCCAACATGTTGCCCCATTGTGAGAGCCCCATTAGCCAATATTGACACCCAGTGTCCAGCATTTCTTTTGCTTTAAATACTGCTCATTTGCCTAAGCTAATCGCTGGCCATAATTCTAACACATTATCAGTACCATCATCATCATTATTTCCAAGCAAGATAGACCCTTATACCTTACTTTGGACAACCTCAAGGACCTCAAGTTTTCCAAGAAGATGTCTTATATTGCAGAGTCCAGCTCCACCAAGATAGTTTTGAATAGTCAGAACTATAATGCTTGGGCTGTCCTTATGGACAGTGAGTTGTATAACATCTTTTGTGGGGATATTATGAAAGGAGATGATACTTTGATCAGTTCAGAGGTGGAGAAGAAGGCCTATCATCTTATTCTTAGACACTTGGATGAGCATCATGTAACGTGGGTTGCTGATACTCTGTTTGAGGAACCGAAGAGGAAGGGGAGTGTTTTATGGAAAATGCTCAAGTCAAAGTATGCTGGTGACTCTGTTCATCAAAAGGTGATTTCTTTCAATTGATTGTTTGAGTTGAAATTTGGCAACTTTAAACAATTTGTGGGGGAAGCTAGATCTAGTATTGCTAAATTCAAGTCATCTGGGCTGAACATGGATCCTGAGTGTTTGTCACTCTTAATTCTTCAAAAGCTGCCAAAAGAATATGAGTCCTTGGTCAGGATCATATCTCAGTTGGATCCCCTTCCAGGAGAAGATGATGTGCTTAGAAGGATTGAAAAGGATGGTCTTCAATTCAAGATGAAGGAGAGCACAGGAACTGCTCTGGTGGGCAAGAAAGGAAAATCTGGGAAGACGGAAAAGGCCAAAAAGCATTTATCAAAGGTCTTGTCTTATAATTCTCAGAAGAAGGGGAACTATGCAAAGGATTGCAAGGAGGCCAAGAAGAGGAAGAAATCCAAGGAAAGTGAAAAGGAAGACAAAGAGGTCAACCTTGCCATGGAAAATGTTGCTATGGTGGCAGTGGATGTTTCAATGGAACAAGCTGTTGTGGAACAAGTCCCCAACAAGAAGGCTAAAATCAAAGAGGATCAAGAGATGGACTTGATTGATTAAAAAGTATGTAATCTTAACCTTGAAAATGAGAACTTATCATTGGCTGATAATTTTTCATTCCTTACAGGAGGATTGTTGAAGGAGGATGTTCTTGTTTTGATTGATTCTGGTTGTACAGACCACATGTTTTTTGAGCCAAATTTGTTTTCAAATATTAGAGATTTTGATGGTGTTGTGAATATTTGCCAAAAAGGAAGAACAATCCAGATTAAGGGCATTGGAAAAGTAATTCTTGCAAATCACATGGGTTTCAAAATAATTTTTGAGAAAGTGTTCTATGTACCAGATTTTCCTTATAACCTTGTGTCTCTTGGAGTGCTATGGAAAAAGGGTTTCCAGATTTGTTATCTTAAAGAAGATAAGTTTGTTATTGATTTAAATGGGAGAACTATCCTGAGTGGAAAAGTTTGGAATAAGTTGCTCTGTGCTGACTTGTTCAAGATTTCAGCTCTGAGAACTGTTGCTCACAATTAATGTGGCCATAAGGTAAAGGACAGCAACTGTGAGAGTTTTACCTTAGGGGCCAAGACCAGGAATGTGTTATCAAAGAGTAGAGACCACACAGAATTTCCTAGAGAGGAATTCTCCATTGATTTGGCAGGGCCATTTTCACCAGTGTCTCTTGGAGGGGCAAGATACTTCATCAATTTGGTTGATACCGCAACTAATTTTATTTGGGTAAAACCAATAAGATCAAAGGATCAAACCACAGAAGAGGTTTCAGTAATCTTCAAATTCTGGAAACAGAATTTTTTGATGAGGGAGATCAAGAGGGTTACTAATGATGGAGGGGGTGAGTTTGTGAGTAAAGATTTTGAGAAACGTTTGAATGATTATGGTATCACTCATATGGTTACTACTGCTAGTACTCCACAAAACAATGAAATAGTTGAGAGGATGAATAGGACTTTATTGGACAAAGTCAGAACTATTATGGCTCAATCTGGTCTACCAAAGTTTTTATGGGCTGAGTTGGTGTGCACAGTTTGTCTGTTGCACAATATTGTAAGTGTTAATGGGAAGTGTCCTCATTACCAGTTTTGGAAGTTGTACCCCAAAACATCACACCTAAGAACAATTGGTTGCTTGGTGTATTATAGTGTCCACCATAATGAGATGGTTGGGAAGTTAGATCCTAGAGCCAGAACAGGGGCACTTGTGGGCTATGACTTAATAAGTAAGTCATACAGGATTTTTTGTCCAGGGACAAGAAAGGTTATCCGTAGTAGGGATGTAAAATTTGAAGAAAGAACCTTCCCAATCAAAAGGGGTGAACCTAGTGCTGTTCAGGAATCACAGCAGGAAATAGCATTGGAGCCTATTTCCCCAGAGGAGGCTGGATAGAATATCATTAGTGATGATATTGAGGTGGCAGATGTGCCACAGGAGGGTTCAGTACCCACTTCAGGGGAGTCTGTGGAATCAGAACCTGATGAGCCTCCACCTCCAGTTAGAAGGAGTGGCAGGATGAGAATTCCTATTGATAGGTATGGTGAATGGAAGTCCCATTATGCTTCTGCGGAATATGAGGAAGATACACTTCAGGAACAGTGTATGTTTAATGAGATTCTACAGTTGAGTTCAGAAATGGGTAATAGAGTTAACCCAAATAGCTTTGGCCAAGCTATGAATTCTGATGAGAGAGCCAATTGGAAGACAGCTATTTTTGAGGAATTTGATTCTTTAGAGAATGATAGTGTGTTTGAAGTGGTTAAGCAGGATTCATTTCCAAAAGGAAAGACCATTGTTGGGTCTAGATAAGTGTTAACAAAGAAGTTTGATACTAATGGAGTTTTGAAGAGGTTCAAGGCTAGATGCGTTGCACAGGGCTTCAAACAGAGTTAGGTTATTGATTACCAGGAGACTTTCTTTCAAACTGGAAGGCTATCCACCTTGAGGTACATCATTGCTTTGGCAGTGGAGTTGGGTGAAGAAATCAGACAGGCTGATTTTGTGACTGCATACTTGAACGCAAAACTTGGAGAGGAAGAGACTGTTTATATTTCAATTCCGGATGGTTTCAAGGAATGGCTGGTCGAGACCAAGCCAGAAACTATGAAGAAAATCTGTGTTAGAAGTTTCCTCTCAGCAGATAAAGGGGATTATTTCCTCAAGCTGTGTATATCCCTGTATGGATTGAAGCAAGCAGCTAGGTCATGGTATAACACTATGAGCATGAAACTGATAGAGATTGGTTTCAAAACAAGTTTGGCTGACCCTTGTCTCTTTGTGAGAAAGGATGCAATTTTGTTTGTATGGGTCAATGACATTATCATTATTGGGAATGGTAAGGAGAGAGTCATGGAGACACTCAAAAAGGATTTCAAGATAAAAGATCTTGGTCTGGCACAGCAGGTGCTGGAATGAAAGTTCGTAAGAGCAAGAATGGGATCATTTTGGATCAGAACCATTATGTGTCAGCTCTACTTAAGCAGTATGGCTTAGAAGATGCAAAGAAGTTTGGTACTCCAATGCAGTCTAAAATTTGGTTAGAAAAGTCCACAGATGAAGAGCATCTAGAGTTTGTTCAATCCGGGAATGATTATAGATCAGCTATTGGATCTTTGCATTATTTTGGGCAGTGTACAAGGCCAGATATTACTTATGCAATTGGGATTTTGTCACAACACTTGGAGAAACCATGCATGAGGCATTGGTCAGCGTTTAAGAGAGTTATGAGGTATCTTAAAGGAAAAAGCAGTCTGGGACTGCAGTTTTCATAGTCATCAAACTTTGACTTGGTTTGTTATTCTGATGCAAGTTGGGCAGATGGTAACACTAGGGAATCAACAAGTGGTTTTTTATTCTTCTTAGGAAAGAATCTAGTGTCTTGGATGTCTAAAAAGGTGTCAGCAACAAGTCTTTTGTCAAAAGAAGCAAAGTACAAAGCGTACTTGTCAGATTCACAGGAAGCAAAATGGTTGAGAAAGGTCTTAGAGGATACTCATAAACCACAAGGGTTTGCGTTTTTGTATTCTGATAACCAGAGTGCCATTGCGTTGGCAGAAAATCAAGTGTTCCATTCTAGAACAAAACATATTGATGTTCATTATAACTATATACGGGATGCAGTTAACTGCAAAGAGATAGTGTTACGGTACATGCCTACTGGGGCAATGATTGTGGATATTGTAACTAAGGCGTTAGATAGGAACAAAAATGAAGTTTTTGTGTCTAGTATGCGTATGGCATCCCTTTCAGATTAAGGGGGTGTGTTAAAATGCGGATGCACTCAGGTAATGTGCATAGGAGTGTGTAATCCAAATGGGATGCAAAAATGGGCCTCCACGGACCATTGGACATCACGTGGGCCACGTGGGCCTATGTGGGTGTTATTGGTTTTGGGCATTTGGGCGCCAACACACGTTTTTATGGTTGTTTGGGACACGGGACTTCATGGGCCCGCCACGGTGGATGGGCCACCCAAGCCAGATGGGCTTATTTGGGCATAAAAGGGCCCAAGATTTATTATGGACATACTTGGCCAGACGGGCTGGCCCACCAAAGTATGTAATTCTCACAATTTGGGCTTGGGGCCGCCGCCCGTGTTGCAGCCCGCTCAGGGCCGCTGCCTGCGTCCCGGCCCGTTTGGGGCCGCCTGTGTTCCTCAGTACGGCCCACGTGGGGCCCGAGGGCCCCTGCAGGGCTGTTGTGCGGCCGAGGGATCCCTCCCGGTGGGATGCCGCGCGGGCCCGGCTGGTCGCGCCCGGCAACCAGCGCCGCGGAGCCGGGGCTTGCAGCCCCGGCTTGCTCCCCCTCCCCTCGCTTGCCATTGCAAGGGGGATGGGGGCAAGCTGGCTGGGTTGAACCAGCCATCAACCGACCGCAACAGTGCGGTCGGTCAGGGCAGGGGGGACCTGACCACCCCCTTGCCCAAGGAGGTGGCGGCGCTGGACGTAAGTGTAGCAACCGGCAGGTGGGGGGGAATTCATCACCCCTGCACCATTTATTGTGTGAAGCAACCAAGCGGGGGCGCTCTCCCCCCCCCCCTTTACCAAGGGGGAGGAGCAATGGGCCTGGGGGGACCTGATCACCTCCCAGGCCAACTTTCTTGACAATGCCCTGGGGGTATCAACCCCCAGGGCCCCTGGTGAGGGGATTTGACCGCCCCCACCAGGGATTTGAGAGAAAGAGGGGGGGACAGCATGTCCTCTGGTCACACCCCTACATGTGAATCTGAGACCGGACCCAGGTGTGCCCTGGGTCCCACCTGGCCCATTTGAGGGGCCAGGGGCTGGCTGCATGAGGCAACCAGCCCGTAAACAAGGTAATGAGGTCATCATGGCTGGTTGTAACAGACAACCAGCCAAGGGGATTGAACAGCAAGGGGCTGGTTCAGCCCCGTAACGGTGGAAACACTGGAATGGACCGGAATAGGCCAGCGTAAGGGTTCAGGAACTGATGCCATGCGGGCTGATGTAGTCCCAACCAAGTAAAAAGGCCAGTAGAGCCTGTAGAGCTCTTTTGGGGCGGAAATTTGCCTTTTGGATTGTTGTATCATGGGCTCACAAGAGGCCAATCGTTTGTACTTAAGGAGATCTTCTCCCTGCTGTTTTCCATCCATTTATTCATCATTCCAATCAAGTTCATCCAACATATTGCCCAATTGTGAGAGCCCCATTAGCCAATATTGACACCCAGTGTCCAGCATTTTTTTTTCTTTAAATACTGCTCATTTGCCTAAGCTAATTGCTGGCCATAATTCTAACAGTGTTGGGCCCACATGGTACCTGGCCAAGTCCAACATTCAGGTCATGGCCTTGGCCCCAGGCTTGGGTGGCATCTCCCCAGGCGGTGGAAGACGGGTATTCGCGTGCCAAGGAGGGGGGGAAAGATGGTCTGTGGCCTCTGCAACAGGCAACAAGGAGGCAGCACGGTTAGTCTCTGGAGTCCAGTCTTTTTTCTTGATTGACTTGTCATTGTCAACCACAAAGTCAGCCATTGGTCCGCAGCGGCAGAGTTTTCCAAGGGGACCAGAGGTCAAGCAAGGATGGGGCGGAGGGCAAGTCCGCAGAGATCCAGGGGTTGGTGCAACAAATAAACACCAGCAGCGGCCTAGAAGGCTGGCGTTGCAGGCTGGGCAACCAGCAGTTTTGGTGCATGTTCTCCCCATTTTTGCGCAGTACTTGCACGTTTCTATGGCAGGGGATTTCTTTCTTTATTTTGGAGTTTGGATGGTGACTAGGAGTTGGGGGTTGAAGGGTTTGGAAGATGTTCTGGTGATTTGGAGAGTGGGAATCCTGGTGACATAATTCAAGTTGTGGGGGGATTTGGTGGTTATTTATAGACATGGAGGCAAGTAGGCTCAACACTGGAAATTCAACTTGGAGTGGCTCAGCTGTGGATGGAATTCCGCGGCACAATAGGCTCAGAGAAGCGCGTTGGCGGACTGTGTATTATTGATTACAGTAGCTGAGGGCTTGGCATTGGTGCGGCGGGCCCTTTTTGCAGGCAAAATGACAAGAATGGGCCATATTTTTTTCCTTTTGCGGAAATTGTGTGGTCAAACATAACTTTCCCTCCGCAGCAGTGGGTTTACTAATGCGGAAGAAAGTGATCAAAGCTAAGTAGTAAAGATTGGGAAAATTATGGGATATGTGCGTAGATTGCCAAGTGCTGTGGGGAAATGAACGCTAATGTTGAAGAGGCGGCATGCGGGTCCTTTGGGATCAATAGTTATGCCGCATGCGGGATTGGGAGTGATCCGCTAGGGAAGATTGACAATGATCTGTTGTTATTCATGCATCAGTGCGACTCAACTGTTAGGGGGAATCTGCAACAGTATCATTGAACCTACTGCAGATTATTGGATTACGTAAGGATTGGACTATTAGTGAGGAGGATCAGTGTGTATCGCGCAGAGGTGGTGGAAAAAGGAGTCTTTCTTTAGCATTTTACCTTCCTTTGTTTTTTTCACATATATAAGGAAGCTTTTATTTAGTTTTATGAGGGGTAATGGAAGTCAAGGGGAAGTGGAGGAGTTTATCATCAGAGGAGTTTACCATCATAGGATTTTACCATTTTTGGAGATCACATCATAATTATTGGAGATTTTTGCGGCAAATTATATCTTTATTCTTTTCTTCTGTTACTTTGGAGTAAAGTAACCAGCAAGAGGTCTTCAAGTTCATATTTAGGGAAATAGTTCAAGTGGGGAGCTTTTCAGGGATTTGGACCCGTTTATTTACTATTAGTTCATTGCAAGTTAGCTTTAGTGGTTTCCAGCTTGGATGCAGAAGATGAATTTGATTAGGAATTGCGGGTGTACAGTAGTGTGACTCAAAGGCTAGTGGGCTTTCTGGAACTTGGAGCAGGATTGTTGTGGATAATTTAATATTGTTGAGAAGAATTTACCAAACACACAGTCTCTTTCCACACTGCTTTGTCAATGAATATTGGCACCGTTTCTGGGACATCATCCTGCAAAATCCATGTCATTTGTGCCTGGTAAACAGCTACCAAATTTTTTACCCCCTGTGGAAGCGCTGTAAACTGAAGTATCCCCAATTGTGTCTCAAACGCAGCCATTGGGTGGGACTCCAGATGTAGCTCCCATTTTTTGTACCCCCCCCCATGAAGTCCACAAACCCATAGCAGACTCTCCCCATCATGTTCTCTAAAGAATCTGCCACCTGAGGAGAAAAACCAGTGTGGTGACCAAATCTGGAAACCCTGGACCAGATGCGGAAAATTCAAAAAAATTTTACAATTCTTTTATTTAGGTGTCATTCTAAAAAAAATAAAAAAAGAAAAAAGAAAAAAAAAAGAAAGAAAAGAAAAAAAAATTGAAATTTTTTAAGTATCAGTATAACTCCTCCAATTTCATCATCCTGCCAAGCATTCCTCTGTCCCAGTGGTCTAGGACAGTCCTCTCTTGGTCTTATCACCTAGGCATTGCGTTTGATTCCTTCTCTCTTTGTTCCCCCCTTCCTTTTGGCCGAACGTGCGGGCCAAGACCCGCTTGGCCCAAGCTTCCTCCGCGCTCCCATCCACACTCATCCTAACCATCCTCATTTCCTACTACCCTCTCAAGCTTGAGCCTACCCACCATCCTGGAGTTTACTCAATCCTCCCAATCTACTCAGCTTTGATGCTCTCATCTCCACCTATATTGTCAGGATCATTGATTCCTCCGACGTCCCAATCCAATCAATCCATGGTCTCCATCAAGCATATCCGCCTATCACAATTCAACCCAAGTCAATCTACTCTCCAACATAGCAGATCTATCCCAGGATTTGTCCTCAAACAGAGATTGTTGGTCCCAATGGTTTCACGATTGAGATCTAGCTCAGGACCCTCCTACACCTACCTCCCTCCAAGTGACCTATTGATCCATCCTAGAGGCTTATGGTCCATTCGATCCCCTTACCTATCAACTCCTTGAAAATCTCACCATCCTTGATGATTTCATCATCATCCTCAATCAATCCATATCCTCTCCTCCTCCAATCTAATTACTTAGGATCTTGAGCCTACAACCTATCCTCCTCCTTCACAGTCATGCTTCCACTCAGTATTGTACTACCATCCTCCCAATTCAATCATCATCGCTCCTGAGACTCTCCCACCTCGGTCAATCATTTGCACCCCCTTCCATCTTTGGGGGAGGGTGGAAAAGCATTGTCTACCTCCCTCGGACATCTGCGGGCGGTCTGGTTCATTTTTTTCCCACCCCTTCTGCCTTTGGGTGAGGGGTGGGTGATCCCGGTGTTGTCGCGCGCGCCTGTCTGCAGACGGACGCAAGAGAGGTGAAGGGATGAGAAAAGATCTCACCCCAGTCAGGGAGGCTGGATTTCCACTTGCCCGCGTGATCTATTTTTCTGATCATCTGAAACCCAAAAAAAAAATCCGCTCTATTTGTAGAATCACTTGTATAAAGTCTAACAGGGCCTCCTGACCATATAAGGAGAGGCTCTCCCCTGCCTTTTGAGGGGGGTATCATATGGTATCCTATGAGAGAAACATCATCATTATCATCCGTGGGGGTCTCATTCCCGTTAATCTGAGAATAAATTATGGGTATATCCATGATTGCCCCTTGATCTTTGAGCCTCCATACTCAAATCCTGATCCTTGATCTTTATCACCAACCAATAGCCTTGCTTGTTGAAGAAGAATTTGACTGATTGAATTCTTGAGTGTGTTACACCACTCCTGGTCCCTTTATCCGACCATACTGGTCCTGATCATCCTTTGATTATCTTTCCAGAACCATTCACGTTTGACTGAAGAGGTTTTATTAATCTTAAACCCTGGAGTGTTAAACCGCCCTTTATTTCTTTTGAAGTTGAATTCCGCCACGCTACTCTTGAGTCCCTTGAGAAGTGTTTGGTTATTCTTGTTTGAATCAGTTATTGTTTTGCTTCTAGAGCTTCATCAAACAATTAGCTTTGTCTTGTGCATCCACCCACAGTTATCTGGTACCCTTCAAGTGCTTGATTGCGGAGAGTTGGGCAGGTTCATTGAGAACCTGGAGGTTTTTTGGGATTGAGTTTATCTTTCCTAAGCTTCTGCTGACAACCAGAGCGATTAGCTTGTGGGTGTTGTTACTTACAATTGCCTTGTCCTGTTGAACTCTGAACAATCCTTGACTTCTTCTATTCAAGTTTTCCCTGGCATCATCTTGCCTTAGATAGTTTTGTTTTCCCAGCTACCGACTACTATCATCTTTATCCTTTACTCTTTGGTCCCTCATTTACCAGGTTCTGGACTTTGATCCCGGTTACATTCAAATATTTTTTGTAACACTCAGGAGGGCAGCCTAAACAGCACCTTTCCCCTCCACAGAACTGCCACGGCCTAGCACCGTTTGGAGTCTTAGACGGGTTTTGCTAATGGTGACTGGTTCAACTTTTGCAGGTTTTGAAAAATCTGCAAACTAATCCCGTCCTGTTTTGGCACTGCAAAAATCAGGCCAGAATAGCTTGAAAAAGAGGCTTGTACAGACCCGTCTGCAATCATTCCCCCACCAACTCTGTAAACTGATCCCTTACTGCCACCAGAAGAGGAATGGCCTTGATCTTCCAAGGGTTGTGAGGCCCTGTTGGTATCCAGTAGGGTTCTGAAAATTTGCTTTTGAGAAAGCCTTGCTCCTCCAGACAAAACAATAGTGCTTTCCTGTGCATGAAAATCACCACTTTCAGAAGTTTAACCTCCTCCTCTCACAACCACCCCTCCAGCCCAAAGTTGAGTTACGCCCTCTGCTCCTCTGTTAAGCCCTTCAAATCTTCCTCCCATATTGCAGGTGTCAGCAGCAACTTATACCGGTCCCGCAACCAACAAATTAGCCTCATTGGTTTGTTGAGATCCTGCGCCATTGGGTTGTTCTGTGGCTGCACTTTCTTGGCCACCGGTTTGTACTTCCTGCCTCAAGACCCCACTTTGATCAAATTTGATCCTTTGGACATCTTCTTTGCTTGTAATTGTTGGCCTGTAGAAAAATTGGGGTTTATCAAGATTGTGGCACAAGGGTAGCTGCTTGTGCTACCACCCATAGGAGAGGCATATATGGAAGGAATGACTTTTGAGCCAATACCCATCCTGATTATAGTCACACCAATTCCCACTCTTCTCTACTGGTCCCAAAGGACACTAAACCATGCCATGGGTGTTCGTCCTTGCTCCTCATCTGTCAAATTTCTGTGTGTGGACAGAGCATTCTCTGCACAGGTAACAAGGCCAACATCTAAAAGTCCTCTGCAAGTGGATCGTTGTGACCGCCATTGGCAAGCGGGCACCCAATCCAATTCTCCCATCTGCCCTTCTTGGGACAAAAAATGGTTGTTTTGTACTGTTTCCCCAAGGAGTCATTAACAGTAAGGAGTTCCTCCCTAGTATCCAGAAAGAGGCCCGGAGATGCTTGGAAGACAAAAAGCAATGTCCTACAAAGTATGACCTCCAACCTGCTTACTACCAAATACAACAGCAGAGCCCATACCTTAGCCACCTCCGTCATCTCCTTCTCCACTATGCCCTTGACCAAGCATTAAAAACCTCCCAGAGTCTGCAAACCAATTTCTGCCTTGTGTTGGACCAACCCCGCATCCATTGCCAACTTCAACGGAAGAACATTCACCATTGAACCACTGTTGACCATTTCCAAACACAATTTGCCTCCAATCCTCTTTCCATGTACCCCAATTGGTACATCATTTTGCAGCTTGCTCCCAGAACTTCTTCCACCATATAAGGAGAACCCACCTTTGCCTACTCCTTTGGTTTTGTGTTTTTGTCTTTATTTCACGCATACTTCTTAAAGACCGCAACCATCTCCTCTGCCATTACCAATGAGATTGGTGCTGGCTCCTTCAAGGTTAGGGAAACCGGGTGATCCATTCCACAAATCCTCCTCACTACTTCTCCAGCCCTCCTGAGGTATCCCCCCGCTTTCAGCTTGCTACTATTGCAGAGCAAGCTGCAAAAGTAACTAAAATAACATAAAAATAATAATAAAACAACTAACCTAAGAAGTAGTAGGAAAACCAAAAATATTATTACAGAAATGGATTCTCCCCCCAACATTAGGTAGGGTCACTCACTGACCCCACCCTTGAAATTCAACTCCTTATATTTTTAAAATAATTAAAAGGAAAAGTACTAAAAATTACAACACTACACGCGGAAATGTGTTATTCCCGCGCGCGGCCCCGCCAGCAGCAGGATCCCGTGTACTAGAGACCCGCGCGCAGCTGATTTTGCCACGCATGCAGCGGATCCTACCCCGCGCGTACACGCGGAAATGTGTTATTCCCGCGCGCGGCCCCGCCAGAAGCAGGATCCCGCGTACTAGAGACCCGTGCGCAGCTGATTTTGCCACACACGCAGCGGATCCTACCCCGCAAGTGCACACGGAAATGTCTTTTGTCACAATTCCCGCATGCAGCCGCGGCAGCCAAAGCACCCATGCGCAGCTGAGGTACAGCCGTCTCAACACGTCAAGGTTGTGTACGCAGCCCTGGGCCTCTGGCAAGTACGCAGCCATGGGACTACGGGCTGACAGAGTGACAGGCGGCTCAGATACCGCGTAAACAGGCTACAACATACACAGGAACTCTCTACATATTTAATAAAGGTTCCCGTGAACAGTAGACTGTCTAAATATACATAATATTATATAAAAATACATAAATAATACTTACACGTATCTTTATTTTTATATATAATGCAAAGTACCAAGAATGTCGAAAATAAGACAATGACAACTTCAAAAATATACTAAAATACTTTAATATACTTTTATGAGAATTGCTATACATTAATATTTTTGTGACATACTAAGGAAGGTAATGATGTAATAGTATTACATGAATTCTCATGACTTATATTTTTAAGTAATTATCTTAAAAAATCAACTGGAACTCGAAAATAAAGAGTAAAATCAATATTATGAATTTTACTCCAGTTATATAATACATAATGAGAACTTAACTGACATAAAAATGTCCGTAGAGATGTCTAATAATATAATTATTAGATTTCTGGGAACATATACTAAGGATAATTAATTAAATAATATATAAATAGGACAGATTAGTGTTATTCACACGTCCTAATGTCCATTATAAGGTAGAATAATTCCCATACCCTAAGGAATTAGATGCTACCCGGGCTATAGCACCAATAACACATGACAGGCTAACCCCAGTTACCCTGCTAGCCTTAGTGTCCGTCCCTTTGAGCACCTACAACCCTCAGAAGGACCATATTTGGACTCCAAAAACTATAAATACAGAGCTCTTTTGAGGATGTTGATGGGCAGAGACCCAGTAATATTCATATCCAGACGCCGTGCCAAGGTAATCAAATACTTATAAGAGATAAGTAAGTGATTTATGGTAATGTCTGATCAGTAATATCCGTCTTCAAACCTCTTTTTATCAAATAAAAGTGCTGAACAACCTTATAACCCCAGTATACAGGTTTAACCCATCAGTACACGTCCCAAACAGATACCCAAAGGATTTAATAATATAACAGTGAGTCTTATTATCCTTTCTCTGTCGTGGTAGCTTGGCTACAAAGCCCTACCACTCCATTGTGTATTTTATATACATATTATCTTTGGGTATAATAATCTTTAAACTAAAGAACCCAAAGTAACCAGGACTACGTGTTTTCATACTGAAATCCCTGAAGAGAGGTGTTAAAGATCCCCAATATAATTGTGGCCCCTCTATAAATATTTAATAATCAATTTTGATTTGAAACAATAAACAATAACCAAACCATTTAACCTTGCAATAAGCTTAATCACAGTATTCTAAGGATTATTGCTGCATTTATTAAATAATATATTCATTATTTACTAAATCACCTCTGGTAGCTAAAGGATAGCAAGGGTCTTGGAATCCAGGAGGCTGACACCCGCTTTAACCACTAATTCCTGCATCAATGTTTTTGCAGGAGTAGGACCATCAATGTCCATCCTCCTCTTGTTGGAGCAGACCGCTGTGGAAAGAGATTGTGTGTTTTGTAAATTCTCTGAAACAATCTTTCTCCAAGTTCTGGAAAGCCCACTAGCCCTTGAGTCACACTCCTGTACCTCTGCAATTCCTAATCAAACTCCACTTCTGCACCCAAGCTGGAAACCACCAAAGCTAACTTGCAATTAAATAATAGTAAATAAACAAGACATACTCCCCAACAAGCTCTGCGCTTGAACTATTTCCCTAAATATGACCTCCAAGAACTCTTTCTGGTAATTACACTCTGAAGTAACAGAAGAAAAGAATCAAGCTATAATTTGCAGTGAAAATCTCCAATAATGATGATAAAATGATGATCTCCAATTATTTGATAATCTCCCCCCCCCAATAATTTTCATCCTTCCCCATACAACAAAAGAAAAGCTTCCTCATATATACAAAAAAAAACAAAAGAATGCAAGCCAAAAATGAAAAACCCTATTGTCTCCATGCATTCTGCACTGACCCTCCTTAGCTACTCCAAAAAAGGAACCTCAAACTTCTAATGAAAGAGTCCTTTTCCCATCACCTCTGTGCAATCCGCACTGATCCTCCTCACTAATAGCCAATCCTTACACAATCCAAAGATCTGCAGTAGATTCAATGATCCTGTTGCTTATTCCCCCTAACATTTGAGTTGCACTGATGCATAACCAAAAACAGATCCTTGTCAATCTTCCCTAGCGGATCACTCCCAATCCTGCATTCAGCATAACTACGGATCCCAAAGGACCTGCATGCCGCCTCCTCAACATTATCACTCACTTCCCCACAGTGCTCCGCAATCTCTGTGCATATCCTATAATTGGCCAAATCTTTACTACTTAGCTTTGATCACTTGCTTCCGCATTAGTAAACCCACTGCTGTTGAGGGAAAGTTATGTTTGACCAAGCAATTTCCCCAAAAGGCAAAAAATCCGGCCCATTCTTGTCATTGTGCCCGCAAAAAGCGCGTTCCGCACCTATACCAAGCCCTAAGCTAATGTACTCTGGAATAGACAGTCCGCCAAAGCGCTTCTCTGAGCCTATTGTGCTTCTGACCTCCAAGCACAGCTGAGCCACTCCAATTTGAATGTCCAGTTGTGAGCCTACTTGCCATTGTGTCTATAAATAACCACCACATCCCCCCACAACTTGAGTTATGTCCCCAGGATTCCCACTCTCCACAAAAACAGAACATCTTCGAAACCCTTCAACCCCCAACTCCTCGTCACCATCCAAACTTCAAAATAAAGAAAGAAATCCCCCGCCATGGAAACATGCATCTAATGCGCAAAAATGGGGAGAATGTGCACCCAAACTTCTGGATTACAAGCCTGCAATGCCTGCCATTTAGGCCACCGCAGTTTTTTGTTTGTTTATTCAACCCCTGGATACTCACAAACTTGTCCTCCGCCCAGTCCTAGATCTACCTTGGGTCCCTGTCAAAAACGTTGCCTCCGCAGACTGATGGTCAAATTTGTGGTGGATGATGAAAAACCTATTGAGAAAAAACACTGAAATCCAGAGCAAGGCTGCACCGCCTCCTTTTTTCCTGAAGCAGAGGCCAGGGACCACCTTTCCCCCCCTCCTCAATGCGTGGAATACCCCACTGCTGCCGCCTGGGGAGATGCCACCTGAGCCTGGGGCCAACACCACAACCTGAATGTTGGACTCCGCCAGGTACCACACGGTCCCAAGGTGGCTCCCGTCTTTTTTCAAGTGGCTACGCCTCTGATACCTCTGCTGGCAGCACCCAACATCCCCCTCTTCCATCCCCCATCACCCACTCCTCCGGCATCTACCAATCCACCACGTCTCCCCCAACCACAAAATCTACTGCAGAGGTTGAGTACCCACAATTTTTTTTTTGTTTTTTTTTGAACCCTCTATATTTTCACACAGCTCCCGTCCCTCACTTTGGGTCACTGTCCTCTCCATTTCTGGTCCAAAGATCTCCATTTTTCTTGGCTCCAATCCGGACCCAATCACCTTGGCTCTTCTCTCAGACCTCCAACCCCCACCCTTCTAGGTCAACCCGATTCGCCTGGTCTCTCCATACCATGCAGCCACCCAAAGGGACAACAAAGAAGGGGGCCAACGAATTTAGGATGACAAAATCAACTTTTACCTCCGCAAATTGGATGAGCAAATACTGGCCATCCTCCAACAATTGGTTGGTATCCCAGCTGGGGAGCGTGGCAAGCTCCCCTGCAAGCATCATTGTGCCAGTGGTGAGCTCTGCTGCAAGCTCTGCTGCTCCATCTTCTTTCCTTAGATTTCTCCCCATCCTGAATTATTGCAGCTCCCACTAAATCTTGTATATAACTCTTGAAATGAATATGATGCCTGGCCGCCCCAGAAAGGAATCCTCTTGATTCCCCCCACCATCCTACAAAATGAGAAACATAGACAAAAGAAACTCTGCAACCCCTAGTGAGAACCCCTCAGTATCTGAGAATGAGACAAATAAAACCAAGACAAAAAATAACTAAAGAGACTCCAAACTCTGCAAGTACATATCACCTAAGGGACCTGGACCACCCCAGACAAAGGCCTCTAAGACTCGGCCTTCCATGCTGCTCTGTGTTGGAATAATAACAACGGTGCTCATTAATATGCTCAAATGATCTTTTCATTTCTTTATTGCTTTTTCATTCCCTTTGCTACACTCTCTATTTTCTATTTTCTATTTTCTTGTCTGCCATTTTGTTCTCTACTCACAGGTGTCATGTCCTACCTCTTGTCATCCTGTCCCCTGTCTGTCAGCTCTCACCCTCAAAGCTTCCTGCAAAAATTTTACAAGCCGTGCCAAACACTTCAATCCAAGTTCACCTCAATGTTGCTCATCCATAAAGCTTTCTGCCTGACCCGGAGCCTGGGCAATGCTCTCCATGTGCAACCACAATATTGCACCACTGACCCCTGGTTTCTGAGTCAGGTAAGCTACAATCTGATTCTCCTCAATCTCATTCAACCAACTGATTCAAAAAGCTTTCCTCATCAGCTGATCCTCAACCAAATCCGTCTCACCAATCCAACCAGACCGGCTATGCTATTGAAAAATCACAAGGTTCAAAGTTTCCTTTTCTACAATTGTTTCCTCCGCTGCATTCCTTCTCATAACCAGTGTCTTTCTGGTCCTTTTAGGTAACTTACTCAGAGATTGTTGTTTTCCGTTTTATCTGTATCTTCTTCTCAGTTACTCACTACCAATGAAATCCATTTAGTTCTTGATTTCATCAGAGTTACATTCCCAGTTCACTTCAAGGACCAGCAGAAAATCAACCATGTTAGAGACCAAGGACAACTCCCAATCCAAACTTAACATTCCATTTCTGAATGACTCAAACTTCCGGCCTGGTTTCTTTGAATAAAGAGCTACCTCAGATAAAAAAATTGTTTTGACTTAGTCCTAGATCCCCCTCCAGTTCCCATCTCTGCTCCAAAGAAAAAGAAATTCTTTGAAGCCACAGAAATTATCATCCAGCACTTAGGGGACTCCTCCTTTGATGCAGTTATCAATCCTGAGAACAACAGGAACTCTCATGCCATCTGGCATGCCATCCTGTCCAGATAGGCCTCTTAATCCTTGAATAACTGCGGCAGATTCTGGCTGAATTTCATTTGTTCTCAATACAAAGGCAACCTCAACTCCTACATCAAGGAATTTCAGAAGCTGATGAACAACTATCCTTTGTACACCTCAAGGTTCCCTAAGACATCCTAAGCTACACAATCCTGGCCCAACTCCCCAGTTCCTTTTTCCACATGGTGAACAAAATCATCCTCAATGAAAATTTTCTCCTCAATCCAACTGGTTTTCTCAACAAACTCCAAGAAATTACCCTCCTGGAATATTTGCAAACCATCAACCATGAGGACAGCCCTGCGCTGAATCAGTCCACCTCTCTCCATACATCCACCCAAAGGAAAAAGCCAAAGCACCCCTGCTCCAAAAATCATCACAATTGTCTTGCTGATCACCCCAAGGACAAGTGTTGGTTTCTCCACCCCCACTTGAGACCTGACTGGAACAAACTTCCCTCCACTAAACTTCATGCCACCAACAAACCAACCAAGGCACAAGTTGAAAATGCTCCAAGCCCCAAATTACATTTCAATTTGCAGATCTACCTGATCCCCAAGCTCATGCTTTCCTTGCTCCCGGTTTTAGACTCAGGGGCCAGCAACCCCATTGGCAACAATCCCCTTTATCTTCTCAATGCCTCCCCCATGAATATAGAGCTAGGAATGGGTTCCCCCAACAATTCTCTCACTGCATCTCACATTGGCTCAGCAAAACTGATTAACCACTTAGAGGAAGTCCTCAAGCTGGACAATGTGCTTCTTATCCCTACAATCAATCAATGCCTCATCTCTCTTACCCAACTCAAGGCCAATAAGACGGTCTTCTCCTTTTTTGGTTTCTCTGGCTTCAAAGTGCGCTGCAACAACTTTCTGTTCATTGGATCCACCTCCAACCATCTTACCAAACTCTGCTGAACCAGATTCTCCACTAAACAACAACCTGAAGTAATGCTCAAAGACTCCTTATTGGTGTGGCTCTCCATTCTGGGTCATACTGGTCCCTCTGCTCTCAAAAAAATTGTCTTAATCAATCACTCAGATCCTATGCCTTGCAAGATATTCCAAACCTGCAAAGGCACCGCTACCCCTTTCAACCATTGTTTCAAAGCTGTGTCCAAGAATCTGGAGTTTTTTCACCTTGATCTAGTGGGGCCAATCCAAACTACCTCAAATCTTGGCTACAACTACTTCCTCTCTCTCACAGATCAGCTCTCTGGGCACAGGTTGGTGGCCCTACTCCAACACAAATGCAACAACCACATGGCAATCAAGGATTATGTGTCTCAAGCCAAACTCCCAACAGGAAAGGTTGACAAGTATTTCATCTCCAAAAACAGTGGGGAGTTCATCTCCTCCGGACTCAAAAAATTTTCCTTGGAGAAAGGAATCATCCAAAATTTTGCCCCCGCTAACACCCCTCAGCAGAACGGCCTTGCCAAGAGATCTAATTGTCTCATCTTGGAAAAGGCCAGATGCATGCTGAATCAAAGCAATCTGTCCCCAGAATACTGGGAAAAAGCCATTAACACCGCCAATCATCTTCTGAATGCTCTCCCCTCCAAACCCTGCGGCAACAAGACTCCCTATCAGATGTGGCACAATCAAAAATTCAACTAAAACTTTCTCAAGCCGTTTGGATGCAATGCCTATGCTCTGGTCCCCAAAGCTAACAGGACATTCAAATTTCAGTCCACTTGAAAAAAGGCAATAATTCTTGGGTATGCCAATGACTTCTTGTCATATTGCCTGCTGGATATGGACTCCCTTCAAATTTTTCTGTCTGCCAACATCACCTTTGAAAATTCTCTGTATCCCTCTCTAACTCTCTGCTTGTTGGGCAAGGAAACTGATTTCCTGATTCCTTCTAATCTTCTTCCCACTATTCACCCTCTTGAATCAATTCCCCACTCAATCTCACCCTTTCCCGCTCTCCTTCCCTCTGCTCCTGAACCTGTTACTCCTGATTGAACCATTCTTGCTCCTATCCACTCTTATGATAAACTTTCCCCCTCTAACATCATCAAAAAACCAGGCAGGACTCACTCCAAGGTGGGTCTGCCATCTGCGTACTTAATAGTGGACCATTCTGATGTAGATCCTCAGAATGTACATGAGGCCCTCCATTCTAAGTAATGCAAGGAATGGATTGATGCCATGAAACACAAAGAACTCAACTTAATCAGCTACGGCGAGTGGGAGGAATCCAACCTGCCTTCTGGGAAGCAACCTCTCAAATGCATCTGGGTCTTCAGGACCAAATTTGATGATCAAAATGGAATCATGGATTTCAAGGCCCAACTTTGCGTACAGGGCTTCAACCAAGAGTATGGCTCTGACTTCAGCTGCCCCTTCTCCCCCACCGGCAACAAGACCTGTCTCAGACTCCTCATTGCTCTTGCCGCTTTGAAAAACCTCCAATTTGGCCAAATTGACATGGAGGCTGCTTTTCTGAATTCCCCGCTTTGAGAAGAAATCTAAATTGCACCCCCAACCAACATTACCATTGCCAATTGGAAGGTACTCTCCTTAAAGAAGGCTCTATATGGCCTCAAGCAGGCTCTGCTTGCCTGGTACAAAACGCTGTGAAAATGGCTTGGGGAGGTTGGCTTCAACCAGCGCAAGGCAGGTCAATGTGTTTTCTGGCCCGAGGACACCTTCTTTTACATGCATGTAGACAACATTGCAATATTCAGTTGTGAGCCAGATTTCTTTGTCAAGGAAATCTCATCTCACTTCAAAATAGAGGACCTTGGTCTGGCCTCCCTACTGCTTGGAATGAATGTTGTTCACCTGGAAAAAGGCTTCAAAATTCACCAGAAATTTTACATTGAGCAAATATGTGCTCAATATCTGCTCCCCAACCATCAAACGTTCTCCACCGCTATCAAGCCAAATGGAAAACCTTTCCCTTCCAGCAAAGAGGATCACCAGGATTTCCTCTCATCAGGGGCCAGCTACCGGAAAATCATTGGAGAATTGAACCACATCAGCATCTGCACCCAACCGGAAATAACTTTTGTGGTGAACTATCTTGCTCAATTCCTTGTTAAAACCAATCTCCACCACTACCAGGCGGCGCTACAGGTTCTGAACTATCTCCAACACTCCACCTCCGTGGGTCTCTTTTTCTCTTCAATCTTTACCTCCAACAACATGGTTTCTCAAGTGGATGCCAACTGGGGTACATGCCCCAGCATGCGTTGCTTGATAACGGGCATGGAAATTGAGTGGCTGGGCAGCATGGTGCTCTGGAGATGCAAGAAGCAAACAAAGCTATCCCTCTCCAGCACCAAGGCTGAATACAAGGCTCTTGGGGACGCTGTGAAGGAGATAATATCCTGGACATTGCCCCCAGAGAGGCTGGAAAGACAACCACAGTATTTGAAGACAACAAAGGTGCTATCAAGCCGGCACTCAACCAGGCAAACCATGCCAGCTTCCATACCAAGCACATTGAACTCTGATTCCATTTAATTCAAGATGAAATCCTCAAGCAGGAAATCAAACTCCAGAAGGTCTTGTCAAAGAAAAAACTTGCCAACTTCTTAACCAAGCCAGTCTCCCAAATGGCGCTGCAGCAGGCGCTGCTAAGGCTCAAAGTTAAAGCCTGATTTGAGCAAGGGAGGATGTTGAAATAATAACAATGGTGCTCATGAATATTCTCAAATCATCTTTTCATTTCTTTGTTGATTTTTCATTCCCTTTTCTACGCTCTCTGTTTTCTATTTTCTATTTTCTATTTTTTTTTCTTGCCATTTTGTTCTCTACTCACAGGTGTCATGTCCCAACTCTTGTCATCCTGTCCCCTGTCTTTCAGCTCTCACCCTCAAAGCCAAACGCAAAAATTTGAAAAGCCGCTGAAAACACTTCAATCCATGCTCACCTCAAGCTTGTTCACCCATCAAGCCTGCTTCCTGTCCTGGATCCTGGGGAATGCTCTCCTTGTGCAACCACAAGATTTCACCACTGACCCCCGGTTTCTGAGTCAGGTAAGTTACAATCAGATTCCCCTCAATCTCATCTGACCAACTGATTCACCAAGCTTTCCTCATCAGCTGATCCTCAACCAAATACGCCTCACCAATCCAACCAGACCCGCTATTCTATTGAAAAATCACAAGATTCAAAGTTTGCTTTTCTACAATTTTTTCTGTTGAAGTTTGATTTTGATGCTGCGGTTGAAAGTCTTAGAAGGATGAGGTCTTATATCCCTAAGAGGAGCGGATCTAGGAGTCAGACAAGGGGCACTCAGGTTCAAGGATGAGTATGAACGGATGAGGAATTTCACTTGTTCAGGCAGCACTATAAATAGACTAAGTACAGCAAGGCTTACAAGTGGTAGAAAGGAAGAGACAACATTGAATATAAGATATTCAATACCAAACCACTAGATTTCAAACAACTTGGAGGACCACTTCAGACTGGATGTGACAGGGGATAGCATCAAGGATTCAAGATAAAGAACCCACTAGAACTGTGACTACCTAGCACAATATAAAGAGGTTACTAGACAAGAATACTCATGAGCAAGATGAGAGATACCCACTTAGATTTAAGATAAAGATTTCACTAGATCTCTAACAAGCCAGTATAGAATAAAGAACACACTGAACTTAAACACTCAATAGGTGATGATAGGAAAAAGAATATAAAGCTTGAAGAATGATTGTGCTCAAGTATTAGGCAACACATATCACAAGACTTGAATTCCAACAGTTTCCTCCACTGCATTCCTTCTCATCTCTGGTGTCTGTCTGGTCCTTTTAGGTAACTTACTCAGAGATTGTTTTTTTCTGTTTTATCTGTATTTTCTTCTCAGTTTCTCACTACCAATGACATCCTTTTAGTTCTTGATTCCATCACTCTGGTGATCTGAGCTTCCCCGTCCCCCCACAACTCAAAGGCTGACCCCAATCTTCATTACTCGAAGGAATCGTCCTCCAAAGACTCCCTCTCCTCTGCAGCCGGCTAACTTACGTTGGCCATCTCTTGATTGTAATCCCCTGAAACCGCTGTTTCATCAAAATCTGTAGTGCTCCACACGTGGAACTTCTTTGCGTGAGCTGCCGCTGCCTGCAGCTTGAGCGGAGTGCCATCCTATTTCTCCAATTGATAACTCCCACCCAGAAACTGACTAAAAACCCAATATGGACCCTTCCAGTGATCTGCAAAGAGCTTACCCCACTGTGTCTCCAAGCTCCAATTATAAAGCAAAAAAATGTTGCCTCTCTGCAAAGGGTCCCACAAGCAATAAGAATAAAGCTTGTCCCAGTACAAAACCAACTTAGCCTGACTGTCCCCAAGCCTTTTTTCTGCCCTTGCCATCATCTCCCTTTGCCACAAAAGTTCCTCTTCCTGTGCCACAACTAGATCCTCCGTGGTCTTACCCTTCCACCAGTTGATAGCAAGGTAAGTAAAGGTTTTGATATCCACCAGAAGCACCGGTGTGGTGACCAATCCGGGAAACCTCATGGATTATGGAAATTTCTTGAATTTTTTTTTACCTCCCCTTATCCATCATTACATCTTTAAAAGAAAAATCTTTTCTGGAATGATTTCCTATTTTGGTTTCCAGTTCCAAGCCTTCCCTTCTCCTAGTTATCTAGGAGGATCTCTCAGGTTTCTAGACCCCTGTGCCTTGTGTTCAAGTCCCTCTTGCTCCACTCCTCATCATCCGGTTCCCGTTTGCCAAGCGTGCCGGCAAGACCGGATCAGCTTGGCTTGACCCTTGCCAGGATTGGAATTGACCCTCTTGAGTGCTGATTCTGATCATTGATCATTTATTGTCCAACGGAGATGAAAATTCTTGCTATCCCACCTCCCTCTCCTCATTGGTCCCCCCACCCCATGCTGATCAAGACCCTTGAGTAAACCTTGAAACTAAACATCCTCACTTGTCATCATGAACCTGGCATTTTCATCATTATCCTCCTCATCCTCATCCCCCTCATCCCATCATCAGCACTCCAACTGTTTTGATGGCACCCATCATCAACACCATCAACATCCTTTGACCCATCCAACTACCAGCTTCTCATCCTATTGATCCTTGACTAACTTCTATCCCCCATCCCAACCTGCTCCACTCTACCTCAATGCAGATCATGATTATACCAAGGCGGAGGATTATCTAGACTCTTGGATCATCTCAACAAACAATCCAGATCAATTACTCAGACTCACCCATTCAGCCACAAAGACAATTCATGAGGCCATCTTGGAGGACAATTGTAGGAGGCTAGCCAAGAAGAATCAAATCAAACTCAGCCTGGATAGGAAGAATTTCTCCAGGAGGGTATCCAAATCCATCACCAGCACTACCCACAATCACGCAGATAGTCCTCATCACCATCAACTATCCAACGCTCAGCAGTTGTCCATCACCGCACTCATCCCTTGATCATCCTCCCCCTAGCTCACTAGTCCCCTGCGCAGCTTGTCTGTTGCCCGCACAGGTCTCAGCAGTTTCCCGGGCCCATCAGCCTTTCCGCGCGGCCCTCACCTGCTACTCTCCTGCCCATGCCCATCATTGGCACGGGATGCTGTCTTTCCATTCCTGTTCATCCATGATTTCAATTTTTTTTGAGTTTTTTTTTGTTTATTTTTCTTTTATTTTCTCATGATCAAATTAAAAAAAAATCAGCACTCATTTTTAATTATCTCTTGTCAAAAGTCTACAGGACTCTTGTCCATAAAAGGAGGGGCTCTCCCCTGCCTTAATCCAATCATCAATGGGAGTGTGTGTGTGTGTCCCCCCCAGTTATTATCAGTGAATTAAATATCCGTCCTTATCCTGGGTATATCTTTTGATTTCCCCTTGATCCTTTGAGCCTCCATACTCAAATCCTTGATCTGTTCATCTGTGACCTTAATCTTTATCACCAACCATAGCCTTTCTTGTTGAGGATAATTCTGTCTGCTGGAATTCTTGAGTGTGTTATACCACTCCTGATCCCCCTTTCTGACCATACTGGTCTGATCCTTCCCTGATCATCTTTCCAGATCCAGTCACGTTTGGCTGACAGGTTACTTTAAACTTGAAACCTGGGGTTTTGAACCTTCCTTTATTGTTTAAATTTGAATTACGCCATGCTATTCTTGAGTTCCTTGAGAAGTGTTGGGTTATTCTTGTTCAAATCTGTTATTTCTTTGCTTCTAGAGCTTCACAAAAAATTGCTCTTTGTTTTATTCAGCCACCCACAGTTATCAGGTACTGTTCAATCACTTTATTGCTGAGAGTTGGGCAGTTTCATTGAGAACCTGGAGGTTGGTTGGGATTCAGTTGATCTTTCCTAATCTTCTGCTGACAACCAGAGTTATTAGCTTTTGGGCGTTGTTACTTAAAACTGCCTTGTTCCATTGAAATCGAAACAAAACTTTGACCTATTTTTCTAAATTCTTTTCCTGAACCATCTTGCCTCAGATAGTGTTGTTTCCATTTGCTACTGACTATTCCCAAACCCATCCCTTACATTGATTCCTTATTTACAAGTTCCTGGATTTTGATTCCAGTTACATGTAAATATTATTGTAACTCTTAGGAGGGAAGCCTAAACAGAACCTTTCCCCTCCACAGAACTGCCTGTGGCTTAGCACCGTTTGGATTCTTACACTGGCTGCTGCCCATAAAAAAGCTTGTAAGGCAAATATCACTTCCCCCTCTTGATCAATATCCAATCTACAAACAACACAACTGGCTAGGTTTTCTGCCACTTCTTCCAGTTAGTTCTGAAGATCTTTACTATTGGGTCCTTGATTGGATGATGACCCCTTTCTATTTCCCCCGCTCCCTCTGGATAATATTCCTTAACTTTTCCAAACTTTTTGCCTCAAGATTGGACCAGCCTCCAAAGATCACCTGGAAACTCTGCTCCTCTTTCCACTGTGATGAGCCACAAACACCCAAAACAACCAAACAAATCCTCCTCCAAAAATGTCCCCACCTTCTCCACAGGCATCTTAACCAACAGACGCGCCTCCACCCACTCCAACAAGTTTTCCCAAGCCACAAGCAGATACAGAAGCTTTCCTGCCTTGATATGGACCACGTTCAGAGATCCTCTCCCAAAAAGGGTGTCCTCAACTGTTGGAATACCCACCTCCCTAGGTAATCTGGTTTTCTGCCGCTGACAAGCTTTTCAACTCCACACCATTTTCCACAGAACGGGCCACCAGAACCTGTTCTTAACTTGTCTTGATGTCTCTACCTCTCCCCAATGGCCTAAGTCATTTTGAAGACTACATCAAATACTCCTGATCATCCCGCCTTGTGACCACAACAAAGGGTATTGGAAGTGCCTGCTTCCATAACTGCCTTTCCTGGAAAAAGAAAAGAAAAACCTTCTGCAAAACCCTTTCAAGCTCCATTGCCAATAAACCTTCAGGAAAAAGAAGCATCCAAAGATACTTGTCCAATTCCTGAAACCATCCCCATTGTTTTGGAGTAAGATTCCCGCTCTCTGCAGCCATTGCTGCCACCTTCAGAAGCTTTTCATCCACATCCAAGTCCCCTTCCACTGTGTGCCAGACGTCTGGATACCAAGACAAAGCATCCAGAATTGTAAATGCCTTCCCTGGAATGTGCCTAACCGTGAAATTGAACAACTGTAAGTATGAAATCCTCCGTGTCATAGGAGAATTAGGCAAGGTTAAGGAATTAATGGTCCTAGACAGCGCTTATGCATCGACCAGGAGTTCAAAGGACACCCCCCATAGCACATGCTGTAATCTCCGCACAATCCTTGTCACTCCACACAACTCCAGCTTGGGCTGTGAGTACCAAGATTCTACCTCCAAAAAGGTTACCAACTCATAGAGTACTTGTCTGTCTTTCCCTTTGTCTTCTTGGGTAAGCACACCACCTACACAAAACTTGCTTGATTCCACTGCTAGCCAGATCCCTCCTTTTTCATAGTCAAGCTCCTTAAACAGTATTTGCCTCCCAAAAATCTCCTTCAACTCCTGGAATGTGCAATTGCGTTCCTCCATCTACACCCATTCCCCCCCCCCTTCCTAACCATTTTCCGCAACGTGCTGGCTATCTCTGCAAAATGCTCAATCAAGATCTGTAGCCATCTACAAAGACCTAAAAACTGGGAAACGTGAGTAGCATTCCATGGAGTAGGCCATTCAAAAACTTTTTTAACTTTGGCCTTAGTGATTTTCCTCCCTTTTGCGGAAACCCTGTGGCCAAGGACTTCTAAGGCTGGAATGCACACCGCAAACCTTTTACCAGAAATGGTCAAACCCGCTTCCTTGATCCAGAACAGGATTCTATCCAAAGTCCCCGCGTACTCCCAGACAAACTTCCTGATTCCCAAATTTCCCGCAATACTTTCTCCACTGTAATTTCTCTGTGGCTCCTTGATACCCGCTTTATCAATGAATATCCACACTGTTTCCAGAACATCATCCTGCAAAATCCACATCATGTGCGCCTCGTAAACCGCTACCAAATTAGTCACCCCCTGCGGAAGCTGCGTTGACTGAATTGGCAACAACTGCATTTCAAAAACCGTCATTGGACGGGACTCTGGATGTAGCTGCCCCTGATTTAACCCCCCCCATGATGTCTAATAACCCTTAGCAGACTCTTCCGGCCATATTCTACACAAACTCTGGCCCCTGCAGAGGCAATCCCGCCTCTCTGATTGTGACCAACTGTAACCTCTGCAGGTTGTGGGCAATATGCAAACTCTTCCCATCCTGATTTAGTACCACAAAAATGGGACTAGCAAAACTAGAACAAGAAGTCTTCTACAGACCCGTCCGCAAAAGCTCCCATGCCAACTCTGTAAACTGATCCCTAACTGCTACTAGACTAGGATTGGGTTTGATCTGCCAAGGGTCCTGGGGCACCGTAGGTATCCAATAGGGGTCCACAATCTCATTTCTGAGTAACCCCCGCTCTTCCAGACTAAAGGACAGCACCTTCCTCCGCATGAAAATCACCGCCTTGATTAATTGTACTTCCTCCTCTTGCAACCACCCCTCTGGCCTGAAGTTGAGTTACACCATCTGCTCCTCTGTCAAGCCTGTCAGATCCTTCTCCAGGATTGCACTTGTGAAAGGCAACTCATAAGGGTCCAATTACCAATTGATAGGCCTCATTTTTTTATTGGGTTCCTGCGGCATTGGCTTGTTCTGTGTTTGGAACTTCTTAGAAACCAGTTTGTATTTTCTACCAAAGAACAGCACCTCAACCAAATTTGATCCCTTGGTTTTCTCCTCTATTTTTAATTTTTGACCTGCAAAAAAATCCAGGTTGCTCACAATTTTGGCACCAAGGTAGCTGCCTTTTCTTGAAACTGCCACACGGTGGTATGTGACACCATAACAATTGCAAAGTGAACTGGCCTTTCAGCCAGTTTAATAGCCTTTTAGTAAGGCCTTGCCTCTCAGTTGGTTTTCAGTTGTGCAAGGTATGACAGTAAACCAGAGGGCCTGTTGCAGGTTCAATTTGCAATCAGGACAAGTTTTGCCAGGTGGCTTGCCCCTGTGAAAATTTTTGGGTTTTCCGCCTGTCATCAGCAAGATTCCCGAGTCTTGGTGGCTACTTATGGCTTTCAGAGGTGTGTCTGAATATGGCTCCACAACTGCAAAGTGTGTTAGTGCCACCAGCCATACACACTTTGGGACAAAGTGCCCTTAAACCCAGGGGTACTGTCACACTGTGGTATGTGACACCATAACAACTGCAATGTGAACTGGCCTTTCAGCAGGTTTCATAGCCTTTTGGTAAGGCCTTTCCTCTCAGTTGGTTTTCAGTTGTGCAAGGTATGACAGACACCCATTGGAGGCGCATACAAGGAAGGACTCACTTCTGATGCTATCCCCACTCCCATCATTGTTGCCCCAATCCCTGCTCTTCTCCAACAGCCCAAAGCACATTGGACTGCGCTACAGGGGTTCCTCCTTCCTGCTCCTTACCTATCAACCATCTGCGCAAGGACAGAGCCTTCCCCGCACAGGCCACACGGCCAACATTTAAAAATCCTCTGCCAAATTATTGTGGCTGCCTTCTGCAAGAGGGAAGCCCTTACAATGTTCCCATCTGCCACTTTCAGGCCAACAGATTGTTTTCTTGTAGCCTTTACCCAAGGCTTCCGCAAAAGTAAGGAGTTCCTTCCTAGTATCCGGACAGAAGCCAAGATATTCCTGGAAGGCAAAAACAAACGACCTACCAAGTATGACCTCCAACCCCCTTACTACCAAATACAACAGTGGAGCCAATACCTTTTCCACTTCCGTCATTTCCCTCTCCACCACACCTTCAACCAAGCATTCAAAAACTCCAAAGTCCACAACCCAATGGTTGCCTTGTGTCGGACTAGTCCTGCGTTGGTTGCCAACTTCAATGGAAGGACATTTACTATTGAACTGCTATCAAACATTGCCCAACACTGTTTGCCTCCAATCCACATTTCTACTTATCCCAAAGGGCACATCATAGTACCGCTAACTCCTAAAAAATGCGCCCCCGCGTTGAGAGAACCAAAATTTGCATCTTCTCTGGGTTTTGGGTTTTCCTCCTTATTCCCCACAAACTGCTTGAAGAACGCAAACATCTCCTCTTCCATTACTGGTGAGATTGCCACTAGTTCCTTAAAAGTTAGGGAAACTGGGTGGCCCTTTCCGCAAATTCTCCTTGCTACTTCTCAGGAGCTCCTGTGGGATCCCCCCACTTTGACTAAAACTGCCTGTTCCGCTGCTTTTGCAGGAGTAGGACCATCAATTTCCATTCTCCTTACATAGGAGCAAAAAGCTCTAAACTCCACCAAAACTTCTGGAGGTTCCCAAGTCAAAGGAAAATCATACCACGCTGAAGCTGTAGCTTCCTTCTTCTCTGCCTCCGCCGCTCAAACCAGATCTTGTGGGAAAGGTTGATTGGGCATATCCGGTATAGTTTCTCCTGAATGATAAAATTATTCCCTTCCATCCGTCTTAACTATCTTGCTCTGTATGTCAGCACTCAGATATTTACAAAACCTTTTAAGATAGCCATCTTCCTGGGAGTAATAGCATTGGAAGAGGCAAGGATTGCCTTTGTTCCTTGGAGGCGCCCATGATGGCCCCTGAGTTGGGGCAATAGACATTGTTTTTGGTGGTTCCGGGAATTTTTTGGCTGGCTTTGCTATAGCTTTCTGCCAGAAAAGAGGCATTTTATTTTACATATCCATCATTTCAGCAGTTTCCTTTGGTTTTACCAGCCCTTTTACCCTTTTCACCTGCACATCCTTCTTCTTCAAACCCAATGGGTCTTCCTACATATGCTCTGCTAATTCCAACTGGCCTGCAACCGCCTCCCGGATTTCCTTCATTTCCAGGAGTAGGGTTACCCCTCTGTCCCGCAACCTAAAAATTAATCCTCCGTCTTAAAGCTTTCTTGGGACCCTCCCGCGCAACTTGGGGTCGCATAGAATTCCTCTTTCAAGAACCAGTATTCTCTGCCAAATTTTTCTTGCGGAAAAGGTACTTCAAAATGAAATCAAATGAGGAAAAATACACACCAAAGGACATCCTCAAAGAAACACCTCCTTCCTTTGCTGTTTTGGTTGCAAGATGCTTGAGATCCACTTTGCAGAACCTCTGCTCTTTTGACCCACATTTTTCCACTATTTCACCCCACAGCTTTTCCCAATTCCTTTCTCCATAACCCTCCATATCATCCACGTCCTGCAGACCCTCCTCATCTGGAATGAAGTTGACTATTTTCCCAACCTGGTCAACGTCATTTGCGCATTTGCTGTTGGCCACATTCTTGAACAATTGTAAGACTCCAAATAGTGCTAAGCCATAGGCAGTTCTGTGGAGGGGAAAGGTGCTTTTTAGGATGCCCTCCTAAGAGTTAAAATAATATTTAAATATAACCAGAATCAAGATCCAGGAACTTGTAAATAAGGGATCAATGTAAGGGATGAGTTTAGTAATAGTCAGTAGCAATGGAATCAAAACTATCTGAGGCAAGATGTTCAAGGAAAAGTCTTGAAAAAAGTAAGTCAAAGTTCTGTGTAATGATGGGGAAGAGGTAACGCAGTCAGTGGGAGTCAAACCCACATCTGCCCATTGCATGCGGGATGCTCTAACCATTGAGCTATACCCGCTTGGTGCAAGGTGTACGTCACAACATTCTGTTCAGAGTTCAATTGAACAAGGCAGTTGCAAGTAACAACACCCACAAGCTTTAAACTCTGGTTTTAAGCAGAATATTAAGAAAGATCAAATCAATCCCAACAAACCTCCAGGTTCTCAATGAAACTTCCCAGCTCTTGGAAATCAAGGGCTTGAAGGGTACCAGAAAACTGTGGGTTGCTGAACAAAACAAAATGATTTTTTGTGAAGCTCTAGAAGCAAAGCAATAACAGATTCAAACAAGAATAACCCAAGACTGATCAAGGCACTCAAGAGTAGCGTGGAAGAATTCAAATTTAAAGGATAAAGGGAGGTATGAAACTCCAGGTTTTAAGCTTAATAAGACCTCTTCAATCAATTGTGATTGGCTCCAGAAAGATGATCAGGGAGGATCAAGACCAGTATGGTCACAAAAAGGGATCAAGGAGTTGTATAACACACTCAATAATTCCAACAGACAGAATTCTTTGCAACCAGCAAGGCTATGGTTAGTGATAAGGATCAGGGTAACAGATGGATGGATCAAAAATTCAAGTATGGAGGCTCAAAGGATCAAGGGGCAATCATGGATATACCCAGGATGAGAATGAATTTACTATGATTATGGGGGGGAACATACACACACACTCCCATGGATCATTCAAACAAGGCAGGGGAGAGCCCCTCCTTTTATAAACAAGGGGTCTGTAGACTATTTACAAGAGAGATTTTAAAAATGAGAGTGGAATTTTTTTTTAATAATTAAAACTAAAAGATTAGACGAAGGGAAGCCATCAGCCTATGCCCATGATGGGCGTGGGCAGGTGACAATGACAGGGGAGGCCCGCGTGGGAATATTACTGAAGGGCCTGGCCAATGGATGACCGCAGATGAGCGGCAGCGGGCCCTGGGTTACAATGACAAGGGGATCCGTGCGGACTACTGATGAACCGTGCGGGAGACCCAGGAGCTCATGCGGTGGATTGGGTACAAAGGTTCCAAAAACCGCAAGCAAGGCTTGCCGTCATTGGCTGATGGATTGGGATAGATCTTGGGATGGATGAAGATCAGATGATCTGGATGGGTTGAGAGGATGATGGGATGGGATTATCAATCAAAAAAAGGTGGGTTGAGGTTTTTGTTGAAAAGTTTGAATCAATGATTACCAATGAGATCTAATTGAAGGATTGAGTTTGATGTATCAATGATGATGATGGTGGCGGTGGCGGTAGTGGTGGATGGTCACTGAAAACTGCAAGCAATGCTTGCGGTCATTGGTCAATGTCAGTGGTTGATTGGATGATGGTTGATGGATGCAATTGATAGGACGGGTTGACAATGCCATCTTTTTCATCATCTATTTTGGATAGCTCATTGTTGTTTTAGTATTGGTTTTGATGGAGATTATGATGAAAATTGGAGTCAATGGCCATCGGCGCATGTGTTTTTGGCAAAAAAAAGAAAGACAGGGAACTGAAGGAGGAGGGGTGAAGTAAGGAGGACTTCAGCACAAGGCACAGGGTTCTAGGCACTGAGAGATCTTCCTAGACAACTAGGAGAAGGGAAGGCTGAGACTTGGAAACTTAAATAGGAAGTTATTCCATTTTTTTTTAAAATGAGGAATAAAAAATCATAAAAAATTTAAATTTTTCCACAGTGGTCTTGAGGTGCCCAGATTTGGTCACCACATCTCTCCTTAACTTACAGACTTTCCCTAGTCTGCATCTGAGTTTGATGACATGAAGAAAAATAGAAGCAAGGAATTTGAAGCAAAGAAAAAGGGCCCTGAGCGTGATTGAAGAATTTTAAAAATATCTTGATCCATCCAAAAATGCCCTAGAAGCAGCAGTGATATAAAACAGGAGGAGTCCCAGGTGCTCAGCTATGTGGCATACAGTAGAGTTGACAACAAAAACACAGCAAATAACCCTGGTGGTGCACAATTGGGAGGACTTACTTCTAAGACAAGTCGCCTCCACAAAAATGAAACTCCTTGACTTGATCAGCAGAGAGCCTTCTGGTCACTTGAGAACCATCCAGCTCCTCCAAAATATAAGATCCACCTCTAACTTGGTGAACCACCCAATAAGGGCCATTCCAACAATTTGAGAAAAAATTACCCCACTGGTTCTCCAAAGATCAATTTTAAGCTAAAACTAGATCAGGAGGTTTCAGGAGGTCCCTGATTCAATTGGAGGGCTTTTCCTCCCAATACTGGACTTATTTTGCTCTGGTCCATCATCTTCTGATGAGCTTCATCTCAAACATCTTGTCACACGACCACCCCACGTACTATAGGGCAACTCTTAGATGATCGTGAGTGCAAAGGAATGCTGAGTGCAAGGGCAAGTGCGAGTAGCAAGACTCAGTTGCAAAGTGAGAACTTGGTTATGCCACTCAACAAACGGTGAGAGGAATGGAATGTGTTCCAAAGAAGGAAACTTCAACCTGAGTCCAATGTGATAACTAGGTTGCAGCAAAATGCAAGAACGTATGAAATTAAATAACTGAGGAGACAATCATCAGGCAAGGGGATAGCCCTTATAAGGTAATCCAAAGTGACTAAATACAACCTGGTGATGAGCTAACTACAGTTGAAGCGGTGAGGCAATGAATGACAGGAACAAGATAGGAAATGAAGCAGTAGTACATTATCCAAGGTCATAGCGTAGGTGCAAGACAATAGAATCTGAGCGTACAATTGTATGACAAATTGGGACAGGAGCGAGTGAAGTTGAAGGTAATGCAAATGAGAAGTAATAGTGTATTCAGGGTAGGGACTAGTCCAATTGGGAACTGTAAAGTAATGATGGCTTAGTTAGACATATATGCGAACTAACAAAAAATGCATGACCAAAGATGGAAGTCCAAGGCTGTTGATTGGCCATGGAAGGAGATTGGATCTCATAATGGATGGCAAACCAGTATGGAGTTAACAGCAAAGTTTGCAAGTATATACTGAGTTGATTGCCAAGATTGGAAGGTCAACGCAAGCCAGAGGAAGTAGCAGATTGCACCATTGATGTTGTGCTTTAGTTGTGTAACGCTTTTTAGACTGAGGTAGATGGTACTTAGGAGAGGACATGTCAAAGTGAAGAAGACAATAATCCCTAAGTGCAAAGTGTGACACATCTTCACTTTACTCCAGTTGCTTGGATCTAGCAACTAATAGATCAGTATTTGAGGAAACCTTGTCCCAAGGGATAGCCAAGAAAGATTCCATTTCCAGATCCAAAGGGAGTAATTCTTGTTGGCCAAAGATGATTTCATAAGTTGAGTAGCCAGTAGTCCTTTTGGTTGAGATTCAATCAGAGAAGAGAACAAGAGGAAGCAATTTGCAACAATGCTTTCCACTTTCACCAGCAATCTTAACAAGTTCAGCCTTCAAAGGAGCATGGCCTTGTTCCACCATGCCTTGGCCTTCAGGATAATAAGGGGTAGTAACTATATGTTTTCCAGGAAGAGTTCTGATAATTTCAGCAAGTTTTTCCCCCAAATTCAGAGCCACCATCAATAGAGTAAGATCAAGCCAGGTCATAAAAAATTGTCCAGGTCTCATAGAGGAAAGCTTCCACTGATTCAGAGCTAAGATTCTTAAGAAAATTTGCTTCAACCCATCCATGAAAATCATCTCTAGCCACAATGAGGTACTTAGCACCACCTGCCTTAATATAAACCACATCCATAGCAATCCTTCCAAAGACAGTGGACTCCCCAGTGGGATAACAAATTTCAGATGGACGCCTAAGATTATGTTTTTGACAAACTTCACAACTCTTGCACCATTGAGAGACAGATTTCTTCAGAGATGGCCACCAAAAAATATTTGGATAATTTTTGATAATTTTTGGTTTCCCCACAATGACCAAGACCTTCATGGAGACTTTCAAGGATAGAATCTTGTTTAGAAGGGATAGTAACAACAATGAGAGCACAAGGATTTCCTTTTTTTCATAAGCCTAGAGCCTTGGACAAATAAATTAGAGGACTTTCTTTTAGGAGATCAAAATTCTTTAGCAGAGACATCAGGAGGTTTTTGGAGAGTTAAAAGGTATTGCTCTAATTTAAGCCAGAATCCTTGTTGAAAGCCAGAATAATCTTGAGAAGAGAAAGAGAAGACAGGTAAGATTAAAGGTTCTTCTTCATCAAAATCAGTTCCAACATCAGATTCATTGTCTGCAAGAGGTCTTTGAGATAAACCATCAGGAATAGTGAATGATTTCCCAGGCCTTTGAACAATATCAAAAGAAAAAAGCTGGAGAAAGCCACCCAACAAGTCATAGGAGAATTGGGGAGGCTGGGAGAGTTGATCATCTCAATGATGGATCAAGCATCAACTTTCAGTTTGATATGTTGGCCCCGGAGAACAGTTTGAAGTTTCTTCATCATTTGAGCCACACAACAAAGTTCCAATTTGGGCTGAGAGTACCTAGAATTTAAATCTGAAAATAACAAAGATTCATAAAGAGAAGGACAGTCCCAACCATTTTCATCTTCCTGGGTATGAACAGCCCCAACAGATTGATAACTAGAATTGACAGCCAGTTTGATCTTGCCAGCTCCAGGTCATAGGAGATTTTTTTCAAGACTATTTCCTTCCAACCATCATTTTGAGCAACTGGAAAGAATGTTCACAACCTTGGGTCCAAATCCATTCAGAATAATTTCTGGTTAGACAACATAAGGGTGCACATATTTTGGATAAGGATGGGATAAAGCTTCTAACATAAGTGACAACACCTAGGAAACCCCTCACTTCAGTGGGATTGATGGGAGGAGGCCAGGAGATGATCTTTTTGACTTTGGCTTGTGCCATCCTTCTTCCTTCCTTGCAGACCACCTGACCAAAAATTTCCACACCAGGAACACAAGCAGCCAGTTTGGATCCAGAGACAGTAAGGCCAGATTCCTCAATTTGAAACAGAATCCTTTCCAAAGTAGTAGCATATTCTCAAATAAAACAACAAATTCCTGAATGCCAAGGTAAGGTCTCATTTTCATAGTCAGAAACTGGCCCTTTAATTCCACCATTTTCAATTAAAATACCAGCATGATCAGGCATTTCATCCTGGAGGATTCACATTATCTGAGCCTGATAGACTGCAATCAAATCAGTAGCACCTTGAGGCAATAGAGTAATTTTAAATTGACCAAGAGGAGTATTAAAAGTAGTGAGATGGCAAAAAAAAGGATCTAAGGATTGTTTTTCATAGCCTCCCATAATGTCCTCTAGATCATAGCATGCTCTCCCAGAGAAGGATTTGACAAATTCTTCAGTAGCAGAAGGAATACCAGAGTCTTTAATAGTAACTTTACTAACAGGTTGGAGATCATGAACTATTCTGATTTTACCATTGCTCTTGAGGACTGTCAGCTCTCTGATACCAGGAACCTTGCAGTCCTTTAGCTACAGAGAGTGATAAAAATTGTCATAACTGTAGTTCTGACGCTCCTTCAACTAAACCAATCCAATCTCTTCATCAAACTCACCCTCATATCAAACCCAACTTCACTACTCCTGTACCTTCCACCAGATAGTACTACCTCTGCATCTCTTGCAGTCTCCATCCTCTTCCACCAGCTTCACCCTCTCCCTGAATGGTATAAGCTTTATGTCCATGTACACCTTACCTGTCATGTGATTCAGCCAACCTTCTCAGGACCTCTCACTCTCTCCATGGCTTGGTACAACCTTCATCACTCCTCAACCCAATTGGTATATGAGTTAGTACATACTACACTTAGTATATACATAGTACATGTTCTCCACTGTCTGTTCAGCCCATACTCCCAGGACTCCAGATCAGTACATGTCAAACCTTCCTGGATAGGCCCATCACCCAATTAGTCAACTGCAGCCTCCAGCCCAATCAGTCAACATGTAATACCATGGGAACTCCAACCTGCAACACCAGCCACTCATCCCTCAAGGCCTCCTTCTCAGCTCTCACATATACTGGCCTCTCCTTCCCTCCTGGACTAATTCCCCCCAAGGAATTAGTATACTACTTCTTACTCGTTAGTCCCTCTGCCAGTAGGTGTCATCTCAGCACAAGACAACCTTCACCCAGCCTGCTTAACTCATATCACCTTGCCCCTTCCTGGTGTTACTCTTATAGGATTCAAAAACTCTCTCTTCAACAACCTCCTGGACTGGTCTTCTCATCCTTCCTCTTCTCATCACTTGTACTCCTCCTTTCATCTCCTTCATTGAAATCCAATCAATCATCCTTGAGTTCTATGAGTAGTAGTGCCTGTGCCTTCAGCCCCTTGCACGCCAGGGGCAGTCGTGACAAAAATACTGGAATAATAATTCTTATTATTATTCCAAAAATAAACGCTTAGAGGCTCAAATAAATAATATAATTAGAGCAGTTGCAAGGGTCAATTGGTTTGGTAATAAAACTTTTTCAATATGTATAAAAAAGAGGGGCCACAGTATTATACTACTGGGGGTCTTTACAGACAAAGCAACCTCTCTTCAAGAGGCCTCCTTAGGCAGTTTAAGAACCTTGGAATGAAGATGGGGGCCTTAGAAAGGGCTTATTCCATTAATGGCCAGGCATAACAGCACACTGGCCTAGACACAAAGGGAAACACTCACTCTGAGAACTTTATCACAAAAATCCTGCAATAATAAGAAGGGTTTCAGAGCAGATGGGGTGGATTGCCTGACTAAACTTCAGGGGTTGATTGGTTTTAAGAAATGAATAATAATAATACAGACTTGGTAATAAATTACTTTATTAGACTCTTCACAAGCACTTGACTAACAATGACACGGTTTCTGATTGATAATAATAATTCCTGGTAAACTGATAATGGAATAATGGATCCCAAAGAGGTCTGTATAAATACCTTTTTGGGTTGATTTTGAGCTTCTTAGGGCGCGTAGAGAGGGTTCTGCTCATGGGCTGAGGCTTGAAAGCCATTCAGAGCAAGATTGGCAAGTTCACTTGGTGCTGTACATCAGCTGACCTTAGATCTGCTGGATTTCTGTACTATTTTAGCCACAGGATCTGTTAATCTATTATGGTGTAAATTTGATCATTCTGCACTCATCCTTCATTTGTACTATTAGTATTGCTTTAAAGTGAACAGATGTGGAAGCTTACTGATTTTCCATCATCTGCTGATCACGTAGATAATTTTCAATAATTTTTATGAACACTCCTTGTAGTGTTTTGTGGTCTTCAAAGATCAGAGTCAATGATTTACGTGGTAATCCTTGATCTTTAATTTATTATTGAAAAATTTTCTAAACTTAATTTTTATTAATTTTAATTGAGTTTTGATCCTTTTAGATTATTAATAATGCATATTTAAACTTGTTACATATGCCAGGCAACCCTTATTAGGTTGTAGCTCTTTTGAGCGGTACCTGGTTGTCAGACTAATCACAACGGATCCAGACGCGGGGATCAGTCAGTTCAGATGTGCGCGGGGTAGGATCTGCTGCGTGCGTGGAAGAATTGGCTTTGCGCAGGTCTCTAGTGCACAGGAAACTGCTACTATGAGTACCTAGGGGTATGTAATGATGCGGGGCTGCGCGCGGGAATTAAGACATAATGTTGCGATTACTGCTCTTTCATCTCCAATCCCATGTAGTTTCCTCTTATTCCTTTATTTTCTTATTTCTTTCTTTCTTTTCTGTCTGTTTTTCTCTATTTTCTATTTTCCTCCATCTCTACTGTCTCCTGTCACTTCCATCACAGTGTGACATTCATAACTCATCCCCACTCAGTTGTCCTTACTTATTGTCACACACACGCGCCCTGTTTCCTATCCTCAAATGTCCACTAACCATGTCACACTCTTGTGATATGTCTATCATTTTGTCCACCTGAGGACAGAGCTTGAAGCTGGTAGAAGGATTTAATTTCCTCATCCTTCTACCTATTGTCTTCTCTCTGAATATCCTCAGGTGAGTAATGTTGTTCTTAGGTTTCTTTCTCTCTTACTGATATATGTGAAATCTAATCCTTCTACCTATTGTCTTCTCTCTGAATATCCTCAGAATATCCTCAGCCCAACAGGTTATGAGCCCAGAGACGTCCAACAATCTTAACTGTTAAGCAAATCACCCACTTTAGAAAGATCCGGCACAATTGTGCCGAAAGAAACAATTAGGCATGGAAGACAGGCACAATGGTCACCCGGTCCTTAAAACACCTTCCATTCTCCCTCTCAATTCACCTGGATCAGATTCAAACTATCTCGACTGGTCTATGATCTTACGAATCCACTTTTGAGCAACCAGCATAGGATATCTGCTTACCAACAATAGCCCCAAACCTAACCCAGATATGTGGAATAAAGATAATCTAGCAGTATGGTCAGTCATATCTAGATCAATCAATCCTTTGAATTTTCAATTCATAAAAAAGCATGAAGAAAGCGCCATTGGCATGTGGAACGCTCTACGTGATGCTCACCAAGACAATTCATCCGGCGGACAAATGTATTGGTTAAGAAAACTTCTTCTGAAAAAACTCAACGACAAGGAAATGACCACCCACCTTTCGGAAATAACCTCCTATGGTGAAAAACTGGCCTCCTTGATTACCCCTGAAAACCCTCTCACCGCGGATGACCTCCTGTCTACGGAAATTCTACTCTCTCTTCCTGACGACTGGTTAGCGTGCATCTCAAGCATGATGAATGAGGAGTCAGTCTCATCATCTAAGCTCATCAATGCACTCAAACAGGAGAACTTAAGAAGACAAAACAGAAATGAGGACCTCTTAGCTGCGAATCTAGCAAAGCAAACACCCTTGAACTTTCTCAAGTCATCAATCTGACGAGACAATAATACTCAGAATCTAGGGAAGATCTACTACTGTACCAACTGCAAGGCCAAGGGACATTCTTTCTCAAGATTCCCCAAGGTCCTGGAAGCCCTTGCTGCCTCCAAAAGAAACAACCAACAAAATTGAGTTAAACCAACAACTTTGAACAGTCACAAATCAAACATTACAAAGGCAGATCAAAACACCAAAATCAATGACGGAGACAACTTCTCTGATTCAGAAATCGTCATCCACGCCGGATATGCCTCATGTAACCTTACCCAAACAGACAAGAATCAATCCGGAAATGTTGACTTCAACCTCGACTCCGGATGCTCACTTTCTATGACACCCCACGCATGGCAACTTGACTCTCTAAAATCAAGAACAATCTCCATCCAACTGGCCAACGGTTCATCAATCACCTCTATCAAAGAAGGATCTATGACCCTACCGGTCGGTAAGATCAAGGCACTTCTGGTTCCAAACCTTCATGAACCTCTTATGTTGATCTCGAGTATCTGCAACGCAGGTTTTCAAGTGATTTTCACATCCACAGGATGCGAAATACGTCAACAAGAATCATTGGAAAAGAACACGCCTATCACCTTCCAAGGATATCAGAAAGGAAATCTCTATTATCTTCCACGTAAATTCGTGATCCATTGGGAGACAGCCCTTTCAACGTTCTCCAACTTTCCTGATGACAGTCTTTTTGGTTATCACTGTAGATTTTCTCATCTTCACTTGAAGTCACTCAGAAAACTACTCAAAACTCTCCAAATCACTTCAACATCCAACAAAAAACTATCAGTCCAACAGTGCCCCACCTGCATCAAATCCAAAATGTCACAAAACCCCTTCCATTCAAGACTCAGCTATCAATCAAAGACCCCTGGCAAAATCATACACTCCGATGTATGCAGCTTTGAAGCAAACTCCAGAGAAGGATTTAAGTATTTTATTAATTTCATCTACAATTGCTCCAAGGCCCTTTTTGCCTACCCACTACGGTCCAAGTCTGATGCTCCCAACTCAATAAAATTGTTCATCTCATTTTTTGAAACCCATTATCATCATCTGGTTCTCTCACTGCGCACCAATAACGGAGGAGAATACGTGAACACCAAACTACAAGAGTTTCTTTTGTCCAAGGGAATTCGCCACAAGCCTGGTCCCCCTCACTCTCCTCAGTTGAATGGAGTTTCTGAGCGCTCTAACCAAACTATTCTTAATTTAATTCAATGCTCTCTTTCCTCCTCTTGTCTGCCAAAGTTTTACTGGGCTGATGCCCTGCATCACTCCCTTTTCGCATTCAACTCCTACCCCTGCAAAACACCTCACAGCTTTGTCTCACCAAACTCCATTCTCCGACACACCAACGTTCCTCCTTCCTATCTTTACCCCTTTGGCTGTCTTGTGTGGTATAAAGTCCCCAAGCCTAACCGCTCCAAACTTGACCCAAAAGGACGTAAGTCAATTTTTCTGTCTTACCTCTCTGATGGCAATGGATACCGCCTTCTGGATCTTGACAATGGTAAAGTCATCAAGTCACAAGATGTCATTTTCAACAACACCGCTTTCCCTTACGCCAATTCTCATCAATCCGTTCCCACTTTGACTCCTCCTGATCATCTCATTGGATTCACCTGGCCAACTTTCCTCACATCTCCCAAACCTCCTACACACACCATAGTTGCGCCCTCAACCACCAGCATCTCCCAACCTGTCTCTCTCCGCCCCCTTCCCCCCCTTCTTCTCTTCATCCCCCCTCCCCCCCTACTAATCTCCTTACGCCTGCTCATCCTGCTTCCCCACTCCTCTCTTCTCCCGCCCCATCCAATGCAGGAACCCCCCCCTTGCCCACCGGTCACTTCAGGCCCTCTCCTTCCGCTCCGAAATCCAGATTGTCTTCTTCTTCCAACAGCTTGGTTTTCCCTCCCCCTCTTTCTCCCTCATCTGTTCCGTCCTCTCCTCATTCCTCTCCTTGTGTTCTCTCTCTGTCCTCTCTCCCTTCTCTCCCTTCGCGTCCTGTTCCGCTCTCTCCGACTGCCCCTCCTCCTCTCCCCCGTTGACTCCTCCTCTCCCCACTCCACGAAGCTCCTCCAGAATCTCTTGTGCACCCTCTTGGTTTGGCAACTACTCGCGCTCCGCCTTGATTAAGGACGATATCCTGTCCCCAAAGACCTGGAAGCAACTGATGAAGAACCCTCATCGCTCCAGGTGGATACTCTCGGCTCATGAAGAAATCTCTTCCCTGCGCGGTATGAAGACCTGGGAGCTTGTTCCTCCCCCAAAAGGCCAAAATATTATTTGGTGCAAGTGGATTTTTAAGGTGAAACGGAAAGCTGACGGCTCAATCATCAAGCTCAAGGCTTGTCTTGTTGCAATTGGTTTTGCCCAGGTTCATGGACTCAATTTTTCCGAAGTGTTTGCTCCAACCGTTCGCCTTGAGACGCTTTGGCTACTCCTCAGCCTTCTTGGCACCAAAGGTTGGGTTGGTTGTCAGGTTGATTTCAAAACGGCATTTCTCAACGGCCACCTTGATGAACCTTTCTACATGACTCAACCACCGGGCTTTGAGGATCCGCTGCACCCCGACTGGGTGTGCAAAGTCTCAAGGGCGATCTACGGCTTAAAACAGTTGCCTTGGCAGTGGAACATTGAGTTAAATGCCGCCCTACACTCCATTGGCCTCACCAGATCCGCTTACGACCCCTCTCTATACTTCCAACTGCGCAATGGGGTCCTCATAGGTGCTGTCACGGCTCACGTGGACAATCTAGCGGTTGTGGGAACCCCCGATTTCGTCGCGCCATTCATTAAGGACATTGGAGAACGCTTTGCGATTGGGTCTGACAAAGACCTCTCCCTCTTTCTATCCATATCCATCCAACGTGACCACAAATCTGGTACGGTCTCCATTGGTCAACAGCACTACATCAACTCAGTTGCCTCTGTTTTTCTTCCATCGGTTTCCCCGCCCGCCCTCTCACCCACCGCTGCGACTTTCAAGTCTCTGGTTAAGGGTAAGGTTGGCATTCCGCCTTCCCCTCCCCAATACAACCAACTCGTCGGCTTGCTTCTTTGGATTTCCCAATGCACTTGCCCAGACGTGTTGTGTGCTGTGAACAAACTCTCGCAATTCCTTCAAGATGCCTCCATCAACCACTGGAATGCGGCGCTCAGGGTTATTCAATATCTCTCCGCCACCAGAACCATGACGCTCACTCTTGGAGGCTCTCACCTCACTCTTGCCGGCTTTGCCGACTTGGACTGGGCCAAAGACCATGACAATTTTCTCTCTGTTTCCGGTTACGTTTTTCACGTAGGCTCAGGTTCAATCTCCTGGAGATCCAAAAAGCAGCCAACAGTTTTGCTCTTGAGCTTGGAAGCGGAATATAAAGCCCTATCCAACTGTTGCAAAGAGGGGCTATGGCTACAAAACGTAATGGTCAAACTAAAAATCCGCGACTCCAGCCCAGTTCCTCTCTACGTCAACAACAAAGGCGCTGAGGCTCTGGCAAATAACCCTGAACACCATTCTCGCACAAAACACATCGACGCGAGACACCATTTCATCCAAGAATGCATATCTTGAGGCGTCTTCACTGTTCACCATGTGGGTACAAAGAAAATGATTGAGGATATGCTAACCAAACCCCTAACTTGGTTCCTCCTCAAAACCCATCAAGCCCTGTTCAGCCTCACCGCGGGTGGTTAGAAAGGGGGGGTGTTGGGATTACTGCTCTTTCATCTCCAATCCCATGTAGTTTCCTCTTATTCCTTTCTTTTCTTATTTCTTTCTTTCTTTTCTGTCTGTTTTTCTCTATTTTCTATTTTCCTCCATCTCTACTGTCTCCTGTCACTTCCATCACAGTGTGAAATTCATAACTCATCCCCACTCAGTTGTCCTTACTTATTTCCACACGCACGCGCCCTGTTTCCTATCCTCAAATGTCCACTAACCATGTCACACTCTTGTGATATGTCTATCATTGTGTCCACCTGAGGACAGAGCTTGAAGCTGGTAGAAGGATTTAATTTCCTCATCCTTCTACCTATTTTCTTCTCTCTGAATATCCTCAGGTGAGTAATGTTGTTCTTAGGTTTCTTTCTCTCTGACTGATATATGTGAAATCTAATCCTTCTACCTATTGTCTTCTCTCTGAATATCCTCAGAATATCCTCAGCTCAACACATAACACATTTCCACATGTAACTCCTAAAATATACACAACACCTCAATTCTGAGTGAATTTTAGGAGTAAACCCTATACGTGACAACACGTGTGAAATTTTAGAATGGCCAAAAGGTGCCATACTGGTGTTGTAATTTTTAGTACTTTTCTTTTTAATTATTTTAAAAATGTAAGGAGTTGGATTTCAAGGGTGGGGTCAATGAGTGACCCTACCTAATTTTGGGTGAGGAATCCATTTCTTAAATAATATCTGTGGATTTCTCTCTAATTCTTTTGTTAATTGAGATATTCTTATTTTTATAGTTTTGTGTTGCTATGACAGGTTTCTCTGTACTTAGCAGCAGGCTGACAAGGACACAAATGACAGGGCTGGAATAACTAGAGGTTGACTGCTCATATAGGCCAGTACAAACTTTTTCTTTGATCAACTTGATAAATTTGTCAACCTTAGCAGCAGGTATAGGGATCTTCTTCTTTTGCCAAGGATCATGTTCAACTATAGGGATGATATAAGGGAGGCCATAGGATTCTTTCAAGAGACCTCTCTCTTCTTCACAGAAAGCAATAGATTTTTCCCTTAGGGATAAGTCATTTTTGATCAAATTTAAATCATCAGGAAGAAGCCATCCACCTGGACCAAAGTTGATCACCTTCAGAAGTCTTCAGTGACTCAACCATTGGGTACAAAGGGACCAGTAAGAGATTGAGGAAGATCACAGTAAGGATCACATGATAAGGAAGGACGCATAAGAGGAGGACTGAGGTTGAGAGGCATGGGCTGGTTGACTGGTTGGACCTTCTTGGAAACTGGCTTGTACTTGGTGGCAAACAAGAGAAGTGTGTGTTTCCTCCAAGAGTTGAACAGTGAGACTTGATTACAAAAACTGAGTCCAAGTTCCAACATTTTCCATGTCTGATTTTCTGCAATATCCTTGAAGGGTGCCTTTTCCACAAAGGGAGAACCAGGAGATAATGCATTGCTCACATGTTTGGCACAAGGTAGGTTTTTGAAAACAATGTTAGAAGCTTGCCCTGGAAGTGCACAATTTGGAGGACTTACTTGTACCCCAAATTGCCTCCACTGAAGCCCATATTCCTCCATACCAAAACCACCAAAAATAGAATCAAGATCAGGATATAGTTTAGACTCATTAAGGAGATGCCAACCATAACTGAGAGAAGATTGATCAGACCTAAGAGTGCAAGGAAAAGAAGACAAAACAGATCCAGAGAAAGAAGGAAAAGAATTATTTTTGGATTTTTCTTTTTTGACATGTTTTTTATTTTTGATATTTTCTAGTTCAGATGAAAAAGATGAAAAGAATAAAAAATAAGCCTGGGGGATGAAAGTTGACCCTTTAGTTGAAGTCAAAGGCTGAAAAGAACTACAACTATTAGTATGATCAACTATTCCCATGAAAAATGAGAGGAATTGGAATTATCCTTCTGCTTCCCCTTTAAAGATGACTTAGAAGAATGACCAGGAAAATCCCTTTCCCAACAACCAGAATCAAAAGAACAGAGAGGGACTTCAATCGTTCTACCATCAGCATCAGGGAGAAGGATTCTCTCCACAACTTGATCAGAAAACATCAGAGTAGCACCAAAATCCATCAAGAAAGGTCTTCCCAAGATCACAGGCCCTTCCAAAAAAGTGATCCAAAAATGACAGATTCCAACAATATTTTGACCCATCCTGACTGGGACATCTTCAGAAATACCAACCAATTAACTAGAGTGATTACCTATCCCATAGACTGCAGAATTGAAGCTGACCCTAGGACTGAGTTTGAGTTTACAGGCCATAGCATCCAAAATTAAGTTGAGCTGAGATCCAGAGTCCACAAGAGGAGAAACAGTTTTAGCTGAGTCACCAAGATAACAGGGGAGGAAACAAAGAGGACAGGAGTAAAGATTGGAATCTGAAGAAGGACTAGTTCCACCAGAGTCCTCCATCAAAGTGCCAGAGGAGACCTTCAATTTTTCAGGACCAATATCCACAGGTTGACAAGAGACCCATTTCTTCATTCCTTCAGCAACTAATGGAGATATTGACAGGATTTCAGCCACAGATAGATCAGGAATTTCAAGATCAGAAATTTTTTTTAATACTCCTTCCACAGCATTGGGGTAGTCCTTGGAGAATTCCCTTTCAAATTGAACTTTGGGCTGGGTGGAAGAAGGAAGTTCAGTTGAAGCAGGAACTAAGATGGGATCAGATGGTTGAGGTGACTTGTATGAAGGAGAGGGATCTGAGTGATCTGGAAAACTTTCCATGAGTGGCTCCTTTTCCACATCCATGTCTTCTAAATCAGAAGAAGGAGGCTCAGGTGAGGATCAAAGTTTGACGGGTTTTCAAAGAATTGAAGTTGACAAGGAAGGGGCTTTGTGAGGTTTAGGTTCCTCATGTTGTTTCCTGGCTGGATCAGATTGATAAGTAGGCCCAGAAAGACTAGAGGAATAGATGGCTGGAAGATATCAAGGTTGAAGAGTACAACAGGAAGATTGGAAATCAAAAGAAGCAAGGGATGCTTTCATTGGAGGTGGGGGCTGATAAGAGGCCACCACATGACAAATAGGGCAAGATGAATCAAAAGGGATGAGAGCACCATTAGGAACAAAGAAATTGTTCCCGTTCTGCTCCACCAACTTGTCCTTTTATCCTTCTGGAGTTCCAAGCATCTTACCATTCCATGGCCTTCCCTATGACAGTATTAACAGACCAGGGTAAATTTAGGGACAGAAGTAGAGGGTTTAGGAGTAAAAAGAGAAGAAATCTTTTGATCTATTTTGTTCTCAAAAGCTCAAGCATCTTGGTGATTTTGTCTAGAGTAGTGGGTTCTTGAGTAGAATTGGGATCTGCTTTAGGTCTTTTATCTGCCATCATCTTATTCATAATATTTTTGGATTCTTTCAAAGAAGGAGCATGGACTGGTTCAGTGGTTCTAGTTTTTTAAAAGTGAAATCTGTTTGACCTTTCATAACTTTATCCACAATACCCCTAAGGATAAGAAAAACAGGGAGCTTGAATCAATTGTCCCTGGTGGTGATCATAGACCCAGATTTGACCTGTTTGTCCTTGATCCTTTCCTGCACAGCCAACAAAAAGGATTGGAATAATCATGCTCAAACTTTTTCCACTGAATCAATGTGATTTTTTTGGAAAAGATAGTTTTGGATAGGGTCCCAAGACTTTCTAGAAGACTGGTAGTCAGAGGCTGAAGAGACACCACCATTTGAGATCCATTGAGAGACAAGAGCATTCAAATCCTGCAAATTAAACCAAGCTACATCTATTTTACCCCAATATCCCAACATTGCCTCCCTCAGGAGCGTCCAGTCATGGGATTAAAATCCTTTTAACAACTCAATTCCTTCCATAACTTCATTAGATAATATAAAGAATTGTAACTGGTAGGCCATATTGTATTTGCTTGCTCCATCCACTTCAGCAGCCTGCTTGTAAGAGTCCAAGAACCGTTTGAAATTTACCCCATTGAACCCTAAGTTCTTGTTCTGAGGTTTGATCTTGACCAACTTTAGTAAAGCAGAGGGGGTTGGAGTACCAGTAAATGCCATTTCTAGTAAAAGCATTCCTAGAGGATCCAAAGAGCAGATTTCCAAAGTGGCTCACAAATGTGGCAAGAGTATGGTTTCACAAAAAACAACAAGTAACTGGCCCAGATTCTGCACAGATTGGGAGTACTTACTTCTAGGATAAGTTGCCTCCACGGATCATATCTGAGAAGACAGAGAGAAAAAGAAAATAAAAAGATCCAATTTTGAAGTTTGATTCCAAACAATGATGATGATGATGGGACTGTAAATCCCAAGGTTTCTGGTTTGATCCCGACCTGGGGGCCAAAATGTAAGACTCCATAGGCAGTTCTGTCAAGGGGAAAGGTGATGTTTGGGATGCCCTCATAACAGTTACAATAATATTTAAATGTAACCAGAATTGAGATCCAGGAACTTTTAAATAAGGAATCAATGTAAGGGATGATTTTGGTAATAGATGCTATCAATGGAATCAACACTATTTGAAGCAAGATGGTGGAGGGAAAGTCTTGAAAAAAATTATTCAAAGTTCTGTTCAGAGTTCAATGGAACAAGGCAGTTGCAAGTAACAACACCCACAAGCTAATAACTCTGGTTTTCAGCAGAAGATTAGGAAAGATTAACTCAATCCCAACCAACCTGCAGGTTCTCAATGAACCTGCCCAACTCTTGGAAATCAAGCGCTTGAAGGGTACCAGGTAACTGTGGGTGGCTGAACAAAACAAAATCAATTTATTTGTGAAGCTCTAGAAGAAAAGAAATAAAAGATTCAAACAAGAATAACCCAAGACTTGTCAAGGCACTCAATAGTATTGTGGCGGAATTCAACTTCAAAGGATAAAGGGAGGTATAAAACCCAAGGTTTAAAGCTCAATAATACCTCTCCAATCAATTGTGATTGGCTCCAGAAAAATGATCAGGAAGGATCAAGACCAGTATGGTCATAAAAAGGTATCAAAGATTTGTATAACACACTCAATAATTCCAACAGACAGAATTATCTTCAATCAGAAAGGCTATGGTTGGTAATAAGGAATGGGGTCACGGATTGACGGATCAATAATTTGAGTATGGAGGTTCAAAGGATCAAGGGACAATCATGGATATACCCAGGATGAGGATGAATTTACTATGATTATGGGGGGGAACATACACACAGAGTCTCATGGATCATTCAAAAATGGCAGGGGAGAGCCCCTCCTTTTATAGACAAGGGGTCTTTAGACTTTTACAAGAGAGATTTTACAAATGATAGTAGGTTTTTTTTTTTAATAATGAAAACTAAAAGATCAGACCAAGGGAATCCATCAGCCGTGCCAATGATGGGCGCGGGCAGGTGACAATGACAGGGGAGGCCCACGCGGGAAGATGACTGACGTTCCTGGCCAATGGATGACGGCGAATGAGTTGCAGGGGGCCCTTGGTGACAATGACAAGGGGATCCGTGCGGACTACTGATGAACTGCGCGGGAGACCCAGGAGCTCAAGCAGTGGATTGGGTGCAAAGGTTCCAACGACCGCAAGAAACGCTTGGGATCATTGGCCAATGGATTGGGATAGATCTTTGGATGGATGGAGATCAGATGATCTGGATTGGTTGAGAGGATGATGGTATGGGATTATCAATTGAACAAAGGTGGGTCAAGGTTGTTGTTGAAAAGTTTGAATCAATGAGTACCAATGAGATCTAATTGAAGGATTGAGTTTGATTGATCAATGATGATAATGATGATGATGATGATGATGATTATGATGATGATGATGATGATGATGATGATGATGATGATGATGATTATGATGATGATGATGGTGGTAGTGGTGGATGGTCACCGACAACTGCAAGCAACGCTTGCGGTCATTGGTTGATGGCAGCGGTCAATGGATGCGGTTGATCAGATGGGTTGACAATGTCATCTTTTTCAGCCTCTAGTTTGGATAGCTCATAGTTGTTTGAAAATTTGTTTTGATGGAGATGATGATTATTACAATGATGATGACAATTGGAGTTATTGGCTGTCCGCGCACGTGTTTTTGCCAAAAAAAGAAAGACAGGTAACTGAAGGAGGAGGGGTGAAGCAAGGAGGACTTCAAAACCGGGCACAGGGGTATAGAAACTGAGAGATCTTCCCTAGACAACTGGGAGAGGGGAATGCTGAGACTTGGAAACTGAAATAGGAAGTTATTCCGGGAATTTTTTTTTTTCTTAAAAAAAGTGAGGAATAAAAAATTATAAAAAATATAAATTTTTCCACAGTGGTCTTGAGGTGCCCAGATTTGGTCACCACACCATTCCAGAAATCAGTGAACATCCTCTGGAAAAAACCTGACTGTGGGGTAGTCCCATGGCCTAATTTTTTCTCTGCTCCCTTCCCACTCCTCCAGCATCTCAGGTGCCGCATACATTGATTTCCCCCTGTGGCCACTTTTGGCCGCAGCCCCGCTGGACTGGTGGTCTGACAAGGAGTGTTTTGATACAGTGGCGCGCTACTGGTTGCCTGTCAGTGATTTGGGATTGAGTCAACCAAACCAGCCTTGAAATCTCCCATCATCTTGGACATAAAAGGAAGAATAAAAACTAAAAAAAGAGGTATATCTCCGCTTCCCGGCCCAACCCCCAATTTGTGGAAAGAGATTGTGTGTTTAGTAAATTCTCTGCAACAATATAAAATTCTCCGCAACAATATAAAATTCTCCTCAACAATATAAAATTCTCCGCAACAATATAAAATTCTCCGCAACAATATAAATTTCTCTGCAACAATATAAAATTCTCCGCAACAATCTTGCTCCAATTTCCAGAAAGCCCACTAGCCTTTGAGTCACACTCATTTACCTCTGCAATTCCTAATCAAACTCCAATTCTGCACCTGATCTGGAAACCACTAAATCTAACTTGCAATGAAATAATAGTAAATAAACCAGACAGACTCCCCAAAGAGCTAAGCACTTGAACTATTTCCCTAAATATGACCTCCAAGGACTCTTGCAGGTAATTACACTCCAAAGTAACAGAAGAAAAAGGATAAAGCTATAATTTTCCATGGTAATTTCCAATAATGATGATGTGATAATATCCCCAGCAATAATTGTGATCCCCCTTCATACAACAAAAGAAAATCTTCCTTATATATAAAACAAATAACAAAAGAATGCAAGCCACAGATGAACAACCCCTATTGTCTCTGTGAAAACCGCACTGACCCTCCTTAGCTACTCCAAAAAAGGAATATAAACTGCTAATGAAAGACTCCTTTTCCCACCACCTCCATGCGTTCCCACAGATCCTCCTTACTAATAGTCCAATCCTTACCCAATCCAATGATTTGCAGTAGATTCAATTATCCTTTTTCTGATTTGCCCTAGCAGTTGAGTTGCACCAATGCATAACTAGCAACAGATCCTTGTCAATATTCCCTAGCGGATAACTCCCAATCCCACATGCGGCATAACTACAAATCACCAACAACCCACATGCCGCCTCCTCAACTTTAGCATTCATTACCCCACAGAGTTCTGCAACCTCAGTGCATATACCACAATCCGCCTAATGCATAATACTTAGCTTTGATAACTTACTTCCCCATTAGTAAACCCACAGCTGCAGAGGGAAAGTTATTGTTTGACCACGCAATGTCTGCAAAAGGCAAAAACTCCAGCCCATTCTTGTCATTGTGCCCACAAAGAGCGCGCGCCACACCAATTCCAAGCCCTTAGCTAATGTACTCCGGAATAGACAGTTTGCCAAGGCGCTTTTCTGAGCCTATTGTGCTGCCAACTTCCAACCATGGATGAGCCGCTCCCAGTGAAATGTCCAGTTCTAAGCCTTCTTGCCAAATGTGTCTATAAATAACCACCACAAGGCCCTTACCTCTTCCAAAACTTGTGGGGGTTTCCAAGTCAAGGAAAATATGTACCCTGCCAAGGTTGTTGCCTCCTTTTTCTTCTCTGCTGCTGCTCAAGCCAAATCTCTTGGCAATGGTTTATCCATTAAATCCAGATTAGCTTCTCCAGTGTGATGTTGTTATATGGCCTTGGATTGGGAACAGTGCCGCAGTTGGCACGCTAATTGCGGCCCGCTTGGACATTGGAGACCCAAGAATGGAGCTGGCCCGGCAAGTTTTGAGGGAAGCTAGTTCAGGAAGATAGAGCAGGGCGGTATTGGAAAGGCTATAGTAGCGGGCCTGGCGCGCGTACGCGCCGGCCAACCTGAGGGGCAGGAAATCATGCGGCGTGCCGGGTGGATATGGAAAAGGCAGGGGGGCTCCAAGTAGGGCGCAGCAGAGGGCCACAAGATGAGAAGGAAAAACCTGGTGTGTGTAAATTTAGGCCGGAAGGAGGGTTATTGTGGCATGGGAAAGGGTTAGGGTTAGGCTAGGGTTATTTTTTAGGGTTTCTTTTCTATTTGTTTTTGGGCTGTCATTGTGCTTGTACTTAGGTTAGGGTTGAGGGTGTGGGTATAAATTCTGGGCTCTCAACCCTAGCTTGGAGGGGGGAAATTGATATACATATGGATGGAGGGAAGGATATGAAAATGATACAGCAAAGGATACAGAAAGGAAAGGAAAGCAAGGAAATTCATCTCTCTCTCTCTCTTTATCTCTCTATCTCTCTCTACACAGGTGCATCCTTATCTTTACAGACACTAGACCATTGATTCCTGAAATTAGGGACAACTAGGTGAGTATCACTTGTCTGTTTCCACACAGGAAGCGTAGAAACACTCCCTTCCTTCCATTTAAACAATCTTCTTTTGAATGTCCGCACTCAGGTACTTATAAAATCTTATGAGATGTACTTCCTTCTGAAAATAGTAAAATTGAAGAAAACAAGGATTTCCATTGTTTCTTGGTGGTGAACTTGGTAGTGCCTGTGTTGGCGCATGCATTGTTGATGCCTTTGGTGGCTCAGGGGATGAGTTGGGTGGTTTAAACATAGCTTTCTGCCAGAAAAGACACATTTTGTTGAACATCTCTGCCATTTCCGCATTTTCTATTGGCCTTACCAGCACTTTCAGCCTCTTCACCTGTACCTCCTCCTTTTCCGGACCCTTTGGGTACTCCTCCATGATTTCCAAGAGTTCCAATTTGCCCACAACTGCTGCTCAGATGTCCTTCATTTCTGGGAGTAGTGATACTCCTCCTCCATCCTGCAACCTCCAAATCACTTCTGTGTCATAGAGCTTCCTATGGACACTTCCGCGCAGCTCTGGGCTAAGCCCCTGCAAGAAGGTCCTCTTGACTGAACCTGCATTCTTTGCCAGAATTTTTTTGCAGACTAGGTACTTTAGAACACAATCAAATTAGGAACAGTACACACCAAACAACATCCTTGAGGAAACACCTCCATCCTTTTCCATTTCCAATGCAAGGTGCTCAAGATCCACCTCTTGGAAACTCTGCTCCCTTTCCCCCCATTTCTCCACTATTTCCCTTGGCAATTTTTCTCAATCTTGCCCCCTATAAACCTCCATATTCTCCACATCCCAAAGGTATTCTTTGTCTGGAATAAAGTTGACTATCTGCCACAAACGTTCAATGTCATTTGTTCCCTCACTGTTGGCCGCATTCTTGAACCAGTAGACATCCTTCAGGAAGAACCTTACCATGAGGTAATCCCTTTGCCTAATCTTTTCCCCACTGCCCTTCTGCTCCTTTTGTAACTCTGGTGCCGCGTATGTGGATTTCCCGCCCATGCTTGCCCTTGGTGGCAGCCCCGCTGGACTTGTGTTTTTAGGCGGCCCACCTTGATAGGGTAGTGCCCTGCTGGCTGCTGCCTGTCAATGGGTTGGGAGGGAGTCACCCATCCCATCCTTGTAATCTCCAATCATCAGTGAAATAGTGAGGGTAAATAAATAAAAAAAGATAAAACTCTGCAGAAAGTGCCCATTTTTTAACATAGAAGGACTTTCCCAGCCAGAATTACAATTTGTGGAAAGAGATTGTGTGTTCCCTAAAATTCCCTGCAAAAATCCCACTCCAAGTTCCAGAAAGCCCACTAGCCCTTGAGTTACAATCCTTTACCTCTTAAACTCAAATAAAATCTGCTCTGAAAGGTTTCCACGGGCCACAGTGGTTGAGAATCATGCCCAACTCCTCTCTGGGCTATCTGCAAAACTACTCCACACTAAGCCAGAAACCCCTTAAGCTAAAACAAAATGAAGTGATAGTAATAAAAAAGATGGACTCCCCAACAAGCTCTGCACTTGAATCTTTTGTATTATAGTCTCCAAGTTACTTCAGCAAGCTAATACTCTCAAAAGAAGAATGATACTCTATGCCTTAATCCGGTAACTTGATTGTTTTATACCTTGATATTGATACTTTTATTCATGCCAGATACCATAAGATAAGATGAACCTAATTTCCATTTGGGGAAAGGTTCCCCCTTTATATACAACTTAAAACACTACTCCAAAAAGAGAGAAAACAACAAAAGAATAACTTTTGCCATTTATTTTGTGGTTTTCTTTTATGGATGCTGTGGTGACCAATCCAGTACACCTCATGGATTATGAAAATTCTTCATTTTTTTTTACATTCCCTTATCCATCACTGCTATCCAAAAAGAACAAAAAAAATATTTTGTTTCTATGTCTACCCACTCATTTCCCAGTTTCCCAGCTCTTCCCTGTCCTAGCAGTCTAGGCAGGCCTTCTCTGGGCCATCCAACGCTGGCCTCCTCTGTTCAAATCCTCCTCTTGCACGCGCTTTACCCATATTTTTTTGGCCAAGTGCGCACAGGAGGCCATGCCCTCCTCAACTCATCACCTGCATCCAATCATCCCCCCTTCTGAGGACCTCTCGAACCTCAATTGGTCATTGGATCTTTATTGGTCATCCATCCAGTGATCCATCCAACCTCTCCGCCATCAGCCAATGACCACAAGCTATTGCTTGCGGTTGTTGGTGACCCCATGACTGGCCCCATTGCCACCTGATTGCCTGCGCAAGATTGGTCATGGGAACAATCACTCCCATGACCAATCTCATCCCCAAATTTACCTCCAATATTCCATGGCTACCTAATAACAAGGTCAACAGAAATGACACCATTGCTCCTTGCAAAGGCCGTCACCCACCTCTTCCCACCAGCATTGCCGCCGCCTGATCATTCTTGATTGTTCTGTTGGTACTCTCCACGCTCCTCATTCAATCTCCCACCCCTCTCTGCTCCCGTCCAATCCTCTACCCAATCCCTCTCTCTGACGCCCGCAAACAGACATTGTTGTTTGCGGCCATTGGAACCTTTGCGCATGACCATCTCTGTTGCAAGCGTGACCAGAAATCCCAACCCCTTGTCCTACTTTTATCCTCCCTCAAAAAACCACAGCCATGGCGGGTCAAACTCGCCATTCAATTCCACCATTGTCCTTGACACAGGCAAGTTTCCCCCTTTATATACTTGGTTTTTTTGTTTTTGTTGTTTTTTTTTCAATTGTTGTTTCTCTCTCTCCCATGTCATGCGGTTCCTGTTGCTAACCTTCATCCATGAAAAAAAAATCCGCTCTCATTTTCAAACATCTCTTGTAAATAGTCTACAGGCCTCTGGTCTATAAAAGGAGGGGCTATCCCCTTCCTTTTTGCATCCATCCATCATAGTAATAAATAATCTGATCATTCCGGAGGGCCTCTTCCCCTTCATCTGAAACCTTTATCCTGGGTATATCTGTTGATTGCCCCTTGATCCTTTGAGCCTCCATACTCAAATTTTTGATCCATCCATCTGTGACCCTGATCCTTATCACCAACCATAGCCTTTCTGGTTGAAGAGAATTCTGTCTGTTGGAATTCTTGAGTGTGTTATACCACTCCTTGATCCCTTTATCCAACCATACTGGTCTTGATCCTTCCTGATCATCTTTCTGGAGCCAATCATGATTGATTGAAGAGGTTTTATTAACCTTAAAACCTTTAGTATTATACCTCCCTTTATCCTTTAAAGTTGAATTCCGCCACGCTACTCTTGAGTTCCTTGAGAAGTGTTGGGTTATTCTTGTTCAAATCTTTTACTTCTTTGCTTCTAGAGCTTCACAAACAAATTGCTTTTGTTTTGTTCAGCCACCCACAGTTATCTGGTACCCTTCAAGTTCTTGATTGGGGATAGTTGCAAAGGTTCATTGAGAACATGGATGTTGGTTTGGATTGAGTTGATCTTTCCTAATCTTCTGCTGACAACAAAAGTTGTTTTCTTTTGGGATTTGTTACTTGCAACTGCCTTGTTCCATTGAACTCTGAGCAGAACTTTGACTTATTTTTTTCAAGTCTCTCCCTCCACCATCTTGACTCAGATAGTGTTGATTCCTTTGCTACCAACTATTCCCAAATTCATCCCTTATATTGATTCCTCATTTACAAGTTTGTGGAACTTGATTCTGGTTACATTCAAATATTAATTTAATTCTTAGGAGGGCAGCCTAAACAGCACCTTTCCCCTCCACAGAACTGCCTGCGGATTAGCATTGTTTGGATTCTTACAATGCAAGGTTGAATGGGCTGCACACTGCGCGCTTATAAATGGGTGCGGCTTTGCCGCAACAAGCCGCGCTGCAGGCTCAGAAGCAGTCAAGTTGGGTTTGGCATCCGGAGGCCCAGGGTTTATTCAATCAGATTGGACAGATCAAGCATCTTGCAACACGTAGATGTACCTTGGATATCTGGAATGGCGCATTGGGTGGATGCAGACATGCACGGGGGGCTCCAAGTTGGGCGTGGTGCAAGGGCTGCATCATGAGAAGGAAAACCCGGGTGGACTTAATGACAGGCGTGCAATACAGATGGATATGGGGTAAGGGGTATGGGATATGGATCATGGGATGTCTTTGGAAGGATAGATTTGGGCTAGTGTCCTGTACTTAGGGGTTTTATTTCATTATTCTTGTTTGCTTGCAGTTTTACCTATATTAGGGTTGAGGGGAAGGTTACTTAAACCGCACCCTCAACCTGTTTGTAGGATATATCATATATGGGAGGGGATTGGACCTTATCTTATCATGGAGAATGGGAAGGATTGAAGGAACAAGGAACAAGGAACTCATCTTATCATTCTTTCTCTCTCTGTCCCTCTCTCTTTAACTCATTGCATCCAACCTCCTTACAGACGCTTGGAACATTAACTCTTGAACTTGAGGACAACTAGGGGCTTTTCACCCTCTTTTTTTCCACAATGTGCCTGGTAATTCTGCAATGATTGTTTTCACCATTGATCCAATCCCCTAGCTGATCTTTTTGTTTACAATAGATTTGGTGATCATGTTCCCCAATTTCCCTATCAGTTGATTTGTGCCAATGCATTGCTAAAAACAGATACCTGTTGATCTCCCTTAGAGTATCTCACCTGATCCTTCATACAACCTAATGGGTCCCCAGCAATCCACATGCAGCCTCATCAGCTTTAGTTTTAATTTTCCTACAATGCTGCAACCTCAGTGCATACCCCATAGTCAGGCCTTAGTCTTCTACTACATAGCTCTCATCACTTGCTTCTGCACTCTTCAATCCTTAGTCACAGAGGGGAAGTTATGTTTGACCACATCCCTTTTCTTCAAAAGGCAAAACTCTGGCCCATCTGTGCTATTTTGCTGCAGAAAGACATTCCACACCAATTCTGAGCCTTTAATTTTCTGCTCTGGATTAGACAGTCCGCCAACATGGTTTTCCAAGCCTATTGTGCTGCAGAGTTCCAACCACTGCTGAGCTGCTTTTGGTCAAATGAGCCTAATTGCCTCCATGTCTATAAATAACCACCATGGTGTAGTTGCAGTTGTATCTAGGTTAGGTTTGAGAGGGAGGGCTTCAAACCTTGCTCTCAAGTCCAGGTTTTAGGGGGAGCATCATACCATCAGACAACCATCTTGGAAGGAAGGAAATCTCATTTTCTCTCTATCTCTCTCTTTTTGGTTGAACGGGGGGCTCAACTCCTTACAGACACTTGGGACCAATAACTTCCAAACTGAGCTTTTGGACTTCATCACATCCACTGACAACCCCCACCCATTTGATGCTGTTCTCAATCAATCTCTCTTTTTTTTTGAAATTAAAATGATCCAAAAATTATCTTTTTTGCCCTGCTTGGGGGCAGTCCCAACCCTTATCAAGCAGGGATTTGCAGAAGCAACAATGGTGGCTCCTGCTCCCTAAGGACATCCTTACTATAGGAGGTAAAATTTTAGAGGAAAACCATAAAAATAAGGTTTGCGCAGCAGGATTTGACTCCCCAAAGTTCTGCTTCAACACTGCGGGGAGTTATCAGTGTGTTATTCACTGCCACCTGGACCAAACAATTGAGTGGTTTGGGGGGGAGGGGTGGTGGCAACTTTGGGGGAGGTGGACAAGGATTTCCAGTAGTATTTGTGCGTGCTGCAGATGGATGTACCTGATATTGAAAAATATCACCAGAGCTAGAGGGTTGCCAGATGTGGAAACTCAACCAGCTTATATACCCTCCAAGGGAAAATAGCTTCCTGGATAGCAACTGCTGTACAGTGGATTTTTGGGCAATTTTAAGGTAAATTGGGTTTAGCTTTTCCGTTTCCCTCCTGCGGTAAGGATGCCCTAAGAGAATCCCCAATTGTCTTGGTAAACCCGCTTGTTAGCAAATTTTAACAAGCAATTTTCAAAATTGTGCATAAGTAAGGGCTCACTAGCAAGCAAGCTCCATAATTTTGCCAAGATTTCCATAAACCTATTGGAATTTAGCAAGCTTGCTAGCTCCCCCACTTTAAATCTCTTGCATATCCTATATTCCAATAACCTTCCATACCCTGCCACACTTTTATGTAGATCCCCTCCATCCATCCCAACTTTGATATCCTTCCCAGCAATATCCTCCCCACATATCACCCTCCAACCTCCCCCCTCCCCCCACCCACTTCCCCCCTCCCCCTTCCCCCCTTCCTCCTCCCACCAGCCAAAGTTCTGAAATTCCCCACTCCCCCAACTCCCTCCCTCCTTCAAGCATATCACCACCAATCCAAATCTTCCACCATCTTCATCACCCAATATGGACCCCACCAGCCTCCCTTCTAGCATGCCAACCAAGACTCATGAAGCTAAGAAGAAAAAAGTGCCCAACCAGACCCCTCAAGAAGAGGAGCAGCTTTCTTGATTGTGGGTCCATGTAAGCAATCATCCGGAATCAGCAACAAACCAAACTGGCATCAACTTCTTCAAGCGGGCTGAGGAAGACTTCAACATCCACAGCAAAAGGGTTTACCTTGATTTGGAGGGTATCTGGACCAGATAAGATTTGATTTTTCTCTTGATCTCTCACTTCTCTTGGTGATACAAAAAGTAAAATTTGTCATTCTCTCTATTCTATAGATGGGCCAACCTCACCACCGCCGCTGTGGTGCTCTTTCATGGACGCGAGTCGGGAAAGGCTGCGCGCTGCAGGCTTGCACGGATTGGAAAGCTTGCGCGGATCAGAAGGCTTGCGCAGATTGGACGGATTGCGCAGATTGGAAGGCTTGTGCGGATTGGAAAGCTTGCGCGTATTGGAAGGCTTGCGCGGATTGGAAGGCTTGCGCAGATCGGAAGGATTTTGCGGATCAGACGGATTGCGCGGATCGGAAGGCTTGCGCCAATCCAAAGGCTCGCGCGGATCAAGCAGATTGCGCATTGCAAGACACCTGGATTGGATCACACGGGTACGCCCCGGATACCTGGAACGGGTTGTTGGGCATACACATCATGAGAAGGACAAACTAGCGGGCAACACGGATGGGGCATGGGGCAGGGGAGGTGGAGCATGGGTTACGGGACGGGGGATGGAGGGATAGGGTTGGGCTAGGGTTCTGTGGCTTAGGGGTTTTATTCCATCATTCTTGCTTACTTGCGGTTGTACTTAGGTTAGGGTTGAGAGGGAGTACTTAAATACTTCACTCTCAACTCAGGGTTGTAAGGAACATCATCACTTCACTGGATGGACTGGACTGCACTTTAGGTTATCACTTTTTATGGCATCAGATTGGATTGGATTGGAAAGGAAGGAATTCATCTTATTATCACTCTGTCCCTCACTCACTCTCTCTCTCTCTCTCTTGAACGGCTGCATCCAATCTCCTTACAGACGCTTTGATCAATAACTTCCGGAACTCAAGGACAACTTAAGGGGTGTTTCCCCTTTGGTTTCCACACTGCCTTGAAGTTTTTGGCCATCTACTGTGCAATCAAACAATCACCACCAAGCGGCTTGAGTCCAATGGACTGGATTCCCCATGCAAAGGAGCTATACCACCAAAAATTTAAAGTTGAAGGCGCTTGGGAAATCCTTTTACACCAACCAAAATGGATTGGAAAACCAGCCTCCAGCTATGGCCTCAGCAAGCCAAAAACCCCTGCAAGCCAACTCCCATAATTGCCCTCCATTTCCAATTCTTTGGCGTGACTGGAGGGTGTTAAGGCCGCAACACAAAATTTCTTGAACTCAGAGCACAATTCCAAATATGGAAATGATTCCGGTTAGTTTTTTTTATGATTGGAAATAAAAAATAAATAAATCAGAAAAGAAATTTTGAGAGATTTAAAACAATCAAACCTCAATTCCCCTCTTCATCCAATTGTGAATCTTTAAATATTTGATGAGCTGGTAATCAATAGTTGAATCATGAAGCCTAGAATTATTTTGACTGAGAGATTGAAAAGTTTGAAATAAAGCAGGATCATAAACATTTGAGGAGATGTTAGTGGTGCTAGAACTGGAAATATTGTGATTAAGAAAAGCATCACAGGGAGATTTCTCCTCCACAATCATATTATGAAGAATTATGCAGCACTTCATAATCTTAACTCTATCTTCTTTGAACCAAAGTCTGCTGGGTTGAGAAATTACTCCAAATTGACCTTGAAAAAATCCAAATGCTATTTCTATGTCCTTTCTGGCTCCTTCTTGGATTTGATTGAAATTTTTTACTTGCAGGATCTTGAGGATTTCTGTAAGATTTGAAAAAAACAGGCCAGTTGGGATATCTTCCATCAGCCAAATAGTATCCATAGGTATATTGATGATTTTTGATCTCAAAAGATACATCTGATGCAGTGCCTGAAAAAATAACCATAAAATCCTTCAAGAATTCAAACAAACAAGAAATAAGGCAAATAAGATAATGAAAAACAATACCTGTGATAAATTCATCAAATATGTGACTATTTTTGAGTACATTGACGTCATTGTGAGTCCCAGGTGAGCCAAACAAACAGTGCAATATTCTTAAATTTAATGATCCTACTGCTTCTAAAACCATTTTTGGACATCCTTCTTTTCCTTGAAACTGACCAGCCCAAGCTTGGGGCAATTCTTCCAGACCCAATGCATTCCATCAATTCTACCATGACATCCTTGGAAACCACGTGCTTCATATTCTTTCATGATAACTTGGAGCTCTTCATCTGTCAGACCTCTGAGGTATTCCCCCTCAAATAAAATGACAATATCATTCACAAATATCTTCAAAGTTTCCATTGCAGTTGATTTTCCAATTCAAATATATTTGTTGGTGCAGTCAGCAGAATATCCATAGGCCAATTGAAGAATTCCGGAAGTTATTTTCTGATGAGGAGAAAGACCAATTTTTCCACAACATTCCTGAATTTTTTTTAAAAAAAATGAAAAAATAGATGTCAATATTGATTACATTCTGAAAAAATGGAAGGGATTTCTTGGTCAGTAGGATTGATTCAATCACCATTCTTTGGGTCCAATAGGGGCCATGAGCCCCCAAATCCATTACTAGCCTTTGGAAGGTAACCTTGCTCATTCTAAATTTCCTTTCAAACATCTGGTTTGTGTATCTTGCATCTTGATTAAAATAATGAGCCATGAGATTATGATGGCCTTTAACTTGGTTACAATTGATCATTGTTCTTCTTGATTTGTTCCTTCTTTGACAAAATTGCATTTTATGAAGTTGTTCTTCAAGTTCAAGAAAAAGTTGTTGATGTTGAAAGTGAGAGCTGGCAAAAGGGAAGTACTTCTTGAGGGTGAGGAAGGGGGCCATCTTCTTTTTGGAGAGGTGGTAGGTGGTATGTAGGTGTTTGAAGGCTGAAAGGTTGGGATTTGTTGAGTGGATTTGGGAGGATGATTGGTGATGATGACTTGCGACAACGGGTTGCAATGACAAGTTGCAAGTCCCAACAAAGCGGGGGCCTAGCTAACAAGCCGCTGACATGGCACATGATGGTGCGCTTTGGGTCATTAGCTAGCTACCGTGGCCTTGTGGAGCGGACGGTTGTAAAACGCGCGCGGTAAAACGCTCGCTAGCTATTTTTTTTGGCTAGCGAGTCGCTACCTAACGAGCCGCGCTCTCCAACGATTGGGGATGCTCTAACAGCTGGATGACTGTTGCGCAGGCCCAATTTATTGCAACAAGGGTGCGAAATCGGGTTTCAACAGTTATCCACCCTCGCGCGCCTCGACAACTTGTCAAAGTTTTCGAGGATTTTATCGAGACAAGGGTAGATGCTAATTGTTAAAGTACAGGGGAGAAACACAATTATGTCACGGATACAAACCCATACAGATGTCACGTTATCAACTTGTCACAGACCTTGTATATAGCTATAAATCCAGAACATCCACCCGCCCCGGGATCTCTCTCTCTCCTTATCGAGATTGGATCCCGGAACGGCCAAACCTTGCTGACGGCCGATGGTGGTGGATGATCAGAGGATGATCGGAGGATTATAACATAAATATAAGAGTCTACACTAATTAGCGTCGGGCAATTGTTGCAACCTCAACCTTGACAGGCCAAACCGCATCAATGCAGCCGCCGGCCGGTAGCGCGGGTACTGGACTCGTTTCCCGCTTGCATGTGCAGCTCAGGTTGGTTGCGGAGTGTAAGAACCCAGGAAAAGGTAACAGCGCGCGCTGGCCGCTTGGCCACCAAGGCAGCAGATACACACAGCCCCAACACGGAGCAATGCTTGGAATGCGACCCATAGCTGCATCTCAGAGCTACTTGCCGGCGGCAGAGACGGTGGTTTAACACCCATGGGTAGCCTCTAAGATTCGAAGCGATGGGAACTTTTCGAAATGATCTGCCAGCAGCATAGATGCGCTGGTGTAGCTGCCTAGGCAACTGATAACAAATCAACCGGCCTCAAAATCGCAGCGGGAGGATGGGGGCCAATAGTCCTTGATTAAATGATGTCCATGAAAAGGCTTGTTTCTCTCACTCCAGGATCAAAATCACTAGGCTATTATTTACATCAGATTCAGCCCATCAGCCGCGGCTGTTCACCTTTCCTCTTTGTGTCTTCAGTGATAGCGATTTCGCGATTCGAAATGACCCCCGAAGCTCGAGCGAACGAAAGTGCCATTCGAAACGCCAACACAGAGGCGACTTTGTTCTTTATCGGAAGTCTTCTGATCACTTTTATTGTAAGTTTTAACTCTAATTCTTGGTCCGGAGAGAAAAACAACTCAGTTCAATTCTTCTCGTCACCTCGATGTACAGTTGGTTGCCCTAGTCAGGTCACCTTTCACCGTCCTTCATTACACAACTGGGAGATTTAAACAGGGTTGGCGACTGAAAAGAAGTCAAGAAAATTCTGGGCTCACTTCGTTTAGAGATTGGCGCTTCAGAGGACGTCAATTTACCCACACTGAGATTCATATTCCCAGAACGGAAAGACTTTTGGTTCAATACCTTTATTGGTATAACAGTTTGACTCTGAAAAGTATACCGGGCTTCCAAAGTTTGACTTTGGCCAGACTTTTGGTCACAATAGTAAGCTTGCTCGTGATTTTCATCATCATCATCTCCTAGGCAATACCTAAAAAAAAAGCAGGTCTAAAAAAAGAAAAGACAAGAAGAGAAGAGAAAATAAACGCAACTGTCACTTGAGAGATACAAACTGAACCTCCACTTGGCTCCTGTAAAGTTCTACACTGCAGCAGTACTATTCGCCTTTTTCTGGAAACATTGGCACTCGCCCGAATTTCTCATTCATTTCAGAAGACCCGCAATTATTTCTATCGCTCAGCTTCCAGTAGTTTTCCTGTTATCAATGAAGAATAATATTTGCGGTGTTTTTGGGATTGGATACGAGCGCATCAACTTTTTACATCGTCTAGTTGGTAAGTTGAATCACAGTTTTTCAACCTCTGAAATACTTTCCAAATGAGACTCACGCTGAAAGTTACTCAATGAAACTGATGCAACAGGTAGAATCATCATTCTCTGCTGTAAGTTAATGACTTCTGGAAGCGACTAAAGAGGGAGGCTCAACCGCGGCTGCCTTGCAGCAATAATCCATACAATTCTTATCTTGAAGGCCCAAGTATCCCCGATTCGCGATTTAATTATGCAATCGACTATCATGTCTGGGAGCATAGCGATGATCATACTGCTCTTCATGGCTCTATTATCTTTGGGGTCAATCCGACGGAAATTCTATCAAATTTTTCTGGCAGGGCATGTGTTAGGGTATGTTTCTCCAATTCGAAGTATAGAGAGAACACCTGTGAAAGTAATTCTTTGGCCTACGTGCCTGAAAGTCCATCCAGTCCACCAATATTCTTACCGACAAATAAAAATCCACATTTGATTTTGTGAATAAGGTACATATTGCTGCTCTTTGCACTCTGGAAACATGCTGAGGCCACGCATCTGGTGAGGAAATACTTTACTACGGCAGAAATATTCTGTATTTGGATAACTAAAGTTTTTATAATTGCTTCCCTCAAAATTTTTCAAAGCCAATAATTGCGTGCTGTGCTTGTAAAGTTTTCGACGAAGTTCTTCAAGCAATCAACACGACTTGGCGAACTGCGCAATTTACTTCTTTACCGTCGAGTGTGACTGTGATTGAAATTCCAAACCTGGGTACAGGTTGGAGGGCAGGTAGGTTGTTCCATGAGTGCCTTGTTGCTGAAAGCATCATCGGCGATGCTAATTTCTAAATTACAGGGCAACATGTATTATTGAGGGTGTACTCACCAAGATATTTCCTAGAAAAGGTAAGGCTAACTGTTATTATGGGTTTCTTTCGTTTTTCGTTTGTTTTTCTCAAAAAAAAAAAACATTCAGAGCTGACAGCCGTTTCGGAACAGCATCCCTTCACCATTGCTAATGCTCCGGCGACGGAATCTCCTCATGGGTCAGAATCTTTTCTAAAAACTGAATTGTCGAAGATGGGCTTATAATCATACATTCTGAACTATTCTAGGTCAAAAAATAAGGTTGTGATCGTTGTCAGAGCACGTGGAGATTATACTAGGGTGCATGGAATTCATACAACTTCTTTCTCCTAGATCAAGCATTGACTCGACTTTCTTGCCAACAGAGAATTCACGAAATAGGCTTGACGAAGGCTGCCATGCAGGAAAAACCGCGGACCACGAATATTTTCGATGTGCTCAAAAACCTTCAAAATAATCGGCTTGATTCCAATCATGATAGCCAACTCTTGGTGTCGATCGAAGGGTAAGGGTCGGTCCTAATCGATTTGATCAGTTTGCACAAAGATTAATTTTTTCCTAGTTGATTGTATAGACCTTACGGGCATATTTACGAAGACATGAGATGCCACGAGACAGCGGTCTTAATAGTGAGTTTATCTTGTTGTCGCAACCATTTTCCTACCTTTGATGATTTTTGATCTTACTATCATGTTTAGGGGACAGGAGTGGCTTTTACTTTCGTTGCGTCAATATTTGAAGAGGTTTGTGATTCTGGCAGCCGCATAAAGTCACGATCCACAATTTATTCTAATTGGCTACACAAACAACTTGTACAATAAAAGCTGATAGGGTCTTCGATCAAAGGATTAGGAGCTACCAGAAACATCGTGATCATTTGGACCCTTAGGGAAATCGGTCAGCTCTGATTCTTTCTTCTTGCTTTTTTGCTTTCTTCTTTTTTTGTCCACGTGTATTTTCAATTCCGTGAATGTCCCTCTTTGAGACGCTGACCCAGTGCGACATTACAATGCATTTAAAGACATGGTTGAATTCTTTCTCGAGCCCATACAGGAGAACGTGGTGATAAGTCGGAGGTTGGGTAGGTTATCAGCTTGACTAAGACACAGTGACGAATGAAGGAAGCATCCCGGTAACAAAACGCTAAGCCCTAACTTTTCTTCATCTTTCAGGTATCACTGTTGAAATACGGCTTCATGTAACGTCTTCGATGGCAACGCTCCTCCCTTGCCCCCTGCCCGAGCTGCAGGTTATTCCGGGGCGAGTTGACCTACGAAAGGCAATACTGGAGTCTGTAGATAAGACTGTGGCCGAAATAAATGCACTGGGAAGGTGCGATCGCCCTCGGGGTATTGGGATCGCATCAGCTAGCGCATCAACAACTTTTTCTAACGCAGTGAAAGACGCATGCCTCTGTATCGACCAAAGGACTTTCTTGGGGATTGGAGGTGTCAGGGTTTATACGTAAGATAGCTGCCTTGAGATCTCTTTATTGAAAAAGCCTGCGGTAGACCCGATCTAAATCAAAATATGTTTGGTTAAACAATTAGGGAAAGCTTTGGAAGTCAATGAATCGCATTGAATTTAGGGAAAAGCTTCGATTATCTGAAAAGCTAAGGTTCTGAGGAGAAAATGCCGGATGGAAAATTTCAATTTTTTTTATTGGGTTTTTGGTTAAAATTGCAGCTAGTCTGTGTTGGAATTGGATTCGGGTTCTTGTGTTTTGTAAATTATCAGCCCTATGTTTAAGTTTATTGGGAAAAAAATTAATCGACTCATTTTTTCAAAGGGGAAAAATACTTCCCGCTTTGAAAGCAAGATTTTGAAAGAGAAAATTTCTGTGAATATTATCATATTTTGAGGGTTGGAAATGATTTCCTTCGGGTGCATTCAATGTGGCTTTTTTTATTTGTTTGATTCAAGCAAAAATAGATGGAAGCACGATCAATTTTAAAAAATTCCCAGATTAATTTTTGTGCTGAATGTTAAAAGAAACAGGTGGAGATGCAGCTTCAATTAACTGCATAAATAAACAATTTTTGTCTGAACTTTTTTTTTTGAGGCAGAGGAGAGAAAGGGGGGCCCGGTGTTGAAGAATTTGCTTGGCTTTGTGCCTAAATCTATGGCCTAAAAATTTAAAACCTGAAATATTCAGATTCAAAGTACCAATCCAAAGACAAAGTTGGGCCAATCTTCAGGCCAATTGAAGGGCACAAGCTGGAGTAATAATTGCAATATTTTTTTAAGAAAAATTCTTTCATTATTATACAGCAATATGAGTTTGTGAGAGGTCACCTACCTGGTTAAATGGCAAGAGCCTATGTTTTTTGCCTGGAATACTGTTCAAAAATTTATAATTTTGAAATCCAATGAATGTTAGAATTATGGCCAGCAATTAGCTTAGGCAAATGAGCAGTATTTAAAGCAAAAGAAATGCTGGACACTGGGTGTCAATATTGGCTAATGGGGCTCTCACAAATGGGGCAATATCTTGGATGAATTTGATTGGAATGATGGATGAATGAATGGAAAACAGCAGGGAGAAGGGCTCCTTAAGTACAAAAGATTGGCCTCTTGTCATCCCATGATACAACAAGCCAAAAGGCAAATTTTCAGCCCCAAAAGAGCTCTACAGGCTCTACTGGCCTTGTTACTTGGTTTGGACTACATTAGCCCACATGGCATCAGTCCCTGTACCCTTACAACCAGCCTATTCTGGTTATTTCTGGTGTTTCCACCTCAATGGGGCTGAACCAGCCCCTTGACTGTTCAATCCCCTTGGCTGGTTGTCCGTTACAACCAGCCATGATGACCTCATTGCCTTGTTTATGGGCTGTTTGCCTCATGCAGCCAGCCCCTGGCCCCTCAAATGGGCCAGGTGGGACCCAGGGCACACCTGGGTCTGGTCTCAGACTCACATGGGGGGGGTGTGACCAGCGGACATGCTGTCCCCCCCCTCTTTCTCTCAAATCCCTGGTGGGGGCAGTCAAATCCCCTCACCAGGGGCCCTGGGGGTCAATACCCCCAGGGCGTCGTCAAGTAAGTTGGCCTGGGAGGTGATCAGGTCCCCCCAGGCCCATTGCTCCTCCCCCTATCTAAAGGGGGGGGGGAGAGCGCCCCTCTCGGTTGCTTCACAAGTTTGATGGTGGAGGGGTGATGAATTCCCCCCCACCTGGCGGTTGCTAAGCTTGCAACCGGCGCCGCCACCTCCTTGGGCAAGGGGGTGGTCAGGTCCCCCCTGCCCTGACAAACCGCACTGTTGCAGTTGGTCGCTGGCTGGTTCAATCCAGCCAGCTTGCCCCCATCCCCCTTGCAACGGCAAGCAAGGGGAGGGGGAGCAAGCCAGGGCCGCGAGCCCTGGCTCCGTGGGGCTGGTTGCCGGGCGCAACCAGCTGGGCCCGGGCGGGATCCCTCGGCCGCGCAACAGCCCCATGCAGGCTGTCGGGCCCCACGGAGGCCGCACCAAGGAACACAGGCGGCCCGAAACAGGCCGCGACGCGGGCAGCGGCCCCAATGGGCCGCCCCAAGCCCAAATTGTGTGAATTACATACTTTGGCGGGCCAGCCCGTCTGGCCAAGTATGTCCATAATAAAGCTTTGGCCCTGTTATGCCCAAATAAGCCCATCTGGCTTGGGTGGCCCATCCACCCTGGCGGGCCTGTGAGGTCCTGTGTCCCAAAAGACCATAAAAAAGTGTTTTGGCGCCCAAATGCCCAAAACCAATAACACCCACATGGGCCCACGTGGCCCACATGATGTCCAATGGGCCGTGGAGACCCATTTTTGCATCCGATTTGAATTACACACTCCTATGCACATTACCTGAGTGCATCCGCATTTTAACAATCAAGACCATTGAAATGAATCAGAAAGCATTTGCATAAGGCAAATTTTGACCGGTGGGTACAACTTTTTGGATATCATTTCAAATTTAGAACTTGATCAGAAATCCAAGGTCATTTTTTGGGCCTGGTAAAAGATATATATCACAATAAATTTACTGCAGACCTGTTGACAACCATTTCACCTACCCAACAGAAATTTTCCATTCATGTTTCCTGTCTCTATTTTTAACACTCCCCCATTGCTTCTTTTATTTACTTATTTTTATTTTTGCCATCAATCTTGCACCTTTCATCTGTATTTTTGTTTTATCTTGATAACAACATGGGCTTGAAGTGTGGCTGGCCCAAAAAAAACTTAATATTTAAGATTCATTTTCAATAACACTTTTGTATTCTTTCTTTCCTCATTCATCTTCTTACTATTTTATTTGTCCACATTGTTGTCCATGTATTACTTTCTTGTCTCCATTGACTCATATTTACAATCTCATCCACTCCTTGCACATGTCAGGTCTGCTTTCAACTTGGTGCAATACATGGGGATGTTTACTTTGCTTCTTACTCTTTTATCTTCCATGTTGTTTTCCAGGTATTATTTAGTCATCCCCACTGACTTGTATTTATGATTTCATCTGACTCCTTGAACATCTAAGATATTCTTTTCTGATGCCCACCAACTTATATTCAAAAGCTCATCTGAATTGTTGAAAATCTCAGTTTCCTAGGTCATAAGCCAAGCCTACCAAGGGAAAATCAACCAATTCAGACAGAACTTCCTATGAAGCATCTTTCTTTGAAACTGAATCCTTTATGCCAAACAATATGGATTCACCAGCATCTTCAAATTTTCATAAGATCCTTGTTCCAGAATTTTGCAGAATTCAAAATCTGGATGATATAAACTATCTTATCCCCAGAAAAAAGCTTTTTGAATCCCTTGGATGTTTCAAATTAGTAGTGTTTCTCCAACCTGTAGAAAAACCTTCAAATTGCTCCCAACTTTCCATTTGTGAAGACCAAAGGGCACAGACTGGTTAATAATTGAAAATTATATTATAAAACTCATTCTATCACAAATTTATTTATAAAAAAACCTCTTTTGATCCAAATAATAGTTGTCAAGAATTGCAGCATACTACACTTCCAAAAAATGAGAAAACAGAGAAATCACAATTAATAAATTCACTATTAGATTAATTGACAGATCTATACATACTGCAATGAGTGAATTCAGAGGATTAATCAAGAAAACACAAAATATCTGTCCTAAACTTGTTGATATTGCCAACTCTAATGGGATATTACCTACTATGTAATTAATAGCTTACTGGAAATCTTTGAAACTCTTCAAACCATTCTATTTTATTTAAAAGAAGCTCTAAAACTTTCAAATTTCTTCTTGAGGATTTAAAATCACCTCAAGAGAAGAAATTAATTGGAAAAGACTAAAATCACCCTAGCCACCACTACCAGGAAGGAAAGTAGAAACTCCCCAAAACATAAATTACTGTCTGATGGGGAGTGTTTGGCAGAATCCAGCATTGGCTCCCAGCATTGGCTCATGGAGATTAGTATTTTTTTGAGCTCCAGAATGAGAAATTGGAGGAATGGCCAAAGGAGAAAAAAAACAAATTGAATTACATTGGTGCTCAGAAATGGCTCAAAATCTTTCCATCCTAAACAGTGGTCCTTGTGGAGTATTCTAAACAATTTGAAATGCTTTTCCAAGTTCATTAATCTTTCCATATCCTGGGACACTTCCAATGGAAAACTATTATACACTGATTCAGAAGGAGACGCCCTTCTCAAACCAACCAATGGTATTAAATGTCCAGTGGAAATGTCTCTCTTGTCATCTTTGGTTATTAATCCTGTTGAAATTTCTCTGTTGACAGATCTTCTCTCTTTATGTTCTTTATTTCCTCTCTTTCTCAGTTTCTTTCCTCTATTCTTACTTTTTCTCTTTTCTCTGTTTCTTCTTCCTATTCACAATCTTGAAAAGTTTTTTTGTCTCTTTGACCATATCAGGCGCGCGCATGTTCTCCTGTGATCCCTCTTGTGACAGTCCTGCTCGCGTGTAAACACTCCCAATCAATATGATTCTTCACCTTGATCTTTTTCCTCACTTTGGGCTCTCCAATCTGAATCCTGACCACCAACCCTTTCATCATACCCAACCACAACTGACCCTTTCATCATACTCAACCACCACTGACCCTCTCACCATACTCAACTACCACCAAACCTTCCATCATACTCAACCAACTGTCTCCACTCTGAACCTGCATTTTTAACCCTCTACTATCTGTTCTTCACACCTGTGCTCACTCTATCTCTCCACAACATCTTTCTTCCTGCCTTCCTGACTTCTTTTCTCACTCTCCTATCCTGATACGCAGTCAATGAGTCCTTTAGGTATTTTACTCAATCAATGTTCTCTCCTTTTAAGGTATCCTCCTCACTCTTCCTGAAATGATTACTTTAGTTTTATCCTTTTAAATCAACATATTTACAGTCCCAAACAAACACCCTAACCAACACTAAAGGACTCAGAAATCAAAAACATGTCCAACTCAGATGAGGAGCAGAAAACCCAAGGAATCCCCAGCCTTAATGAATCCAACTACATCCAATGGTTGATTTTCATCCAATCATATCTCAGAAGGAAAAAACTACTTTCCTACTGTACCAATCCACTTCCCAAAAGCCCTTCTCCCCCTCAAGTTCAAAAGATAGATGATGCAGCCAACCTGATTCTTCAACATCTGGGAACCCTAGCCTTTGACTCCAGTCACTCCATCCAATTCAGCCAATCAATATGAACTCTGGAAGACCATGCTCAATTGATTTGGAAGCCAGTCTGCCAACAATCAAGGAAGAGTGTGGGTTTGATTCATGCAACTTGAGTATCCTGGTGACTTGGACAACTATTTCACAGAATGCAAGAAAATTGCAAAAGAACTAGCTGTTATAAATCTCAGTACTCCTGACAACATCATGATTTACTCCATTCTAGCCAATCTTCCACCCAAACTCTGGCACGTAGGGGAAACCACTCTTCTCAACAATGATATTGTGTCCAAGCCATCCCTAGTCCTTAACAAATTGCATGAAATTGTCCATCTTGAACAATCTAGCAAAGGCACTGCCTCCTCCATGTCTCCTTCCAGAGCTGCTCTTCTCAAGGCTCCTGGTACACAGAAAGTCTCTCAATTCACTCGCAACCATCCTGGACCTACTCCTCCCGAGCACCCCTGTAGACCAGGGTACCACAATCCCCTTGCAAATCATCCTGAAAACCAATGCTTTAGACTGTATCCCCATCTACAAGATCATTTCTAAAACAAAAAACCCCAAGTCAACCTGCAATAATCCTCCAAAACTGTCTCAGCCTCCTTGAAATCCAACTTGCCCCCCTCCAGGGAACCTTCTCATCACTTTCTGGACAAATCTCACCTATCATCATCAAACGTCTGCAACAACATAGTCTTGGACTCCGGAGAATCTCATCATATAGTCAACAATTGGAGTTATCTCTACAAAATTAAACCTTTCAACATCTTGGTTGGAACTGGAAATCCAGATCAAGGTTTGAAAGCGGAAGGTATAGGAAAGGCCCTTCTAACCCTCAATAATGGATACAAAACAGTTCTGGACAACGTTCTGCTCATTCCTCCATTTCCAGATGTCTCCTTTCACTCCCCAAACCTCTAAGCTCTGGTGTAAAAATCTGTTGCTTTTTCTTTGACAGATTCTCTGCTACTTTTCAAAACAAAAACTCCTTGGTCACCCTTGTTGGAACATTGTCCAACAGTCTTCTGGAAGTTACTAATGCCAAAATATCCACTCAAAACTTATCACCTCCCAAATGCCTGATCACTCACACCAAAGACAAATTGTCTCTCTGCCATCTACATCGTGGACATCCAAGCTACCAATACCAAGCAAAAATTTTTCCAAACCCTTCTCCCTGCTCTAATTGCAATGTAAAATGACTCAGCTACTTTTCCTCAGCCGCTTCTTTCCTGTCTCCCAACCGCTTGAAACTCTCCACCTGGACTTGTTTGGTCTTATTGCTACGCCCTCCCAAAAGGGAAAGCAATACTTCCTCTCCATCACAGATCAATATTCCTCATACAAACTGGTGAAGTTTCTCAAGTCAAAGGGTGACACCTTTGAGGCCTTCAAAGACCTAGTGACTGAGGCAGAAAATTAACTCCAAGTGCAGCTTAAGAGGATCATATCAGACAATGGAAAAGAGTTCCAAAACAAGGATTTCCAAAGCTTTTGTCATGAAAAGGGCATTGTTCACAACTTTTCTCCACCATACACACCTCAAAACAATGGTATCTCCAAAAGAATCAATTGGACATTAATTGATAAGGCACGCTGCCTTCTAGTACAATCCAGAATTCCTCTCAGTTACTGTCCCAAAGCAATTAAAGAAGCCGCCAATCTCATTAACTGCCTCCCATGCAGATCAAATGGCTTTGTCACTCCCTTTAAGATATGGAAAAAGAAGGATTTTGACTATACTTGGCTCAAACCATTTGGGTGCCTTGGCTAATATCTTCTCCCCAAATCCTTCCAAACCTCTCAGTTCAGTGAAAGAGGGTTTCCCTGCCTTCTATTAGGCTACTTGAAAGACTTCTCAACCTTCAAAGTCCTTTATATTTCCTGTAAGAAAGTGTACTTGATGAAACACTTTTGTTTTGTTGAAAAGTCCTTTCCTGGTCTTGAATCCCCCACATCTTCCTTCTCTCCCTCTGACTCCTTTTTATAATCACTGTCCCCCTCTTCCTCTACTGCCTCTCCATTCTCTCCCACTGAACCTGTTATTATACCATCTCCTGAATCACCCCCTGCTGAAATTCCTTCCACATCTCCTTCTCCCAAATCTACTGTTCATAAGACACCGCAATTACTCAAAGAAGTTGATCCAGAAAACATTATACATCACGGTTTTTGTCCTCTTGTCTTTCTGATCCTTCCAATTGAATCTCAACCTGACTTGGCTCCCTCCTCTCATGTCTATTACACCTCCCTTAAACACATACTGACTACCTATGGAGAAGCTCTTCAATCTCCAAATTTTCTCAAATGGATAGAGGCAATCAACAAAGAGTTTAAAAACATGGACAACCATCAACTTTGGCTCATGGTTGACACTCCTAAGGGTGTCAAACCTCTCCATTGCATGTGGGGTTCAAAGTTAAGAAAAATGAAAAAAAATCAGGATGTGGAGTACAAACCTTGTATTTGCGTGCAGGGATTTTGACAAATCAAGGGAGTAAACTTCCACTCCACTTATGCTCCAACTGGTTGCTTGAACTCTCTTTGACTGCTTATCTCCTACGCCAGGCAAAACAACCTTCTATTTCACCAAGTTTAAATTGAATCCGCCTACCCAAATTCTCCGCTTCATGATCTGATCTACATCAATAATCCTCCTGGACTTCAACTACCTGAAGGGAAAAGTCTCCACCTGATAAGGGCTCTCTAATTCCTGAAACAGGCTCCTCAAGCTTGGCATGCTATGCTTTCATCCTGGCTCCTATCCATGGGCTTGAAATGCTGCGCGGCCAAGCCGTGTGTATTCTGTTCTACCAACACATGGCTATTGGTGCACGTGGAAGACATAGCTGTCTTCAGCAAGCAACCCAAAGCCTTAGTCAATCTTCTTTCCAGCCAATTCCCATGCAAAGACATGGGCAAAGCCAACCTACTTCTGTGGATGAAAGTCTACTTCACTCCCAACAGTGTCTCCCTCAACCAACATCACTATATCAAAGAATTCCTGAAAGAATTTGGCCTATCCAAAGATCACCCCTCAAAAAACCCACTTAATCCCAAATCCTCTCTAGTCCCAGAATTGGAATCTGAGATTGATACGTTCAAAAACTTAAATTTCAACTATCATTCAATTTTGGGTGCTCTGAACTTTGTAAGCTGTACTACGTGCCCTGAAATCACATTTTCTGTGAGCTCCCTGTCTCAGTTTCTCAAAAATCTGGGCCTCAAGCATTATGAAGCTGCAAAACAAGTTTTTCAATATCTCAAAGGTTCCATTGACTACTCTCTCACCTTCCCCAAATATCTCTTGCCAGTCTCCTCAATTGTTGGATATGCCAATGCGGACTGTGCTAACTGTCCCTTCTCTTGTTGTGGTACCCAATCTGGGACACCTGTGGACCAGTATGGGAAAAGTAAAATTTTCATGAATTTTTTATAGCCTCCATTTAGATCAAAAAAAAACTTTTTTCAAAATCATCCCTCAGTTCAGTTCCCCGTTCTGAGCCCTCCCTTCTCCTAGTTGTCTAGGAAGATCTCCCAGTGCCCAGAGCTTGGTCCTATGTTCAAGTCACCCTTGCTTTGTGCTGCCATCCACCCTTTTGGCAAACACACGGATGAAGACCGGCTTGCCTTGCAGGTTTCTGTCCTGCACCAACACCCCATCAGCATCACCATCAGCATCAGCATCAGTATCATCCACTTGATTTGATAGACACAATTGATGAGCAAAAACAATCCAATCTTGATTCAAGAAATCCTTCAAGATTCACATTGCATCATTGCATCATCATTGATCATCCCATAGCAGTCTGTCATCCATACCCCCCAACCCAAGATGCCCTCCCTATTCCCTGATTTGACCAGGGAAAAGGAACTCCTTGGTCATCATCACAAACCACTCATGGCGGTCACCAATTGGATCGATAGAATTTGCAATCCAAACAAGCCTTGCAACAATTGAGATCTCAACACCTTCATCATCAAACTTGTCAAAACCATCAACCTCATGACCAGCCCCATCACCACCTGATCACCTGCACAAGATTGGTCATGGGAACAATCAATCCCATGACCGACCTTGCACCAACCTAACAGCAAGGTCAATGCCCACTTTCAACGGCTGCCATTGCCTTGCTCAACCTCATGACCAGCCCCTTCAATCCATCTCCGACTTCTGAAAACTGAAATTGTCTTTTGCAACCGTTGGAACCCTTCTCATTTGCCTTTTGAAGCTTGCGCACAACCATCTCTGTTGCGCGCGTGACCAACAATCCTCCAACAATCCACCTTGACCCTCCTTCAACCAACCGCGGCCGCAGCTGGCCAAACCAGCCATCCACTGCCACCGTTGTCCTTGACGCGGGCAGGTCTCCCCCTTTTCATGCCTTGTTCTTTTTTTGTTTTTTATTCCTCTCTCTCCCATTTCATGCGGCTCCTGTTGCCAATCTTCTTCATCAACCAAAAAAAAAAAAACTTTTTTTCCGCTGTATTTGTACTACCTCTTGTAAATAGTCTACAGGGAACCATGGCCCATAAAAGGAGGGGCTCTCCCCTGCCTTTTCAAGCATCCATGGGAGTATTTGCATGTGTCCCCCCCCTTTATCATTGAAATCAATTACTCATCCTCATCCGGGGTATATCTATGATTGCCCCCCCCCTGATCCATTTATCCTGAGTCTTTGCCTCTCTGTGGCCTGATCCTTATCACCAACCAATATCCTTGCTGGTTGAAGAGAATTCTGTCTGTTGGAATTCTTGAGTGTGTTATACCACTCCTTCATCCCTTCCTCTGACCATACTGGTCTTGATCCCTACTTGATCATCTTTCTGGAGCCAATCACAATTGGTTGAAGAGGTCTTATTAAGCTTAAGACCTGGAGTGTTATACCTCCCTTATTTTTTTGGATTTTAATTCTGCCAGCCTACTCTTGATTTCCTTGAGAAGTGTTGAGTTTATCCTTGCTTCAAATCAGTTTACTGTTTGCTTTTAGAGCTTCTTAAACATAGTGCTTTGTCTTGTGCAGCCACCCTCAGTTATCTGGTACCCTTCAAGCGCTTGATTGTGGAGAGTTGGGCAGGTTCATTGAGAACCTGGAATTGCTTGGGTTGGAGTTGATCATTCCCAATCTTCTGGGGAAAACCAGAGTTATTAGCTTTTGGGCCTTGCTTACATACAACAGCTTTGTTCTTCGAACTTTAAACAAACTTTAGCTTCTTTTGTACAAGTTTTTCCCACATAATCTTGGCTCAGATAGTGCTGTTACATTGCTACCAAACTACTATCTTTTTTATCTTTTACTACTTGATTCCTCATTTACCAGTTTCTGGACCTTGATATTGGTTACATTTAAATATTTTTGTAACACTCACAAGGGAAGCCTAAACAGCACCCTTCCCCTCCATAGAACTGCCACGGCCTAGCACCATTTGGAGTCTTACATTGTTGCTCTTACTTGGGAAATTTTGTATTCTGGAATTCCCACCTTATCTCCTGGCTCTCAAAAAAACAACCAACTGTCTCTCTCTTTACCACAGAAGCTGAATACAAGTCTTTAATGGATGCCACCAATGAAATCACCTGGTTGCACACTCTCTTTTCGAACTTCTTTGACCATAGCAATAAAAATTCCACTCTTCTTAACAACAGTAAAGGGGCAATTGACCCTGAAAATAAAAAAATAAATCACTCTGGTTTTTAAACCAAACACGTGTCTCTCAAATTTCATTCCATAAGTGAAGCCATTGCTGCTGGCACTATCTCTCTTTGGTTCACTCCATCACTCAGCATGAAAGCTGAATTTCTCACCAAGGCTGTATGTTGTACTGCTTTCATCCAGTCTTGCAAAGCAGTAAATCCTCTCTGCTCTCAATCTGAAGCTTAAGAGCAAGCAGGGCTGTTGGCATTTCTCTGTTGAGAGATCTTCTCTCTTTATGTTCTATATTCCCTCTCTTTCTCAGTTTCTTTCCTCTATTCTTACTTTTACTCTTTTATATGTTTCTTCTTCCTATTAACAATCATGCAAAGTTTTTTTTGTCTCTTTGAGAATATCAGGCGCGTGTGTGTTCTCCTGTGATCCCTCTTGTGACAGTCCTGCTTGTGTGTAAAAACTCCCAATCAATATGATTCTTCACCTTGATCTTGTTCCTCACTGTGGCCTCTCCAATCTGAATCCTGACCATCAACCCTTTCATCATATGCAACCACCACTGACCCTTTCATCATACTCAACCACCACTGACCCTCTCACCATAATTGACTACAACCAAATCTTCCATCATACTCAACCAACTGTCTCCACTCTGAACCTGCCTGTTTACCCCTCTACTATCTCTTCTTCACACCTGTGCTCACTCTATCTCTCCCTAACATCTTTCTTCCTGCCTTCCTGACTTCTTTCCTCACTCTCATATCCTGATACTCAGTCAATGAGTCCCTTAGGTATTTTACTCAATCAATGTTCTCTCCTTCTAATGTCTCCTCCTCACTCTTGCTGAAATGATTCCTTTAGTTTTATCCTTTTAACTCAACAAATCCTTTAATAGAACTTTTACCATTCCTAAAAAAGTGATTTTCTTAAAAATGGATTCTCACTGATTGTAAAATAATTGAATTCCAATCTAATCTCACAATCAGTAAAACACCTACTCCTATGTGGGATGCAACATGGGCTCTTATGCTTTATTTATTCTCTGGAATTTTTTGGGAATAACTACTTTTATTGTTTCAGCCTCCTGCATGCCAAGACCCTTGCTCTACTTTAGCTACCAGAGGTGGTAGAAAAAATAATGAATATATTATTTAATAGATGCAGCAAAAATCTGTAAAATATTTGGATAAAGCTTATTGCAAAGTTAATTGGTTTGGTTATGGTTCATTGTTATAAATCAATATAGATAAATTGATTATTAAATATTTTCATAGAGGTGCCACAATTATTTTGGGGATTGTTAAAACCTCTCTTCAGGGATTTCAGTATGAAAACACATAGTCCTGGTTACTTTGGGCTCTTTATTTTAAAGGATATTTTACCAAAAGATAATATTTATATAAAATACACAGTGGAGTGGAAGGGCCTTGTAACCAAGATACCACGACAGAGAAAGGATAATAAAACTCACTTGTATATTATTAAATCCTTAGGGTATCTGTTTTGGACATGCACTGATGTGTTAAACCTGTATACTGGGGTTATAAGGTTGTTCAGCAGTTTAAATTGATATAAAGGGGTTGAGGAAAGATATTATTAATCAGACTAAGCCATAAATCATTTACTTATCTCTTATAAGTACTTGATTACCTTGGAATGGTGTCTGGATATAAATATAACTGGGTCTCTGCCCATCAATATCCTCAAAAGAGCTCTTTCTTTAAAGCTTTTGGAGTCCCAATATTATCCTTCTGAGGGGTACAGGGGCTCAAAGGGACAGAAAATAAGGATAGCTGGGTAACCAGTGGTAGCTTGTCACGTGTTCTTGGTTCTGTAGCATGGGTAGCTTCTAATTCATAAGGGTATGGGAATTATTCTACTTTAAAATTGATATTAGGACGTGTGAATAACACTAATCTGTCCTATTTATGTATTTTTTAATTAATTATCCTTATTAAATGTTCCCAGTAAGTTAATAATTATTTTAGTAGACATTTCTACGGAAATTATGATGTCAGGTGAGTTCTCATTATCTATTAAATAATTGGAGTAAAGTCATGATATTGATTTTACTCCTTATTTTCGAATTTCAGTTGATTTACTAAAAAAATTACTTAAAAATATAATTCATGGGAATTAATGTGATATTTCTACATCATTAGTTTTTTTAGTATGTCACGAAAATATTGATGTCTAGAAATTCTCATAATAGTGTATTAAAGTATTTTAATATATTTTGAGAAGTTGTCATTGTCTTATTTTCGACATTCCTGGTACTTTGAATTATATTTAATAAAAAATACGTTTAAGGTTTATTTAAGTACTTTTATATAATATTATGTACTTTTAGACTATCTACTATCCACGGAAACATTTATTACATATGTAGAATGTTCCAGTGTGGGTTGTAGCATGTTTACGGGGTACCTAAGCGTCTCAGGCCTCCTGTCACTTTTTCAACCCGTAGTCCTGCGGCTGCGTACTTGTCAGAGGCCCAGGGCTGCGTAAACGACCTTGATGGAGTGACAGGGCTGTATCTCAGCTGCGCGCGGGTGCTTTGGCTGCTGGGGCTGCGTGCAGGAATTGTGAAAAAACAAATTTCTGTTGGTAACTCCTAAAATATACACAACACCTCAATTCTGACTGAATTTTAGGTGTGAAACCTATACGTGACAATACGTGTGAAATATTTAAATGGCAAAAAAGTTCAATAGTGGTGCTGTGGCATTTTGGTTTTTCTTTCCTTAATTATTTAAAAATATAAGGAGTTGGATTTGAAGGGTGGGGTCAGTGAGTGACCCTACCCAATTTTGGGTGAAGAATCAATTTCTGTAATAAAATTTATGGTTTTCCTACTCCTTCTTAGTTTGACTGCATTATTATCATTTTTATGTTATTTCTGTTACTTTTGCAGATTGCTTTGCAATAGTATCAAGCTTCCAGATTGTTTCTGGATACCCCAAAACCCATGGATAACCCTTCACCTGATGAAGTGACAAAAACAACTCCAGGGACTTTAAATAAGCAAGGGGAACACTCTATTAATTCCATCAAAGAGCCAGATAAAAGTTTACCTGTTGTTGGAAAAGTCTTGATGGGTGCATAAGATCTTTGAAAAATGGTTGAGTTTCTCACTTTTAGTTCAAATTGAAATTCTCTAGAGACTTTCTTCCATGGCAGCTCTCATGGAAGACATGCAAAAGAAGGATAATTTGGCATAAATGCAACTAATCCAGCTCCAGAGGCCATTTCTAATAGCATTTACCCAACTTTAATTATTGAGAAGACCAGAAGGAAGACCTGGAGGTCCAATGGGTCCATTATTTTCCCAATTTCAATGAAACAGCCTCCCAAAAACTTGAGATCAGAAATTAAATGAAAAGAGGGAGGCAAGTGAGATAAATATGAAAAATCAGAGTTTTCCATCATTGCAAAGCATGAGGTATTGTACAAAAAAACTGTTTTGGTGGGGAAAAATTTTTGGGAATTACTTGGGTCTTGAAAAAGAAGAAAAAATCAGCCAGAAATCTCCTGAAGTATAAAGAATGGCTTTGTATGCAGGTTTTTGATCAGGTTGAGTGATTTTATTATGATAAAGACTTTTTTCCTACAAGGCATCCAGGGAGCCTCCACCTGATTTTGGCCTTTCTGCTCACCATGACTGTGATTTTCAACACATGGTTTTTAAAACTGCATTTATTCATGAGAAAATGGAGGAAGATATTCTGGAAGGCTACAGCAGATATGGGTGTCCCAATTCCCACCTGAAACTGACCAAGTTTTGGTATGTCTTGAAACAAAGCCCAGTTGTGTTACCAGTGTCTCCTGCGTTTTTCACCTCCATAAATTTCGAACCTTCTTCATTTTGGATTTAACATCTGTTTTTGTGTTCATTCATTTTGATGAAACTGTTTTTTGGGGAATTTATGTCTTAAAGATTAAGGGCAGACGGAATTCCAATTTCAAATTTTGTTATGTGGGTAAGGCTGAATTTATTTTGGGAATGAATGCAAGTATAAAAAAGACTTCTTGAATTATTTCCATACATCAGAGCCTGTACATAATTAGGTTCTCACCAAATAAACTATGTAAAATTAAATTCCATTCAGGACCCCCCTGTTTCATGATTTGAAGTTGTTAACATCATGCAAGGGTAAATACAGTGATTTTTCCTTCAATTATCAACAGAATGTGGGTTTACTAAATTACTTGGTACAATGCTGCCAACTAGACATTGAATATTCAGCAAGAACCCTTTTCTAATTCCTGAATGATCCTAATTCATAAAAAATTTCCACCTTTAAGAATGTGCTGTCTTATATCTCTGGTTCAAAACACTGGGTTTTTTTGGCTGGGTGCAAAGGGACCTAGGCAGTTTTATGAAAAGAAAAAAAAATTCATATAATTTTCAAACACTAAATGGAATAAATTAAGCATCTGCAAATAAATAAGTTGTGTCGCCATCATGAGCTTTGGGGATTTCCTTTGGAGGGCTTCAAGTAAATAAATGGTAGTACTATCCACCACCCAGGTAGATTACAAGGCAATTGGCAAAGTCTGTCATAATATTTTTTGTATTAGAAGCTTCATTTCCAATAAAATCCTTCCATCTGGTAACCCTCAACTTCATAATGAAAAACAGGGTGCCATAGCCTCAGAATTGATTCCCCTCTTTCAAAATGGAAAAATTCATATTGATTTGTGTTTTGACTGGACACACAGTATTATTTCCAGAAACAAGATTTAAATCTTTCATGTTCCCACAAATCAAATTATGGCCAATATTTTCACCAAGGCTTTAACTAAAACAAATGACCAATGCTTGTGTGAAATGATGGGACTAGCAAGCCTCAAGATTTAGCCTGGGGGGGAGGCTATCAAAATAAATTTTCTCAATCCATGATAAAAACAAATTCAACTACAGAAAAGAAATACTCCACTCCTTTTTAATGTCTATTTTTTACCATTAGCCTGTGGGTTCTTTTTCATTTTTATTGTTGCCCTGAATTGTGTAACTCTCACCTGTATTTTTTTAATATCTTGATAGAAAAATAGGCTAAGAGTGAATTTTCCCTTAAAAATAACTTGTATTTAAGAATCATGTTCATAAAAACTGTTGTATTATTTCTTTCCTGATTCAGCTTCTTAATATTTTTTTTCACAAGCTATTTCATAGGTATTATTTGGTTTTCCCGAATGAATTGTATTGAAATGCTCATCTTACTCCTTGCAAAAATCAGGTCTTATTTCAACTTGGTGCAATAGATGAGGCTATTTTTCAGCTTCTTAGTCTTCAATTTTGCCACATTTTGGTCCAGGTATTATTTTATTTTCCCCACTGAATCATATTGAAAATCTCATCCGACTGATAAGGAACCTCAGAAATCATTTTATCATCCTCACCAAATTGTATTGAAAAGCTCATCTGAATCTTTGCACATATTGCTTTCTAAGATATGAGCCAAAATAATAGTTTTTATGGTTTCAAATATATTGAAGTTCTCATTATCATAGGATTTCTTTGTCATCAATTTCAGCTCTTCAGTGTAATGGGAAAAATTTTAATTATTCATTTGAAATAATTAATAAAAACTCTGTGGTTCTCCAATAAAATTAAAACCCCCAAAATAAAATTTCCAGAATTTCAAGCACTCAAGTATTCTCAGTGGATGAAAAATGATGGATTAAATATTTAATCCCAAGCTTGGTCTCACATAAACACAAAAAAAATAATTTTTCTTTCCACTGTTTCAACTAAATACTAAAGCAATTTAAGATTGGTTGTTTTTAAATGAAATAGAAAATAACCATACCATTGAAAAAATTCCCCACCATCAATTTGAAAATCTACAAAGAAAAATCTTGAAACAAATGGAATTATTTTTAGAAGCAGTGGAGGAAATATTTAATTAAGGGGATAAGAAATTTATTTTTTTAATTATAAAAACAGTTGGATTAAATTTTACATATCTTCATTCGCAAATAGTCATTAATTATTCAAAATAAATTAAGGGAATTATTTTTCTCACACCCCCAATCCTATATTTCACAGATTTTAATGTCTTTGCAATTTCAACCTCACATGGACAAATAATTTATTTCACAAGTTTTCAGGAATTCATTTTTTGAAAATTTGAAGCCGCAGAACTCTAGCTAGGTGTCTAAACCCCTTCTAAAAAATATTTGGTAATTTTGGAAGCCTTGGAACACCTTAAACAATTCAATCAAAAAATCAGAAAAAATCAAATTTCTTATTCCATTGTCAAATCCTTTTCTTTGCCTTTTCAATTACTTTGTTTTGGTGATTCAAGTTCTAAAAAATTACAAAAAAATTCAAGATATTCTTCAAATTTCTTTAGGATCTTTTGGATGTATTCTTGGCCTCCAAACATTAAGTCCAATGTTGAAACACTTCAAAATAGCACATCTTTTGAATGTTTTTTTTTCACATCTGGCACAGACAAAATTCTTTTTTTTGCATCTTTGGATGCTTTTCTAAAGTTCTGTAAAAGGAAATTGGGGGAAACTTTGGCGCCAGATGTGGAAAAAAAATGAAATGGATTTGTTATTTTGAAGTGTTTTAATTTTGGGTTCAATTTTTAGAGGCCAAGAATACATCCAAAAAAGCCCAATAAATTCACAAATATTTTTGATTTTTTTATAAATTGTTTGGAGCTTGAATTTCAAAAAAAATCAATTGAAAAGACAAACAAAAGGATTGAAAAATGCAATGGGAAATTTGATTGTTTTAAATATTTTTAATGAATTATTTAAAGTTTAAGAACACATCCAAAAAACCCCAAATAAATGATACAAAGCTAGTTCAATATTTTATTAAATTTCTCAGAGGTTAATTCACCCTAAAAGATTCATTAAAAATTCAAGGGGAATGATCCAAAAATACAATGGGAAATTTATTTATTTTCTTTTGAATTTTTCAATTTTTTGAATTTTTCTACTTTATGTTTCATTTTAAATGAATTATTTATGTTTTATATTCAATGTAAAAAATATCCAAAATAATAATCATATAGAGCCCTTTCATTGTTTGTGGAACATTCTGAAAGCTGAAATCACCAAAAGAAAATTAATGAAACATGCCTTGGGTAATTTGTTTTTGAAATGAGATTTTAAATCCTTTCTAATGTTTCCAAAATTTTCAAATATGTTTGGTAGGGGTTTTAGACACCTATCTAGAGGGATGTGGCGCCAAATTTTCAACAAAATGAATCCTTGAAAACCCTTGAAATAAAGGATTTGTCTGTGTGAGGGTGATGTTGCAATGATGTGAAAATCCGCAAAATCAAGGATTTGGGGTGTGAGAAAATTAATGCCCTACATTAAATCTCAAAAATTATCAATTTTTTAGGTATAAAATCCAAGATACCATTACATTTTAATAACTGGGTCTTGATAATGCGTTCAAAATCAGAATTTTTCATTTCCTGAAGTTTTAATTGAAATATTTGTCATTTCATAATAAAAAATTAATCATTCTAAAATAAAAAACCTTTTGAATCATATTGGAAATAAAGGAATTCTTTTATGAATTAAAATATAAGAAGGATGCATAAATTTCACAATAAATTAATTCTTGAAAGGATTAAATGGTCAGGAATTGAGATTTATGAAAGGGTCTTTCACAAGTAGATAAGAGGTTTTCATAATATTGAATTATATTTAATAATCAATTTTGTAAATTTAAAGCAATTTTCCTGGGTATAATTTCTTCCAAAAATGTCACAAGGGTGGAAATTAAATCCAATATTTAGAAGGAATAACGTAAAATTCATTTTTTAATTGTGTGAAATATTTAAGATTCATGATATATGATTGGTAAATACTTTGAATATTTGTTGCAATATTTCTATGGGTATCAGCAAAAAAATGAATATAAATCTCAGGTATGATCATGAGCAGAATAATATTGAAAAAAAATGGCATTTTAGGATTAGTACTATGGAAAATACATAACTGGATGCTCTGTGAGTGGGTGAGATATGAGATTAAGTATTGGAGTTATGCCTATCTTCTATAAAGTATGTTGATGGATGTTACATGGATTTTGGGAATGGTAAGGAAGGCTCCCAAATGGCTGAGGATATTGGGAATGTGATTGAGGTTCTTGAGCGGGGGGGCTTACATTTCTTTGGAAGCTTGGGAATTTAAATTATTTAAATAAATTGGGATATTGAGTTGAGAAATTATTAATGAATAACTGTGAGTTAATTTGTATTAACTAACAATTTCTGGAAGTATATTGGTATTTTTGATAGTAATTTGATAAAGATTTATTTGTGGATCATGAATAATATTTATAGTTGTTGAAGAAGTTGAAAGATTTAAAATGAGAAAAATTTTGGAAAAATGGAATTTTTCAAAGAAGAAAAATTATTGTAGGAAATAGAATTGGGCTTAATTCTTTAATTCCAAATTAATCAATATACTTGCTCCTTCAAAGAGAGGAATTATTGTTGAATTTATTTGCTACATTCACAGCTTCTGCAAATAAAGGCAAAATAATTATAATGTTGAGATCTCAAAAGATTCCCGCACTGTCAGGAGACCCCCAGGGGGCTCCAGGGACGGTTTCTATTTCTTTTCTTGTTCTCTCTGTCTTTTTTGTCGTGTCTTGGCTTTTCTGTTTTCCATGATTCTCTGGTCTCCTTCTTTCCTCACGTTTACTTCTCTTTCATCTTGTCTTGTCTGCTCTTCCTGAACCATCCGCTCATACGCCGCCATTTCTCCTTGTTGAATCTATTCTTGCCCTCATCCTTCTCCTCGTCGAATCTCCTCTCTTCAATCTTATCTCAGTCCTTCTCCTCGTCGAATCTCCTCTCATCAATCTGATCTCAGCCTTAGTCACAATCTCTGCCCGGTAAGACAACCCGACATCAATCACTCATCTACCAAGAGAATCTGACGATACTTCCACAGAACTGCTTCTTATAGTCTATCCATCTACTCTGAACATGTCCTTCTCGTCCTGATTAACTTGACCCTCGATCCTATCTGGCTGTGCTGTTGGTATCTGTTTTCTTTCTTTATTTTCATTCTTCATAGCTATGTTCTTCTTTTTTGAATTATGACTCTAACTCTGAAATACAGTCTGTTGGTTTAGTCCTCAAACTTATCTTGGAATTCTTATCACGGTTAAAAGCTGAAAGTCCCCTGAAAAACCGAAATTCTCAAGATGACCAAACCAACGGGAGCCACGGACTACTTTCATCAAGTTGCTCTGAAAGCTGCGGTCAACGCTATTCCTCTTCTCAATGACAAAAACTATTCCATATGGAGGGATAAAATGCTCATGCTTTTCGACCTCAAGGACGTCAAGGATGCTATCACCAGTAATACATGCCAAATGTCTATGAAGCAGGATCAAGATATTAGGGCCGTTCTTCTCTCAAAACTAGACAGTACTACGGACGCCAACGTTGTCAACTCGGCAAACTTCAATTCATCTAAACTTCTCTGGGTCGATATAACCCGTAGGTTTGCTTCATCTGAAACTGCCAATTGTGCCAGAATCTTCAACCACTTCATTCACATCACTTTCAACAATCATGCCATTGAGGATTTTGTAACGGATACCAAGAAGGCTCTAACTAGGGTGCACGACGTAGGAATAGAAGTACCCAAAGATGTTCTTGCCTATCTAGTTTTATTCAAATTTCCTCCAAGTCTTGAGAATCTCAAACAACAGATCATGCACGTGGAGAAGCTGATAACAATCGATGTTGTCCACAACCATCTAATTCAATACAATAACAAACGAAAAGCCCAACAAAAAGCTTCTAAAACCACATCCACCCTCTCTCTAGTAACTATGAGACACCAGAATAATTGAGAGGATAAGAAGGTAAAGATGCGATGCAAGGAGGGGTATCATGATCCAAACGCCCCACACTCCAAATCCTCTTGCTTTCATCTGCATCCTCAAATAGCGCCTAGCTGGTGGATAGAACAGCAGAACAAATGGAGAAATAAAAACAAGAAACCACAACCAACTATCAATTACCACGCTCTTCTGACTCTATGGATCAACGCCGACAACACTCCCAACCTCCTACTTGATTCCAGTGCCAACATTCACGTGTTCAATGACCGCAGATACTTCACCCATCTCCAACTTCAAGAAGAAAATGAAGTGATCAAAACCAGAAAGCTTGAAGCGAGTCTCAAGATTGTAGGGAATGGTACAGTAAGATTGGAATGGAATGATTCTATAATCACTCTGGAAGACTGTGTCTTCATCCCCAATATTGTAGTCAATCTCATTAGCCCTGGTCTTCTAGCAAAGAAAGGATGTTGTCTATCTCAAAACCGTGACGAGTTCTCCATCACCAAGAATGGGTCAATCATACTCAATTGATTAATTTGAGACAATCTCTTTGTAGTCAAGAAACCACAGTCCATTGGATCTAACAATGTAATCAAGCACATCGCTCAATCCTCTCAAGATCCACCTTCTCCACATCTATCTCTGATGGAAATCAACAAGAAATATGGTCATTCCTCTGTCTCCACTCTTCGACCCATCTTAAAAGATCTCTTCAATCGTGAAGACTTATCACAATTCCAATGCGACGCTTGTGCACAAAGTAAGATTACACGCTCATCCTTTCCCGCTGTTTCTACTTGATCCAATCTCCCACTTGAACGAATCCACCTTGATTTAGTTGGACAAATCTCCCCCCAATCCAAATCTGGCTATTGATACATGTTAACCCTAGTAGACAATCATTCCGGTTACCTTGCCGCTTTTCCTTTACACTCTAAGGATGAAACCACCAATACAATCATCAATGTACTGGAGATCAAATTCAAAAGACTCAAGTAATACCCATCAGAGATCTATTCCAACAAAGGCTCAGAGTTCACTAATGCTACCCTCAATGAATTTGCTAAAACCAAACATATCAAACTCATCACCTCTGAACCCTACCACTCGCAACACAACGGCCGTGCTGAGAGAGAAAATTGAACAATCGTTGAATCTGCTCGATCAACATTTTCTTCCTCTCAAGTGCCAAGAGACTATTGGCATGTCATCAGGAGAAGCTGTTGCTTCATGCTTAACCAGATACCAAGAGAAGGTAATCTTCTCTCTCCTTGGGAACTGTCAGCTCTCTGATGCCAGGAACCTTGCAGTCCTTTAGCTACAGAGAGTTATAAAAGAACTTAGAGCAATAATATTCCAAAGAATAAACACTTTAAAGCTCCAATAATGGTATGGTAAGAGCAAGTGCAAGGTTTATTTGGTTTGGTTATAAATATTTCAAATATAATATAAAAAGAGGGGCCACAGTATTATACTACTGGGGATCTTTACAGACTAGCAACCTCTCTTCAAGGGGCCTCCTTAGGCAGTTTAAGAACCTTGGAATAAATATGGGTGCCTTAGAAAGGAATTATTCCACTAATGGCCGGGCTTAACAGCACAAGTGGCCTAGACAGGAAGGGAAACACTCACTCTGAGCACTTGACCACGAAAATCCTGGAATAATTGGAAGGGTTTCAGAGCAGATGGGGTTGATTGCTTGACTAAACTTCAATGGTTGATTGGTTAATAAAGGTAAATAATACTACTACAGACTAAGTCATAAATCACTTGCTTATCTTCATATAAGCACTTGATTAACAATGACACAGTGTCTGATTGATAATAAATAATTCCTGATAACTGATTAACTGATTAACTCATTGGAAACAGAAGGGCAAAAAGAGCCTGTTTAAATATTCTTTTTTGGGTGCTTGACGGCCTCTAGAAGGAGTACTAGCCATGGGCTGAGGCTAGGGGGGCAATCAGGGCAAGATTGGCACGTCCTCAAGGTGCTGTTAGCCTGCTGGCCTTAGATCTGTCAAGGAACAGCTCCTTTTTAGCTGCAGGATCTGTTAATCAATAGATTAGTCATTTTGCTAATCCTGCACTGATCCTCAATTTGTACAGCAAGTACTGGTCCAAAGTGAGCAGACGTAGCAGACGTAGATTTTTATTGATTCTCCATCCTCTGCTGATCCTGTATGTAATTTTTAATAATTTTTACGACCACTCCTTATGTAGTTTCGTGGTCTTTGAAGGTTCTGATCAACTTATTTCGTGGTGAGTCTGGATTTTTATTTAATTAATAAAAAATACTAAAAATTAGTTACTAACTAATTTTAATTGATTTTTAAGGTTTTTGAACCATAATCTATGCTCGTGTGGTAGCTTTACATATGTAGTGAAGATCCTACTATATTGTAGCTTCTCTGAGCGGTACCTGGATGTCATAGGAGGCGCGGGGATCAGTCCATTCAAATGCGCTCGGGGACTGATCCGCTGCTCAGATGCGCGCGGGGGACTGTACCGCTGCGCGCGTGACTAGGTCACGGGATTACCTGCGCGGGAATTCAGTTGCGCGGGAGTCCAGCGCTGTAGGGACGCGGGGCTGCGTGCAGGATTTGGCGTACGCGGGAGTCCAACGCTGTAGGGACGCGGGGCTGCGTGCGGGAGTTTGCGTACGCAGGAGACCAGCGCTGTAGGGACGCGGGGCTGCGTGCGGGAATTGTGACAAAACACAATTTCCCGTGTAACTCCTAAACTACACACAACACCTGGATTTCGACTGAAATTTAGGTGTGAAACCTATACATGACATATCATGTGAAATATTAAAATGGCTAAAAGGTGCCATACTGGTGCCGTGGTCATTTACCATTTTGTATTAAATTAATTAAAAAATATAAGGAGTAAGAATTCAAGGGTGGGGTCAGTGAGTGACCCTACCTTATTTTGGGTGGGGAATCCATTTCTGCAATAATATTTATGGATTTCCTACTCCTTCATTTTATAATAATTTTATTTATTCATTTATCTTTGTTCCTTTTAATTTTGTTAATATTATTATTGTTGTTGCTTTGTCAGGTTGCTCTGTGCTAAGTAGCAGGCTGACAGGAACTGATGTTCGGCAAGAAGCTTCCCACTAACTACTTGAGACCTGTAGGTTCTCCTCTGATCTACTTGGCTAATCGCATACAAAAAGGTTGCAAGTTTGATGAAAAGGTACATGAAGGGATACTAGTTGGGTTCAATCCAACCTTTCAATCTTATCTTGTCCTTAACTCATTAGGTTCTATTTTTGAAACAAAGCATGTCATGTTCCTCAAGACTCATACAAGCGACTTTCCTCTTCTGGAGCCTGCTGGAACCAACATTTTCTCTCCATCTTGTCAAGGCTCCAATGAGTCCAATTTCTCCTCTCCCAACAAACAATTCACAGCTAGAGATCCTAACTGCAAATCCTCTGAATCGGACTCTCCTCAAGACAATTCCATCTCTCTTGATTCAGATTCTTCCAATCTTCAACCAGAACCCTCTCAGGTCCCATCTCCCGCTCTGACTAGCCCTGAAGTCTATCAACGACCAAAGCGTGAGACTCAAAAACCTCAATGCTATGGTTTCCATCACTATTACAAACCTCCATCCTATAATGCTGCTCGGAAATGTCCTGAATGGCCTAAGTGGGAGAAGGCGTCGAGAGAAGAATTGGAATCCATCAAATCACAAGACGTATGGGAAGAGTATTACAGTACTCCGGACAACATTCTAAACAACACATGGGTCTTCAAAGTCAAGGAAAACTGCCACAGCAAACCGGTGAAGTACAAGGCAAGATTATGTGTACAAGGGTTTGATCAAGTTCAAGGCGTCGATTACAATGAAACTTGGGCACCTACTGGCAAACTCGGCTCTCTACAAATCACTCTTCTATACGGCTTGAAGGAGAAAATGACCTTCACTCAATTTGATGTTAAAGGCGCTTTTCTCCATGCTCCTCTCAGCGAAACTGTTATTATTTGGACACCTGAAGGTTTGCTCAGGAAATCACCCTATCTCAAACTCAAAAAACTGTTATATGGTCTCAAACAGTCTCCAAAGAATTGTTACAAAACACTGACCTTTTGGATCAAAGCTCAAGGATTCCAGGAATCAAGCAGCAACCCCTGCCTATATATCAATATTGACTCGAAAGAGATTCTCTACTTCCACGTAGATGATCTTATTCATGTGGGAAGGAACAACACTTTCAAAGTTAATTTTCTGGAGAGGTTCAAAAACTCTTCTTGCCACCCGCCGAATACAATCCTTGGGATGCTGATGGAAGTAGACAACAATCAAATTCTACTCAGTCAACCTAACCACATCAAGCGAGGTCTAGAAGAATTGGGCCTCTCAGACTTTAAAGACACCCACTCCCCACTCACTCAAAATCTCCACCTGGAACCAGCCACCAATGAAGATCACAAGGAGTTTACAAAACTTAATGTTAACTTTTGTTCAGTTACTGGACTTCTTAATCATCTTGCTCAATATACTCTTCCCGACATTGCGTACGCGGTTTTGAATCATGCTAGATTTAATACCAAGCCTGGCATGTCTCATTGGAGAGAAGCTCATAAAGTCTGGAAATATCTCATGACCACTAAGAATCTCAAGCTAATCCTCAACTACAATTCCAAAGAAGAGATAATCTCTAGTTACAGTGATGCGACATGGGGAGACGACCCGTCCTTGAGAAAGTCTCAAACAGGTTTTATCATTTTCCATTACGGTAGCCCCATAGTCTGGAACTCTTCAAGACAAAGAAATGTTACTTACTCCTCAACAGAATCTGAGCTTAATGCTCTTCTCAATTGCTTTCTCGAACTAAAGTGGGTCACTCACTTAATGAGTGAAATCTATCAATCTCCAATAATCAAACCAACTATCTTCATTGATAACAAAGGATTAGACAATAAGATCAAACAATTTGGGTCCCACTCTAAATCACGTCACATCAATATCAAAACAAAGGGACTAAGAGAAAACTATAAACAGTCTGAATACAACCTGTCACTCATCTCCACGGACAAGATGGTTGCTGACTCTTTGACAAAGGCCTCCAGCCGCAGCTCGCTCCAACTTCTCCAAAAATCCATTTTTGCCAGTCATTAATTAGCTAACTCTCATCTTCTCTACTCTCTCTTTTGTCCTACCAGTCACGAGGGGTGTTGAGATCTCAACAGATTCCCGCACTGTGAGGAGACCCCCGGGGGGCTCTGGGGACGTTTTCTATTTCTTTTCTTGTTCTCTCTGTCTTTTTCGTTGTGTCTTGGCTTTTCTTTTTTCCATGATTCTCCGGTCTCCTTCTTTCCTCACGTTTACTTCTCTTTCATCTTGTCTTGTCTGCTCTTCCTGAAACATCCGCTCATACGCCGCCATTTCTCCTCGTCAAATCTATTCTCGCCCTCATCCTTCTCCTTGTCGAATCTCCTCTCTTCAATCTTATCTCAGTCCTTCTCCTCGTTGAATCTCCTCTCATCAATCTGATCTCAGCCTTAGTCACGATCTCTGCCCGGTAAGACAACCCAACATCAATCACTCATCTACCAAGAGAATCTGATGATACTTCCACAGAACTGCTTCTTATAGTCTATCAATCTACTCTGAACATGTCCTTCTTGTCCTGATTAACTTGACCCTCTATCCTATCGGGCTGTGCTGTTGGTATCTGTTTTCTTTCTTTATTTTCATTCTTCATAGCTATGTTCTTCTCTTTTGAATTATGACTCTAACTCTGAAATACAGTCTGTTGGTTTAGTCCTCAAACTTATCTTGTAATTCTTATCATATAATTCTGTTTCTAAGAAAAAAGGCATCAAATTTATTATGGCTGCTATCTCTTAAATCTTGGATTTTCTATTTCTGTGCGCTGCAGCGTCCACATTCAAAAGACCTTCACTAAATGGATGCTTCAAGAATTCATCCCTTATGAAATTTTGATGCCGCAGCCCTCTGTGGCTTTGTGCCTCAAACCCTCAAAAAAATTTATAACTTTGGAACCATTAGAACACCTTGAAAAATTCAATCATAAAATCAAAAAAAAAAAGAATTCAAATTGCATTTTTTGTTACTTTTCATTGCCTTTTGAATCAATTTTTTTTTTTTTATTAAAAATATTCAAAGGTTAAAAATTAAATCACAGAGCTTTCAAATATTTTTTTGGGATTTTTTGGATTTATTCTTGGGCTCCAACAAATGAATCAAATGTAAAAACACTTCAAAATAACACATCCTTTTCAATTTTTTGTTTTCACATCTGGAATTAAATTTTTATAAATGTATTTTTTAAAGCAAATAGAAAAACATTCATAGATTGAACTTAAAACCTTTCTTACTAATAATCACAAGTTTTACCTTACAAAATATTTATTGCAGTGAAATAATTGGAAACAAAGGGTGGTCTGCATTTTTCATCCTGCTTTTTTCATCTTTTAATACATAAAAATAACAAATATTGATAAAAAAATTATTGAAATACCATTGTTTATTACTATTCAAATATTGTCACCAGCAGAAAAATTGAGGCACATGCTAGGATGTGCCCCCCTTTAATGTTGGTATTAGTGAAATAAATAACTCTTGTATAACTGGAGGTTAAGCATAAAATATCTCCAAAATAAAAACAGGTAACTGCTTCCCAAAAAAATAAAAATTAGTTTGATTTCTGATACAATGCACATGTTTCTTTCATAAAGAGACTTTGAAAAGATCCAGGGCGGCAGTAAATAACAGAATAAGGAAGACTAGTACCAGGAGGGGGATCCACAATTGATTGAGCTAAGAGATTCAGCAGAAATGATTGAGGATTCCAAGGGGGGTAAAAACCAAGGGAAAATTCAAAATAAGTCAGGATTTTACTAGTAGAAGGGGAGATCCAGAAAGAATTGGACTGGAATTAAAGGTACGGAGCAAGAATGATTCATTTAATAAGGAAAGGAGGATAAAGATGAAGACAATGAGAGTTATGGTTTATATACTTCTAGATACAAAAGTTTAATCTCCTAATTTTAAAATATTTTTAAAATATTAAAATAAATGATAAGAACATAATATTTATGTGAATAAGATCAACCAAATATTTCACAAGTGAGACAGAATCCCCCAATGAAGAATATGTGTACTCCTGAACACCTTTAAAAAATGAAGTAGGTTGAGAAAAATATTAAAACTAAGAGATTGTAGTATGCTCATGTAGAAAGGTACTGCAGTCACACATGATACTAGATCCTGGGGGTGTAGATTGAGTTGATTTGATGACTGGGATGTTGCCATCAAATGTTTGTTGCAATTCAGAGGAGATTGAATTTATTTTGAATTAATATTACTGTACTCCCACTACCGCTCCCAATCCCACTGCTAAAAAAATATTGTTTCAATAAGCTGATGGGCTCATCAGATTATGTTCAGACAATAATGCCAGCCCTGCCAACCATAAAGCTATAAAAATAAATTGAACAAGTGTATGAAACATCTTTCAAATAAAAGTCCAGATACCAATTGGAGCACAGAAATCATTCAAAATAGATTGTAAAGAGATTGTGGATCAATCCTAGGGGGTCTATAAATAGTATGAAGAGGGTGAAAGAGCCAATGGAGAATTTGAAGCAATGGAAGACCTAGAGGCCATACCTGAACCAGGGGCAACAAAACTCAATGAATAACCAACATCCAGGTTCTGATTGGTAATAAAACAACAAAAGGATCTGTTGCAAAGTGAGAGAAGAGAGGCACAAGTGAAGTTACTTGTGTTTCTAAGAAAAATTCCACTTCAAGTGCTAAAGTGGCACCAAATTCCTATAATACCCACGCTGGGGTCTTGAATGCATATAGTGTGACCCAGACCTTTTCCTGAAGGTATGGGGGAAATTTCTGTCTCAATTCTAAAACTTGTGGAGAATAAATTCATTTCAGTAATCTTTTTAACAACACCAAATCCCATATTTTCAACATGGATAACTCTATCAACCCAGGATTGTAACTATATCTTAAAGGGGCTGAATATAAATTTCCACAATTTAAAACAACTTGAATCTTTATTCCCCCTTCCCCAAGAGCAACACTTCCATTTTTTTTAATTATATATACCTGTAAAAAAGTCAAGAGAGATTTTTTTAAAAGTTATAGGTGCAAAATAAAACAACCAAATTCTACTAATAACGTATTACAGACCATTCACCAGTTGGAGAAAAAAATGACAAAGGCTTTTGGAAGGGGGGTGTCAGCTTGCTACTATTGCAGAGCAAGCTGCAAAAAAACAGAAATAACATAAAAATAATAATAATAAAATTAACCTATGAAGGAGTAGAAAAACCATGAATATTATTGTAAAAATAGATTCTCCACCCAAAATTAGGTAGGGTTACTCACTGACACCACCCTTGAAATCCAACTCCTTATATTTTTAAATGATTAAGGAAAGAAAAACCAAAATTCCACGGCACCACCATTGACTTTTTGGCCAAATAAATATTTCACACGTATTGTCATGTATAGGTTTCACACCTAAAATTCAGTCAGAATTGAGATTTTGTGCATATTTTAGGAGTTACAGATGGAAATGTGTTATGTCACAATTCCTGCACGCAGCCGCCGCAGCAAATGCACCCGCGCGCTGCTGAGCTACAGCTCTGTCACTCGTTCAAAGCCGTGTACGCAGCCCCGGGCCTCTGACAAGTACACAGCGGCAGGACTACAGGTTGACAAAGTGACAGGCAGCCTGAGAAACCTGGGTACCGCGTAAACATGCTACAACCTACATGGGAACATTCTACATATGTAATAAATGTTCCCCTGGATATTAGATAGTCTAAAAATACATAAAATTATATGAAAATACTTAAATAACCTTTATACTTTTTTTTTATTACATATAATTCAAAGTACCAAAAATGTCAAAAATAAGATAATGACTACTTCTAAAAATATATTAAAATACTTTAATATACTATTATGAGAATTTCTAGACATCACAAATTTTGTGAAATACTAAGAAGACTTATGATTGAAAAATATCACATTAATACCCATGACTTATATTTTTAAGTAATTATTTTAGTAAATTGACTTAATTTCAAAAATAAGGAGTAAAATAAACATCATGACTTTACTCCAACTATTTAATACATAATGAGAACTCACCTGACATAAGAATATTTGTAGGAATTTCTTTTAAAATAATTACTAACTTACTGGGAACATTTACTATTGATAATTAATTAAATAATAAATAAAAAGGACATATTAGTGTTATTCACACGTCCAAACATCAATTATAAAGTAGAATAATTCCCATACCTTGTGAAATTAGATGCTAACATGTTACAGCACCAAGAACACGTGACACGCTACCACTGGTTACCCTGCTAGCCTCAGTGTCCGTCCCTTTGAGCCCCTGTACCCCTCAGAAGGACAATATTGGGACTCCAAAAGCTATAAATAAAGAGCTCTTTTGAAGATATTGATGGGAAGAGACCCAGTTATATTTATATCCAGAAACCGTGCCAAGTTAATCAAGTACTTATAAGAGATAAGTAAGTGATTTATGGCTAAGTCTGATCAATAATATCTGTCCTCAACATCTTCTTTTATCAATTCAAGCTGCTGAACAACCTTATAACCCCAGTATACAGGTTTAACCCATCAGTGCACATCTCAAACAGATACCCAAAGGATTTAAAATATACCAGTGAGTTTTATTATCCTTTCTCTGTCGTGTCAGCTTGGCTACAAGGCCCTGCCACTCCACCGTGTATTTTATATACATATTATCTTTGGGTAAAATATCCTTTAAACTAAAGAGCCCAAATTTACCAGGACTGCATTTTTTCATACTGAAATCCCTGAAGAGAGGTGTTAAAGATCCCCAATATAATTGTGGCCCCTCTATAAAAATATTTAATAATCAATTAATTCATATTGAATTAAAACAATAAACCATAACCAAACCACTTAACCTTGCAACAAGCTTAATACAAATATTTTATGGATTTTTGCTGCATTTATTAAATAATATATTTATTATTTTTTCTATCACCTCTGGTAGCTAAAGGATAGCAAGGTTCTTGGCATACAGGATGCTGAAATGTAGAATGTTCCCGTGTGGGTTGTAGCATGTTTACGCGGTACCTAAGCCTCTCAGGCAGCCTTTCACTCTTTCAACCCATAGTCCCGCGGCTTTGTACTTGTCAAAGGCCCGGGGCTGCGTACACAACCTTGACGGAGTGTCAGGGCTGTATCTCAGCCGCGCGTGGATGCATTGGCTGCCGCGGCTGTGTGCAGGAATTGTGACAAAACACATTTCCGCCCGTAACTCCTAAAATATACACAAAAACTCAATTCTTACTGCATTTTAGGGGTGAAACCTATACGTGACTATACGTGTGAAATATTTAATTGGCCAAAAAGTTCAATAGTGGTGCCGTGGTATTTTGGTCTTTCTTTCCTTGATTATTTAAAAATATAAGGAGTTGGATTTCAAGGGTGGGGTCAGTGAGTGACCCTACCTAAATTTGGGTGGATAATCCATTTCTTTAATAATATTCATGGTTTTCCTACTCCTTCTCAGGTTAACTATATTATTGTAATTTTTATGTTATTTTTGTTACTTTTGCAGCTTGCTCTGCAATAGTAGCAAGCTGACAGGTGGAATGAGGAGCTTTAGTAGATAAGGAAGTAGAAAGAGGAGTTAAATCACCCTTTTGATTAGATAAGATAATGTAGGATGGGCCTGGTGAAACAGCTCTGCAAATTGGGTGGATATTTTCTTGAGCCATTGTGAAACATGATTTTGTGTTCAAAAAATGAAGTCAAGAAAGAATTTGATACCTCAGAAAGAAATAGAGCATAAATTTAATGCAAATAGGTTATTCAGCGACTTGAGATAAGAAAGAGAGTTTTTCTTGGAGGATTTATTGAGGTGTGCTGATCAGTTGAATTTTTGAGGTGAAAAATTGATAATTTTTGAAGGCCATTGTTGAGGAGATGAATGGTTGAATTTTTGATGGAAGACATGAATTTAGGAGGATTTATTTGGCACTTTTGGAGTGTTCAGTTATTTCTATTGAGGTGCAGTGGTGGATGATGGGTGATGTGTGGTTTTGTGATGAGTGGGGTGGAGAGAGGTGGAGAGAAGTGGTATGGTTTGGAATGGAGTGGTTTTGTTTGGTGTGGTGTGATGTGATGTGGTTTGGTGTGGTGCAATTTGGTTTCCAGTGGTTTGGTGTGGTGTGGTGTGGTTTGGTGTGGTGTGGTGTGGTGTGGTGTGGTGTGGTGTGGTGTGGTGTGGTGTGGTGTGGTGTGGTGTGGTGTGGTGTGGTGTGGTGTGGTGTGGTGTGGTGTGGTGTGGTGTGGTGTGGTGTGGTGTGGTGTGGTGTGGTGTGGTGTGGTGTGGTGTGGTGTGGTGTGGTGTGGTGTGGTGTGGTGTGGTGTGGTGTGGTGTGGTGTGGTGTGGTGTGGTGTGGTGTGGTGTGGTGTGGTGTGGTGTGGTGTGGTGTGGTGTGGTGTGGTGTGGTGTGGTGTGGTGTGGTGTGGTGTGGTGTGGTGTGGTGTGGTGTGGTGTGGTGTGGTGTGGTGTGGTGTGGTGTGGTGTGGTGTGGTGTGGTGTGGTGTGGTGTGGTGTGGTGTGGTGTGGTGTGGTGTGGTGTGGTGTGGTGTGGTGTGGTAGAGGTGGGGTGGTGTGGTGATGGTGATGGTTTATAAGATTATTGAATAGCTCCAAGATGGGAGGAAAGCCCTCAAAAAAATTCAAATTCATATGAAATTTATGCATGCCAAAGGGCTCAAAAAAGAGGCCAACAACCCAGAATTGGTTTATTGTGATGCCTTTTTGGTTTGGTTTTTTAGCAACAAATTGTTCCTCAAAAATTACCAAAAAAATATTTTTTGAAGGAATTCAAGGAGTTATTCCAACCTGAAGCTTCAAGTATTTCAAATAATAATTAATTTTTTGAACAAAAAAGAACAAAAAATGGATAAATAAAGACAGAAAACCCCTTTTGTTTAAAAGTTTGTTCACTGTGATAAATGATTTTAGGGTCAAAAAATGTGATAAGCGGTCTGATAACTTTTTGGTTCTATTTTTGGATGCTTTTCTAAATTTCTGTTAGAAAAATCACAGAAAATTGGATTCAAGATTTGGAACAGTAAAATTGAAAAGGATGGGTTATTCAAAATTGGATTCAATTTTTGGAGGCAATGAATAAATCCAAAAGATTCCAAAAAAATAGTGCAAAGCTCTTTAATTGGTTTTTCAAATTTCCAAGAATTCAAATGATTTAAAAAATCAATTTAAAAGGCAAATAGTGCAAAAAAATTCACTGATAAATCTGTTTTTTATTTTTCATTTTATTTTTTGATTCAATTTTTACAGTCTTTTAATGCATCTATAATTATAATCAGAGTTTTTTATTGAATTTTTTAGACACCAAGCTAGAGGGCTGCTGCTTTGAATCTCAAAGAAATCAATTCTTCAAATTTCTATGCAATAAAGGTATTTTCCATGTGGGAGTAATAATCTGGATAAATATGAAATCCATGACTCAAAGGATAGAACCCAGGAGAAAAATATTGCCCTTACTAAAATTAAGCCTTCTGGCATGTTTTCCCACTCTTCAGGAAGGCATGTAAAAACTGAAAATTCAAACCAATAAAAAAAAGTCCTGAATTTAGAGAATTAAGGTTTGGAAAACCCTTTAGGGTTTACAAGAGTGTATGGGGTGGGATAATATTAATTTTAAGGATGTTATGGCCCCTCCCCCCAAGGAATTTTAACATTAATTGAGGCCATGGGAGACTAAAATAAGGCCTCCAGACCCCCTTTGGGCTCTGTAAGGGGTAGGAAATTTTGGATACTTCAATGATGGACACCAATTGATTTCATATAATATTTAAGAATGCAATAAATACCAATTTTTGAAAGCAATTCAAATCTGCAATAAAATTTTGAAACAAAATCTCATCAGGTCTGAGAAAAATAAGAAAAACAATGAAAATCCATTTTCTTCAAACACAATGGAATATTCCAGCGGAATATGGATACCTTTTTACCAAAATTAAAAAAATGAAAAATTCTATATTCATGTATTTGTTTATGCCCATGCATTAATTTTCAAATTTTTGAAAAATATATAATAAGCTAGAAAAATTAGTATAAAATGTTGGTATAAATCTCCCTGTTTCATGTTATTTTGTTTTTCCTTTTTACGTACCTACTCTTCTTCCATCTGACTTCTTTTTCCATCCTCTATCCTTCCATCTATATCAGTCTCAGATAAGTTTTGGCTAGTAATAACTTCTATACATCTCACTGTCTAATGCAGGTTCTCATCCTCATTTTACTTGTCACCTCTCACCTTTCACTGTCTCCTGTCACATGTAATCATGCTGAAACTACCTGAGGACAGAACTTGAGGCAGATGGAAAGACTCTTTCCTCATCCTTCCATCTACTTCTCACTCTGCACATCCTCAGGTAAGTAATCTGTCATTTCCTTTATCATCATTAATTTTTTGTGCTCATCCAAAATAATGATCCTTCCATCTGCTTCTGACTCTGCATATTGTCAGAGCTCCAACAGGTTTTGAGGCCAGAGATGCTCTTCTCTTCAAAATAATTTCAGGAAGAATCCCCCATGTTGATTGTTTCATAAATTATCAATCAAAAACAACAAAGCAATGGACAATACACAGGCTTTTCATCCAGTGCTTAAGAAACCATTCATCAGTCCTCTAAAATCCCCAGTGTCCAAATCAAACTACCTTAATTTCTTTGAATCCATCTTTTGGCCCATGTTTTCAATACCTGATCAACAGCAAAACAGCCAAACCACATCAAGACACCTGGAATAGAGACAACTTTTCCATCTTCTCAGTCATTTCAAGATTGCTAAAACCATCAAAATTCCAATATATTAGAAAACAAAAAGAAAGTTCCCTTGGAAAGTGGAACCAACTAAAATAGGCACATCAGGACAAATTTCCAGGCAGGAGAATTTACAGGCTTAGAAAACAGTTACTCAAAAAATTAAAGAACAAAGATATGTCTTCTCATCTATCAGAAATTATATATTATGTCAAAAAATTCTTTTCTATCATCAAACCCAAAAAAACCCTAAATACCAAGAACCTTCAATGCACAGCTATCCTCCTATTGTTACCAGACAATTGGCTTGGTTGCCTATCAATTATAATGAACAAGGAATCTGTTACTTCCTCAAAAGTATTTGCAGCCCTCAAAAAAGAACACTTGAGAAGACAGAAAAGAAGAAAAGAAAAAGCATATGGCTTCACCAAAACACAACAGTTTCAAGGAAAGAACGGAAAGAAAGACAAAAATTACCATGGAACATTGAGAAACTACTAATTTAGCAAATGACTGCAATACCAAGGGAAACTCCTTCTTGAGATTTCTGGAGGTGTTAGAGGATTTGGATTCCACAAAGAGAAACTCAAGGAAGACAAAGAAACAACACCGTGGTGCTAAAATTTCAAATGAAAACCCAAGCAAAGTCTCAGACAGGGAGTCTGATGACAAAGACTCTGAAAATTTATTGGACTCACAGAATTTTTTCCACACAGAATTGGCCATCTGCAATCTTGTGAATTTGAACCACTCAAAAGACTTCAATCTTCACTCTGGGTGCTTGATCCTCATTTCCCAAAATGCATAACAGGTCAGAAATCAAAAACATATCAAAACATGCATCCCACTTGCCAATGGTTCTTTTATCTTGTCTGTCAAAGCAGGGAATCTTAATCTTCCTCCTTGGAATTTCAAATTTCTTCTAGTACTGTCTCTCCACAAACCTCTTCTCTCCATATCAGCTCTGTGCAACAAGGGGATTGCCATAATCTTCACTAAAAGTGGATGTGAGATACAAAAAAGATACCATTTCCCTTCCCAAAATCAACCTATTTCCACTGGATACAGAAAAGGAAACCTCTACTATCTTCCAGACAGAAAAGTAATTCAAGCCACTCTGGTTTCTCCCAATTTCCCACAGTCCACCAAAAACAGTCTCTTTGGATATAATGCAGGCTTTCCCATCTCAACCTCTAATCATTGAAGAAACTCCTACAGCTCCAGGGAATCTCAAGTCATCCACTCAACATATTAGAAATTCATCATTTTCAGACATGCATCAAATCAAAAATGAAAAAACCCCTTTTGATTCCAGATTAATTTATAGATCTGCCAGACCAGGTCAAAATATACACCCATATTTCTGTAGCTTTAAAACCACCTCTAGAGAAGGATACTTCTTTTTCATTACCTTCATTGAAAACTGCTTAAAAGCAAATTTTTCCTACCCCATGATATTAAAATCTGATTATTTTCATTGTGTCAAACTTTTCATTCCATTCTTCAAAAATCAATACCAAGCCAAAATTTTCCCCTTTGAACCAACAATGGAGGCAAGTATGAAAAAAATTTCATGAAAAATTACCATTCCCTCAAAGGAATCTTGCACAAACCTGGAACACCCCATTCTCCGCAGCTGAAAAGAGTTTCCAAGCAGTCAAATAAAACCATTAACAACATGATTAGATGCTTTCTCAGCTTGGAAAAACCTCCACCATCATTTTTGACAGATGCTCTCCGTCACTCCCTATTTTCACCCAATTCTTTCCCTTGCAGGACACCACAAGGTGTTGTGTTTCCAAACTCTATCCTGTCTGCAAGCAAATTCAATGTGTTGGATCTCCACCCCTTTGGATGTCTTTCTTGGTATAAGGTACCAGAGCCCAACCTGAAAAAGCTTGGAAACAAGGGCAGTTTGTCTATTATCCTTTCCTACCTCAACCATGGCAAAAATTACAGGGTCATGGGCCTTTACACATGCAAGGTCATAAAATCAAGGGAGGTCATCTTCCACAACCAGATTTTCCCCTACAATCAGAACACTGTTGACAAGATCATTTCAAAACAATCTTTGACCATCCCCCAAACCCCAGTTGACACCACTCTCTCTCCAACCCATCAAAACCCATCTACCTCTGACCATGCAAGAAATTTTGGATTTTCTCCAACTACATCCGCCCCCTTGCTCCCTTCCCCTGGATAATCCTAGATTTCCATCTCCCTGTCCTCCTAAAATCTTTTCCCTGCCCCCCAATCAGCCACCAGGGCCAGATTGGGGTCTCTGGCAAGCCAGTGACTCTATGTCACCATCCATTCCCATTTTCCAACCCATTGACTCCCTTTACTGGAAACTTCTATTCACCAATGAAGTATCTTGACTTCACCAAAGTTTACATTGAAAAAAAAAATAGAATTCAAATGTAATTCACCATGATGGAAAATGAATGTCACTGGTCATTCCTAAATGCAGAAACTACAATTCACTTGATCTTACACATTAATGAAACTGAAACTAACTTGGCATTCACCTTGGAAGTAATGATATATAAAACATATCAAATCAAAAGATTGTTTACTGGAATTCCCCACCCATAAAACCAGTAATCAAAAATTCTAACAAATGGTGACAAGTGAATTCCAATGAATCTTGATATTGTTTGAATTTTTTTAAAAAAATAGGGCGTATCAGAGTTAGCAAACCCGGCATTAGAAACCTGCCATTTTTTTTGACCAAAACCTCCATTTTTAATGGTGGGTTTCTGAAATACACATACCCCCTAACTGGTGTATTTTGAAATGGCGGATTTCATGAAAATGATGGATTTCAAACATCAAAACCGCCATTAAACCCACCTTTTATGCATCATCATCCATCCACCATCCATCCACATGCAAAGTACCCATCCACCCCTCCACCTCAGCAAATCCATCCCAATCCCATCTTCATCGCTTCACACACACCTCATCCCCTTTTTATGTACCACTAATTCTTCTCCCACAACCCTCTAAATGTTATACATGATTTGAATCCCTTCTTGATCCTCACCCCAAGAGGAGAATTTGCCTGGGAGGGAACAAGATGGGAGGAGATAATTTGAGAAACATACAGAGTGTTGAGTTAAGTGTTGGATTTCATATTACCAATAACCAGAAGACTACAAGTTAAAGCATCAGAGACATGAAGAAAAGGCTTAGGGCAAGAAAAATAGAAAAGAAAGAAGGAATGAGAGAAGAATACCAATGGTCTGAATATCTTCAGGACAGAGAAGAATGGAAGAGCAGATGGAGGACAGATGAGTCACAGCAATGCAGACAGAGGACTACAGCCAATGGTTCTGAGGAGATCAGACTTTTTCAAACTTGTATGGTCTTGAGGAGGAGACTCTTACCAGGCAACAATTCTGATAGAGAGAGACTTGATTGAAGAGGTGACGTTGCAAATTCTTGAGGAGGCTAAGAGTTTGAGTTGAGACAAGATTGGAGATTGGAGGGTGAAGTTGAGTTGAGTTTGGGTAGGTGAGATAGTGTGAATAGAAACAGAATATAATAAATGGAAACAGACTGAAAAATAGAAAGCAGAATAGAATAAGAAAATAACAATAATAAAAAAGAAGAAGAAAGACCAAGAAATCAAGAGTCTCTCCCCCCTGGGGGAGGGGAGTTATTTCCCAGGGCAGAGTTTTCACAATTTTCCTTGAAGAGTGCGCGCACCGCCTGCTTGAGAGTTTGAAGCAGAAGGGAGCTAGCAGTGAATTTATTCTTAATATTCTTAACACCCCGCGTGACTGGTAAGGGGGCTAATCCAAAAGGTCTTTTGGGGTGGAGAATACCATCTTCTGGAGGAGTTCTAAAGAGCTTAGAGAGGAGGCCTTCGTGAGGGATTCTGCAATCATAGTTTGGCCGGGAATAAGGGTGAGGTCAAACTCCTGATTTGCAAAATCCTCATGCAGTCCTTTTGTTTTTATTTCTATGTGTCTTGATTTGGAATGGGACCCAAATTTCTTGATCTTATTGTCAAGTCCCTTATTTTCAATGTATAGAGAAGGTTTCAATTCCGGAGCGTGCGTAATTTCACCAACAAGATGTTTCACCCATTTGAGTTCCAGGTAGCAGTTGAGTAACGCATTTAATTTGGATTCCGTGGAGGAGTAAGTGATATTTTGCTGCCTAGTAGAGTTCCAGATGACCAGGCTTCCATGATGAAAGATTATGTACCCCGTTTGAGACTTGCGGAAAGTGAGATTGTCTCCCCATGTAGCTTCACTAAAGCTCAAGAGCGCATCTTGATTTGGATTGTATTTAATAGGAAGCTTGAAATCTTGAGTCGTCTTGAGATACTTCCACAACTTTCAAAACTCTCTCCAGTGGTTCATACCAAGTTTAGCGTTAAATCTAGCCAGACTCAAAACTGAGAACAAGATGTCTGGCTGAGTATATTGTGATAGATGGTTGAGCAGTCCTATAGCAGATTGATAATTGATATTTAGTTGGCAGAATTGAGAGTGATCATCATCTGAGGCGGGCTTGAGGTGAAGGTTTGGAGTTAGTGGGGATTGTACTTCCTTGCACAATAGTAGGCCTAGTTCTTCAAGACCGCAGGTTATGTGATTAGTTTGACTTAAGAGAACTCTGTTGTCTTTGAAATCCATGAGCATTCCAAGTATTGTGTTAGGCGGATGACAGGACAAATTCTTGAATCAATCCAGAAAGTTAGATTTGAAGACATTAGAATTACCCACATGTATCAGATCATCTACGTGGAATTAGACGATCTCCTTTGTTTTGCTGTTAATGTAAAGACATGGGTCACTGGTTGACTCTTGAAAGTCTTGGGATTTGATCCAGGCTGTTAAGGTCTTGTACCAATTCTTGGGGGACTGCTTTAGCCCATATAGCGATTTCTTTAACTTCAGTTATGGTGATTTTCAATTAGATCCTTCCGGAGTTCTTATGATGACAGTTTCCTCTAGGGGCGCATGTAAGAATGCACCCTTGACGTCAAATTGAGTAAATTTCATCCTTTCCTTTAAGCCATATAGGAGAGCCAATCAAAGCAAGCCAATCTTCCCAGTTGGTGCCCAAGTTTTGTTATAGTCGACTCCTTGAACTTGATTGAAGCCTTGAACACAAAGCTGGGCTTTGTATTTGGCTGGTTTGCCATGGCAGTTCTCCTTAAATTTAAAGACCCACGTAGTGTTAAGAATGTTATCAGGTGTTCTGTAATATTCTTCCCATACTTCTTTCAATTCTATAGATTCCAATTTGTCCTCCAAGGCCTTTTTCCACTTTGGCCATTCAGGACATTTCCACGCGGCTTTGTAGGACGGCGGCTCATAGTAATGATGGAAACCGTATTGCTGAGGCTTCCTAACCTTGCGTCTAGGTCTTTGAGATATGGATTGAACGACAGGTTCTGGAGGCATCAATTGAGTTGGAGATGGAGAGCTTATGCGATTGACTTCTTTTTGTTCTGATTCTGTATTGGATTTGGTAAGATTGTTATGAGAGTCTCAAAATTCATATTGTTTATCTGCTGAGTAGAAGTCGGATTTGTTTGCTTCTGAGCTTTCTTGAGAGAATATATTGAGGCCCGGTGTTTTGAGGAGGGGAAATTCAGAAAGATGATTCTTGAGGAACTGAACATGTTTGGCTTCACAAATAGCACCAGATGAGCTTAAAACAAGATAAGAATGAAAAGTGGGATTGAACCCAACTAAGATTCCTTCTAGCCCTTTCTCATAAAAATTTCTCCCTCTTTGCAAACAGTTTCTCAGATAGATGACAGATGATCCTAAAGGTTTCAAATAGTTAGTAGGGAGTTCCTTTTTGAACATAAGCTCCCAAGGGGATTGGTTATTACCTTCCCTGGGAATTTGATTCAACATGAAGCAGCAGCTTTGAATTACAATATGCCAGTAGTATTTTGGAAACTGCATTGATGAGAATGTAGCTTAAGATGACTCAATGATAGTTTGGTTGGCCCATTCCGCTCAACCATTGTGTTGAGGGTGGTAAGGCTTGGATGTTAGTAGTTTGATGTGTTTTGATCTTGCAAAGTCTGTCAACGTCTTGTTGGTAAATTTGGTCCTTTTTCTGAGAAAATCTCTGTTGGGTAGTAACCCAACCTTTTATACTTGGTCTCGAGAACATTGGTGATGAAGTCCAGGGTTTCCTCTTTAGATAGCAGAGGGAATGCGGCAAGATTTCCGGTGAAGTTGTTGATTAGAGTTAAGACATAACAATGGCCTTCCTTAGATTGAGGGGTGATTGGCCCGACTAGGTCGAGATGGATCCTTTCAAGAGGTTTCAAAGCTAGAGTTGATGTGGACGAGAAAGGTGATTTTGTGATCTTGCTCTTAACACAGCTCTTGCACTGGAATCTATCCAATTCTTCCTTCAGGAAGCGGCCTTTCAGGATGGGCTTGAGGGTTGATATTGACGCGTGTCCGTACATCTTGTTAAATTCAGATAGCGAACTCATTTTGGTGGGGGTCAAATTGGTCAATTGATTCATCAGATTAACAGAGAGATGGTTGCCTGAAATTTGGGGTTTCTCTATAACAAATAAGTTGTACAGTATCAGACCCTTCACAACTGTTTTGCTATCTTGAGTGATAGAGAACCGGTCTTGCTCTTGATAAAGGCTGCATCCTTTTTCCGCCTGAAGTCCCGGGCTGATCAGATTAAAAAATATATCCGGTACGTACATACAGTCCTCAAGAGTTATAACAGATTTGTTCCATTCAAGCCAAACTGTACCCATTCCTTGTATTTTGAGATTTGCGTTGAGTTTGCCTGTCTTAATTTCTTCTGGCTCGTCTTGAAGGTTGATTACGGAGAAATATTTAAGGTTGTTAAATATATGAATATTTTCCCAGGAATCCAAGAGAAGATGTGGATTATTGTTGGCGTTAATCCAGAGAGTAAGTAGAGCATGGTAATTTATGGTTGGTCCTTTCTTAATTCTGTTCTTCCATTCATTTTTCTGTTCTACCCACCATCCTGGCGCGATTTGAGGATGGAGGTGGAAACACAAGGATTCTGGATGAAGTGCGTTTGGGTTGTGTTAGCCTTCCTTACATTGGATTCAAATCTTTTTGTCATCTTTTTCTGTTCTGCTCTTTGTTGTCAGTAGGGTGACATCTGGAGTGGTTTTGACTGTTTTTGATTGTACTTTTTGTTTGTTATTGTATTGAGTTAGGTGGTTAAAAACTACATCTACTGTCAAGGATTTTTCTACATGCATTATTTGTTGCTTGAGGTTCTCTAGGATAGGGGGAAACTTGAATAATACGAGGTATGCTAAGATATCCTTTGGTAACTTGATCCCAAAATTGGCCATACAAGTGAGAGTTTTCTGGATTTCAGTTATAAATCCTTCTATTGCTTGTTCATTGAAGGGAGCATGGAGGAATTGATTGAAGATTTGAGCCCTATTTGCTGTTTCCAATGAGGCAAATAGACGAGTGATCTCCGCCCAGAGCAGCTTAGAAGACAAGATGTTTGTAGTATTGACCACATTTGTGTGAGTGATACTATCAAGCTTGGACAGGATGATTGCATGTATTTCCTGGTCTTGCTTGATTGGTAGTTGGCCTGAGTTTCTGGTTATGACATCTTTAATATACTTGAGGTTGAACAGCATCATCATTTTGTCTCTCCAGATAGAGTAGTTATTGTTGTTTAGGGGAGGAATGGCATTGACCAAAGCTTTAAGAGCGACTTGATGAAAGTAGTTGTTGGCCCCCGCTGGTTCATTCATTTTTGTATAGGTAGAGTTGTCCTTTTGGCTTTTAACCGTGTTGAGTTAAGTGTTGGATTTTTTATGACCAATAACCAGAAGACTACAAGTTAAAGCATCAGAGACATGAGGAACAGGCTTAGGGAAAGAAAAATAGAAAAGAAAGAAGGAATGAGAGAAGAATACCAATGGTCTGACTATCTTCAGGACAGAGAAGAATGGAAGAGCAGATGGAGGACAGATGAGTCACAGCAATGCAGACAGAGGACTACAGCAAATGGTTCTGAGGAGATCAGACTTTGTCAAACTTGTATGGTCTTGAGGAGGAGACTCTTACCAGGCAACAATTCTGATAGAGAGAGACTTGATTGAAGAGGTGACGTCGCAAATTCTTGAGGAGGCTAAGAGTTTGAGTTGAGACAAGATTGGAGATTGGAGGGTGAAGTTGAGTTGAGTTTGGGTAGGTGAGATAGCGTGAATAGAAACAGAATATAATAAATGGAAACAGACTGAAAGATAGAAAGCGGAATAGAATAAGAAAATAACAATAATAAAAAAGAAGAAGAAAGACCAAGAAATCAAGAGTCTCTCCCCCCTGGGGGAGGGGAGTTATTTCCCAGGGCAGAGTGTTCACACTTTTCCTTGAAGAGTGCGCGCACCACCTGCTTGAGAGTTTGAAGCAGAAGGAAGCTAGCAGTGAATTTATTCTTAATATTCTTAACACAGAGACGTGGCAAGAATATGGCTCATCATCCTTCAATTCAACCTTTACCCTCATCATCTCACCCATCAAGATCCTCACTCAATCAAACCTTGACTCATTCAAGTATCTCCCATGGAGCTGACTTTCTTCTTGGATCTCCTCCTTTGTCTCCTTGCCCAGTCCTTGTTCACCCCCATCCCCTTCCTCCTGCTTGACAAGATGCTTTTTGGGTTCCGAGCTCTCCTCCTCCTTCTTAAGTTTCATAATCGCTATCCTTATCTCTTTATCCTCAACCTCAACCTCAACCTCATCCTCAACCTCAACCTCGGTCATTGAATCCACTCAACCCCCCAAGCTCATCCAAGGCTTATATAATCCTTTGCTCAGAAATTGGTTTTGATGCAGGCTTCCAATCTTCAATCCTCCTACGACGACGTCCAAGAAAACAATCCATTCAACCCAATCCCTCGACTTGGACTCCTCACACTTCACAAGACCCTCAAACCATGTCCAACAATGACCAACCACCACCATCCCCATTGTCTCAATCAGTCTCCAAAGCCTCAAGGTCTCCTCTCCCTCAACCCAATACTAATCCTCCAAGCAACTTACACAAAGACGCCACTACTTAAAAGCATGACGAGTTAGACAGTTCTACTACCTACAAATCCCAATCCCGTCACATCAATTGTTGTTCGGTTTGTCACGCCAGCGAGGATAGGATGACAGCCAACTTGGAAGACATGAAGCGTGAGCTCAATCAAACTGATAGTATGCTCCAAACTTCCAAACAAACCCAAGATGCCAATGATGACCTTGATCATGAACTTGACAAACTGAATTATCGCATCAAGCGGATTCAGGATGAAATCGAGTTCATCTCCCGGTCTGGCCAACAGTCGGAAGCTAACAATCAAGAGCAAAGAAAACTAGAGCGTGAACTACTTTGTCTGCGTCACGAAGATCTACCTGAGCTGGAAAACAGGATTGACAGACGTGACCAAGAGCGACGGAAGGAGTCTCAGGCCTATGCTAGGCAGCGTGACCTTTGAAACAATCGCCATTGCTTCGGGTCTGACCAAGATAGCGATTCAAATGATGACGACCATCAACGGGATAGTTACCCTGAATGCGGTTACCTCAGAGGCAGCTATGATCGCAATCTTCCCTCTTGTGCCTCTGATTGCGGGTTGAGAGACAATCCTTCCAGGAGCTCATATCGAGATAAACCGTCTAGAGCCTCCGTCCGAGAGCTCCGTAGTGAAAAAGATGATCGCGATGAGGATAACAAGCGTTCCCCATCTTCCCCACCCACCAGTTTCACCAAATCACCACCACCTGCAACGTCGGCACCAACCAAAACCATGACAGCCAAAGAAAAGAAAGCCTTCATTCAAGCTGAAGCTCAGCGTAGGATTCAAGAAAGACTGTGATCCCTCAGCATAGGTGGTGGATCTTCCTCAATCAAACGATGGATTCCATTCTGTATGACCTCATCTCACCATGATCTGACCCTGATGGAACATAACTAAAACTGCTTCTCTAACCTTTACTCTGCAACAGACCCCTATGCCATCATCACCATGACCTCCTAGCGCCCAGCCGCCAAGGCAGCTGCTGAAAAGAAACACCAGCGAGTAGGAGCTGTGAGGGAGCAAGTCTTGGGACAGAGGAGCGAGCACGAGCAACAAGGAAGAAGAATAATACCTGTTGGGAGGTATGCGATGGAGACAAGCGACAAGAGTTGTGAGGAAAAGGGAAAACAGGATGTACAACTGTGACAAGATAAGGCTAAGTACAGGCTTCTCGAGTTAACCTAATCTGAGTAGATGCGCAAGGTTTGAGGTTTAGGTTGAGGACTACGTCGCTAGTCGGTCCGTCGGCAGTTGTGGCTCTGTCTATTCCAACAGCTGCAACTCAGCCTAAAATCATCCAGCCGGGTCAACTCACCCTACTCTGGTCAACCAAGTAAGCACTCTCTTGACTCTCCAACTTAGGTATCTCTGGGGGGTGATGAGCATGATCAAAGTCTTGCAGTCACCTAATCAATCAATGATTGATATTTGATTGAACAATCATCATCCCATTAGCATCTCAACCTTCAGATCTGAGGATCATTGATCATTTCACAAATCAGAAAGGAGGCAGAAGCGGATAGATAAGGTCATTGATCCTTGCACACAAACAGAATGCACCAATTGGATGGAATGAAGTTTCATGGGACTTTTTACAAGCATTCTTACAAACAATTTGGGAATCAATCTACTCTCATCTTTTTCAGGATGTAGGAATTGATTGATTCTGTTTGTAAGGATATCAGATGAAAATTAAATGGATTACAGTAAGGATGGTGAGGATAATCACTAATTTTGAACTTGATCAACTTGGGCCTATCACACCCTATGCAAACAGAATCACTTGGTGTACATACAGCATATTTGAATATTATATGTATCTAGAACCAGTGTGGGAGGAAAGCTTTGGGAGTTTTTTTCAATTTTGGGATAAGCTGATTGACTGAGTAATCCATCCTATCTAACATTACCCCATGATCATCAGATCTAAGGGATCTCAAGTCTTTCAATGAGACTCTGAGCAAGAATGATATAGTCTTGATCATGGGTCATGATTTCTCCCATATACTCTTGAGGAGGAACAAAGCTCTGTATTTGAAAATTGAGTATGAAGATCACATGGTATCCCAATCACCTCACATACACACTTACTTGGAAAGAAGGATCAAATGGAAATAGGTAGAAGGAAGAGAAGGGTACTAAGGTCAAGATTATCTTGAAAGAAGGATGAAAAAGAGCATGAACTACAGAGTGGCTTAAAAGATTGAAGATGAGGAGAATGGTAATGAGGATGAATTGATGTAGTCATAGTAGTTGGGGCAGGAGGTGGTGTGAGTGGTTGATGATGATGAGGAGGAAGTGGAAGCAAGAGATGGATGGTGTGTTGCAAATTTCTGGAGCCAATGGAAAGTAATATAAAGAGCTTGTTGTCAATGAGGAGATTTGAAGGATAAGGAGGTGGAGATGATAGTTTGAGAATCAGCTTGACAGTCATTTGAGGAATCTTACTTGTTTTTGTTTCAACATGTTGGTTGCTGATGAAAGTGATAAAGTGTGAGGATAGTGATGAAGTAATGAGGATAGCAATGAAGTGATAAGGATAGCAATGAAGTGATGAGGATAGCAATGAAGTGATGAGGATAGCGATGAAGTGATGAGGATAGAAATGAAGTGATGAGGATAGCAATGAAGAAATGAGGATAGCAATGAGGTGATGAAGGGAAATGAATCAAACTTTTTTTGGATGAGGTTGGAGGCAGAATTTTTCTGAGGTTGGGGGTTGAAAACAAGGGTGATGATGTGCAATGATGGGTTGAGTCAGTGGAACCCTTTAAATACTTTATTTGAAAAAACCCATTTATTTTCAGGTAACTCTGACACATCTGATGTGAAATAAGTGAGTTTTTTTGATTTTTAATGGCAGGTTTTAAATGGCCAAATTGGTTTGAAACCCACCATTAAGTAAATGGTGGGTTTGCTTAACTCTGATACTCCCTAATAAGCACACAGCTGAATTCCAATGAGCTTTGAGATCTAGGAATCCAACTGTAATGTTTCACCAATGCATTCAAATTGCCGTTTTTCAAATTTAAGGTGTCTGTTGTTTTTATTTCACCTGGTTGTTTCCTGCCTTTCACCTGTGTTTCAAATTTGGTTTTTTGAATGAATTGTATTTCATATTAAAATTATTTCCATCAACATGGAAAAGAAAAAACAACACTCAATTTTAGCAAAACAAAACAGAAAAACATAATGGATGTTGCATCTAGTAATCCTTCTTTTTTAAACAATGGTATTGCACACTATGAAACCCAGGAACAATTTTGAGGGGGTCAGGGAAACATTCTGGGTCATCTGCTGTGAACCACACTGCTTCAAATTTCAGAAGTTGATCCACTGCAACTCCTGGGTCTTGATCCCAAGGCAACCATTTTCTTGGCTGCCAACAAATAGATTGAAATTAAACCTGGATTAGCAGCTGAGGAGCTGGCTCTTGATGGAGTGAGGGGCTTTGGAGGTGTGGTAGGCTTCATCCATTGTAACAGCCTGATTTCTAGGCCTTCAACCACTAGTTTAATAGCTGCAGCCAGTGAAAAAGGTTCAGCATGTCAGCAAAAACACAAATTAAAAAATCTCCCCAAAAAAACCCATTGCACCAAAATGCTTGTGTTTGGAGGCATTCATTCAATCACAAGAATTTTGGTGCAAAAGTTATTTTTTTTGAATCCCACTTTAAGAAAAAAAAAGCACCAAAAGGCTTGTGTTTGGAGGCATGCATCCAAACACAAGAATTCTGGTAAAATGTATTTTGGGGGGATTTGTCAAATTTTTTTGTTTTTAAAAAACTGTTGCACCAAAATGCTTGTGTTAGGATGTATGGTAATGCAAGCTTGTCTGGGAACACTCCCAATTCCTGCTTGGAACCACGCCCAGCAAGCTTGGGTGTGTTCCCAGCCAGCTTAATTTCCCCATCAGGTTGCGCTGCAGATCTTGGCATACCTCCAAGATCCACTTAGCCAATGCCAAGCTGTTGGCATCCCCCCTCAATCACTTCCTCCCCCTCACTTGCTCCATCCCCCTCTATCACTTCCTCCCACTCACTTGCTCCATCCCCCTCCCCCTCCCTTGCTCCCTCCCCCTTGCTCCCTCTCCCTTGCAACCTTGTCAGTTCTACTGGCCAAGGTTCTGGCAGCTAACATTATGGGAATAAATCTATTTATTATTTATTATTTATTATTTATTATTTATTATTTATTATTTATTATTTATTATTTATTATTTATTATTTATTATTTATTATTTATTATTTATTATTTATTATTTATTATTTATTATTTATTATTTATTATTTATTATTTATTATTTATTATTTATTATTTATTATTTATTATTTATTATTTATTATTTATTATTTATTATTTATTATTTATTATTTATTATTTATTATTTATTATTTATTATTTATTATTTATTATTTATTATTTATTATTTATTATTTATTATTTATTATTTATTATTTATTATTTATTATTTATTATTTATTATTTATTATTTATTATTTATTATTTATTATTTATTATTTATTATTTATTATTTATTATTTATTATTTATTATTTATTATTTATTATTTATTATTTATTATTTATTATTTATTATTTATTATTTATTATTTATTATTTATTATTTATTATTTATTATTTATTTTTTATTTTTTATTTTTTATTTTTTATTTTTTATTTTTTATTATTTATGATTTATTATTTATTATTTATTATTTATTATTTATTATTTATTATTTATTATTAATTATTAATTATTTATTATTTATTATTTATTATTTATTATTTATTATTTATTATTTATTATTTATTATTTATTATTTATTATTTATTATTTATTATTTATTATTTATTATTTATTATTTATTATTTATTATTTATTATTTATTATTTATTATTTATTATTTATTATTTATTATTTATTATTTATTATTTATTATTTATTATTTATTATTTATTATTTATTAATTATTAATTATTAATTATTATTTATTATTTATTATTTATTATTTATTATTTATTATTTATTATTTATTATTTATTATTTATTATTTATTATTTATTATTTATTATTTATTATTTATTATTTATTATTTATTATTTATTATTTATTATTTATTATTTATTATTTATTATTTATTATTTATTATTTATTATTTATTATTTATTATTTATTATTTATTATTTATTATTTATTATTTATTATTTATTATTTATTATTTATTATTTATTATTTATTATTTATTATTTATTATTTATTATTTATTATTTATTATTTATTATTTATTATTTATTATTTATTATTTATTATTTATTATTTATTATTTATTATTTATTATTTATTATTTATTATTTATTATTTATTATTTATTATTTATTATTTATTATTTATTATTTATTATTTATTATTTATTATTTATTATTTATTATTTATTATTTATTATTTATTATTTATTATTTATTATTTATTATTTATTAATTATTATTTATTATTTATTATTTATTATTTATTATTTATTATTTATTATTTATTATTTATTATTTATTATTTATTATTTATTATTTATTATTTATTATTTATTATTTATTATTTATTATTTATTATTTATTATTTATTATTTATTATTTATTATTTATTATTTATTATTTATTATTTATTATTTATTATTTATTATTTATTATTTATTATTTATTATTTATCATTTATTATTTATTATTTATTATTTATTATTTATTATTTATTATTTATTATTTATTATTTATTATTTATTATTTATTATATATTATTTATTATATATTATGTATTATTCATTATTTATTATTTAGTGAAGGCTAAACAACTTGATTTTAGTTCTTTAGGGTGCTGTACAACTCATATGGGAGGTGTAGCATGCCAAACAGCCCATCTGAGTTGTGTAGCATGCCACACAGCCCATTTGAGCTGTGTAGTATGCCCCATGGCTCATTTGAGTTGTGTAGGGTGCCACATGGCCCATTGAGCCATGTACAAAACTCAAAGAGCCCTGTACAGAGTCGTGTACATGGCTCAATTATCCGTGAATTGAACATTACCCAAAAAAAACATTGCACCAAAATGCTTGTGTTTGGAGGCATGCATCTGAGCACAACCATTTTGGTGCAATAAATTTCTGTTTTAAAAAAGAATTGCAAAAACAAAACTGTTGCATTCAGATGCTTTTGTTTGGAGGCATGAATCCAAACACAAGAATTTTGGTGCAACAGATTTTTTTCTTGTCAAAGAATCACAAAAAAAAACTGTTGTACCAAAATTCTTGTGTTTGGATGCATGCCTCCAAACACAAGCATTTTGCTGCAACAGTTTTTTTTGTAATTCTTTTTAAAAAAATCTATTGCACTAAACTGCTTGTGCTTGGATTCATTCCTCCAAACACAAGAATTTTGGTGCAATGTTTTTGTAATTGCCCAGACACACAACGGTCTCACACAAAGTACATAACCCTGTTTGGGAAACACGTCATATCATGGAAGTCATCCTAAAAATCCACCATATCACCATCTTTGACTGTTAATCTGTTACGTTTTAGAGGAAAAAGTAAGAGCAGGAATGGGTCTTAAGGCAGGTGCAATGGAAAAAGGAAGATAAAAGAAAGAAAAAGATGAAAAAATAAGTAGGAAAAAAAATGAGACAAAAGTAGCAAGAGTACTCCAATGAGGTTGAAGGGTTGTTGTGCCATTGATTTATGAAGGCAGAGATGAGAATCTGGGTAATTGAGCCATTTTTGTGAGAGGATAAGGTTTTCTCTGATTTGCTGATGGTGGTCCAAGTTACTTGAGTTCAGAATGAGATTTGAAGGTTATGGTAAACATATATGAGTTGATGAAATAAGATTTCTTTTTTTGCAATTCAAGAATTGAAAAAAAAAAAACATTGCACCAAAATGCTTGTGTTTGGAGGCATGCATCTGAAACGAAGAATTTTGGTGTAATAGATTTTTTTTAAAGGATTGCAAAAAAAAAAATTTGCACCAAAATGCTTTTGTTTATGGGCATTCATCCAAACACAAGAATTTTAGTGCAACAAATTTCTTTTTTTTCTTTTCAAAGAATCAAAAAAAAACCGTTGCACCAAAATGCTTGTGTTTGGAGGCATGCATCCAAACACAAGCATTTTGGTGCAACAGTTTTTCTTTACTACCTATCAGCACTTATGTGTGTACCATGTATGAGTGTAATTGAAATGGTATTCACATATGGGCCTCTACAGCCCATCTGACACTCACACGCATCATGCAGGCCTGTGTGGATGTCACTGATTTGGGAAAAATGGCTGCAAGATATGTGAAATAAGTCATTTTGGACATGGGCCCTCACTGGCCCCCTGGACTGGATGGTCCATTCCAACAGAATGGGGCTGAGGGGCCATTTCCAGCCCCTTCTTTATTGTGGACATACCTGGCCTTTTGGGGCGCCCTGGAAAATATTCATTCCTCAGTTTTGGGTTAGGCCTGCCCGTTATGACTGTTGCCCATGTTGCTGCCCGCACATGGCCAATTTTCATTGCTACTGGCCCTCTGTGGGGCCCAACAACCTGTGGCAAGCCCTCATGGGGGGCAGAGAGACTCCAAATGGATTCCCACCACCCCAGCCAGTTGTTGTGACCGGGGGGTAGCAGCCGCAACCAAGTTATGCCGCCACAGGGTAGCAGTTGCAGCCAAGGTATGTGGCCACGGGTCAATAGCCGCAACCGTGGAGGTTGCAACTGTGGGGGGAGCTTTGTTCCCTCCCATCCCCCCATCCCTCCATCATTGCAAGGGTGGGATGGACAAGACGGACCAGGCTGGTTGCAACAAGGCAACCAGCGGTGGTGGGGACTTGATCACCCTACCACCAGATAGGGGCTATCTGCCCCCCCCCATTACCAGGGGGGAGGAGTGATGTGATTTTGGGGATTAAACCACCCCCCAGCCAAAAATCAAAGCAATGCCCTGGGGCCATTAACCCCCAGGGCCCCTGGAGGGGGATTTCATCACCCCCCCCCCCCCCCAGGGAATCAGTTGTAAGGAGGGGGGAGGGGGGGCGGCATGTCTGCTGGTTGGGGGGGAGCTTTGTTCCCCCCCATCCCTCCATCATTGCAAGGGTGGAAGGGAAAAGAAGTACCAGGCTGGTTGCAACAAGGCAACAAGTGGTGGTGGGGACTTGATCACCCTACCACCAGACAGGGGCCATCTCCCCCCCCCCCCCCCCCCCCATTACCAAGGGGGAGGAGCAATGGGCTGTTGGGGATTTGACCACCTCCCATCCCAAATTTGAAGCAATTCCCTGGGGCCATCAACCCCCAGGGCCCCTGGAGGGGGATTTCATCACCCCCCCAGGGAGTCAGTTGTAAGGAGGCGGGATGGGGGTTGGCATGTCCACTGGTTACACCCCCCCCTGGTGAGCTTTTGAGAGCAGAGTCCTGCCTGGCCCACAAGTGGGGCCAGGAGCTGTTTGCCCTATGCAACAAGCCATGTAATTAGTAAGTAATTGCCAAGGTGTGGTTTTTGAACCATTGAGTGAGGTGGGGTTCAAGTGGTTTACATATACCAGTGTTGTGTAATTGAACCTTGGTGGTGGTGCTCAAGTTGCCTGGACCACACTTGGGTCCTACAAGCCCAAATTCTCATGCCTGCCTTACTATATGGGAGTACACACCACTGCACTGGTAACAGTTAAACTAAACCACATAAAAGTGTAGTCCCTCCTCTGCCCACCCTCTCATGTGGATGAAATACACACAATTCTTAGTCTGTAAAGTAACTTCACTCTTTTTATAAGAAACAAGTTTCTTGTATGAAATAAATGAGGCTTTGTAAGTCTAAAATATTTTCAAACAAAGAGTGTTGGGGAGGTGCTCTGGTCGATATTAGTTGGCCTTTGCATGCTGGAGACATTGGTTCACATTAGAAAATGAGTCCATTAAGGAAACTATGCAATGTGTGGGCTTTTGTTATTGATAGTATTTGTTTTTTTTGGCTGTGGCCATGCCATGCTCAATGTGCATTCCTTCCTGCGTGTAATTTTTAGTCAAATAGGCTCAAAGCAAAAATTCATTTAGGCAAGAAAGGGCATTAATCTGTTTGAGAGATGCACTTTGAATTTGTACAAATGGTTATTTAAGTCTTTGACTGCAAATCCAAGCATGTAGCGTTTGAAGATAGATTGGTAGCCTTGGAACAAAGGTTCCAACCAGAGTGGTTGTTGTGGCAGAAATAGCAGAGTTTTTTGAGATGATGACTCAAGATAATCTTTTGCAAAAAGACATCCCTGCAAGGAAGATCCAGATTTGAGCATGAAAAGACAAATAACTAAAAAGGGTGTATTAAAGAATGCTTTCAAAATAAAGTAAACTAACACAGCTCCTCAGGTGATTATTTAGAAGGAATTCAATAAACCCTGAAAGTAGAAAGATATTTAAAATAGATGATTGTTGTGGGTAAAACACATTAGAACCTTTGAAGAATAAAGTTGATTGATATGAAGAAAACGGAACACAGAAACTCCATCTATGATGGGAGAATGATGGGAAAGAGTATTTATCTTAGAAATGGTAATTTAACACCACATGCCTCAACATTTGTAGAGGATTTTGTTGAAATGGTAGTTGGTGCTCCAATTAAGTTGGAGTCCCACCTACCTTTTTTTCCGGAAGTTTCAGCCTGGTAGTCTTGTTTTATCCTAGTAAAATTCTTCTTCCCATTACTGGTAGTGAGTTCCAACTTCAATTTGTGTCAACCCTCCATGTGAAAAATATGCTTAGATATCATTTTGAGTGCTGCACTTCTGGCAGAGGTATCCATGTTTTTTAAATGGAATAATTTCTTGAAAAGTGAAATTAAAGCCTTTTCTGTATACTAAACTGCATCCATAAAAAATTTAAGTGAACTGTGATTTGATTTGAAGTGATTTCCTTGTGAGCTTGCAGTGAAACCTGGGGACACTTTGGTAAAAGCTTTGTTACATTCAATTGAATTGAATTCCAAGGGTTCCATCCATTGCTATAGACTGCCTTATTCTTTTCTCTGTTTATTTATTTATTTTTTGTTAGAAAAAAATTAGGAAAAATTTCATTTCACACAGGGATCCCTGATGTCCCCACACATCAATTTTCACATTCATTACATAGACTCTTTATGACACTTCAATCTTGGCCTGGACAAAAAATGCTAACTGTTTGTAGAGGAGGTGGAGATTTGTGAAATCATAATGGTGACTCTGTGAAAAGTGAGAATGGCACAAACTGAAAACTTTATATAATTTTTTCAATTCATTCAACCAAAAAAATTCCTTTGAGGAACACACAAATCAATTTTGCTGTAAAAAAAGTTGACATTTTTCAAAAAAATTGTTTTTTTTTGGGAAAATACTTTTGTATTATTATCTTGTTCACAATTCCAGAATTTAAATTTCATGATTTGGGAAATAAATTTGACTTTCAATTCCCCAAACAGTGAGATCAAGTTGATTCTAATTTCCAGCATCAGTGAAATCCTTTTGACCCAGAAGCAGTGAAATCCTTCTGACTTTCATTTTCAATAAAGGTGAAACTCCCAAGAAATATTGTGTAAAGCATTTTGAAAAATTGAATCAATCATTGTGATTTCATGATGAATATTTTGATACTTACAGAGGAAAACAGAGACCCCAATTTGGCCCTGGTGAGTGCCCCTGTCAACCAGTGTCAATTCCTCTGACTCTGACCCCCTTTCTCCTTTCTCCTTAAGCTCCTTGCCCCCTCTGGCCTTCTCACCCAACCCCTCCCCAATCTCACTTCCCCACCAATCCTCTTCACTGCCTTGTGCTCCTGTCCTGCCCATCTCCCCCAGAACTTGTTGGTTTTCCAGGATAAGGCGCCCTCCATCTCATTAAGTCCCATAATCTTGTTCCAATTGAGTCAAGGACAGTCTGGTTGCCCCAAAGTTGTGGAAAAAGCTCCTAAAATATCCTCACCACTCTTTCTGGGTTGTTTCTTCCCACAAAGAAATCCCCTCTCTACGTGGCATGGGAATGTGTACCCTTGTGCCTCCCCAAAAGGGATGCAAGATCATTTGGTGTGAGTGGATTTTCAAAGTTAAATGCCAGATGGAAGGGTCCATCATAAAAATCAAAGCCCAGCTTTTAGCCATGGGATTCTTGAAATTCAAGGTTCTTGATTTCTTCAAAGTCTTTGCACCCACCCTGGACCTCAAAACACTCCATCTAATTCTCAATTTCACAACTGCCCCTGGCGTGCAAGGGGCGGAAGGCACAGGCACTACTTCTCACAGAACTCAGGATGGATAAATGAGATTGATTGCAAGGAGGGAGAGACTTAGATTAATTAAAATGGATATGATGAGAATCCAGGAGTAAGGCTTTGAAGGAGTTTGAAAATTGAATCATATAATATTAACACCAAAGGGATAGGTGATATGAGTAAGGTAGGCTGGTTGGCTTTCTTGGGCTGAGATGACACCTATTGGAAGGGGACTAACAAATCATAAGTAATATACTAATATCTTGAAGGGAATTAGTCAAGGAAGAGAGGACAGGCAAGTATATGCAAGGACTGAGAGGAGGCCTTGAGGAGGGATGACTGGTGCTGGGGCTAGGATGCCCCATGGTATTACATTTTGACCAATTGTGCTTGAGACTGTGGATTGACAGATTGGGTAATGGGCCTTTCCAGAAAGGGCGTGTAATGAACTGGAGTATGGTTTGTCCATCCAGGAGTATTTACTATGGGTTTGAAGGATGTAATTCTCATACCAGATATAGTTGAGGGAGAGATGAGGATGCACCAAGCCATAGAGAGGTGGATGGTATTCCTGGGAGAGCTACCCAAGGACTGCAGGGTATGCAAGAGGATTTCAGGAGGTGCAACTTGTGGATCCAGGCGTGGAACAAAGATTTTACTGAGGCTGAGATTGGCTGAGGGTTGAGTATGACTGAGGAGGATGAATCAAGTTTTGGTTATGACACTCACCTATCTTGGAAAAAAAGGCTGGGTATGTATCCAAATAAATTTAAAAACTGCTTCCCTCAACAGTCACCTTGATGAGCCCTTTTTCATTTCTCAAACCCCTGGTTTTGAAGGGCCTGCCTGTGACAATTTTTGGCCCACAAGCTTAGTCTAACAGCAGTACTTAAAGCAAAAGAAATGCTGAGACAATAATGTATTTCTGATTGATCCTTAATATGAGGCAGAGGCAATGGCACACTTGTGAATATGAATGAATTGGTGAATGAATGGATGGAAAAAAGTAGGGAGAAGAGCTCCTTAAATAAAAAAAGATGGTGCTCATGTGGAGCTCATGTAATTACAAGCAAAAGGCTAAAATTCCGGCCCAAATGGGCTCTACAGGCTCTACAAGCCTTGCTAATTTGTTTGGGCTTACCCAGCCCACTTGGAATTAGTCCCTGAAACCTTATGAACAGTCTTTACAGATTCAATTTGGTGTTTCCACCCTTACTGGGCTGAACCATCCCTTGTTGCTGTTCATACCCTGGCTGGTTGTCCTTTAAAACTAGCCTGTTTTACCTCTGTGACCTAATTGGTCCCTATTACCAACTTACATGGCTGGTTGCCTCCTGCAACCAGCCCCTGGCCCTGAGATTGGCCAGGGTGGAACCAGAAACACCCTGGGTCCAGTAAAACTTACCTGGGGGGGAGGGTGTGATCAGCAGGCATGCGTTTAACCCCCTCTCTTTCTCAATCCCTGGAGGGAGCAGTCAAATCCCCCCCAGGGAGCCCTGGAGGTTGATACCCCTAGGGAAAAAAAATTGTTTCAGTGGGATGGGCAGTGGTCAAGCCCACCCAGCCCCAGGTTACCTCCCCCTTGGTAACGGGGGGGGGATATGGCCCCTGCATTCTTGCGGTTTCTCCAGACATGAGGTGGGGGGGTGATCAAATCCCCTCCCAACTTGCCGGTTGCCTTGTTGCGGCCAGCCTGGTTGGTTGAGGAGAAGCCAGCCTCATCTCCCCTTTGCAACCTAGCAAGGGGAGGGAGGGAGGCAGGGGCAGCTGGCCCCCGCAGCCAGGACTGACTGGGCAAAGCAAGCAGGGCCACAGCTCCTCACACAAGCGGGTGGGGGGACTCCAAACGGAGCCCCCCGCCCCATACAATGGCTATGCGCGGGCCTTTGGGCCCTGCAAGGGGCCCCAGAGAGAAACAAGCGGCCTTGAGCGGGTGGCAGCCCCAATGGGCCGCCAAGGCTCAAAGACCACAAAATACATACTTTGGCGGGCCAGCCCATCTTTTCAGCCTCCTGGATGCCAAGAACCTTGCTATCCTTTAGCTACCAGAGGTGATAGAGTAAATAATAAATATATTATTTAATAAATTCAGCAAAAATCCATAAAAATATTTGGATTAAGCTTATTGCAAGGTTAAGTGGTTTGGTTATTGTTTATTGTTTTAAATCAATATGAATAAATTGATTATTAAATATTTTTATAGAGGTGCCACAATTATTTTGGGGATCGTTAAAACCTCTCTTCAGGGATTTCAGTATGAAAACACGTAGTCCTGGTTACTTTGGGTTCTTCAGTTTAAAGAATATTTTACCCAAAGATAATATGTATATAAAATACACAGTGGAGTGGTAGGGCCTTTTAGCCAAGCTACCACAACAGAGAAAGGATAATAAGACTTACTGGTATATTATTAAATCCTTTGGGTATCTGTTTGAGACTTTTACTGATGGGTTAAACCTGTATACTGGGGTTATAAGTTTTTTCAGCAGTTTTAATTGATAAAAAGAGGTTGAGGACGGATACTACTGATCAGAAATTGCCATAAATCACTTACTTATCTCTTATAAGTACTTGATTACCTTGGCACAGTGTCTGGATATGAATATTACTGGGTCTCTGCGCATTAACATCCTCAAAAGAGCTCTTTATTTATAGCTTTTGGAGTCCCAATATTGTCCTTCTGAGGGTTGTAGGTGCTCAAAGGGACGGACACTAAGGCTAGAAGGGTAACCAGGGGTAGCCTTTCATGTTTTCTTGGTGCTATAGCACGGGTAGCATCTAATTTCACAGGGTATGGGAATTATTCCACTTTATAATAGACATTAGGACGTGTGAATAACACTAATCTGTCTTATTTATGTATTATTTAATTAATTATCCTTAGTAAATGTTCCCAGTAGTTTAATAATTATATAAATAGACATTTCTACGGACATCTTGATGTCAGGTAAGTTCTCATTATGTATTATATAAATGGAGTAAAAGTCATAATATTGATTTTACTCTTTATTTTCGAGTTCCAGTTGATTTACTAAGATAATTAATTAAAAATATAATTCATGTGAATTCATGTAATATTTTTACATCATTAGTTTCCTTAGTATGTCAGAAAGATATTGATGTCTAGCAATTCTCATAAAATTATGTTATAGTATTTTAATGTATTTTTAGAAGTTTTCATTGTCTTATTTTCGACATTCTTGGTACTTTGAATTATATTAAATAAAAAATACGTATAAGGATGATTTATGTATTTTTATATAATATTATGTATTTTTAGACTGTCTACTATCCACGGGAACATTTATTACATATTTAGGAAGTTCTTTTGTATGTTGTAGCATGTTTAGGCGGTACCTGAGCCTCTCAGGCCGCCTGTCTTTCTGTCAACCCGTAGTCCTGCAGCTGCATACTTGTCAGAGGCCCGGGGCTGCGTACACAACCTTGACAGAGTGACAAGGCTGTATCCCAGCCGCGCGCGGGTGCATTGGCTGCCGCGGCTGCGTGGGGGAATTGTGGCAAAACACATTTCCGCCCGTAACTCCTAAAATATACACAACACCTCAATTCTGACTGAATTTTAGGTGTGAAACCTATACGTGAAAATGTGTGTGAAATATTTAATTTGCCAAAAAGCTCAATAATGGAGCTGTATTATTTTGGTTTTTCTTTCCTGAATTATTTAAAAATATAAGGAGTTGGATTTCAAGGGTGGGGTCAGTGAGTGACCCCACCTAATTTTGGGTGGAGAACCCATTTCTGTAATAATATTTATGGTTTTCCTACTACTTCTTAGGTTAATTATATTATTGTAATTTTTATGTTATTTTTGTTACTTTTGCAGCTTGCTCTGCAATAGTAGCAAGCTGACATTCCCCCACTCCAAGATATGGCCATATCTGAAAAAAATCTGGAGGAAGTTGGGAGAAAAAAATTAACTGCATAGGTGCTTCAGTTCCTTTTTCTTGCTCTGTAGTTTCTGAGATGTATTGGTCCATCAGGTATATTATTTTCTGGTAACCATTCATCTTTGTCTGCAGATTCTCCTTTCTATCTTACTAAGTATAGTCTGATATCTTTTCCATGTACCCTCTCTTTCTTATCTCTCAATATCCTTCTGACTTTCCCTTTTTCTTTCACAGGGTCAGGTTCTATTGGGATGATTGCTGGAGGGAGGTTGCTGCCTTCTCTTGGTTGAAAGTGTTTGACTAGGCTAACAGGAAATACTGGATGTTTTCCTGATAATTCTTCACTCAAGATTACTTCCACAGCATTTTTGCCATGTATCTTCTTGATAACAAATAGTCCAACAAAGGCTGGTTTTAGTTTTCTGTTGCCTGCCAGGTTGTTGAAATTAGTTGTAGATATCAAGATCTGATCTCCTTTCTTAAAGTCAGGTTCTTTATGGGATTTGTCCCATCTTTGTTTGTTGTGTTCAACAGCTTCTTCCACACATTTCTGAGCATGATTATTTGCCAGATCTATCATCTTCTTAAAGTCAAGAGATTTTGGATGAATAGTGGCTAAGTTATAGTTCACGTTATTCCTAGGGAGGTTTGGAATCCATCCTCTTTCTAGTATGTAAGGAGCTTCTTTGGTAGTAGAATTTTTACTGCTGTTATAAGCCATTTCTAGGGCTGGGAGTAGGCTTACCCAATCATGGCAATAACCATCTGAGTTTTTGTATTCTAGACCAAAGCTACAGAACCTCCTTAGCATATCTTCTAGGGTCTGTATCATCCTTTCAGCTAATCCATCAGTTTGGGGATGGTATGCTGTAGAAAATGCTAGAGTAGTACCCAGTATATCATGTAGATTCCTCCAAACCTCAGATGTGAATTTGGGGTCTTTGTCACTGATTATAATCTTGGGTATACCCACATCAGCTATAATTCTATTCCAGAATGGTAAGGCTACATCCATAGCACTATCTTCCTTGTGGTTAGGTAAGAATTTTGCCTCTTTGGAATATCTGTCAACTATAACTAGGACAGAGTTATATGAATGAGTAACTCCAGGGGGGAGGCCGGTGACAAAATCCATATTGATGATTTCCCATCTGGTTGTAGGTTCAGATATTTTCTGTAAGAGTCCAAACCTTTTTCCAGTAGTTTTATTAGATTTCTGGCAGGTATCACAGCTAGTAACATATTCAGTAGTGACTTCTTTCCAGCTTCTTTCCAGTCTATCCACCAGGCAGTTTGTTTCACTTTTTCTAAGGTTCTTTCTGTGGATAGATGTCCTGATGAACAGTTGTCATGGCATTCCTGGAGTATATGTTGTATATGCTCTTTGTTGCTTAGTACTAATACACTGGAATGTTGGTGTCTATAGTAAAGGAGACCATCCCAAAAGGTAAACCTTCCTGCTTTATAGGGTTTAAGTAGTGAAGCAGGCAGGCTATTTATCAAATATGCTTCTGGGGATTCACGTTCCATAATGGTAATCAGCAGCTTGATTTCAGGAGAGTAGCTATCCCTTACTAGGTTGAAGAAAGCAGTGTCTAATTCACATAAGTGGATCCCCATTATTGGAGAACTTAATGCAAAAAGGTTGATGTTCAGGATATGAAATATATCTTGATCTTCAGGGTCATATTCTGGATTGTTAGAGTCATTAGGCAAAGCATTCCTACTCAGACCATCAGCATTTTGATGTTTAGCTCCAGATTTATGTACTATTGTCATCTGTCCTCTATACTTTTGTATAGCAATTTGCCACCTGAGCATATGTCTGCTGGGAGTTTTCATGTTCATGAGAGTTCTTACAGCATTGCAGTCCGTGATTACTTGAAAAGTGGTGCCTTCTAAGTAATAGTGTAGCTTCTCTAAAGCCCATGCTAGTGCCAAACATTCCAACTGACTGGCCCCATATCTCTTCTCTGTATCTTTGATCTGTCTAGATATGAAGAGTACAGGTTTTTCTACTGGTTTGTCTCCTTCTATCCTTTCCTGATGTAAAGCAGCTCCTAGCCCTTCCATGCAAGCGTCAATGTATAGTTTGAAGGGCTTGGAGTAATCTGGTGGATAAGTAGAGGAGTAGAGGTCCTAGCTATTTTTAATTCCTCATAGTTTTTTAGTCTCTCATGAGTCATTTCAAATAGGGTGTTGTTGTTGCATACTTCATACAGACTCTTAGTTAGCATAGCAAACTTTGGTATGTATTGTCTGTAATAACTGCAAAAACTAATGAAAGAAAATAATTCTGTCTTGTTTTGAGGCATAGGTCTATTCATGACAGCAGCTATCTTATTTTGATCAGCAGCTAGAGTTAGACCAGAGACTATATGTCCTAAGGCTTTCAATTCTCCGTAGCCAAAGTTGAATTTCTTCATGGAAACCTTTAGTCCTGCTCTGGAGATTGTCTGGAGTACTAATCTTATTTTGTTTATATGAGTATCCCAATCATCAGAGTATATGATAAAATCATTTATGTATACCATCATCCATCCTTGTCTGATGTAAGTACCTAGAACTGTATCCATTGTTCTCTGGAAGTGTGATGGAGCATTCTTTATACCAAAGGGCATCATAAGATATTCATATATTCCCAAATGACAGATTATTCTCATAAACGTCCTGCTTTCAGGGCTTATTGTTATCTGGTGGAAGCCTTTAAGCATATCCATAGTAGTGATGTACTTAGCCTTGTACAAGTTGTGTAGAGCATGATCAATCCGGGGTATAGGATAATAATCTGCTTGAGTGTAATTGTTGAGAATTCTGAAGTCTCCTACAATTCTTGACTTTTCATTATGCCAGGCTATGATTACAGGTGTGATCACATCTACCTGTTCATTATGCCCTACTTTCCTTAATACTTGCAAGTCTATCAGTTCTTGGATATGTTCCTCAAGAGCTTTTCTAGACTTAGGACTAGAAGGATAGGCTGGCCTTCTTAAGTTAGGAGGATAGGGAGGCTTAATGGTCAATTTCAATACCATATCATGTTCTTTAATATCACCAATAGGATGATCTTTAGTACAAAAAGCATTCTGGTTCTCAAAGCAGACTTTCAATATATCTTTCTTCTGTTCCTCAAAAAGTTTCATATTCAGAGCTGCTTGAGAGAAATATTCTTGGTCAAAGTCTTCTAAATACTTTTGATAAGTAGAGGAGGGGAAGTTAGGCTGAATGGTGCATATCTTAAACTTCTTATCCCAATTACCTCCTACTGTGAAGTATCTTCCTTTACTCTGGAACACATCTATACCATATAGACATAAGGCATCATTACCCAGTATCAGGTAGTCACATAGTCCGTTGAGCAATACTATAAATTCCACTTGTATTCTCAAAGATCCTTTAGTGTGAGGTAGTATTATAGGAGCAGTCCATACTCCAATAGCATTCATGGTAGATTTGCAAGATCTGAACTTGCCTTTTGGGACAGGCAAAAGGTGTTCTCTCCAATTAGGGTCCCATTTGTTCAAGAATTCAGCACAGACACATGAGCAAAAGGCTCCACTATCCAGTAATAACCTTAGAGGTCTGTTTTTATACAATCCAGTTGCATAAAAAGTTTGACCAGTGGTATATATTTTTAACACTCATAGGTTTGACTGTTAATGGTTTGAAATCAATAATATGTCCACAAATTATAGTAGGATCCGATTGTTGGGGCAGGCTAGAATCCCCATGGATGTTATTGGTCTCTGCAGAAGTACCTATATCTCCTTCTATAACATTAAAAGGGTTGGTCAGGATCAATTCACATTCAGAAAGGGATCCTTCAGTATCAGCTATATCTCCATAGTTTTGATTCTCTTCAACCTCCTGTTCTCCTTCCAAGACTGCTATCTTCCTTTTTAGTAATGGGCAGTCTTGTCTCATATTCCCAGTCTTGTTAAAATTCCAACAAGTTGCCGGCATCCTCTCTTTATCCCTATTCTCATTAGGTTTCTTATTATGAGAGGCATTTATCAGAGGAGGTTGTTCTCTGTTTTTTTTTTGATGTTATAGTTCTCTTTGGGTCTGGAAGGGGCTTTTTTGTCTAACCCATTCATGTCTATTACTTCTTCTAGCACATTGATTAGAGTGGGCAAGTCCACATCCATACTCATCCTACATCTTACACTATGGTTAAGATTGCCAGGACACAGGTTGAGGAGTCTTTCATTTACTTCCTCTTCATCAGCATCTGGATAGAAGCAATCCAATCTTTTCTTCTGTTCCAAGCACCATTTGTGAGATTTATCCTTGGAAGGGTCAAATGAGGAATTTTCAAAATTTTTCATCATTTTCCTTTTCCACATTCTAGAACCAAATTGTTCTTTGATCAGAAGTTTCAAAGAATTCCATGGTAAGGATCCTACTTCTTCTCTCTTACTGATAAACCAGTCCAATCCTACTCCTTCAAATAGCCTGGGTAGCCTGACTACAGCTATTGCTTCTGTTAGGTGATAAGAGTTAATGGTGTAGTCAATAAATTTGATAAAATTTATATGATTATATTCTCCTTCACCGGAGAATTTGGGCCATTCAGAAATAGGGGGTAACAGTTTGAGTGCTTTCTCCATCTCAGGAGTAGGACTAGGCCTAAAGGTGTCACTCCTATGCATTCCTAATAAGGGTGGTGCATAAGGAGTAGTGGTTTGTCAGGGGGGTTTTGCTTCCTCTGTAGTACTCCCCAAGGGGTTGGTCAGACGTACTTTCAAGTATCTAAGATCATTTTTGATCAGATTAATTTGCAGGTCCACTTTGTTATTAAGCACATCCAATTTTTCACTAAGGGATAGAATAGAGCTGTTAGTGGTGGTTGCCAATTCTTCTTTTAAGGGGTGTAAAGAAATAACAAAATCTTCTTGGATTCCTGATAACATATTCTCAATTGTTTGAGTCTGTTTGCTCCTACCTTGATTAATTTTCTCCAATAACTGTTCTATGTGTTCTTTAATTTCTTCCATTCCTACCATCTTTGTTTGGTTATTAATTAATTTGGCTACCACTGAGGTTAATTTATCCATTTGGGTATAAACCCCGTCCAAATCTCCACAAACAATTTTGAAATTATGACGCATATCATTAGAAAAGGAAGTAATTACATCAGAGGTTTGTTTGGGCTCAGAATTAGAGGCTAATTGTTGTAAACCTTTTTCCACTTTTGAGCTAGGGATATTATCTGATCCCAGTATTTCTTTCCCTTTGGCTTGGAATGGGAAGAGGATATCTTCTTTCCTGATCCTTTGGCTTTCAGTTGGGCTAATTGATCCCAAGGATTCCACTTTTCTACGTAGGATTCTACCTCTTTCCTTGGAATCATTTTCTGAAGAGCTATCTGGGTGGCTTTTGCCTGGGAGATTATCTTTTTCATAGATACCATGTCCTCCTTGGCTTGGGCTTCTTTGAATTCTTCCCAATATTTCACGTGCTCTTTGACTAAGTCTTTGATCCTGGCTTCCTTGGCCAGATTCTGTTGGGGTGGCTGCAGGGAATCTTTTTGTAAAGGAGGGAGGCTTTATTCTGCTACTTTCTCTGGCTCTAGGTTAGGAGAGGGCAGAATTAATTGGTGCTGCTCCTTGTCTATCAACATTTGATTCACGGGTTCTAGTCCCTTCATGGTTGTCCTTATTGGTGGTCTCATGGTTAATGAGAGCTGTTGGAAAAGATCCATAGGAGGGAATTCTTCCTGAGGCTCTTGTGTTACGTCTATTCATTTTTCAGAATAATGTGTTTGTGAGTATTTTCAGAAAAAATCCGTAAAAATAAGTTTTATTTAAAGCTCACTTAAATTGATGTTCAAAGGTACCAAGACCTTATTGGGGTTAAATTGATCCTTAGTAGGTAATCCTACGGGGTCCTGGTGTGTTCCAATGAGGTCTTCACCTGCCCAATCAATATTTCCAGTGCATCCAGATATGTCTGGGACTTCCTTATCCAATAGATCAACTTCAGTGGCGGTGGTTTTGGGTACAGGAGGGTTCACTGATAAAAAAGTGTATTTTATTGGTTAATAAAATATATTAATATTATTTTCTTAAAAATAATATGGTAATGTAAGTTGTGTACTTACTTTTATATTTCAAAAAGTAATTTATACGGTATTTTTTCCATTCTTTATGTTTTCTTAATACAGCCTGAAAGTTGATACGCCTTTCAAGATCTTCTTGTTCAAGGAGTTTATCTAAGTGTTTTCAGGCAGAAGAGATATTAAGTTGCTCAGCTTGAGTTAAAGCTTTCCAACCAGTAGGTTTATAATTTTTAATATATTCTTCTTTTCTTATCTTTAAAAGATTTAAATAATAGATTATTAATTCTGCATTGGTTTTTAAATCCACTGCAAAAGAATTTAATAATAGATCAGGGTTATAAAGTCAGATAAATTTATCTTTGATTTTATTTTTTTTGTGAAATGTCTGGTCCAAGGTATTAAATATAATAAAATGGAATATTTCCCGGCCAGACCCCAAATTGTCAGCCTCCTGGATGCCAAGACCCTTGCTATCCTTTAGCTACCAGAGCTGATAGAGTAAATAATAAATATATTATTTAATAAATGCAGAAAAAATCCGTAAAACTATTTGGATTAAGCTTATTGCAAGGTTAAGTGGTTTGGTTATTGTTTATTGCTTTAAATCAATATGAATAAATTGATTATTAAGTATCTTTATAGAGGGGCCACAATTATATTGGAGATTTTTAACACCTCTCTTCAGGGATTTCAGTATGAAAACATGTAGTCCTGGTTACTTTGGGTTCTTTAGTTTAAAGAATATTTTACCCAAAGATAATATGTATATAAAATACACAGTGGAGTGGTAGGGCCTTGTAGCCAAGCTACCACGACAGAGAAAGGATAATAAGACTTACTGGTATATTATTAAATCCTTTGGGTATCTGTTTGAGATGTGTACTGATGGGTTAAACCTGTATACTGGGGTTAGAAGGTTGTTCAGCAGTTTTAATTGATAAAAAGAGGATGAGGACAGATACTACTGATCAGACATTGCCATAAATCACTTCCTTATCTCTTATAAGTACTTGATTACCTTGGCACGGCGTCTGGATATGAATATTACTGGGTCTCTGCCCATCAACATCCTCAAAAAAGTTCTTTATTTATAGCTTTTGGAGTCCCAATATTGTCCTTCTGAGGGTTGTAGGTGCTCAAAGGGATGGAAACTAAGGCTAGCAGGGTAACCAGGGGTAGCCTTTCATGTGTTCTTGGTGCTATAGCACGGGTAGCATCTAATTCAACAGGGTATGGGAATTATTCCATTTTATAATAGACATTAGGACGTGTGAATAACACTAATCTGTCTTATTTATGTATTATTTAATTAATTATCCTTAGTAAATGTTCCCAGTAGTGTAATAATTATATAAATAGACATTTCTACGGACATCTTGATGTCAGGTAAGTTCTCATTATGTATTATATAAATGGAGTAAAATTCATAATATTGATTTTACTCTTTATTTTCGAGTTCCATTTGATTTACTAAGATAATTAATTAAAAATATAATTCATGTGAATTCATGTAATATTTTTACATCATTAGTTTCCTTAGTATGTCACAAAGATATTGATGTCTAGCAATTCTCATAAAGGTATGTTATAGTATTTTAATGTATTTTTAGAAGTTGTCATTTTCTTATTTTCGACATTCTTGGTACTTTGAATTATATTAAATAAAAAATACGTATAAGGATGATTTATGTATTTTTATATAATATTATGTATTTTTAGACTGTCTACTATCCACAGGAACATTTATTACATATTTAGGAAGTTCTTGTGTATGTTGTAGCATGTTTAGGCAGTACCTGAGTCTCTCAGGCCGCCTGTCACTCTGTCAACCCGTAGTCCCGCGGCTGTGTACTTGTCAGAGGCCCGGGGCTGTGTACACAACCTCAACAGAGTGACAAAGCTGTATTGCAGCCGCGCGCGGGTGCATTGGCTGCCGCGGCTGCGTGGGGGAATTGTGACAAAACACATTTCCGCCCGTAACTCCTAAAATATACACAACACCTCAATTCTGACTGAATTTTAGGTGTGAAACCTATACGTGACAATGTGTGTGAAATATTTAATTTGCCAAAAAGCTCAATAATGGAGCTGTATTATTTTGGTTTTTCTTTCCTGAATTATTTAAAAATATAAGGAGTTGGATTTCAAGGGTGGGGTCAGTGAATGACCCTACCTAATTTTGGGTGGAGAACCCATTTCTGTAATAATATTTAAGGTTTTTCTACTCATTCTTAGGTTAATTGTATTAATATTATTTTTATGTTATTTTTTTTACTTTTGCAGCTTGCTCTGCAATAGTAGCAAGGTGACACATCTGGTCAAGTATTTCCAGAATAAAGTGTTGGCCCAGTAATGCCCAGATAAGCCCATCTGGCTAAGGTGGCCCATCTACCCTGGTGGTCCCATTAAGCCCTGTGTCCCAAAGGACTTAGAAAACATGTTTTGGTGCACAAATTCCCAAAACCAATACAATCCACATAGTTCCATGTGGCCCACCTGATTTCCAATGGACTGTGGAGGCCCATTTGTGCATTCCATTTGCATTAAACACTAATATGCACATTAACTGAGTGCATCCATATTTTAACACACCCCCTTAATCCAAAAGGTATTCCATACACATACTAGACACAAAACCTTGATGTTTGTTCCTATCTAACACCTTAGTTAAGATATCCACAATCATTGCTCTAGTTGGCATGTACCGTAACACTATCTCTCTGCATTTAACTTAATCACGTATATAGTTATAATGAACATAAATATTTTTTGTTCTTGAATGGAACACACGATTTTCTGCCAATGCAATGGCACTCTGATTATCAGAATACAACAACACAAACCCTTGTGGTTTATGAGTATCCTCTATGACCTTTCTCAACCACTCTGCCTCCAGTGAAGCTGATAGGTACGCTCTGTACTCTTCTTCTGTTGATGAAAGAATTATTGCTGACACCTTCTTAGAACTCCATGACACTATATTCTTTCCTAAAAAGAATAAAAACCCACTTTTTGATGCCCTAGTGTTACCATCTTCCCAACTTGCATCACAGTAATCAACCAAATCAAAATTTGCTGACTTTGAAAACTGCATTCCCAGACTACTTGTTCCTTTAAGATACCTCATAACTCTTTTAAATGCAGACCAATTCCTCATGCTTGGTTTCTCTAAATATTGTGACAAGATGCCAATTGCATAAGCAATATCTGGCCTTGTACAATGCCCCAAATAACTTAGCAATCCAATAGCTGACCGATAATTGTTCCTGGATTGGACAAACTCCAGATTCTCTTCATCTGTAGACTTTTCAAACAAATTTTAGACTGCATTGGAGTAACAAACTCCTTTGCGTCCTCTAACCCATACTGCTTAAGTAGATCTAACACATAATGGTTTTGATCCAACTTGATACCATTATTGCTCTTGCTAACTTTCATTCCCAGCACCTGTTGTGCCAGGTCAAGATCTTTTATTTTGAACTCCTTTGTGAGTACCTCCATGACTCTCTCTTTACCATCCCCAATAATGATAATGTCATCAACACATACAAACAAAATTGCATCCTTTCTCACAAAGAGACAAGGGTTGGCCTCACTTGTCCTGAAACTAATCTATATTAGTTTCTTACTCATGGTGTTATACCATGACCTAGCTGCTTGCTTCAATCCTTACAGGGATCTACACAGCTTGAGGACATATCTCCCTTTATCCACTGAGAGGAAACTTCTCACACAGACTTTCTTCATAGTTTCTGGCTTGGTCTCTACCAGCCATTCCTTGAAACAATCAGGAATTGAAATATAAACAGTATCCTCTTCCCCAAATTTTTCATTCAAGTATGCAGTCACAAAATCAGCCTGTCTGATTTCTTCACCAAACTCCACTGCCAAAGAAATGATGTACCTGAGGGTGGACAGCCTTCCAGTTGGCAAAACATTTTCTTGATAATCAATACCCTCTTTCTGCTTGAAGCCTTGTGTGACACATCTAGCTTTGAACCTCTTCAAAACTCCATTAGTATCAAAATCTTATTCAAAACTAACCTAGACCCAACAATGGTCTTTCCTTTTGGAACTAAATACCGCTTAACCACTTCAAACAAACTATTATTTTCCAGAGAATAAAATTCCTCAAAAATAGCTGTCTTCCAATTGGCTCTATAATCAGACTTCATTGCTTTGCCAAAGCTATTTGGTTTAACCCTATTACCCGTTTGTGAATTTAACTGTCGAATCTCATTAAGCACACATTGTTCCCAAAAAGTATCTTCTTCATATTCTGCAGAAGCATAATGGGACTTCCATTCCCAATACCTATCAACAGGTATCCTACTCCTTCCACTCCTTCTAACTGGAGGTGGGGGCTCATCAGGTTCTGATTCCACAGACTCCCCTGAAGCGGGTACTGAACCCTCTTGTGGCACATCTGCCATCTCAACATCATCAATAATTATATTCTCTACAGCATCTGCTGGTGAAACAGGCTCCAATTCTATTTCCTGCTGTGATTCCTGAGCAGCTCTATCTTCACTCCTTTTGAGTGGAAATTTACTTTCTTCAAATTTGACATCCCTACTACAGATAATCTTTCTTGTCCCTGGACAATAAATCATGTATTACTTACTTATCAAATAATAGCCTACAAGTTCCCCTGTTCTGGCTCTAGGATCTAAATTTCAAACCATTTTATTATGGTGGAAACTATAATACACTAAGCAACCAATTGTTCTTAGGTGTGATGTTTTGGGGTACAACTTCCAAAACAGGTGATGCGGAATTTTCCCATTAACACTTACAATAATGTGCAACAAACACACTGTGCACACCAACTCAGCCCATAAAAACTTTAGCAAACCAGATTGAGCCATGAGAGTTCTGAATTTGTCCAATAAAGCCCAATTCATCCTCTAAACTATTCCATTGTTTTGTGGAGTACTTGAAGTAGTAACTATATGAATGATACCATAATCATTCAAAAGTTTCTCAAACTCTTTACTCACAAACTCACCCTCTCTATCAGGAATTACCCTTGTGATCTCCTCCATCAAACCATTCTGTTTCCAGACTTTGAAGATTACTGAAAACCCCTCTGTGGTCTGATCATTTGATCTGATTGGTTTCACCCAAACATAATTAGTTGCTGTATCAACCAAATTGATGAAGTAATTTGACCCCCCAAGGTACACTGGTGAAAATGGCCCTGCCAAATCAATGGAAAATTCCTCTCTAGGAACTTCTGTCCGCTCTCTACTCTTTGAAAACACATTTCTGGTCTTGGCCCCTCAATTACAACTTTCACAGTTGCTGTACTTTAACTTATGGCCACTTCTATTGTGAGCAACAGTGCTCAGAGCTGAAAACTTGAATAAGTTTGCACAGAGCAACTTATTCTGAAATTTTGCACTCAGGATAGTTCTCCCATTCAAATTGATAACAAACTTATCTTCTTTAAGATAAAAAATCTGGAAAACTTTTTTTGAGAGAACTCCAATAGACACAAGGTTATAAGGAAAATCTGGTACATAGAACACTTTATCAAAAGATATTTTGAAACCCAAGTGATTTTCAAGAATAACTTTTCCAATTCCTTTAATCTGAATTGTTCTTTCATTTTTTGCCAATATTTAAAAAACCATCAAAATCTCTAGAGTTGAAAACAAATTTGGCTCAAAAAACATGTGGTCTGTACAATCAGAATCAATCAAAACAAGAGCATCCTCCTTCAATCCTCCTACAAGGAAAGAAGAATTATCAGCCACTGATAAGCTCTTATCATCAAGCTTAAGATTACATACTTCATAATCAATCAAGTCCATTTATTGATCCTCATCGATTTTGGCCTTCTTTTTGGGGACTTGTTCCTCAACAGCTTGTTCCATTGAAACATCCACTGCCACTATAGCAACATTTTCCATGGCAAGGTTTACCTCTTTGTCTTCCTTTTGAACTTCCTTGGATTTCTTCCTCTTCCTGGCCTCCATGCAATCCTTTGCATAGTGCCCCTTCTTCTGACAATTATAACACAAGACCTTTGATAAATCCCTTTTGGCCTTTGCATTCTTCCCAGATTTTCCTGTCTTGCCCACCAGAGCAGTTCCTGTGCCCTTGTTCATTTTAAATTGAAGATCATCCTTTTCAATCCTTCTAAGTAATTCTCTTCTTGAGGAAGGGGATCCAATTGAGATATAATCCTAACCAAGGACTCATATTCTTTTGGTAGCTTTTGAAGAATTAAGAGTGACAAACACTCAGGATCCATTTTCAGCCCAGATGACTTGAAATTAGCAATATTTGATCTTGCCTCCCACACAAATTGTTTGCAGTTGGAAAATTTCAACTTGAAGAAATTATTGAAAGCAACCCCCTTCTGATGGACAGAGTGACCAGCATAATTGGCCTTGAGCATTTTCCATACAATGCTACTCATCCTCTTCTGTTCCTCCTTTCAAGTCTCAGCAACCCATGCCATATGACTTTCATCCAAATGGCTAAGAATGAGATGATAAGACTTCTTCTCTACCTCTGAACTAATCAAATTGTCATCTGCATCCATAATCTCCCCACAAAAAATGTTGTCCAACTCACTGTCCATTAAGAAAGACCAAGCACTATAGTTTTGACCATTCAAAACAATCTTGGTGGAGCTGGACTCTGGGATATAGGACATCTTATTGGAAAACTTGAGGTCTTTGAGGTTGTCCAGAGTAATGTACAAGGGTCTATTTGGCTTGGAAGTGATGAAATCTGGATTGGAAACCAGGACCAGACTGTGGGATTGCATCAATATCAGAGTACAGACAAGATGAGATGAAATGAGATCAAGACAAGCAAGGACTACCAACAGGGTGAGACAGGCTGTAGGTTGAGAATCAGATAAGACAAATAAGAGACAAGCAATTGATTCCGTAGTTATCAGCCCAAGGAATAACAACAATTCCAGCCAGCAACAGTTTTGAGAATGAGAAGGATCAATAGTGCCTTGAAAGATTGGATTCTGAAAGAAGATTGTCAGAACAGTTCACTGATTGGTGAGTTGCAACGAGTGATGTTACTTGATTCTGACTGGCTGCTTTGTTCTTCTAATTGATGCTGTTGGAGGTTTGATTGTGTCAATGTAGGAGTTGAGATATTTGTTGTGATTCAAGTATGAGTTTTGATTGGTGTTCATGTTGGCCTCAGTCCGCCGCAGTGGTTGTTGATGAGATAGTTTGACTAGCCCGTTGTAGTATCATTGACAGATAGAGTCGCCAAAGTGGATAGCTTCTGCGCACGTACAATAAAAGGATAGGATGACAAGAAAAAAGAAGGAAAGAAAGAAATCAACTGTGAGCAAGAAAACAAGTAACTGGGCATGACACGCATGTGGTGCTTCACAGAAATGGGCCAAGTGATTGAGAATGAACAGAAAAGTAAGATCTGTTAACTGTAACAATTACAAGTGAGATCAGAATTCAACACACCCCCTCAACTCCGAAATCAGTGGAACAGAGAGCTAAAGGCATTCACTAGTTGTGTTTTTGAACTTTTGTTGGCAGATTTAGTGAGAGCATCAGCTGTCATAGACAGAGACAATATCAGCTTGACTTCCATCAGACCCAGTTTGAAGTCGTCCCTCAAGCTTTTGGTCTTCAGGTCTATGTGTTTTGCTTTTGAGTTTGATCCAAATCTTTTTATGTTATTGTCTAGTCCTTTATTATCAATCAGGTGGATAGGACATTTGAATTGCGATCAATAGATGTCCTGGATGAGCTTTTTCAGCCAGCAAGCCTCTAGTTGACAGCTGGACAGGGATATGAATTCAGATTCTGTGGATGAGTGTGCGGTGCATTGTTGCTTTCTGTTTGTCCAGTATAACAGACTTCCTTTGAGTGTGTGGAGATATCCGCTTTGAGACATCCTTGAATCTGGATCATTGGCCCAAGTTGCATTGCTGAAACACACTAGCCGTTCTGAGATTGATCTGGGACCAATTTTCAGGGTTAGGTCCTTTGTGGCCAAAAGATACTTCCAGACGTGTATGAGTTTGCTCCAGTGGCTGAAACCTGGATTTTTGCAGTGTTTTGCTAGACTGGATACTGCAAAGCTTATGTTGGGTCAAGCTAAATGGGCAATGAAGTTCAATCAAACTATTGGAGATCAATAGCTGACGTTTAAGGATGCAAACTTGTCTTGATCATCTTTGTTGGCCACTGAGAGGTGATGTCCTGGAGCAAGAGGCGTAGAGATGGGCCTGCAGTCAAGTAGATTCAGTTCCTTCAGTCCCTTCTTGATATGAAGCGGAAGTGAGAGATGGATCAGCCTGTCTTTTCTCTTGATTTTCATCCCAAGTATGGTGTTTGGTGAATGGGCTGAGGAGTCCTTGAATCTGGCAAGGAAATTTACCTTGAAGCTCTTGAAATTAACAGCCACCAGAATATTTTCCATGTGGAAGTACAAAACAGAGATTTCATCATCTCCAATATACAGGCACGGATCACAATCAGATTTGCAAAAGCCTTGATCTTTGATACATTGGCTGAGCATGTGATACCAGTTCCTGAAAGCTTGGTTGAGTCCATATAGAGACTTCTTCAGCCTGAGATATTTGGATTTCCAATTGCAGCCAATTGGGGTTTTGATGAACACCTGCTTGTCAAGTTGTGAGTGCAAGAAAGCTCCCTTTACGTCAAGCTGAATCATTTCAAGTGTCAGCTTGCTACTATGTACAGAGCAACCTGTCAATAGCAACACAAAACTGTGGAAAAATAAGAATATCTCAATTAACAAAATAAGGAGTGAGAAATTCATAAATATATTACAGAAATGGATTCCTCACCCAAAATTAGGTAGGGTCACTTGCTGACCCCACCCTTGAATTCCAAGTCCTTATATTTTTAAAATAATTAAAAAGAAAAGTACTAAAAATTACGGCACCAGTATTGCACTTTCTTGCCATTCTAATATTTCAAACGTATTTTCATGTATAGGGTTTACACCTAAAATTCACTCAGAATTGAGGTGTGGTGTATATTTTAGGAGTTACACGCGGAAATGTGTTATGTCACAATTCCTGCATGCAGCCCCGCATCATTACATATCCCTATGTACTAGTAGTAGCAGATTCCTGCGTACTAGAGACCCGCGCGCAGCTGATTCTGCCACTCACGCAGCGGATCCTACCCCGCGCGCATCTGTACTAACTGATCCCCGGGTCTGGATCAGTCATGACTAATCTGACAACCAGGTACCACTCAGAAGAGCTACAACCTAGTTAGGGTTGCCTAGTATATGTAACAAACTGACATATGCATTACTGATGATCTAGAAAGATCAAAACTTAAATAAAATAAATGAAAATTAAGTTTAAAAAATTTTTTAATAATAAATCAAAGATCAAGGATTATCACGTAAATCACTGACCCTGATCTTTGAAGACCACAAAACCCTACAAGGAGTGTTCATAAAAATTGTTAAAAATTATCTGAATGACCAGCAGATGATGGACAATCAGTAAAAATCCACATCTTCCCGCTTCAAAGCAATATCAATAGTAAAAATGAAGGATGAGTACAGAATGATCAAATTTATGCTATAACAGATTAACAGATCCTGTGGCTAAAATAGTACAGGAATCCAGCAGATCTAAGGACAGCTGATTGACAGCACCAAGTGTACGTGCTAATCTTGCCCTGACTGGCTTTCCAGGCTCAGACCACAAGAAGAACCCTCTCTACATGCCCTGAGAAGATCAAAATCACCCCAAAAAGGTATTTATACAGATCTCTTTGGATACATTATTCCATCATCAGTTACCAGGAATTATTTATTATCAATCAGACAACATTTCATTGTTGATCAAGTGCTTATATGAAGATAATAAAGTGATTTATGACTTATTCTGTAGTAGCATTATTTACCCTTATTAACCAATCAACCATTGAAGTTTAGTCAAGCAATCTACCCCATCTGCTCTGAAACCCTTCCAATTATTCCAGGATTTTCGTGTTAAAGTGCTCAGAGTGAGTGTTACCCTTCCTGTCTGGGCCATTTGTGCTGTTAAGCCCAGCCATTAGTGGAATAAGTCCTTTCTAAGGCACCCATCTTTATTCCAAGGTTCTTAAACTGCCTAAGGAGGCCCCTTGAAGAGAGGTTGCTAGTCTGTAAAGATCCCCAGTAGTATAATACTGTGGCCCCTCTTTTATATTATATTGAAAACCATTTATTACCAAACCAATTAAACCTTGCAACTGCTCTTATTATATCATTTATTTGAGCTTCTAAGTGTTTATTATTGGAGTAATAATTATTATTATCATTCCAGCATTTTTATCACTCTCTGTAGCTAAAGGACTGCAAGGTTCCTGGTATCAGAGAGCTGACAACTGGGGGTCTGGCTGGGAAATATCCTTAAATAATTAATTTTTAATTATTTATTCCTTGGACCAGTCTATTTCTTTTTTAAAAATAAGTTAACATACTTATAACATATATTTTTTTGATCATTTTTTTCTCTAGTGGATCTTAAGACCAATGGAGAATTGATCAATTATTATTTGAACCTTCTGAAAAAGAAAAAAGAAGAAAAACTCCGTAACTTTGTACCTTTTATTATGACTCCTGAGAAACAACAGGAGAAATTGCTTTATTATAAACAGCAGTTTATAAAGGACAAAGAACTTGAGCTTTAAAGAATTATCAATTTCAATTCTTTATTAAGGCAACATAAGGAGTGGAAGATTTATCAAAGGAAGCTTTATATTTATAAACTAAATAACCCTGAAGATAAAGAAAAATCCAAAAAAAATAAAAGTGATTATTTTTTCTAAAAACATCATTTTAACACGTAAAAACACAAAAAAATATTAACCTTATATTTTTTGTTTTTATCCATCTCAGTGGATTTTGTTTTTGGTGATCTCATTGACCAGGACCTCCTAGAGGACATCCCAGACAGTGTACCATTGGACTTACCTCTGAATTTATCCCAGGATCTGATTGGAACTCACTCAGACCCCATTGGAATACCCTCCAAGGATAGTTGTGATCCTAACCAAGTGTTGGTACCCTTGAATTTAACTCTAAGTAAGTTAAAATATATATAAAAAATTATTAAAAATATAAAACACACAAAAAATATTATTTTTATATTTTTAAAGTCTTTTTTGAAAGTTTCAACAAAAGAATTACTCATTTTTTTTGGTGCTATGTATCAAAATAGGCGCAACACCTGTGCAACAGGTAGAGCCCCGTCATATGGATCTCTGCCCAGAGGAACCCGTGTGCGCAAGGACTCCAGTCACAAGCGCGATGAGGGGACTCAAACCCATGACCATAGCGTCACGTGGGACAATGACTGCGACAACCGTGGCCGCCAACTTGACCAACAGACCGTTGGAGAACCATCCGTCGCCCACCATGTTATCCCAGGAGGGTACAGGTCCTCCTACGCTACCCCAGCTGGACTCAACCAAGGAGGAAAGAGTCAAAGTATTAGTGAAAGAGCATGTGAGCTATTGGGAACAATTCAGGTTGGCTCAGACCCAGGAGGATCAACAAGGTATGAGAAAAGCCATTTCTGAGGCAAAGAAATCTCAGATTTCTCTGCAAAGGTTGATCCCAAAGAAAGAAGTAGAAGGCTAAGTGCAGAAATGGAGTCCTTGGGATAAGTTAGCCTCCTTAAAGGGAAAGGACCCCAAAAAGAAGAGGTCCTCAGCCAATCAGAAGTTAAGGAACCCAAAGGATTGGGAAAGCATAATATCCCTAGCCCAGAAGTGGAAAAAGGTGTACCACAATTAGATGTAGAAGCTCTTAATAGCTTTTCTATAAATGTGTCTCACAATTTTACTATTATTAGCCAATGCTTTGACAAAGTTTATCAACAATTGGACAAATTGAGTTCTAGTATTTTCAGAGTGATTGACACCCAGTCTCAGATTATGAGAATTGATGATTTGGAAATACGACAAATGAAGGATAGTATAAAAGCTAGTAAGTTGGACCTGATGAAACATATTGATGATAACCAATACATTCTTCAGGAAGATATTCTTTCAACCATAGAACAGCTTAAGGAAGAAGTTAAGAAAACTAGTCCTACTCCTTCAGCTCATCTGATTAACAAAATTGACTTATTAAGCAATAAACTTGATTTGGACTTAGGTATGATTAAGAATGTTCTCAGAGATCTTAAGATCAATTCTACTAACTCTCTGTTCATTGACCTAGAAGAAACTAGGCCTGCAAGGTTCACCAGTACTCCTAGTGTTCCCCCCAGAACCAGGATAACTAGGAATGGGTCTTTCAGACCCAGTCCCACTCCTGAAATGGAGCAGGCTTTGAAAAAACCAGGGGTTCCAAAAATTGCCAGGTCATCCACATGTGTGGTGAGAAAACCTACCAGAGTGCCATCAGACACCTTAAAGCACAGGAATTTGTTGATGGAGGACTGAGAGAGACCCAACAAGACAATGGCTACATTCAGCGTGATGTTCCACTGGCAATGGGATTGCTTCAGCCCATAGATTGCTCCAGAAACCTTGCAGACCTATTCTGGGTGGAGCTAATCTTCAAAACCAAGAGGTTGGAACATAAAAACTGGTTCATCTAAGCGGCTGTTCAGGAAAGTGGTCTTGAAGTCAAGTTATTGAACAACCAAGTTTTTTGTACCTAGTAGACTGAGGAGGAGGCAGAGATTTCAAGGCGCAAGGTGGGAGCAACACCTCTGAGAAGTCCAAACCATGAACTTGAGTTAAACTAATGTAAACCAAGTGTTCCTTTAGTTTGAGGATTGAGCCGTGAGGGTGATTTTTTAATTTGAAAAATCATTTGGACTGGATGATCTTCTGCTGTTTTGGAGGAGTAAAAAGTCTCTAGGTCTTCATACCTTGAAGGGAGGATAGCTCCTTGTGGGCCAAGGAAATACAACAGTGTATGTGAGACAATTTCAGAAGTTGTGTCCACATTTTAGGCACCCAGATTTTATCTTTGACGGTGTGGTGACAAATCCAGGACACCTCATGGAAAATGGAAATTTTTGTTAAAAAATTTTTACATTCTCTTATCCATCAATACATCCACAAAAAAAATTTTATCTCTTTCTTGTGCCTCTATTGGTACTCACTCATTTCCCACTATCCCAACTCTTCCCTGTCCTAGTGGTCTAGGCAGGCCTTCCCTGGTCATCCAATCCTTTCCTCCTCTGTTCAAATCCCTCCCTCTTGCATGCGCCTTAGCCTGATTTTTTCTGGCCAAGCGTGCGCGGGCAGCCATCATCTTCTTCATCACATCATCATCCACCTCCAACCCCATCATTTCTGGAAAAGACGGTTGCCTTGCAACTTGCTGACACCTTTCAGAAACCAACTACCCAGCATCCAGCTTGCCATCATTGGCATTGGCGACAACAACACAGATTGCCGCCATCAAACAATGACCGCAAGCGTTGCTTGCGGCTGTCGGAGACTTTGCGTTGACCAACCAATCATCCAGCTTGACACCACTGCCGCCTTTTCCTGTCACAAGGGCCTTCCTTCTCCTTGCTCTACACTAACTTTAACCAACACTTCAATCAACTCTCCTTCAACCAATTGGCCCCAACGATCTGACTGATTGCATCCACCCAATCCCTCTCTGATGCCCGCAAGCTGACATTGTCTCTCACAGCCGTTGGAACCTTTTCACCAAAGGTTGCTGTGGTGACCAAATCTGGACATCCTGGACCAGATGCGGAAAATTCAAAAAAAATTTATGATTCTTTTATTTAGGTGTCATCTGAAAAAAAAAAATTGGAATTTTTTTTCAGTATCACTCCTCCAATTTCCTTGTCCTTTCAAACATCCCTCTCTCCCAGTGGTCTAAGACAGGCCTCTCTTGGTCTCATCACCTAGGAATTGCGTTTGATCCCTTCTCTCTTTGTTCCCCCCTTCCTTTTGGCCAAACGCGCGGGCCAAGACCCACTTGGCCGGATATATCCCTCTCCTACCCTCCCTACGCTCCTCCACCACCACTAACCGCTGCCATTAACCACTGCCATTAACCACCACCTCATTTTTGTCATTTTCATTGTCATCTTCATCACTTCCCATTGATCTCAATCACCACCACTTCCTACGGCTCAAGCCATCCTCATCCAGCCCTTCTCTACTCTCCTCCATCCTAGCCAGGTACGGCACCCATTGAATTGGCACTCAAGTCTAAAACAAGGGCGGCAACAATGAGAAAGGACTCAAAACCCAAGAAAACTTGATTCAATCCAACAATCAGCAGGCTGGACGCCGATCCGGTGGATGACAACCGGATGATTGATTCTGCCGTTCCCACTTCAAACGTCTGATTCCTCAGCCCAACCCCTCCATCCAAGTGGCCGCTTGGCGGTGGTACCAGTCCTGGTAAAACCTCTAGAGGCTTCATCCATGGTCATTCATACCTTCAACTCCCATTCACCCTCCAACCTCTCCCACCCGCCCATCACCTCACATCCTCGCTCTCAATGGCTCATCAATCTATCGCTCATCAATCCATTGCTCATCATCTTCCACTCTCCCACCCCCTTCCATCTTTGGGTGGGGGTGGAAAACGTTGTCTACCGCCCAGGGACATCCATGGGCAGTCTGGTCCATTTCTTTTCCCACCCTTTCACCCTTTGGGTGAAGGGTGGGTGATCCCAGTGTTGTCGCGCGCGCCCATCCGCGGACGGAAGCAAGAGATGGTGAAGGGATGAGAAAGATCCCACCCTAGTCAGGGAGGCTGGATTTCCACCGGCCTGCGTGATCAATTTTTCTGATCACCTGAGAAAAAAAAAAAAAATCCGCTCTATTTGTAGAAACCTTTGTACATAGTCTAACAGGGCCTCCTGCCCATATAAGGAGGGGCTCTCCCCTGCCTTTTGGGAAGGGCATCATATTCTATCCTACCAGAGAGATTCATAATCACCATCATCTTGAAATTAAATCATCCGTGGGGTCTCATTCCCCTTCATCTGAGACTAAAATTTGGGTATATCCATGATTTCCCCTTGATCCTTGAGCCTTCATACTCAAACCCTGATCCTTGATCTTTATCACCAACCAATAGCTTTGCTGGTTGAAGAAGAATTCAACTGATTGAATTCTTGAGTGTGTTACACCACTCCTGATCCCTTTATCCGACCATACTGGTCCTGATCATCCTTTGATTATCTTTCTGGAACCAGTCACGTTTGACTGAAGAGTTTTTATTTAGCTTAAAACCTGGAGTGTTAAACCTCCCTTCACTCCTTTGAAGTTGAATTCCGCCACGCTACTCTTGAGTCCCTTGAGAAGTGTTGGTTTATTCTTGTTTGAATCAGTTATTGTTTTTCTTCTAGAGCGTCATCAAAAAATTAGCTTTGTCTTGTGCAGCCACCCACAGTTATCTGGTACCCTTCAATTGCTTGATTGCGGATAGTTGGGCAGGTTCATTGAGAACCTGGAGGTTGTTTGGGATTGAGTTGATCTTTCCTAAGCTTCTGCTGACGACAAGAGCTATTAGCTTGTGGGCTTTGTCACTTAAAATTGCCTTGTCTTGTTGAACTCTGAACAATCCTTGACTTCTTCTATTCAAGTTTTCACGGCATCATCTTGCCTCAGATAGTGTTGTTTCCCCAGCTACCAACTACTACCATCTTTATTGCCTTACATTTGGTCCCTCTATTACCAGGTTCTGGACTTTGATCTTGGTTACATTTAAATATTTTTTGTAACACTCAGGAGGGCATCCTAAACAGCACCTTTCCCCTCCAAAGAACTGCCACGTCCTAGCACTGTTTAGAGTCTTAAATTGATCCTCAACCATCTCCATCTTGCTTGCATCCATCAATCCTCCCTTTGCCAAAGGCGGTCACGGCCGGTCAAACTTGTCTCAACCCATCATCCACTGCCCACTGTTGTCTTTGACGCGGGCAGGTTTCCTTCTTTCTCATCATATTTTTCCTTTTTTTTTCTTCTCCCATGTCAGGCCCTTCCTGTTGCCAACCGTATTTGTTCCTCATAAAAAAAAACATTCTTTTCTGCACTCATTTGTAAGTATCTCTTGTAAATAGTCTACAGGCCTCTTCCCTATGAAAGGAGGGGCTCTCCCCTGCCTTTTTGGGATCTCTCTCATACATCAATGAGTAATCTGGTCATTCCATAGGGCTTCCTTCCTTTTGTCTGAAACTTTGTGCTGGTAATATCTTTTGATTTCGCCTTGATCCTTTGAGCCCCCGTACTCAAATTTTCATCTGTCCATCTGTGAACCTGATCCTTATCACCAACCATAGCTTTCTGGTTGAAGATAATTATGTCTGCTGGAATTCTGGAGCGTATTATACCACTCTTGATCCCTTTTTCTGACCATACCGGTTTTCAGCTTGCTACTATTGCAGATCAAGCTGCAAAAGTAACAGAAATGACAAGAAAATAATAATAATAAAATTAACCAAAGAAGGAGTAAGAAAACCATAAATATTATTGCAAACATAGATCCTCCACCAAAGGTTAGGTAGGGTCACTCACTGACCCCACCCTTGAAATCCAACTCCTTATATTTTTAAATAATTAAAGAAAGAAAGACCAAAATACCACAGCACCAATATTGAACTTTTTGGAAAATTAAATGTTTCACATGAATTGTCACTTATAGGTTTCACACCTAAAATTCAGTCATAATTGAGGTGTGGTGTATATTTTAGGAGTTACAGACCAAAATGTGTTCTGTCACGATTGCGGCATGCAGCCGTGGCAGCCAATACACCTGCGCGCAGATGAGATACAGCGCTTTCACTCTTCCAAAGCCTTGTATGCAGCCCCGGGCCTCTGGAAAGTATGAAGCCGCATGACTACGGGTTCACAAAGTGACAGGCAGCCTGAGAAACCTAGGTGCCGCTTAAACATGCTACAACCTACAGGGGAACATTCAACATATGTAATAAATGGTCCTGTGGATAGTAGATAGTCTAAAAATACGTAAACTTATATAAAAATATCTAAATAACCTTTATACGTATTTTTTATTGAATCCAATTCAAAGTACCATAAATGTCGAAAATAAGATAATGACTACTTCTAAAAAAATATTAAAATAATTTAATATACTATAATGAGAATTTCTAGACATCAATATTTTTTTTGACATACTACAAAAACTAATGATGTAAAAATATTACATGAATACACATGAATTATATTTTTAAGTAATTATTTTAGTAAATCAACTGAATTTCAAAAATAAGGAGTAAAATCAATATCATGACTTTACTCCAATTATTTAATACATGATGAGAGCTCACCTGACATCAGAATGTCCATAGAAATGTCTATTAAAATAATTTTTAAATTACTGGGAACATTTACTAAGGATAATCAATTGAATAATAATAAATAAAAAGGACAGATGAGTGTTATTTACATGTCCAAACATCAATTATAAAGTAGAATAATTTCCATACCCTCTGGAATTAGATGCTAGCCGTGCTAAAGCACCAAGATCACATGAAAGGCTACCACTGGCTACCCTTTTAGTCTCATTTTCCATCCCTTTGAGCCCCTGTAAAACTCAGAAGGACAATATTGGGACTCAAAAAGCTATAAATAAAGAGCTCTTTTGAGGATATTGATACCCAGAGACCAATTTATATATAAATCCAGACACCATGCCAAGGTAATCAAATATTTATGAGAGATAAGTAAGTGATTTATGGTTTAAGTCTGATTAATAATATCACTCCACAACCCTTTTTATCAATTTAAACTGCTGAAAAACCTTATAACCCCAGTAAACAGGTTTAACCCATCAGTGCACATCCCAAACAGGTACCCAAAGGATTTAATAATATACCAGTGAGTCTTATGATCCTTTCTCTTTAGTGGCAGCTTAGATACAAATCCCTGCCACTCCACCATGTATTTTATATACATATTATTGTTGGGAAAAATATCCTTTAAGAACATAAATTAAAGGTTCCAAAGTAACCAGGTCTAAATTTTTTCATAATGAAATCACTGAAGAGAGGTGTTAAAGATCCCCAATATAATTGTGGCCCCTCTATAAAGATATTTAATAATCAATTTATCTATATCGATTTATAACAATAAACCATATCCAAACCAATTAACCTGGCAATAATCTTTATCCAAATATTTTACAGATTTTTGCTGCATTTATTGAATAATATATTTTTTATTTATTCTATCACCTCTGGTTTTTAAAGAATAGCAAGGATCTTGGCATCCAGGAGGCTGAAAATTGGGGGCTTGATTGGGAAATATTCCATTTTATTAAATTTAATACCTTGGACAAGACATTTCACATAAAATTAAATCAAGGATAAATTTATCTGACTTTTTAACAATGATTCATCATCAAATTCTTTTTCAGTGGATGTAAAGAAAATTCAGAATAAATAATCTATTATTTAAATCTTTTAAAGATAATGAAAGAAGAACATATTAAAAATAATAAACCTACTGGTTGGGAAGCTTTAACTCAAGCTGAGCAACTTAATATCTCTTCTGCACGTAAAAACTTGGATAAACTCCTTGACCAAGAAGATCTTGAGAGGCGTATCAACTTCCAGGCCCCATTAAGAAAACATAAAGCTTTGAAGAAATACCATATCAATTACTTTTTAAAATATAAAAGTAACTATAAAACTTGTATTACCATATTATTTTAATTAAAATAATATTAATATATCTTATTTACCAATAAAATACCCTTTTACCGTCAGTGAACCCTCCTAAACTATAAATCACCACCACTGAAACTGATTTATTGGATCAAGAAGTCCCAGATATCTCTGGAAGCCCTGAAAATATTGATTCAACGGGTGAAGACCTGATTGAGACACACCAAGACCCCTTAGGATTACCTATTAAGGACCAATTTAATAAAAATAAAGTCCTGGTACCTTTGAATATAAAATTAATTCAGTTTGGAATAAAACTTATTTTTACAGATTTTTCTCTGTAGAAAAATACTTATAAACATTTTATTCAATATGAATAAACGTAACACAAGATCTTCAGGGAGAATTACCTCCTATTGATCTTTGCCAGGAGCCCCCAGTAACCGTGAGACCAACAATAACAACAACCATGAGGGGACTGGAACCTGTGAATCAAATTTTGATGGACAAGGAACGGCCCCAAGTACTTCTGCCCTCCCCCAACCTAGAGCCAGAGAAGGTAGTAGAATCAAGCCACCCTCCATTAAAAGAAGATTCCCTGGAGCCACCCCAGCAGAATCTGGCCAAGGAAGCCAGGATCAAATACTTATTCAGAGAGCACATGAAATATTGGGAAGAGTTCAAAGAAGCCCAAGCCAAGGAGGACATGGTATCTATGAAAAAGATAATATCCCATGAAAAAGCTACCCAGATAGCTCTTCAGAAAATGATTCCAAGGAAAGAGGTAGAATCCTACATAGAAAAGTGAAATCATTGGGATCAATTATCCCAAATTAAAGGAAAAGAATCAGGAAAGAAGAGATATTCTTCCCATCCAAAGCCAAAGGGAAAGAAATATTTGGATTAGATAATATCCTTAGCTCAAAAGTGGAAAAAGTTGTACAACAATTATCCTCTAATTCTGAACCCAGTAACTTGTCTAAACCAACCTCTGATTTAATTACTTCCTTTTCTAATGATATGCGCCATAACTTCAAGATTTTTTTTAAAAATTTGGAATTTGTTTATACCCAAATGGATAAGTCAACCTCAGTAGTAGCCAAATTAATTAATAACCAAACAAAAAGTGTAGGAATGGAAGATATTAAAGAACATACAGAACAATTATTGGAGACAATTAATCAAGGTAAAATCAGACAGACTCAAACAATTGAGAATATGTTATCAGGTATCTGAGAAGATTTTATTATGTCTTTTCAATCTTTAAAAGAAGAATTGCTAAATAATAATAACAGCTCCATTCTGTCCTTAGTGAGAAATTAGAGCTGCTTACTAATAAAGTGGACCTGCAACTTAATCTGAACAAGAATGATCTTAGAGACTTAAAAGTCCGTCTGACCAACCCCTTGGGGAGTACCACAAAGGAACCAAAGCCTCCTAGACAAAAAAATACACCTTATGCACCACCCTTAATAGGAACGCATAGGAGTGACACCTTCAGGCCTATTCCTATTCCTGAAATGGAACAAGCCCTCAAAATTTTACACCCAATTTCTGAATGGCCCAAGCTCTCCGGTGAAGGAGAATACAATCATATAAATTTCATTAAATTTATTGTCTATACTATTATATCTTATGACTTACCAGAAGCTATAGCTGTAGTCAGGCTGCCCAGACTATTCAAAGGAGTAGCTTTAGACTGGTTTATCAGTAAAAGAGAAAAAATGGGATCCTTACCATGGAATTCTTGGAAACTTCTAATTAAAGAACAATTTGGCTCTAGAATGTGGAAAAGAAAAATGATGAAAAATATTGCAAATTCCTCATTTGATCCCTCCAAGCATAAGCCTCACAAATGGTGCTTGAAACACAAGAGAAGACTAGATTGCTTCTATCCAGATGCTGATCAAGAGGAAGTAAATGAAAGACTCCTCAACTTGTGTCCTTGAAATCTTAACCATAGTGTAAGATGCAGGATGAGTATGGATGCTGACTTACCAACCCTAATCAATGCGTTAGAAGAAGTCATAGACATGAATGGGTTAGACAAGAAGGTTCCTTCTAGACCTAAAGAGAACTTCAACATTAAAAAAACCACAGAAAAACCCCCTCTGGTAAATACCTCTGATAATAAGAAACCTAATGGGAACAGTGAAAAAGAGATAATGCCTGGAACTTGTTGGAATTGTAACAAGACAGGGCATATGAGACAAGACTTCCAATTACCAAAAAGAAAGATAGCAGTCTTGGAAGGAGAGAAGTAGGTTGAAGGGAATCAGAACCATGAAGATATAGCTGATACTGAAGGATCCCTTTCTGAATTTGAATTGATCCTTACCAACCCTGTTAATTTTATAGAAGGAGATATAGGCACTTCTATAGAAATCAATAACATCAATGGAGACTCTAGTTTTCCCCAAAAATGGGATCCAACCATAATTCCTAGAGATATCACAGATTTCAAACCATTAACAGTTAAACCTATGAGTGGTAAGAGTTATACTCCTGGTCAAACTTGCTATGCAACAGGATTGTATAGAGACAGACCTATTAGGTTATTACTGGATAGTGGAGCTTTCTGCTCATGTTTCTGTACTGAATTCTTAAACCAATGGGATCCCAATTGGAAAGAAAACCTTCTTCCCATCCCAAAATCCAAGTTTAGCTCTTTCAAATCTACCATGAATGCTATTGGAGTATGGACTGCTTTTATAAGATTACCCCATACTAAAGGATCTTTGAGAATACAAGTGGAATTTGTGTTATTGCTCAATGGATTATGTGACTACCTGATAATAGGTAATGATTTTTTATGTCTGTATGGTATAGATGTGTTCCAGAGTAAAGGGAGATACTTTACAGTGGGTGGTAATTGGGAAAAGAAGTTTAAGATATGCACTGTCCAATATAACTTCCCCTCTTCCAATTATCAAAATCATTAAGAAAACTTTAATCAAGAATAATTCTCTCAAGCAGCTCTAAATATGGAACTTTCTCATGAAAAGAAGAAATATACATTGAAAGTCCGCTTTGAGAACCAAAATGCTTTTTGTACCAAAGATCACCCCATTGGTGATATAAAAGAACATGAAATGGTATTAACATTGACTATTAAGCCACCTTATTCTCCTAACTTAAGAAGACCAGCTTATCCCTCTAGTCCTAAGTCTAGAATAGCTGTTGAGGAACATATCCAAGAACTGATAGACTTACAAGTATTAAGGAAAGTAGGGCACAATGAGCAGGTAGATGTGACCACACCTTTAATCATAGATTGGCATAATGAAAAGTCAAGAATAGTAGGAGACTTCAGAATTCTCAATAATTATACTCAGGCAGATTATTATCCTATACCCCGGATTGATCCTGCTCTGCATAACTTGTCCAACACCAGATATATCACTACTATGGATATTCTTGAAGGTTTCCACAAGATACCTATAAGCCCTGAAAGCAGAAAGTTTATGAGAATAATCTGTCATTTGGGAATATATGAATACCTTAGGATGCCCTTTTGTATAAATAATGCACCATCACACTTCCAGAGAACAATGGATACAGTTCTAGGTAATTACATCAGACAAGGATAGATGATGGTATATATAGATGATGTTATCATATATTCTGATGATTGGGATACTCATATAAACAAAATAAGATTATTACTCCAAACTATCTCCAAAGCAGGATTAAAAGTATCCATGAAGAAATGCAACTTTGGATATGGAGAATTGAAAGCCCTAGGGCATATAGTCTCTGGTCTAACTCTAGCTGCTGATCAAAATAAGATAGCTGCTATCATGAACAGACCCATGCCTAAAAATAAAACAGAGTTACTGTCTTTCATTAGTTTTTGCAGTTACTACAGACAATAAATACTAAAGTTTGCTATGCTAACTAAAAGTCTGTATTATATATGCAACAATAACACTCTCTTTGAAATGAAACATTAAAGATTGAAAAACTATGAGGAACTAAAAATAGCTATGACCTCTACTCCTTTACTCATTCAACCAGATTACTCCAAAGCCTTTAAACTGTACATTTATGCCTGTATGGAAGGTTTAGAAGCTGCTCTACATCAAGAAAAAATAGAAGAAGAAAAACCAGTGGAGAAACCAGTACTCTTAATATCTAGAAAGATCAAAGATACAGAAAAGAGATATGGAGCCAGTCAGATGGAATGCTTGGCTCTAGTAAGGGCTTTAGAAAATCTACACTATTACTTAGAAGGCACCACTTTCCAAGTGATCACAGACTGTAATTCTTCAAAAAATCTCATGAACATGAAGACCCCCAGCAGACATATGCTCAGGTGGAAAATTGATATACAACAGTATAGATGTCAGATGAATATAGTGAATAAAGCTGGAGCTAAAAACCAGAATGCTGATAGTCTAAGTTGGAATGCTTTTCCTAATGACTCTAGCAATCCAGCATATGACCCTGAGGATCAAGATATCTTTCCTATCTTGAAAATCAATCTTATTGGGTTCAAGGCTCCAATCATGGGGATCCACTTATGTGAATTAGATACTGCTTTCTTCAATCTAGTGAGGGACAACTAATCCCCTGAAATCAAGCTGCTGATTACCATTATGGAATGTGAATCACCAGAAGGATCTCTGATAAATATTTGACCTGCTTCATTACTTAAACCCTATAAAGCAGGAAGGTTTACCTTTTAGGATGGTCCCCTTTACTACAGACACCAACATTCCAATGTATTAGTAATAAGCAGCAAAGAACATATACAACACATACTCCAGGAATGCCATGGAAACTGTTCATCAGGGCATCTATCCACTGAAAGAACTTGGTAGAAAGTAAAAAAAACTGCTTGGTGGATAGACTGGAAAGAAATAACTATTAAGTATGTTACTAGCTGTGAGACTTGCCAAAGATCTAATAAAACTACTGAAAAAAGGTTTGGACTCCTACAAAAGATCTCTGAACCAAAAAGTATATGGGAAATCATTAATATGGATTTTTTCACCGGCCTGCCCCCTGGAGGTACTCATTCATATAACTTGTCCCTGGTTATAGTTGACAGATACTCTAAGAAAGCAAAATTCTTACCTAACCACAAAGAAGATAGTGCTATGGATTTAGCTCTAGTGTTTTGAAATAGGATCATAGCTGATGTTGGTAAACCCAAGATTATAATCAGTGACAGAGACCCCAAATTCACCTCTGAGGTTTGGAGGAATCTAAATGATATAGTGGGTACTACTCTAGAATCTTTTACAGCATACCATCCCCAAACTGATGGATTAGCTGAAAGAATGATACAGACCCTAGAAGATATGTTAAGAAGGTTCTTTAGCTTTGGTCTAGAATACAAAAACTCAGATGGTTATTTCCATGATTGGGTAAGCATACTCCCAGCTCTAGAGATGGCTTATAACAGCAGTAAACATTCTACTACCAAAGAAGAACCTTAAATACTAGCAAGAGGATGGATTCCAAAACTCCCTAGTAATCACTTAAACTATTACTTAGCCACCATTCATTCAAAATCTCTTGACTTTAAGAAAATGATAGATCTGGCATATAATCATGCTCCAAAATGTGGAGAAGAAGCAGTAGAATACGACAAACAAATATGGGACAAATCAAATAGGGAACCTAACTTTCAAATAGGAGATCAGATCTTGATATCCACTGTCAACTTCAACAATCTAGCAGGTAACAGAAATCTGAAACCACCCTTTGTTGGACCATTTTCTATCAAAAAGATGCATGGAAAAATGCTGTAGAAGCAATCTTGAGTGAAGAAATATCAAGAAAACACCCAGTCTTTCCTGTTAGCCTAGTACAAGACTTCCAACCAAGAGAAGGTAGCAACCTCCCTCCAGCAATAATCCTAATAGAACCTGACCCTGTCAAAGAAAAAGGGAAATTCAGCAGGATATTGAGAGAAAAGAAAGAGAGAGTGCAAGGAAAAGATTTTAGACTATACTAAGTAAGATACAAAGGAGAATCTGCAGATAAAGATGAATGGTTACCACAGAATAATATACCTGATGGACCAATAAATCTTAGAAACTAAAGAGCCAGCAAAAGGAACTGAAACACACATGGAATTAATGTTTTCCCAAGATTCTCCAGATTTTTTTTCAGATATGGCCATATCTTGAAGTTTGGGAAAGTCAGCTTTCTGCTATTGCAGAGCAAGCTGCAAAAGTAAAAGAAATAACATGAAAATAATAATAATAAAATTAACCTAGGAACGATTAGGAAAACCAAAAAAATTATTGCAAAAGTGGATTCTCCACCAAAATTTAGGTAGGGTCACTCACTGACCCCACCCTTCAAATCCAACTCCTTATATTTTTAAATAATTAAAGAAAGAAAGACCAAAATACCACAGCACCACTATTGAAATTTTTGGTCAATCAAATATTTGACATGTATTGTGACGTATAGGTTTCACACCTAAAATTCAGTCAGAATTGAGGTGTTGTGTATATTTTAGGAGTTACAGATGGAAATGTGTTCTGTCACAATTCCCGCATGCAGCCGTGGCAGCCAATACACCCACGCGCGGCTGAGATACAGCACTGTCACTCTGTCAAAGTTGTGTATGAAGCCCTGGGCCTCTGGCAAGTACGCAGCCGCAGGACTACAGGTTGAAAAAGTGACAGGCGGCCTGAGAAACCTAGGTACCAGGTAAACATGCTTCAACCTACATGGGAACATTCTACATATGTAATAAATGTTCCTGTGGATAGTAGATAGTCTAAAAATACATAAACTTATATAAAAATATCTCAATCCCCTTTATATGTATTTTTTATTAAATCCAATTCAAAGTACCAAAAATGTCGAAAATAAGATAATGACTAATTCTAAAAATATATTAAAATAATTTAATATACTATTATGAGAATTTATAAGCTTGAAACCTGGAGTGCTAAACCTCCCTTTTTTCTTTAAAGTTGAATTCCGCCACACAATTCTTGAGTTGCTTGAGAAGTGTTGGGTTATTCTTGTTTAAATCTGTTATTTCTTTGCTTCTAGAGCTTCATAAACAAATTGCTTTTGTTTTGTTCAGCCACCCACAATTATCTGGTACCCTTCAAGCGCTTGATTGCGGAGAGGTGGGCAGGTTCATTGAGAACCTGGAGGTTGGTTGGGATTTAGTTGATCTTTCCTAATCTTCTGCCAACAAACAGAGTTATTATCTTGTGGGAGTTGTTACTTACAACTGCCTTGTTCCCTTGAACTCTGAACAAAACTTTGACTTATTTTGTTTGAGCCCTTTCCTGAACCATCTTTGCTCTGATAGTGTTGTTACCATTGCTACCAACTACTTTTAAACTCATCCCTTGCAATGATTCCTTATTTCCAAGCTCCTGCATCTTGATTCTGGTTAAATTTAAATATTATTGTAACTCTTAGGAGGGAAGACCAAACAGCACCTTTCCCCTCCACAGAACTGCCTGTGGCTTAGCACTGTTTGGAGTCTTACAACGGAGGGGGAACAGGAGTAGGTCCCAAACAAGATGGCGGGCGCTTTAGCCTTGTTCAGCAGTGTGGATCCAGAGAGGAAGGTGGAGAGGAAGACAGAGTATGGGGAGGGAGGAGGAGAGGAGGAAGGGATTGGGCTGGGAGGGACTGGGGACATAGAAACTGGTGGTAGGATTTCCAAGTCATTGAAATGGCATGACTGGTTGAGCGTGGTTGGAAACAGGGTTTGGGGATAGGAGGGGGAGCTGAGGAAACTGGAGCATTTATGAATCCTACACTTGGAGGGGCAGCAAAGGGGGAACTAGGTACAGGACAGTGGTTAGCAGGGGGGGGGAGGGGGGGGAAGAGAAGCAGGGGTAGAAAGGGAAGGTAAAGGGGAGGGAATAGAGGTAGAAGTAGAGGGTACAAAAGGAAGGAAAGGAGAAGAAGGGGAATGGCAAAATGGTGAGAGTGAGGGAACAGGCCGCCAAGGAAGAATGATAGAGATAGGGGATGACTAAATAATTGCTTCTTGGAAAGGTCAACCATATGGAAAGGTAGTGTTATCAAAGATACAGTTCCTAGATTATATTATCTTCTTACTGAATATATTGAGAACTAAATAGCTGTTTGTTTGAGAAAGATAGCATAGAACAACATCCCCCCAAACTTTAAGGGAAAGCTTAGTACTGCTAAATTTGGGAACCTTGGACCAGGTCAGACAGCCAAACGGATGGAGGTAAGAGAGTGGGATGTTGTCCACCTCAAGAATCAAGTTAGGTGAGGTAAAACACTAAGTATTTTTACAGTTGTAAGAGTTAAAAGTAAAAAGTTAATGCCAGAGATAATCAGTTCAAAAAGATTTGCAGAGGTGGGAGGTGGAAAGGGAGAACCAAATTAGATTGAGGATTTTCATGTTTGAACTTTTGGCAAAACCATTTAGCTGGGGAGAGTGTGTAGGTCCAGGATCATGTTCAACTCCTTTTTGAGCAAGAAAAGATTTCATTTGTTCATTTATGTATTCTTTCCCGTTTTCTGTTCTGAGAGATTTGATGGGGTGGTGAAATTAATTTTCACAAAAGGAGAAGAATAAATTGGTTGATTCAAAAGCGTCTGATTTATGACCTAAAGGGTATGCAAAGAAGGCTTTTGAGAAATTTTCAATGAAATTGATGGATTAGTTTTAACCTTCTCTGGATGTGGTTTCAAAACTGCACAGTTCTGAGTGTTTAATCTCCCCTGGTTTCTTTTATTTGTAACTCAGGCAGGAGTGGAAAGGTTTCCTTGTCATTTTTGATTTGATACATGTGGGGCATTTTTGAACTTCAGATTTGTTGTTGGTATGAGGATGGATTTCTTTTTCCTTCAGAAATTTTTGTAGTGACTTCAGTTTCAGATGAGATAATCTGTGGTGATATTCAAAAAGACTATTATCAGATGTTTTCCAGATGGCAGGGAAAACTGACTCCTTGCAGCTTAATTTCTCTTGAGGGAGGTAATAAAGGTTTCATTTTCTGTATCCACTGGCAACAGGAAAATTTTTTATGCTTGAGGTTGAGCTGTTGAATATCTTACAAGTATTGGAGGAGAAAGTGACTAGAAAACCCCTGTCACACAGACTTGAAATGGAAATTAAGGGTTTGTGTATATTTTGAATTACTAAAGATTGGATGTGTCCAAATGGAAGGGAGATAAAAACTTCTTTGTTTGAAGTTATTGTTGATCCGTCCGCAAATCAGGTGGTGTTGAAGTTAGATTTCTTTTTGTTTACTTTCCAGTCATAGGGGGTAATTGATAAGGAGCATCCCAAGTCCAGGTTGAAATTAAAAATGTAGATGGGATCCAATTTGGTCATTTTGCAAGAGGCATATCCTGCATGAATAATGATTTCTGAGTCAGTGAAATTGTCATCATCATCATTCTCTTCAGATTTTTCTTTTGCCTTTGACAAGTGAGCGTTTGCTTTTATTGGACTTGATGAGTGATTATTCTGAGATCTTCTGCTTCTCTTAGAGTATTCCAGAGCATCAAGGACGTTGGGGCACCTTGAGGATGAGTGCCGCTCCATTTTGCATTTAGTAAAGAAGTATGTTTTTGAGGTGCTTTGTGCTTCCAAATTGCTTTGGCTTGAAATTCTGGTATTACTTGTCAGAGTTTTAACTGAATTTATGGTGTAGTTTTCTTTGTTTCTAGTTTGCCTTTGAAGATGTTCTTGTTTCAGCGCGTTTATTAATTTTGATGAAGGTACTGATTCCTCATTCATCATTATGGAGATGGATCCTAGCCAATTTTCAGGAACGGATAAAAGTATAGCTGTTGATTGTAAATTTTCCGCTGTGAGTGCATTCTTGGTGGTGATGAGCAAGGAAAATTTCTCTCCAAAAGAAAATATCTCAGAGAGATGGTTTGTCATGCCTTTGTTTTTCAGTTTGGTGAGAAAGAGTTTTCAGAGCCAATACATTCTACCTCGGGAAGAGTTGTCTTGATGGGCTTCATGAAGGGCTTTCCACATTCCAATGGCGCTCTCTTTGTACTTCCTTATAAATTGAAAATTTGAGGGACCAATTGACCTGGATATAACTGAGCAGACCACCAAGTTGTCTCTTGACCAGGTTTCAGCATTTGATTTTGGGGAATTGTTCATAAGGAGATAACCAATGCCAGAATCTTGGAAGTGTATCCTTAGGATCAATTCCCAATTGAGATAGTTAGATTTGGACCCAGGAGAATCTATCAGAATAATCAATCGGGCCTTGAGGACTGGATGTGGGTTTTGACTTTTGTCCATGATGATCTTTTAAAGGAAAAGAAAATGTGCCGGATCCTTCTGAGTTGTTTGAGATTTTTGAGTATTGGTTTAATTTTTTTGCAACTCTGGGCTCATAATCTGTTGAGCTGAGGTATAAAAGAGTGAAGCTGAAAGTAGAAGGATAAGATATTTCATGAGTAATGAGGAAAGATATGAAAAAAATAAGAAAAATAAAGGAAACAAATTCTTACCTGAGGTATGAAAGAGTGAAGCAGAAAGTAGAAGGATGAAGAAATGAAATCCTTCTATTTGGTGCAAGTTCTGTCCTCAGGTATAAACTAAAACTTGAGGCTTCAAAAGTGGTGTGACATGATAATATTACATTGAATATTGAATAGAGAAGATGAGAGGACGCGCTGTCTGATGACTGAGAGGGTTTTGGTTTCAGACACGTTGAGAGTATGATATGGAAAAAGATAGATGAAGAATATAAAGAAAGGAAATAATGAGATTTGATGAGGAGAAAGAACAGATAAAGCATGTGGAGGTAGTGATACTCCAACATCTATGGTATGAAGCAGTCTCTCCAACAGTGGAATCTTGATCTGAACTCTGCACTCATCTCCCTGGGTCTTTTCAGGTCTGCCTATGAACCTTCCTCATACTTCAAGCTGGAAAAGGGCTCCCTTGAAGGTGCCATTACAGCCCATTTTGATGATCTTTCCATGGTTATCACCAATTCTTTTGTCAAATTTTTTTTCAGGGATGTCAGTGGAAAGTTTAAGATAGAAGAAAATGAAGAAATCCATCTCTTCCTTTCCATCTCCATCTGTGATGATTGTCTTGCCCGCACACTTGTCATTTTTCAGGTGCACTAAATTGAGTCAATTGCCTATTCTTTCCTTCCCAAAGGCTGCAAGCCCTTTCCCTTGAAAATGGGATCTTATTTCAAATTCCTTGAAAATGGGGCCTTATTTCAAATTCCTTAAAAATCCTAACCCCAAATTGGCCCCCTCCTCCCCCCCAGTACAACAAGCTGATTGGCTCCCTGCTGTGAGTCTCTCAATGCACATGTCAGTACATCTCTTTGAATGTCAATAATCTGTATTAGTTCCTTCAAGAGCCATTCCTGGACCATTGGAAGACTGCAATCCGCATTCTCCACTATCTCTGTACCCCTTTTCACCTCCAGCTCACTCTTGGAGGTGGTCATCTCTGTCTCTCTGGCTACTCCAATTACAACTGGGACAAGGACAGGGATGATTTCCACTCCAGGTCTGGATAAACCTTCTGCATTGGAATTGGCACCTTATAGTGGAAATATAAAAAACAGCCTAAATTCTTGCTCTCAAGCACCAAGGCTGTCTCCAATTGATGGAAGGAGGGACTCTTGCTGAAGGAAATCCTCTGCAAACTCAAACTTTGAGATTCATCTCTTGTAATGTCTTACTTCAATAAAAAAGGCATGGCAGCCCTGTAAAAAAACCTCAAACATCACTCCTGCACCAAATACATCAATTCCCAGCATCATTTCATCTGTGAGTGCATTAATATGGAATATTTGAGGCCCATAATTTTCCCAAGTCACAGATTCTGGATGATAAGCTTACAAAGCCTCTTGCACGTGTACTTCTTTAATCCCACCAGTACCTACTTGGCCTTTTAGAATGTTCTCAGCAAGGGGGGGATGTTGGGATAAAACTCCCTGTTCCATTTCAGTTTCTTTTTCCTTTGTACATACCTACTCTTTTTCAATCTTAATTCTTTTTCCTTCTTATCTCCTTCCATTTATTTCATTCTCAGACATGTTTTGTAAATTCATATCTCCTATGAATCTCACTTTCTAACGTGATGTCTCATCATCATTGTAATTGTTACTTCTCATCTGTCACTGTCTCCTGTGACACATAATCATGCTGAAAATACCTTAGGACAGAGCTTGAGGCAGATGGAAAGACACTTTCCTCATCCTTTAATCTGCTTCTCACTCTGTGTATCCTCAGGTAAGTAATCTGCACTTTCCTTTACCATCAATGATTTTTTGTGCTAATCTAAAATTATGATCATTCCATCTGCTTCTAACTCTACATAACCTCAGTGCTTCAACATAAAATATATGCAAAACATCTTTCTTTGAAGAAAATTCAATATTTCTAATGAAATTAGATAACCTTGTGCCAAATAAATGAAAAAATATGAAAAATCTAATAATATATTGATTTCATAATTAGAATCAAAATATGTTTGAATATTTTGACACAAGCTTCATTCATGACAAAAATGAAAAACAAAAAGTATAAGAAATTGATTTTTTTGAATAGGAATGGAAATTTCCAATGAGATTTAAATAAATTATTCCAAACTCAAAAAGAAATAAAAGAATGTTACATACACCTACAGTAACAGGGGAATTCAAATCTGGTTAAATATTCCAAACAATTATTCACCTCTTGATTTCAAAATTTCTTATTTGAATTCATCAAAATATTTGAATTACTATTCAAAAAAGGTGCATGTAACATCTTTTAGTTATATTGTAAATTTTGTACAAATTCATTTAAATTTTATTAAAAAAATCAAACTATACCCAAAGAAATAATTTCCTGATATTTTCTTTTTTTATCTTGAGGTGATTGATTATTTGTTGGAGGCCTTTAGCAAATTAGGATTCTTCCCATTGAATATGTGTGTTTTAGATTTCTTTAAATTTTCTCATTCTTTTAAAAATATTATTACAAGTACCTTTGAAATGTTAATTTTTATTCAAATAAATCTCTTTTATATATTTATTTGATCATACTTGGAATTTATGGATTTTTTTCTTGAAATTTCAATAAAATTTCAATTCCTCTACCCAGATAATTGTACCTGGAATTTGAGTATGATGTTTTTGTTTTTCAAAAAGATATTTAGATTTCATCCAAAATGATACTTGTTTATGCAAATAAATCAATTTATGCTTTTTTTTCTGTTACTTGATGAATTATTTTTGAAAATAATTGACTGATTCAAAATCCCTTCATACTATTGATATTTTACGTATATATGTATTTTTATTTTGGTATAATTTACTTAGACCTCAGTTTAAATATCCTTTCTTATTCAAAGAAATTAATTTTTTATATTTGAGATGATTCATTTTTTTACTTGATGAACCTTTTGCAGGAATTGTTTTTAAAAAAAATGATTCTCCTCATGAAATAGATGTATGTAGGTTCTTTGAATTTTCTTATATTTTTGGTACAAAGGTATTCAAATTCCATCTGAAATTTAGAATTTTTCTTCAAAGGAATAAATTTTCATCTTTTATTATAATGATTTTTTGTAATTTATATTTTTTGTTGAAAAAGTTGGAAATTTCATTCAACCTCATGAAATAGGTATATTTAGAATTCTTTCATGCCTTTTTTATGTTTGGCACAAGCAAATGTCTAATCCACCTAAAATATTTGACTTTTTTAAAAGGAAATAAATTTTGAACATTCTTTTTATTTTCCTTACATTGGATGAAATTTTTTCCAATCCAAGGTCCAATTTTTATTTTTTTGAAAAAATGGATATTTATTTCATCTTCAAATATTTCATTTTTCAATTTGTATCAATCATTGGATTCTCCAAAAATGTCTACCCCAGACCAACCCCACAGGGCGTCTGGGGGCCTCATTTCAGCGCACTATACCCTAAATTAATGTTTAAATGCCCAAGGGAGGGAGAAATGTTCTCAAAATGTTTTCCTCCCACCCCAGGAACTCCTGTAAACCTCAAAAAGCATTAACAACCTTAATAAAATTTTTGTATTGGAGTGACTTTGTAAGCTTTCAACCCAATCCTGGGCAGGGGGAGAAGTAAAAGATTTACTGTTACCACACCTTTCTTAGAAGAAGGCATGAATTTAGAAAAATGAAATATTATAAAAGCAAACTTTTCTTCCAAGGAGTGCATGGACATACTGATTTTGAAATTAAGCCTTGTGCTAGGGAATATTGATCAATATTTCACAATAGGGCCTATCAGAGTTAGCAAAACCGCCATTGGAAACCCACCATTTTTTTTACCAAAGCAAGGTTTTTAATTGCATGTTTCTGAAATAAAAATACCCCCAACCTGGTGTATTTCAAAATGGTGTGTTTCATGGAAATGGCAGGTTTCAAACACCAAACCCGCCATAATCATCCATCCACCAGCCATTGCATGCAAAAAACCCATCCAAACCTCCACTTCAGCAAATCCATACCAATCCCATATCCATCGCATCACACACATCTCATCTCTATTTCTTCACATCTCCATTGATTATCATCTCCATCACATTGAACACATCCCATTTCATGCAAAAAACCCATTTAGACCTCCACCTCACCAAGTCCATACCAATCCTATCTCCATTGCATCACACAGATATCATCTACATTGCTTCACATCTCCATCACATCAAACACATCCCATCATTATCTCATCACCCCAAAATCACGTCACCAACTTTCTCAACATGTCCAATCAACATTCCCAGCAATACGTTGAAAACGCAAAAAGGCCAACTGAACTTTTTTTTATTATTTGACTCTGATTCAGACTCCAATCCAGAATCAAATTGGTTAGCTTTGAAAGAAGACAGAATCTCCACAGCCCTACGTATGAAAGGCAAAAGATTCACTACCCAGTAGGTAGACTTTCCGGGGGGAATCAGCTCAAGGAACAGGAGGGAACTCTTCCAAATCTGTACTTGATGAATCTGCTAACTAAAAACACCTTGAACCTGAAATTCTCAATGCTCTCTATCAATTCCTCTCTTTGGCATCTTTCTATCTCCTCACTTTCTTTCCTCTCTCTATATCTCTTCTACTCTTTTTCTCTTTGTCACTCAATCTACAACTCAAATCCAACTCTCTGGCTTCTTCAACATTGAGTATGTCTGCCACAGCTGGTTTCTTCCAAGCCTTCAATCTCTCAATCTGAAGTTCTATTGTCTTTATATCAGCCTGCTTGCTCCTCAACCATCAACTATTTTCGTCTCTTAGCTTCAAATAATTTCTTTCCTCTATTTCTAGAGTCTATCCGCTTGATGTTGGTCTTACAAGTGTCTTTTTATCTCTTTTCAAAATTCTTTCTTCTCTTGTTTCATTCTTTTACTAATGAACTACCCTGTGCAGCCCTTTTTTGGTTATTATCTCTTTGAAATCAACTCCAGAAATTCATCAGATCAAAGCAAGATCTTATGCAACAAATCTGTCAAGACCCAAATAAATTGATGATATCATCATTTTTTTATTTTCCCTAATTATTCCCTATCTCCTTCCACCAATTTATTCTCATCCTCTGATACCTCTTCATCCTGATGAAAAAAGTTTTTGGCCCTTGGTTGATTCCTTTTGATAGAAGATTTCTCTGGAAACTGCCTGCTGAATACTTCTACCACCCTTAATGCCTGCTCTATCTCACCAATTTCACCTAGCTTACTGGCAGTTTGTAAGATTGTTTAAAGTGCTCTGTTAGAAGGCCAAATGGGTGCAAGTCTTGGCCTGAGCTATGATTCTTGAGTCAAATTGACTAGTTGATCACTTTCATCCTTTGTACCAGGTCTAATGAGTTCCTCATTTTAGTTTTGGGTTAGGGAGGCAAGAATATGGATACCAAGAGATAGATATTCTACTTGCCAAGCTGATTGGAGTGCCTTGTCAAGTGTGTCACTATTTGGCCGTAATCTCTTGTCTCCAGATTTGATCATCCAGACTAGTATATCTAAAAAAATAATCAAAAAATGAGGTTTGTTAATATCATTATGATGAAATAAGGTTCAAGTTTATGGGGACTCTGGCCATGATGTTGTAGGGGGTACCCACCTTGAATTTCATTGATTGCATTGAATTTTCCCATGGCAATCATAGCCAAGCCACAATGGGTTTTTTCAAGAAAATCCCTTTTGAGGGAAAGATCACAATTGGAAATGATTTGGGACCATAATCTTTGAGTGAGTGAATACTTCCTTGACTTGAGTAGCATCCTGAGCAAGGTGGTGAGTTGGCCGGCATCAAATCTAATCAGGTGTAGCTTAGTTTCTGGATGGAGGATGATTGGGGGTTTTGATTTGACCCAAAACTGGTATGACTTTGGTTTGAGGTTGATGCAGATTTGATCTTGAATGAGTTGCAAACCAAATTGATGATCCAATAGGTTGGTTGATCTAAGGAACAAAATTGCCAATCTGAGGCGCGTGCAGATATACAATTTCTCATGAGGCTCTTCAATTGATTGAAATTCCTTTAAGATTCTCCTGATTCAATTGAGATCTTGAGGGGTTGACTGGAGAGAGGTGGATAATTGAGAGATGATCATTAATCAATCAATTGATTGTTAATCAATCAATCAATTGATTTTTAATCAATCAATCAATTGCTAATTGATCAATTGAATTTTAATCTATCAATCAATTTTTAATCAATCAAATCAATTTTTAATTAATAAATTGATTAATCAAGCATTAATCAATCAATCTGATTGATTAAAAATTGATCAATTGATTAACAATTGATTGATTGATTAGCAACCAATCAATCAATTAGCAATTGATTGATTCAATTGACAAGGGCCCATCTGGTAATGACACACTTAGCTTTGAGGTTAAAGCATCCCTCATGAATTCAGAGGTGATGGGTTCAAATCCCATAGTGTGCAAAACTAAATTTTGGATTCTGACACTCCCACCACCCTCAAAGTGTTACCAATGAATTGAATCCTTTCTTGATCCTCACCCCCAATCAAAGTACTTAGATGGGAGGGAAAAGGATCAGAGGAAATGATTTGATAAGCATACAGAGAGGTTGAAAGGGTAGGGATTTTTTTTCAAAAGGGAGCTCAAAGTAGAGACTCCAAAATCTCTTCAGAAGTAACAGAGAGAGCAATTAAAGTGATGAGAGTGATGAAATGACAAGGGAATGAGAGATGGGGCAATGAGGATAGAAATGAAGAGATGAGATTGATGAAGTGATGAGAGCAATAAAGTGATGAGGGGATGAGAGATGAAGCAATGAGGATATCAATGATGAGATGAAAGCAATAAAGTGATGAGTGCAATGAATCAAATTTTTCCAATGAGGTTGGAGGTACAATTTTTCCAATGAGGTTGGAGGTTGAAACCAGGGTTGATGATGTGGAATGATGTGTGGTTGAGTTGGTGAAAGGCTTTAAATACTTTATCTGAAAAAACCCACTTATTTCATGTTAACTTTGACACTTCTGATCTGAAATAAGTGAGTTTTTTTTGATTTTTAATGGCGGATTTGGTTAACTTTAATACACCCTATTTTTCTGAGACCTGCCACTTTTTTAACGGTGGGTTTTCTAAATCTGATACACCCTATTAGAGTGTTTTATGCTTCAAAAATATAACCAGGTTTGCCTGAAATCAGCAATGTATTACTTTTGAAACTCTTGGATATCAACTCTTCAAGGGCCAGTGAGGCTACCATAATCCAGCCAAATCCACTCCAAAAGTAGCAAAAGATAGAGAAGAAAAGACATTTGGTTTGCCTGGATATCTGGGAATCAAATTTCCCAAGTTCATCAACTTGATGAGTTTTTGTAAAAGAAAAAAAAAAATCAATCCGTTTATTGGATTGAAGTGGCATATAGTAATCCTATGGATGATTTGAGGTGTGGAAGGATTGGTTGATGGTTTGGCTCTTGATGCTGATCCCTAGATGTAGGATTCTTGATGGATGGATTCCTATGGTTGTATGCTTTCAATCTCGTAAGAATACTATTGTACAGATGAGTATTCCAGTCATGGACGTATCTATCGATGGCCAGTGTATGTACGTAGCTAAGTGCATCCTCACCCCGACTCCCGAGATCTAAGTCCATACATCCTTCCTTCCGCTCGCATGGAAGCCATTGACGTCATTCGACCGCGCAGATCAACAGCTTCCACCGATCGATTACCTAATCAATCAGCTTCATCCCTTCTTGACCTTCCTTCGCGAACACTCGGGCGCCGAGTATAAATAGCCCTTCAGCCCTCATCCGCCCTCCCTCCCTGTCCCTCAACACCCACCGCCTGCCTCATCCATCATGCACAAACGTCACCCTTCGACTTCCTCCACCCCGACCCCGCGTTCATCGACCTCCCCCTCAAGGTTGTCCCTCAACAGTCCCAGGTCGCCCATTCATCATCATCATCCTCGAACCAGTTTACTCGTCAGTTCTGCTCCTTTTCGCTCCCAGGAGGACTTGGATACACTTATGACTCAGTTCATACTTTCCTCCATCGCTGTCTCTGCAAGGATCGCTGAACCTGACTCTACTCTCTTGGCACGTGCATCTTACCTCTAGTCCCGTAGAAGATTGTTATTCGCCCTGGGAGCGTTCGCCTCCTTCTTCATCATCCTTCATTTCATCACCTGGTCTGGTTCACCGATCGGCCCACTTCCAGGTTTTGCCCTTCGATCAACTGGGTCTCGTCGTACCGATGCTTACCAAATCTCGGCTCGAAGACACCGTTTCCTTCAGGGTGCTTCAAACGCTCCCACTGGCCTGGGACCTGCTAACTTTAGCGATCTAGCCCCCTTCACGTTCTGTCCAACGTTTGGTGAAACCGACGAACTCGGTCAAGTTTATGGTTCTCAAGCCTTGCTCAAAACTCGCACCCACGTCGGTTCGAGTGACCGGGTTCGTAGGGTCATCAGGCGCGCCATGGCCGGCTTACCCATCACCATCGGAATCTTGGGGGGCTCGATCTCGAGCTGTCATGGCCTCGATGCCACCGCTGCTCATCCTTTAGGAAACCCCATCGGTCCCAACTGCTATCCCCACAGGATCTTCACCTGGCTCAACGACGTCTTTCCCCATCCGGCGAACGAGCTAACCAATGGTGCATGTGGGTGATTGATCAAATTGATCGGAATCCATTGGACTCTTTGCCTCTGACCTTGATGAGGATTCGGCCCTCTATTTTGTTTGCTCTCTAGTACGTCGAACCGGAACCGCGTATTATGGCTTCTGTTCCGCTATGCATCTCCCTGATCGCGTAGATCTGGTGATTGTTGAGTTTGATACTGAGGATCCGCAGTAGGTCGACCCCCAACAATCGTATTCACTCGTCTATTCCTGATTTCATTAACATCTCTCATATCAAGTGTATGAATCTCTCCTAATTTTGTACCGCCTCCTCTGTTGAATTTTCCAAGTGAACCAGAGACGATCTCAACCACAGATCTCCTGCTCCGATCGCTTCTTCTTCGGCCCGATCAACCGGCCGTAATCCTGCTGGGTCACTTCGCCCCACAATTCCAGAACGAACACGGTTTCACTGGGCCCGAAGTTTGGCATTCAGCAGTCGCGCACTTTTACGATGTGCCACATTTGACGTAGGTGATTTGGAAACTCCTTGGTAGGGAAATTTGGACTTTTGACTTAGTTCGATCCAACCGGTTCGCCCGTTTTCTTTTGCTAAACTATTTACCAGAGTCAAGGGGCTACTTTACGAAGAGTATCTGGCCAACCCGGAAAAAGTTTCACAGTCGTACTTTATCGATCCGGTCCTTGCCAACGCAAAGGGTCATGAACTCCTTGCCGACACAGTCATTGCATTTCTCGAGAGTGAAATTTGTCTGGTGTGGGATGAAGCAGCCCTAGAGGCTGATCTGGCGGGACTCTCTCCACCGGTCCTTGGAGACGCTGCCCTGCTGAGTGGCTCGAAGGCAAACACAGCACCAAGTTTGTTGGGTGGTAAAGGTCTTCGGAAGGGATCCGAGCCAGGGACCGAAGGCGCTGATGAATCAAGTGGTAACTTGGGATTATCGAAGACTGCCAAAGCCGGATACTCTAAGGTGCCTGCCTATCGCATTCACGATAAGCCGCATACGATCTCGACGTTTCGGGAGATTAAACCAAGTTGTGCATCCGCAAACGATCTCATCAACCCACTCCCTCAATCCGTTTTTATTAACTCGGGTTGGTCTCCAGTAGCTCCTAAGTTGGATTCAGAAGATGAAAGACATTACTGGTACTCAGAAAAACCCGGCAGTTTGATCAAGATCCCTCTCAAAGTTGCTGGTGGTGATGTTGCGGTTTACTATCAAAAAGGGCCCAAAAAAGAGGGCTGGGGTGCCGTCAAATGTTGGGTTGATGATAACGTATCTGGAGCTGTTGAGATCCCAGGATTTTGGGACAACGATTTTTCGAAACCTGTGTAAGGGCTGACTAACCTTTCCTACTCTCTTTAGCTTTCATATGAAACCTCAAAACACGAAGGAATAACCATCGTTTTGGACCTCTCTTGCGGCGTTTAGTATTACTCAGGTTGATCGTGGTGTTGGTAAAGGGTCTCATTATGTTGTATGCGAGTTGCAAGGCAATCCAACTGATGAAGCAAAATTTAAGGTAGGCACCGATTGATATTTCTTATCCGCTGACCTTGGTCCTATCGTCCATGAAGAGGAGCTCGGCCGTTGATCGCTTTATTTCCGTTTGAAATGGTTTGAGCAGATTTACGGGATCTTTGCCAGCTAGAGAATCCGAAATTAAGGGGAAGGAAATGACTTTAGACCTAAGACCTCACCAGTGGACTCGAAAAATAGTGCGTCAGGTATTGGTTGGGGCTAGTTAAATTTGTTGGATTTTTTTTTTGCGATGGGCCAACTGAGGCAGGTTTAAAAGTAAGACGCTTCTAGTATTTTCTCAGTGTTCATCAGCAGTTATCATTAATAATACATTGAGTAGATGTAAGTTGATCGGCAAATCATCAAAAAACAAAAGCAGCTCAAACTCCCAAAGATAGATTTTCATTGATCTTCGAATCCTTCGCTTTGTCAAATACGACTTGTGTATGTATTTGTCAAATACATTGAACTATTATTTCCTTTTTTTTGATATTCGATGGGCCGGAGTCATTTTATAAATACTGAACATCTTTTGAAGCCAGACCAATAGTTTGTAGTCAATTGTTCTTTATCTCCTTGTTGTAACAGATGTTTGTCAGTTTTTACTCTGTCATTTCTCACTTTTGAGTTCTTTCTATTTATTCCCCTTCCCCTCTCCGTTTGTTAAAAAGAAAAATAAACAGATGACACAAAATTGCTAGCTCCGCTTGGCTCCATTTTGCTGAGCCGGGGACTGTGCAGCAGGGATGCACATCCTTCTCCCTGAAGATGGTTACAGCCAGTGGCCATTGTTCGACTTGCTCTTGTGTTGAATTGATAGACCCAAAAAGGAATTGGGGTGTGAGAACAAGGCATGGAAGGATGTATGGTCTATCAAGCCTGGTTGGGCCCACTCCCAAGTCCCGCTTGGCACGGTGCCCAAGGGGGCTTTGGAGGGTGCCCAGCGGGCTTGATTTGCGCACCCGGTTGCGCCGCGGACCTTGGCACCCAGCCAACTGCCACCCGGCCGAAGCGAAGCTGTTGGCACCCCCCCTCGCTCCCTCCCTGCTGGCCTCGCTTGCTCGCTCCCTGTAAGGACCCCATGTACTGCATTCTGGGAAATGCACAAGCCGACTAGGATGGCGTAGCGGCGGGTTAACCCTTTTCCCATTCTCTACACTCCCCCTATCGATTTTGACGGGCGTGGCTGGTCGGCTTGGGTGTGGCCAACCTAAGCTTGAAGCCCGACCCATCCAAATTCGGGAAAGTGCGAACTCACGCTTGGCTAAGTGCCACGACGCAAGCTTTTAGGAAGGATGGATCTGGAAAATATTCCTGGAGGCAATCTGAAAGGGAAAAATAAAAGAAAAGATGCTTCATTTGCACGGAAGAATCCAAGACTTTAAATAGAATAAGTACAGGAGGTTTGGACTGTGTTTGAAAAGAAAAAGAACAATGAATAGAGAAGTGAGAAAAGTTGAATAGAGGTTTTCATGAGTACACTCCAGGCATAGGACTACTGACAATAAGGTCACTGGACTAAAGATCAAGTTTCCATCAGAAAGATCTATCATTAATCCACATTGAATCCCAAGACAACTGTACTAGCAGGTAAATATATAAAAGAGGAAAGCCACTTTTATTTATGATGCACATCCACTGTAAACATAAAATACTTTTATGGAATGAAGAGACCAAAAAAAAACTTTAAACACACTTGAGAAAAATATTTGTTTGAGAGCTTCTTGCATTCAAGACTGAGTGTCCACTGTAATGATAAAAACTAGCATAGAATGAAGAGACAAAATTTCTTGAACACTCTTGAGCACCAAAAATCTTTAGGAGATTGAGCATTAGACCAATTGATTGAAACCAAGCTTTGGGCAACAGAGATTTTTTAACAACTAAATTCCAACTAAATGAAATGCATTAAGACTATTATTTTTTTTCCTCATTTTTTTCTTGTCTCCCTTCCTCTTGTTTGCATGTTTATTCTCCTGATTTATAAAATCATACTCAATTCTTCTTTCATTTCCCCCTGTTCTTAACTTTCAGCCTACTAGATGACAAGGACCTCACTCCTTCTAGCTACTAGAGGTGATAGAAATTTTGGAGTAAAAATAGGATAAAATGCCAGGTATATGATTTGGCTAAAAAGGGGTAAATTTATTGATATATTTATAAAAAAAAATTAAATTTAAATGGAGGGGCAAAGACCTTATTGGGGTTTTTGAGCCATCCAGAACACAGGTATATGTCTTTTAAGGAAAATATAGGAGCAATTGTGGTGCCTGTGTGGTTGACAAGGATTCCTTTCAAGAAGGGTGTGTATAATTTCCTTGGGAGGTGGGTTATGCAAAACCTACAAAAGGGATATAAGTCAGTAGGATCAATTACTAGGTCTAGATCTGGAATTATTCTTGATGAATGGGAAAATATGCAAGGATTCAGGGTGCTGGAAGTTGTTACTGGGGAAGGCTGAATGGTTGGTTGTTGATTTTGGCCAAAGAGTAGGGATTCAGGAGTTTTGGTCAAATGTTTTATCAAAAATTGGTCCAGGATCACACACTGATTTCTTATAAGGATTTGATGGCTTGAGGAATAAAAATATCTGAAGCAATAATGACTATATGACTGGATGAATGAGTTATAAATGGCTGGAGGAAGGGCCTTTATTTATATTGTTTGGGTCCCCTTATGGTACAGTCTTTTTACCAGCCAAAGGAGGGTGACCCAGGCTAGTGCTGAGGCCAAGGAGCCCTCAGTGTGTTTTTTTAGACCTGCTCTAGTCACTAAAGATGTACAGGAAGCCCTATTTCATCATTCTTGGGGCTTGATACATGCTTCTGTACCCTTAATGACCTCACTGTATTGAACAAAGAGGTAACATTCAATTAATATTTTTAAATATAAGCCATGGTTTCCTGAGGCCAGGGGCTTGAGCACATGCTCTAGGGACCTTATTCTGAAGGGCAATTTTGAGTCTGAGGCTCTTCTGTCCATATTGGGGTGTTTTACAGTCACTTAATTGGACATTACACCCCTAGTTGTGACTAGTTACGTACAGTTTAGTTACCAGGGACTCAGGAGTGTGTTGTATGTATGTTTGGTGTCTTGTGAGCCATCTAGCACAAATCTAGGCCTCATTTTATCCTTAGTACACACTCTCAGTGTGTTAAAGTAACTAATAAGTACCCTTTTGGGTCCAAATATTCCATACAGTTCCTTTTACAGGGGCCCTGACAACCTTTTTTATAGTTCCAAAAAGGGTGCAGGGCCCAAGTTTTCCGGATTTTTGGTTGGTTTAATCATTTTCCTACTGTTCCCCACCACATGTTGGCGCTCTTTGGGTCCCATTTGGTGCGGAAAAAGGCTTTAGGGTGTATGTGAGGTACCCTACAGCCCTGCTTCTGTTTTGGGAGAGGGCAGCGGCTCTGGGGGGCTGGTGAGTGGCCTTGGGCAATGGCCCAGGCAAGGTACTTGCTAGGCTACCAGCAGGGATGTCACCAGGTGGAAACTGAATCTGGCCCGCGGGAGTTTATTGGTAGCAACCACCTTGGGCCATTGAAAGGTAGTTGCTTGGCTATTTGCAAGGCCGTTGCTTGTCAGCAACCACTTTGGGCCATTGCAAGGTAGTCGCTCAACTACTTGCAAGGCCGTTGCTTTTCAGCAACCACTTTGGGCCATTTCAAGGTATTTGCTTGACTACTAGCAAGGCCATCACTTTTCAGCAACCACTTTGGGCCATTGCAAGGTAGTTGCTTGACTACTTGCAAGGCTGTTTCTTGGTGGCAACCACACCAGGCTTGCGCAACTACCCATGGGGCTTGGGACTGTTTTGGCTCCAGAAGGCTGTGCGCGCAGGGTTATGGAAGAAACATTTTTTTGTCCATAACTCCTAAAATAGAGATAACTATGGGTTTCTGACCACATTTTTGGCCAGAAACCCATACCTGCAGATGTGATGGGTGTGATAACCAGGTGTGTCATGGTTACACCTGAGGGAGTAGGATTTTGGGGGTGGTGCCAGTGGGTGACCCTACCTGAATTGGCACCAGGAATCCATTTTTTCAATAATATTTATTATTTTCTTACTGTTTAAGTTTTTATCTTCTATTTTTTTTTTATATTAATATTTCCGTAATTTTCTTATTTTTATTTTATTTATATTTTTAGTTGGTGGTGGCTTATTCAGTTGGTTCTGCATATTAGCAAGCTTAAATTAACCATTGACACTCAAGATAAAGCCCCCCTCAAAAAAAAATCTATCTTTTGACTCTACTTGACCATTTCATTGTCTCACCCTAGAATACTGATTTTTTTTCACCAAGCACTTGGCAAGAGGGAATTTTGAAATCCCTGTCTTACACAGTGTTTCCCAATGAATTTGTGCCTTACTTAGCCCTGGCCAATCATTTTATAATGTTTCCTTACCATTTGAATGAGTGCTACCATGTAGAGATCCTAAAATTCAAGCCTTCATAATTTTGTATCTAGTAGATTTTTTATCCCTAGTGTGCGGGGCCTACCATTTCTCATACCTTGTCCTGTGAACTTTTGATCCTCCTCCAATTGCATATTCTGGCTGTTTACTTTAAATTCTCTTATTGATTTCAACTGCTCTTGTAAACCACAGCTAAGCCCATTTTACTTAGAGTATTTTGGCCATGAGCTTCTCCTTTTGAAATCAAAAGCACTTGTTCTTCCATCCTAAAAACTCAAATTCCCCCTTTCTTCACCTTTGAAAAATTCTATTCTACCCCTTTTCTAATATTCTTTCCTCTAATCAACTCACCCTCTTTCATCTCTCACTATTCTAGTTTTTATAATGTACAGAAGGGATCTAATGTGCTTATCAAGAGAAAATGGAAAGTTTTAAGTATTCAAGATGGATCTAGGTGAATCTTCACACTTTTTTGATAACTTCAGGTATTATTCAGACAATTGAGCCACATTGAAATTAGATAAAGATTCCACTATATCTATGACAAATTCATATAGAATAACCAGACCACTAGACTAAGGCATGCATGAGTATACATTCAGTAGGAGGAATACACTTGAATTCAAGACCAAGTATCCACTAGAGCCATAAAAATATAGTACTATGAGTTTCCAGAAGACTTTCTCTATTTTTTTGTGCACATCTCTGGATTTAAAAGCGGCTGAAAAATGCAGAAATCCCTGGGAAAAAACTAGACGTGCATTGTAAAATCAAGTTCAAGAGATATTCCATGACAGGTCTCCTGTATCAGGATTCCTTTATGGGTTTTTTTCAAATTGGTAAGGAGGCCACGCTATTTCATTTTCTCCATCAACCAACTCATCAATAAGTAAGCTACCAACTCACTCTAGCCTTGATCTAAGTAATCAAGTACTTACTAAAGTAATTAATAATGTATTTCTTCCCTTTATCAATACCTCAAAGTGTTAGGCAAGTAGTACTTACTTATTTTTTTCATTTTTGAATCATATTGGCATCAAAAAATCATGATGAAAAAGAAACTAAATATCAGGAAGAGATTGAAGAGTGTTCAGATGCCATCTAAGAGGCCCATTGGAACCTTCTTTCCAAAAAACACCTTTTAGTGACATTCAAAAATCTGAAGAGAAAAAAAATAAAATAAAAATCAGGAAAAATACCCAAAAAGTCAACTTCAATGACCACATTGACCAAACCAGTGGTGAGTTGAAGGATCTTGTGGCATAAAATATCTTAAATCAGAAGAAGAATCAAGTTGAGGTTGCAAAGATATTTGGAATATCAGAATGGCAAGTTCAAATGACAATTTATCAAGCAAGTAATGGAAACAATAATTGCACAACTAAGAGTTGCAAAATCAAAACTTGACCAAGATTTTATTGCATCCACCTTGATGCAACTTGACAAATATCCTTCCAGTCAATTGAAGGATCTGGCCATTCACATCAAGTATGAATTCAACATCACCATCTCAATCCCATCTTTCCAGAAGCTACTCAAGAGCCTTGAAATCACCTGGAAGATGGTTGATGCCAGTCCCTTGCAAGTGGAATGAGGCTTCCTTCTTTGGGGATTGCAAACTTTCTTCTCTGCCTCCATGACCATTGCCCACCAAAATCACTCATAATCATGGAAAGTGCACCCATCCATAAGGGTGAAGATTTTGATCAAGTCTGCCAAAAAGGAACCAATAAAATAAACCAACATTGAATTCCTCCCCAAGTAATCACTGATTCTCAATTCAATTTAGCTTTTCTTCAAAATCATCAATGTTCACATCAAGCACCAAGATATGCAAAGTTTCATGGATCTTTTCACATTAACTAGTGGTTCTATTGAAGAGAAGATAACTGGTGAAGTGGCTCAAAAAGGTTTTGTTCATTTTCAAACATTTTATGAAGCACATTATAAAATCCAACCAATGACATGTGATGACATTCAACTAATGACAGGAATAATCATTCAAGAACCCAGTAGTGATCTTACTTGACTCTGATTTGATTTTGAGCTTTTTGAGTTTTTTTCTGCATTTTTGCTTTTTTTTTTTGAATTACTTACTCAAGCATTAATTCTTAATTAACTACTCAAGGACTACTTCAATTTATAAAAAAGAATGCTTGTCTTTTCAAACATTAAATTCCAATTTTTTTTGGTCTCTTTTTCATTAAATTCTACTTCAGGAAATGATGTTGGCCAAAATTAAAATGTGGAAAAATTATTATTAAAGATATGACAGGTGAAAGAAAAAGCAGGACAGCTCATTTTTAATGAAGGACCAGTTCAAATTAAATTGAGTACAAACAAAAAAAAAAGGAGGAAAAAAACAGGAAAAAATAGGACAAAACTTCTGAACAACAGGACAAAATTCATGTAGAATTCAGACAGTTTTCTGGAAAATAATATTATAGTTTAAATAGATACCTCCACTTGAACACTCTTGAGAAAATATATATATGTGTGTATTTTAAGATGGAGCTTGAGACTATATTTTTACACCCAAGCATTGAGTAAAAAAGTACTTAAGACTAAAATTCCAACATCAATTGGGACACCCCCCCCAATATCTCTTATGTAATAAAATTGTTGTCTCAAAACTCAGCTCATCCACACTGGTAACTGTAGGTGGTGCTACAACGCATCCTGGGCTATCACAAATTAACACAACATCAGACACTCTGCTTGAAGCCAGAGGATAATAACCTAGAACCCTGGGTGGATGTGGTGTGGGGAGGTTGATTTCAATGGTCAAACATTGGTTTTGTTGTGCAGTTTAAAGGGGCCCCATACAAACATATTGACATAAATTACAAAGGCAAAAGGTGGTTTCCAGGTCAAAATTGTATGGTTTCTCAGCTGGGTTTGGTCAGGGGCTCAACTGAGTGGTTTTTTTGTCAAACCAGCTGTGGGTCGGTTAGTCAACAAATGGGGGTGTGGGCCATGAACTTGGACATGGCGGCTTTCAACTCAAGCTGCCAAGAGTATGGAATTGACTGGAGGTCATCCTGTTGGTTGCAAAGTTCATGAGGATAACAAGAGCAGCAAAATCTCCTCTTTTTGCTCTGAGTTGATCAAGGGCCAAGTTGGGTTGATGACCTGGGAGATGGGGCCCCCTTGGCTATTGCCCCTTCAACCAATTTGGTCTGGCCATAAGCCATGGCTTTTTAAATTACCAGAGGGAGTTGAAAACCCAACCAAACTCACAGGATTTGCCATATTTACTTCTACTTTAAAAAAATCAGGCCTGGTGGACAGTTTTCCCAGGAAGAATAATATAGAAATACTAGTATATGCCTCCAAATTTGGGGAGGAATGATATTTTCACAGTACAGTATGGACTTTTCCCAGTGTATTATTGGCTTTTTGCAGTTTCAATGCCAGAGGTGCACAACAAAATTTTTAAATGAGTACAAACCCAAGGAACTCAATTCCGGGTGAGTTTTGGGAAGTTTTTCAATCTTTTTATAGAAGTAGACTAGTATTTTGGCCCTGAAATTGGGGCATGAATTAAATGGAAAAGAATTGAAATGAACATATATGATATTTGTTAAATAATAAATAGTTTTAACCAAGTGGTGAATTAGGGGAATGGATAACAAAAAATGACATGAACAATTTTTCAAGTTTTTCAAAAGATAATAAATTAAAAAAATATTGGTATGTGATTTCAGTGGTTGATAGAATTCAAAACCTCATGTTAAACCAATCAAATGAAAAAAATGAATAAGGGATTTTTTTCAAAAATATTAATCAAGTGAAAAATTTAGGAAAAAGATTTAAAAAAACCAATTACCCTCCAAATTTGGAGAACCTTTGAAAGAAAATTGCAAATAATTTAATGATCACCATAAATAAAATGAATTATTAACCAAAAAATCATGCAAAAAATTTCCCAAAAAAACAGATGTCCAAAATCAATCAAGGTGCATGATGAATGGCATTCAGAACCTCATGGTAAACAATATTATCAGTTTCAAAAGACCTTCATTTTTCTGGTCTTTCATACAAATACTCTTGTTGATTGGCTTGATCTACTCCTTGAAATTTTTTCATATGACTTCCCATGGGTGAATACTGGATCTTGAAGATAAAGGCCAAAATTTGAAATTAAATGACATTGAGATTTATTAATTTTCAAAGAGAAGGCCAAATTTACGGGAGAATGTTTGTGGATTAATTTGAGTGGAATACCATTTTTATCTGGTTCAGAAATCAAAGGGATGTGTGGAATGGCAACAACTCTTGCCATGGAATCACCTGTTGCTATCTTGGCAAATATAATATTTGTTCCAAATCTTTCCATAATCAAGCAAGTGCCATTTAATAGGCCAATTATATTGCCTATACTCCTCAACATTATTATTGGGGAAAAAAATTTCAGAGTTAAGCTATGGGGAGGAAAGTTTGGAAGAAATAATGTATTGAGTAATTTTTGTTGGTAATGATTTTTTGTTTCATCTTCAACAGAGTCATGGCTTGAGTGAGCTCTCATTCTATCATTTTCTTCATTTCCAGGGAGTCAATTCAGCATTAATTCATTTATCTTGTGTAAAGAATTATTTTTGCAACATAGAAACAAATATTTGATTAGATAACCATTTTGAGGTTAGCAGAGGTGAAAGTCTTGAAAGATAATGCTGATTAAGTTCTGAAGAAAATGATCTTCACTATTATCATGAATGAACATGTGTTCTGTAAGCAAGTTTTTTTTGATCCCTCAGTAATATTGCAACCATCTCCAACATCAAGTAAGAAATTCTAAAAATCAGGGTTACCTGCAACACACATATTTGAAGTGCTGGGTTCAAGAATTGGAAATATCTCCAGCAAACTGAATTGAATAAACTGGCATCAAAAATTTGTCAACATGTATCTTTTTGAATCACTGGTAAAATTTGCCTATAGTCCCCACCAAGAACCATGAATTTACTACCAAAGGTTATATTGGAATCCATGATGTCTTGTACTAGATTGTTAACCAGCTCAAGAGAATCCCTATGAATCATAGGTGCTTTGTCCCAGATTATAAAATAAGCTAATTTGAGAGCTTGAGTTTTTTTAGAATCCTTTGAAATTCTTGATACAGAGTTGTGATTGATTTTCAAAGGGATTCCAAAGTTGAGATGAGCTTTGCTTTCATTTGGTAGATTCATGGCAGCTATTTACCCTGTTTATCTGATTAAATCCAACAAACATTTATACAGAAATGTTTTTCCAGATCCCCCAGTCCCATCAATAAAGAAGCAAGAAGTCTGTAAAAACTGCATGCATCCATAATCAGTCCACAGTATGTCTCTGTCTATCATTCAGCAAAGAAACATTTTCCAAGTCTGATTGAGGTACTGCTGCATTTTTTTCTTCCTGAAGGATCCAGTTCCTGTTTTTTTTTTGTACCTCCAACTGTTTTGCAAAGTCTTGGAAGATCAGGGAAAGTCTCTTCAACACTGGTTCCCATATTTTTAAATATGATTGGTTTGATTGCTGTTAATATTTCATTAGATAGAACCCTTTCATCTCTGATTCCAGAATGAATTGAATCATCATCCATTGAATTGAATGAGAAATTCCATAGTCTAAGTAGTTTTTCTGGTTTACAAAGTGCTAACAGAATTCCAAATAGTCTTCTTAGATGATATTGATGGATAGATTCATCTTTTTCAAGCATAATTGATTTCAAATGACAATCATCCACAAGTAGACCCATGGCCAAAGCAGCTTCTCTGAAATTTGAGTAAGAAACTCAATTGACCTTTCTCAGGTGATCAAAAGAATTATAACCAACTGAATTATTTGAAAAAAATCTGAGAAACCACCTTTCTGCATCTGCAGGATAAAAATTTTGAATCCTTCCAATTGAATAACCTCTCTATCTTGGCCTCCATTCTCCTTCTGGGGATTCCAGGTGAAATTTTGAGGAAACTCAGAGTATTTTATTGTTATTACCCTTTGATCAGTGGGATTCATTCTAAAATATTCAGTGAGAATGGTCTTGGCTTGTCTTGATCTTTGAAGAACTACATCCAGGGCTTCCTCTGGTTCAAAAAAAACCTGTTGTTGGCAAGGAAGATGAATATCTATCCTTATTGTGGAAGGTGAAATAGCAGACAATTTGAAAGAGAAAATTCTCCAACATGCCTCTGGAGGAGCTACCTATCTTGAATCCCTGAAGCAATTTATCTCATCCAAATCTGCACCAACATCCACACTCACACAATCATGTCCCTTATAAATGTATTTGTAGATGTATTTTGCAGCTGAAATACCTGCACATATCTCCACATTTATGTGGCATTGATAATTTGCCAAAAGTTAAGGATTGTAAGGAACAAACCAGGAATAATAAATGAAAAAAAATTATGATTCCTCCTCAGTGAAATGGTAGGTCCTTCCTGGCATCTTCTTTATATGGGATAACTGTTTTCACCCAAAAATGTTTCAGGAAAGAAGGCTTTGGGGTATTTCTTCTTGCATCTTCTATTATCCATGCAAGGTGCTTCCATTTTCATAATACCACATGGGTAATGTATCATGCGTCTTTTGAATTCTTCAACAATTTGTGGCTCTGTAAATTGATCAGGTATCTCTGCACAAAAAATCATGTCAATTTCTTCAGATGTTCTTGGTTGGTCATCATGGTTAAGAATTACCATGATGTGGGTATGAGGCGGATCTCTCTTCTGGAACCTGTAACATGAGTTCTTCCCATTTTCAATCCAGAGATTCCATCCTTGAATTTTTCATTTCAAATGTCCTTTATTTTTGATTTGAAAACCCATGTTTATATAACTGGTCTATCTTGAGCTTTTTGACCAGGAAAAAGATTGTTGACAATTTCTGGCCAATCAGGATTGCAAGTTACAGTTATGAACAGGTCTGGCTTTCCAATGCGCTGAACCATTGCCATAGCATCTTGATAACAGTCTTTCATTTGTCTGGGAGCACCACTAAAAGATTGTGGAGGGATAAAGTGCCTACCTGAAAATAATTTAAGCAAAAATATCTTAAATATAAGACATTTATTGAATTACTACAGTTCCTTTATTTTTTTTTGATAATATATAAAAAATAAATTCTCCCTATCCTGTCTCAAAACCAAGGTTCATATCATCAACAATAACATAAAATTGTTTGATCCTTCATGGGTGAGGGTGGTGGAAGGGGTTCCTCAAGGAAGAGATGTGGATGTGTTATATTTTTAATGGAGTAATTAGGATAACTTTGTAAAGTTTTCAAATTTGGTGGTTTAATTGTATTATTAGAGGATTGAGCTGATAAATTGAAATTTTTTTGAGATGGGTGATAGGATAAATAATGAGAACTTAGAAGAAATAATTCTTTGATACAGAATCATAGGTCCTAGAAGATATAATTCTTTGATACAGAATCATAGGTCCTAGAAGATATAATTCTTTGATACAGAATCATAGGTCCTAAAAGATATAATTCTTTTATACAGAATCATAGGTCCTAGAAGATATAATTCTTTGATACAGAATCATAGGTCCTTATGTTGAGCATTTCTAGAAACAGAATAGTGTCTTGTTTGTTGGGGATGGTAATCAATCTTTAACCCAGTTCTGAGTTGGTGGTTGAGAGATGTTTTATGACTAATATTAGGATGATTATATGTGGTTGGATTTCTCAAGTGAGAATGATTATAGGTGGTTGTATTTCTCAAGTGAGAAGTATTATAGGTGGTTGGATGTCTCAATTGAGAATGATCGTTGGTGGTTGGATTTTTCAAGTGATGTTAATGAGAATTGTGAAGAATTTCATGTGGATAGGGGTGGTGTGATTCATTTTGAACCAAAATGAAAAAAACTGAGGAGGTTCTTATATGTAGATTTGTAAAATGACTCATGGCTGTTTTATGCAGAAGAATCCAGGAGATCAAAAATGTAGCTAGTGGTGTGGCAAGGTGAGGAAATGCAAGAGCAGGGAGTATTTATGTAGGAAAACTTACAACCAAGCTCTTTGATGTTAAAATGAAGATAGTCTCATTGGTTACATCCAACTGTTACACTATTGTCTGTTACATGTCTTGAAGAAGGTGTTCTTCTTGGTTAAATCCCCCTATTACACTGAAGGTGTTGTAGGTATGTATGTATGTACATGGGTGTGTGCAAGAAAAAAAAAAGTGAACACAAAACTTATGTTTTGTATAAGTACATGCAGATTATGTTGTATAAGTACATGAAAATATTTAGATTTGTGTGATATATAAACTGATAAAAAAAAAGCAGACCCAAACTTTAGCAGACAAATTTATATTCACATGAAGGAACAAAAAAGCACACACTCCAAAAAAAAACTACATTAAAAAAAAAATGACATTCAGATGCATGGTTTGCATACTTAAGGTTGGTAAGTTGAATGGATAATGCAAGACCAAGGCAAAAAATGCCAACATTTTTCAAGGGTGCAGGACCCAATATTTTTAGTATATATTAGACTAGAATTTTTGCCCCAAATTTGGGGAGGGGAATTTTCCTGGTGAAAAAGCTTAGAAATGCAAGAGGTGCATTCTCAAGGTTGGGAAACAAATAGAGGATGCAGGTCCAAAACAAAAAAAAACTGGTATTTATTGAGGGTGCAGGACCCAATATTTTTAGTATGTATATAGTAGATTTAGCTTTCTCTGGGTCTGTCAACCTGCCAATGACAGCATGGCTGCTGAGTAGGCTATGAGACCACCAGCTTCCAAAAGTCTTGAATCCTTTAATTTTTTTTATTTTTTTGAGTGAGATTTTTTGGTTGGCCAATGTTAAATTTGCAATGTTAGGGTTGAAAATGGGCGTGAATCACTGTTCAAAACCCATATGGGTTGCAAATGGCAATTTGTGGCTCAATAAGGAGCAAGCAAATTTGCTCCCAACTCACACATCCCCTGGGGGGTTCTGAATCCCCAATTGCAACCCTTTTCAAGTTGCAATTGCAGAATCACAACTTGAAAAGGGTTGCAAGCCATGGAAAGGGTTTTTGTGTGGTTTCCTGCCCCAAAAGGGCCATTTGAGGGGAGATTTGGGGTACCTAGGCACCCCTGGACCACATTTGAGTTCTGTCAACCCAAATTTGGGGATGTGGCATACTATGTTGGACTATTATTGGACCACAAAAAGAAACTTTGAACTTTGGAATCAAAAAACCTGCCTATTGGCACTGCGTACACACACAACAAATGCCTGTGGCATAAATTTATTTTTCTCAACCCAAATATGAGCAAAATTTTGGAGTTTTTGGATTGAAAATTTAATTGAATGCTAAATTGCCACTAAATTTTTTTGGTTTATGAGATCAGTGGCAAGCCCATGACCTCCCATTTTAAACATGGGGACTTAATGAAAAGTGTGGCTAACAGAGCTTTGGTGGGATTCAGGGATTTTGGTAGGGAGTTGTAAAAGAAAACATTGGATAGGGGGTTGGAAAAGAAAAAAATTGGAAGCCCCAATTGCATCCTCATCTAGGGTTTCAATTGAGGAACAAGATGTTTCTTCACAACAGGAATTAAAAGATTTTGCTTCACAACTCAAATTTAAAAAAGGTGGTGGGTCACATTTCATTTGACATTTGACTGAGAAGGATTTGGCTTGATCAATACACTAATGTAACCATGTGGGTATAACTATGAAACTAAGGGGTTCCAGAACCGCTTGAACCTCCTCCTGTGAGACCCTTTTCTATTATAAAAGAATCCAAGATTTATTTTCAAAAATGGGCAGACATGAATGGCCATGCATTGAAAAAATTCAATTCAAAGAAGGATAAATATGTTCATCTAGAATGTGACAGGTTTGGGGTATATGAAGGGCCATGCCTCACCAAATGGCAAAGGCAAAATCACACAAGGAAGGCTGGGTGCTAATTCATAATCTGTGCAAGTCTGAAAGTAGCAGATACCATGTGGCATCTCTCCATTAGAAATGGCCTACAAAATCATCAACCATCTGAAAGCCCCTCAGTGCATCCTCAACTAAGGAGAATCTCTGTTCAAGCCTTGTTCTGTTCAAGCCTTGGAACAAATTAAAGAAGGAATCAAAGATGGGCTCAATAAAATTCAACTCAAAATAAAATTGAGCAAGATTGTTGCTGGAGAACACATTCATGATAGAGCAATCTATAACACTAAGCGGAAGGTAAAGGAAGCAGAACTGGATGGGAAGGGTGTTATGGATGTTCTATTGGAAATGCTCCAGGAATAACAGTGGGTTTCCAGGTCCAAATTTGGTTGAGAGGTTCACTTAGGGGCCCTTGTCTTGGCTCATCCTGAGTCTATAAAACTTTGCCAAAAATTTCATAATATTGCTTTGTTGGATTGTACTTATAAAAGAAATAGGTACAACATCCCTCTAAAGAATTTTGTAGGAATGATAGCTAACAAGAAAACTTATATGTTTCTTAGCCAACTCCTTTAATGCATTCAAAGCCCAACTGTAGAACTCATATGTTTCTTTTGTTTTAAAAACAAAAGCCTTTGTAAGATTTCTACAGTTGGGCTTTGAATGCATTAAAGGGGTTGGATTTGTCAAATAAAGCACTACAAATCACCTTCCCTCGTATTCCTTCTTTTTCTTTATCCCTTTTTATTTTCATTTCCTTCAGTCTCTGTTCACAATCTGTCCCTGTCAAGAGTCAATGGTTAAGTGTCACATCCGCGGGTCTCTGACCACTGTCACTTGTCAACTTCCATATTTCACATTCGTGTTGCTTGATCTTTCTCTTCTCACGATCCTCTCATCTACAATACTTAAGGAAGCTTCACGGAGGGTCTCCTCCTCATCCTTCCAGAACAACTCCTTTGACTCAACTTAATCAATCGTCCCTCAGCAACAACCTCTCCAACTCAAATCTTTTCCTTCATCCTTCAGCGCTCTCTTCTTGTCATCCTCACTCTTTCCTTCTCTCTTAATTCTTTCTTAAACATGACTCAAGTATTATCTCTTCATCAATTCTCTTAATCAAATCCTCCAGCTTGTCAAGTTCTGACTGGTAAGAACTCAACCCGCCTTGTCTGCCATTCAACTCACATCAATTTACTTATAATAACTTTCTCTTTCAAGTCTTTTATTGTCACCTTCACCTCTCTTCCTCAAACACTCGCACGCTCAAACTTGTCAAGTTCTCAATTCTACACCGTTGCTCGATTTTTGTTTTTCTTCCTTTAATCTTTCTTTTTCTTCAATATTTTTCTTTAAGATCTTTGTTTTATTCTTAACTAATTTCTTTTATGATTCAGCCCTCTTGGTTCTTAATTCATTCAAGTCTTTCACAGTAATTCATCACGGTTAAAAGCCAAAGGTCCGTCTGACAAAACTAATTGAAACAATGGAGGGATCCAGCAACGATGGATTTCGACAAATTATCCTCAAAGCCGCCCTTGAAGCCATTCCAATCCTTTCTGACGAAAACTACTCAATTTGGAAGGACAAAATGTCCATGCTTCTTGAACTCAAAGGCATCAAGGAGGCTCTTGAAGATGATTCAAAAAACCTGAGTCCGGTTGATGATATGGAGACGCGATTAATTCTACTCTCTCGAATAGATTCAGTTACTCATAACAACGTAGTCAATCCGGCGAACATCTCTTCAGCTCGACTACTCTGGAAAACTATTAAAGAACGCTTTGCTTCCTCTCAAACCGCAAATAGAGCCCGCATCTTCAACGAATTCCTTTACCAACAATTCAAACCCAAAGCTATCAATCTCTTCATCACCAAGACAAAAGTATCTCTTAAGAAAATGATCGACGTAGGAATAGATCTTCCAGACGATATTCTTGCCTATCTCATTCTCGTTAAATTTCCACCCTCTCTGCATTCCTTATGCCAACAAATAATGCACTCGGACAAAGTCGTCACCATGGATCTTGTCATTAATCACCTCACACAGCTAGATAATGAGACTAAGGTTAAACACAAGGAACCTAAACTCAATGACACTGCTCTTCTTTCTTCCAAACCTATCAAGAAATCCGTACCTGTCAAATTCCGATGCCAAAGGGGTTATCATAATCCACAATCCCCGGATCACCCCAAAAACAAATGCTGGCATCTACACAAGCATCTAGCCCCAGACTGGTGGAAAGAATCTCAGATACAATGGAGAGCTCAACTCAATTCTCAATCCAAATCTAAAGAAGTCACCCACTACTTGGCTGTTATCACTCCTTGGATTGAAGAAATTAATCTGTCAAATTGCATCATCATGGACTCAGGTGCCTCTAGTCATATGTTCAACTCCAAACTTTTCTTCACTCAACTGGACAAACAGATTCCCAAAGACTTCATCAACACCGGAAAAGAAGGAGCCAGAATGCCCATTAAGGGTAAAGGTGTTGTCCAGCTATTTTGGAAAGGTTCCTCTATCACTCTCAACAATTGTCTATACGTCCCAGATCTAGTGGTTAACTTAATCAGTCCCGGCGAGCTTATCTCCTCCAAAAACTGCTCCTTCTCTTCTTCCAATAATCAATTTGTCCTCTATGCTGGCTCTCAGCAAGCCTTTTCTGGATTCATTAAAGAAAACTTATTTCTTCTTAATCCACCCTCTTGAATTGGTCACAATTCAAAATTTTGTCATCTCTCACTACAGGACTCAGACTCATCTCACATCAAATCCCTACACCAATCCTTTGGGCACGTTAGTCCTCCTTGCCTCAAGAATCTTTTTCCATCTTTAAACTCCAAAACCCTCTCAGAATTTCGGTGCAAAGATTGTGTCTTCTCCAAAATTGCAAAAACCTCCTTCAAAAACACTTCAAGACTCGCTTCTAAACCGTTTGAAAAAATCCACATCAACTTAATTGGTCCCATATCTCCACCTTCTCAAAACAACATGAACTACATTATGACTGTAGTCAATAACTTTTTGGGATATATTTCTGCTATTCCACTTCAATATAAGTCAGACGCTTTTCAACAGCTGAAAGTTATCCTTAATCACAAAAGGCAGAAACGCGATTGTTTTCCAGCTACCATCTGCACCAATGGCGGCGGAGAGTTTACCTCTTCCAAACTCAAAAGTTATTTCAACACCAACTTGATTCAACATCTAATCACAGAGCCTTATCATCACAAACACAATGGAAAGGTTGAAAGAGCTAATCGTACTCTTACCAAATCTATGAGAGCCATTCTCCGAAGCTCAAATCTTCCTCTCAATCTTTGGGCCGAAGTTGCTAAGGCCGCCTGTCTTTCTCTAAATCAAATTCCAAAAACAACCAATTCCCCTTCTCCTTATCTTCTCTTCACAAATAAATCTCTTCCCACCAATTACTTCCATCCTATAGGATCTAAGTTAGTCTACCTCAACCACAAAATTAATTGAGGCGAGAAATTTAAGGATTGCGGACTTCCTGGTATCCTTGTTGGTTACAACCCTAGTTTCCTGTCATTCCAAATTCTTAAACCTGATAGCTCTATCATTTCTTCTAAACATGTCCCTTTTCTCAAAACTAACGATTCTTCCCAGGTTTCCCCAAACCCCAAGGCCGTCAAAGATCTTCTAATAGTCAAACTTGACAATGATCTCTTTGAGATCCCAAATGTTCCTCCTTCTTTGACTTCCCCTGTCTCCATCTCCCAACCTGCTTCCCCTATACTCAATCATTCTCCTCCTCCAATTCCGTCACCCGACCTGTGCAATGAATCATCTTCCGATTCCAAATCTATTTCCTCCGACAAACTTGCGCAACAATTGGTTCCCAAATATAGTCTTTGCAATTGCTCTAGTTTGAATCCTCCTCAACAATATGGCTACCACCACTATTACGTTCCCATAACTTATGAACAGGCAAAAACATGTACCGACAGCCCAAAATGGGAAACCTCTATGGATGTTGAACTCAACGGTATCAAGGCACTCAATGTGTAGGATGATTACAAAGGTCCCAATCCAGTGAATCCTCTCAACACTACATGGGTTTATCATCTCAAGGACAACTGCCATGGAGATCCATTGGTCTATAAAAGTAGGCTCTGCGTTCAGGGTTTTGATCAGATCTACGGTATTGATTTTCAAGACACCTTCTCACCCACTGGTAAAGCTGCATCCCTTCGCATCTCTCTTCTCTTTGGTTTGTACCATTCTCTTCCAATCTCCCAATTTGATGTAAAGAGCGCCTTCCTTCACACGCCGCTATCTGAAAAAGTAATCATCAAAAGACCAAAAGGCTCAAACCGCAAGTCCAAATATCTTATTCTTCAAAAATCTCTTTACGGATTAAAACAAGCCCCTGCTAATTGGTTTCACACTTTCACATCGTGGATTTGAGAGCAAGGATTTCACGAATCAATCTCTGATCCATGTCTCTACATTCATTCAGCTTTGAATTCTGTCCTGTTCTTTCATGTAGACAACCTCATCCTGGTCGGTCTTGGGGACAACTTCCAAAAGAAATTTCTAACTAGATTCCCTAATTCCAATCACCATGAACCTAACACAATTCTTGGAATGAAATACAAACAAACCAATAATAAAATCCTACTTTCTCAACCTAAACATATAGAGCACGTACTTGAAGAATTAAATATGCTCGACTGCAAACCAGCTTCTATCCCTCTAACTGCAAACATCAATCTAACCACTGCTAGCAATGAAGAACACAAAGAGTTCAAAGCATTGAATATCAATTATTGTTCCGCAGTCTTCTTAATGAATTACATAGCCTGTTTAACTCGTCCCTACCTCAGCTTCGCCGTCTTGAGTCTTGCCCGGTTCTGCGAAAAACCCGGAATTCAACATTGGAGAGAGGTTAAACAATGTTGGAAATACCTAAAGGCAACGAAGGATCTCAAACTCACTCTACAAGTCAACCACACCAATCTTCAAATTCAGTGCTATAGCAATGCCTCCTGGAGTGATGACTTAGAGACCAGACAATCTCAATCCGGTCATCTCTCTCTTCTCTTTAACTCACTTATCTCCTGGAGCAGCTACCGTCAACAAAATGTCACTCACTCCACTACCAAAGCCAAACTTAATCCTCTTGTCAATTTGTTTCTTGAAGCTATTTGGATGAAAGGACTTGTGGCTGAACTATGGAAATCAAAAATCTCTCCCAGAAAACACTTCATCGACAATAAGGGTCTCAACGACAAAATCAAGAAATTTGGCTGCAATTCTAAAACCCGCCACATAGACATAAAAACAAAAGCTCTTTGAGAGGAATTGAAACTCAAAAATCTATCTATTGAACTTATCTCCGCTACCAACATGAAGGCCGACGGTCTTACCAAAGCCCTTCCTCTTAACTCTCTAACCTCTCTACTTCTTCTTATAAATCCTTCCTTTACTAATCCGGCGTCAGTCTTACCAGTCATGGGGGGTGTCAAATAAAGCACTACAAATCACCTTCCCTTGTACTCCTTCTTTTTCTTTATCCCTTTTTATTTTCATTTCCTTCAGTCTCTGTTCACAATCTGTCCCTGTCAAGATTCAATGGTTAAGTGTCACATCCGCGGGTCTCTGACCACTGTCACTTGTCAACTTCCATATTTCACATTTGTGTTGCTCGATCTTTCTCTTCTCACGATCCTCTCATCTACAATACTTAAGGAAGCCTCACAGAGGCTCTCCTCCTCATCCTTCCAGAACGACTCCTTCGACTCAACTTAATCGATTGTCCCTCAGCAACAACCTCTCCAACTCAAATCTTTTCCTTCATCCTTCAGCGCTCTCTTCTTGTCATCCTCACTCTTTCCTTCTCTCTTAATTCTTTCTTAAACATGACTCAAGTATTATCTCTTCATCAATTCTCTTAATCAAATCCTCCAGCTTGTCAAGTTCTGACTGGTAAGAACTCAACCCACCTTGTCTGCCATTCAACTCACATCAATTTACTTATAATAACTTTCTCTTTCAAGTCTTTTATCGTCACCTTCACCTCTCTTCCTCAAACACTCACACTCTCAAACTTGTCAAGTTCTCAATTCTACACCGTTGCTCAATGTTTTTTTTTCTTCCTTTAATCTTTCTTTTTCTTCACTATTTTTCTTTAAGATCTTTGTTTTATTCTTAACTAATTTCTTTTATGATTCAGCCCTCTTGGTTCTTAATTCATTCAAGTCTTTCACAGTAATTCATCAGGATTATGATCCCAAGAGGATTCCCAAAGTCTTTTTGAAAGACTGTGAAAAATCTCTGATTTGTGCTATAGAACATAGTTTCCCTGAGTCATCCAGAAAGTCATGCTCCTGGAACTTTTCTAAAAAAATTCAAGAAAACCTTAAAGTATGCTTTGGTAATGACAATGAAGGATGGCACAGTTTTATGACTCTGTGGTCAAAGTATGGGGCCTCTAAAACCAAGGGTAAGGCAGAAGTCAATGATGCAGAACTCAGATTATTCCAATTTATTGCTTCTTCTGTTCATCTCTTCTGGGAATGCTGATGCTGAAACTTTTAAACAGTTTTTCTTGAAAGACAATGAGGATGTTCTTGATTATATGGAAAAGAAAATTTTCCCTATCAAAGAGAAATTTGTAAAGGTGTGGACTTGTGTCAATCCAGACTTTGGAAATAAAACAAAGTCTTGGGTAGAAGTGTCCCATGCTACTTTCAAACAATTACTTGCGGGAGCTTTGGGTAACATTTTGGATTTTTGGAAACACCTTGAAGGAACCATTGAAAGCCAAATCCAATCAGTGGATGTGTCACTTAAAAAATCTCAAATAAAGTTAGTAACTGTTCTTCCAAAAGAACTTTCCCCTTTGGGTTAAAAATTCTCAATTGAGGAAATTAAACTCATTGGAAAAAAAAAATTGAGAAGTTAAAGTGCAACAATGATGGTGAGGTGTGCTCAAAGTCATATTCAAAAACAATGGGCTTGCCTTTTTCCCACATTTGAGGTGAAATACTGGAATCAAGAGGATCTGTTGTTCCTGAGGATGTTCATGCTCGGTGGAGGCTAGACTATGGCCCTTCCAGTGAATCAAGTTCTCTTTTTGTGTTTTTGGAAGGGTAAAAATTATAGGATTGACAGCAATAATAGGATTGACAGCAATCATAGGATTGACAGCAATCATAGGATTGACAGCAATCATAGGATTGACAGCAATCATAGGATTGACAGCAATCATAGGATTGAAAGCAATCATAGGATTGACATAAATCATAGAATTGACAGAAATCATAGGATTGATAGAAATCATAGGATTGACAGATTTATTATTGATTATTGCCATGATTTTTGACAGATTGAAAAAGATCCAGTGTTTGACAAATCCCAATTCTTCAACAAGTTGAATTGCATGCTTATGGAACAAGCTCAACATGGTAGATTGGAGATTTTGAATTCTGTGGTCAATTATATAGCCACTTTGATTTGAAAGCCAAGGCTTGAGCCAAAGTTGTTAAGGCCCAGCCACGGTTGACCCAAATTTAAATTGACTTTTCAGGAACTGTCAAAATTTGAACACATTTAAAGAGACATTAAGAGGGAAAAAAGGGTTAAAATAGTAAGTCTTTTATTTTGAGAAATTTTTATTTTTATGGTTTAATGAACTGATGGGAAAATGATTTCTGTAGAGCAAGGAAGGCTCTTCATCTGAAGTTTATAGTTCAGAGGAAGAGACTGAAATTTAATTGGGGTACATTCATATTTGGAATCAGAATCCTTTTCTGAGGAAAAAGAAGAAATTTCCAAGTCAAACAGAAGCTCATTGTCAGGTGGTTGTATGTGACACCATAACAACTGCTAAATGAACTGGTCTTTCAGCCGGTTTCATAGCCTTTTGGTTAGTTCTTGCCTCTCAGTTGTTTTGCAGTTGTGCAAGGTATGACACTCATCTTTGGTGAGTGTTGTTTCCTTTAATGAGATTAGAATTTTGACTAAGTAATTTTTGATTGTAGGAAGTAAAAGTGAATTACCTCAATCAAATACCTGAGAACTTACATAAGTTCTTGGGGGAGGTTTGAGATCTGGTTGGTGATGGGAATTTTGGATTTAGAGTCATTTCAAAATCACTTGGGTATGATGAGGATGGATGGTTTAAAGTAAAAAAAGCAAATGATTGAAACATTGAGGAAAAATAAGACATGCTATTCTAAGATTCTTGGTGGCATTAAAGATGTTGAAAAGATAGAAAAAAGACTTGATGTTAATGACATCAATGGAAAGATTCCCTGCTCAAAATGGATTTCAAAGTTGGATATGGGTCAAACAATAGCTGATACTTATAGAAGACCAATATGTTTCATTTCATTGGATTCATGTTTTACTTATAATCCCATGGAAATGGGTATAAAAGAACAATCAGATCCTATCTTCATTTTCTTTGTCAACAATAATCACTGGGCTCATCTTGTACTTGAGGGAGAAATGATTCCAATCCCACCCATTTTTTCCAAACCTGCTTTGTTGACTTCTAAAAAAGCTTCTGTTTGGGTTGAAAATTTAAAAGAACAACTCAAGTTGTATTCTAATTTAAAAAAACAATTTTAATTTCATCATTTTGGTTTGGGTTCTGATGCTGATCTTGTAATTCTATTGATATAAAGGTTTATCACATTTTGAAAATCATGTTGTTGAGTGCTTTGAGTTAACATCATCATTTTAAGTGTTTTGAATGAGATTTTATTGGTAAGTCAGTTCAACTTGTGTTGGACTGATCCCATCATAATCATTATTTTTACTTCTTGGGATGGGATCAGCTTAACATAAGTTGAACTTGTTTTTTTTTTTTTTTTTTTTGGTGTTTTCACTTTAGGGCTAGTCAAGTTGAACTTGTATTTTTTGGCATTTTTACTTTAGGGCTGCTCCATAGACTCTTTCAATGTTTATTTACTTTTTGGTGTTTTTAATTTAGGGCTAGTCAAGTTGAACTTGTATTTTTTTTGATTTTCTTCTTTTTTTTTTTTGGTGTTTTTGTTAATAAATAAAAGTATTTGTTTGTTTTTATTTATTTTTATTTATGGGCCCTTTATTTATTTTATTTTATTTTATTTTCAATTTTTTTTCTCTTTTTCTCTTTTTCTTTTTTTTTTTTTTTGCTCACCACAAACGGGTTGTGAATGGCCGTTCACAACCCCAAAATGGGTCATGAATGGCCATTCAAGGTTAAAATAAGTTGTGAGCGGCCATTCACAACTAAAAACAGTGGCGAACCGCGCCATGCAACCCTGTTTGGGCAGCAGATTTAACATTGGCCTTTGTGGTTTTGCATTGCACACCATGAATATGCCGCTTCTTTATCTTGCAAATACATCCCGGTTCATCATTATAGGTTTGGTGGTCTAGTAGTATGATTCACCCTTAGGGTCAGGTTTCATCCGAGGCCTCTATCCTGGGTGAGGTCCCGGGTTCAATTCCCGGCCAGACCCTTCCTTTTGTCATTGTTGCCCTTGGTAGCGGCGGGTGGCCTTCGGCTATGCCCTCCTACATTCTATAAGGTCATCATGAATGCTTTGGGGTATATTTTGCGTCAATCGAGACCGATCCATGTTTGAAGAGTTCTGGGCTGTTTTTAAAGTGAACCTTGGAGTCATTTTGCGCTTCCTTATTTATGTATCACTTGATCCAATTATACATGATACTTGAAACCTAGAGCGCATTGATCCGTTGATCTTCGCGGCGGTGCCCTCTATGCGTGTTTCATTCATCGGTGTCGGCCAGTTTGCTGCTCCACATGCCATCCTCGGCAGGAGTATACGTTTAGGCGTTCATTTTCAGGAAAACCACTCGCGCAGCAATGATGATTGCCTGGCAGACAAAAAAGGAGCGACATCACATCACATCACTGGTGACAAGTGGGGCCTTAATAAATCTTTCTAATCAACGGGGGTGATGATGATCACCATGAATTTGCCCTGCGCATAGGGTGAGGATGGGTCGCTGAAAGAGAGAGCTTGATCGTCACGAGCTGGCTGATGCGTGCCGGATTGGCTTATCAATATGTAATTAGGATCAGATGGTCTTGGCTTATCTGAGGTCCGTCCATAGCTAGATGTCATAGTTATGTACATAAATCAAGATCAAATCATGTGGGTTGAATGGGCTTACCACAGAGGTCATGAAGATGATCAAACGTTAGTCGAACCTCAATTGCTCGGGAACAAGTTCGGACATGCTTGATGCTCTCAAGAGTCCAACTTACCCATGGCGAGGGTAATTGAGCCAGGGTAGGTTAAGGATGAATCTCTCGAATGATTCGTTCGAAATCAAGATTAATCAAATACTTATTTTCTCCCAGAGCTAGACTAAAAGCTCTTGCCTGATCGGTGGATTGGGGACCGGGGCTGACTTGGGTAGAATGGATTGATGGTCGGTTCCTCGTGAGTGGGATCCAAAATTGATGGGCACCGGTCGAGAAAGCCAACAGTAAGGATTACGTATTGATGATAGATACATGAGCAAATTGATAAGCCAAATCAGCCTGCTTATATGTAACTAGTGGAGAGGATTAGAGGTCATGGTCGACTACACCCCCGGTTCAACTCCTCCGACTCTGGTCATGCTGGGGTTGAATGAGAGTTGCCGATCGCATTAAGTTAGGTTGGCGGTCGATGATATGTAAGGCTTTCGGGATCGATTCCTAATCCCCCATTCTCTCTCTTCCTCTCTCTCTTCGACAGATCTGCCATCCATCGTGTGCTCCAACTTAATCCTCTGATAGATAAAGTTCCCAGTATCACTCCAAACTCTGCCTGCAAAGGCTATACGTAGTTGACATCCATCCAGCTTTCTAACTCTCTCATCTCGATCCCCCGACGATGAGGCGGAATTCGACGGTGCTATCAGCTTCTTCTTCCTCTTCTTCCTTATCCTTCCATCCCAACAATCCCCCACGTCAGCCCTTAGATTTATACAACGATTTGCTGCAACAGCCACAAGCTGAACCCAGCCTAGGTTTTGGTCATCGGCTTACCTACCCTTACTTTGCTAACTCCCCCTCGAGTCAGTTTTATTATCCTTCTGTCTTCCGATCGTGATGGCTTGTTACTGTTTGGTTTGGTTGACAAGCTTATGGCCCGGATCCGGCATGTTTCTCATGCAATCTGCTTCGCGGGTGGGTGATATTCCGCCCCGGATCGGATTATTCAGACTCGAGCGTCGGTCTTCGGCAGCCTGTGCCTACCCCATCGACATCCTGTCGAGACAATTCATGTCGGGACAATATATCGAGTGACTATGCGGCGTCGCCTCATACGACTGGTGTGGCGACCGATCGATCCGTCGGGTCCGCTGGCGATCGCACCCAGGACGGATCCCGACCGTCCGTCTGGGGTCCCCTGGGTTCGAACTGGCGGTCGATTCCGTCGTTTCATTCTGGGCCCCCGTCCGACTTGACCTCGGACGATTTTGGTCTTCAAGGTTTCGATCACAACCGCTCAACCGTCCCCCATCGAGGCCGGCCCCCGTTGCACCCCACGCCCGACTCGGTCCAGAGTTGCCCACTACCCGACCCGTCGAGGTCATCCATCCAACGGTTCGGTGGGAACGGCAATCGAAGCGCGACCCACTTGGCTGGCTTGGCCGGGGATCAGCCGGATGCTGATTCAACCGCTAGTGAATACTGGGATGGTAAACCAAAAGCTTTCCTCCTTCCTCTAGAGCTTGACTCATGATGGGCACTCCAAACAATTATTCAAAATAAATAAAAAGCGAAAAAAAAGCAGAGGGGCCTACATTGGGTTCAACAACAACAATAATCATCATCATCATCATGAACCGACAGATAGAAGGAGCATGTCTCAAAATATACACCGACTCTTCACTAACTGATTCAGGGACTGGTCTCATGTTTTCAACCAAGCCACGACTTCATCACAGGTACATTGCCCTCTGGAAGACAGTGACAAGCCTTGGAAGCGCAACATAACACATGTCCGTCTTGGGATAGACAGGATCTGTCCGCCCAACTTGTAAACTTTTGAATACAATCAACACTGAAATATTGGTCTCGTGACGCATTTGTTGTGACTGTATCTATACCTACATCGGCCGCAGAAGAGAAGAGAGCAGAATCGAGCTCATCAGCGAGCTTTCAGGCAACGCCGCGACGTAGGCGACTCCCCCGCTTACAATAATTTCCGTTTATTTATTTTTTTTTTTGAAATAGAAAAGGAAAGAAATATGCTTTAATCTTGGCCCATGACTCAAGAAAGGTTTCTTTTTGATTTGTGCGCCGTTCGGGTCTTTCATCTTTAGCTATCAATCAAGCGAAAGGATTCTGAAATACGCGATTTGGAAGAACGTTTGTATCAATGTGGTATAACTATGAGAGAGTAAGCCAAACCCGACACTGTCAGACATCCGCCTCGAAATGATTCATTCTCTGTCTTGACGTTTCTAAATCAACATTATCAACCTATCTGAACCTCTCGACTTCTAGGCAGAGTGAAATTATCAGGACTTTACAGGCGAAATTGAGCTCTGTTGAGGATACGCAATTAAGGCCCGGAAAGCGAGCTAGCTTAGGAGACTTCGTGACTGATTCTGACGCGTTTATGACAGGAAATCGATATCAGTCCAATAACGAGCTTCTACCGTTGGTCGAAAATATGCAACTTGAACGAAATTCAGATGCCCCTTGCAAGCAACTGTTTAAGAATGTTGATAGATCTTCGATTGAGGCTCGAGGGTGTCCATTAAGCCCCAACATCGCAGGTTACTCCCCAACCCCTGAGTGGAGCCATCTCAATTCTGTAGAAGAGATGAATTCAAGGATTCCTCAGATGGCTCAAGTCTCAAACGTACCTTGGAATCCCTCAAGCCCAGTTTACATTCCTGTCGAGTCCATGCCGCATCCTGCCGTTCAAGTAAATCCTAAAGACATTCAGGTTTCGTCACATCGCTCATCACTTAACCCCCACCCGGGATCTCCCCCATTCGACTCCGGCCCCAAATAAACAGTTTTACCTCGACTGAAAAGGATCTTATCGGTTACGCTGATCGACTGGGTGATTTCTATCATCGAATCTGAGCTTATTGATAGTGATCCTCACATCCCAGGATCCAATCAAATCTCAACGTTAAAATTTGACCATTTGAAATGTTTTCAGATCCCCCACAAAATTTTGTAATACGCTCTTTGGACAAAAGGACATTCAGTATTATTTTTTTCAATCATAGCTACTGGAATGGGTGTTTGTTTGATTACTAATTGGTATTATTTCTTTCTCCAAGAAGAATAAAGCGCCTTATACACAAGTAGTACCCCCTCCCCCGCAGAAAAAGTTGAAAGTACTCTATAAAACCTGGTGATCCATGTCTTTAGGTCAATCCTTCTGTCATGAGTTTGATGAAACTAAAAATGGAAACATTGTAACTTTCCAAAAACTAGTCCCACCTTAAATGATCTGTTTTCACTTTTTTACTTAGCCAATTCTTTGCATTGAACTTAATGTTATCTTTTTTTTTTTTTTTTTTTTGGAGGGGGGGGGGCGGTAGCTTATTGGTAATGTGAGCAGCTTCTGAATAGAAAAATTCATCTGCATGTAAAATATCAGTCAGGGTACATGGATCTACTCAAACCATCTTGTAATCTTTCCCTGGGAGGATCTTTTTTCCCAAGTCACAAAGCTTCTTGTTTCCAAGTTTGACTTGACATGCACCAAGTAGGGCTTCAACTTTTTTTCAGATTGGTTGATTGGGTAGGAATTTTGGGGGTTTAGAATTTCTTAACAACAAATTTTATCTAGGAATAGTTCAAAGTGTGTTGCACATGAGCTTCAACCCTTTGATCTTTCTCCAAATTTATCTTCTTTTTTTTTTGAAAAAAAAAACAAGAAGAAGATAGGCTTTTATTTTGCTTTATTACACTTCTCAGAAGTATTTCTATCATTTCCTTGAGAACCTCTTTTTAACAGATTTTTTTTTTTTGGGTTCCTTTAGATGGTGGAGGGTTTGGATATGGTTGATCTAGCCTTGCTTGGGATCAAAGCAAGCAAGTAAAAAAACTAGTGAAATTGCCTATAAACTTGTCCAAAACAAATTATTTCAAACATAAAATGTCCCAAAAAGAATCTGTTTTTTTTTTTTTTTTTTTTTTTTTTTGGGTTTTTATAATTGGGTTACAAAGATAATCAAACAAGACCTTGACCAGATTGATGAGATTTCTGAGCTTTTTTTTTTTGCTAAATTTTTCATTAGAGAAAGCAGGAAAATGGTAAGAGTGTGTGATCAGTGTGAGGAGTTTTGTCTTCATTTCAAGGTACATGATAGTTAACCACAGGTATAAGATGAAAGGTCTGACCAGAATTTCTAGGTTGGGTCTTTCTATCTATCTTAGTCTTCCTTTTTGGACTTTCTATCTACCTTGGTCTTCCTCTTGCAGGTGTTTCTGAGAGCTGTTGGAAGTGATCAAATGAAGCAGATTGTCTTTTAAATTTGCCTTCTTGGCTGGTCTGTTGTTCAGCTGGTTCTTGATGGTTGGTTGGTTTTTCTTGTTTTTCTCAATCTTTGGTCAGTTTGGCTTGTTCTTCTTGATCAGATTGATGGTTTTTGGTGGTTCAAATGGAAGTTGGAATTTGTGTTTGGATCTGGTTGTTTAAAGGGATGATTTGGAGGTGGTTGCCACAATTTATCCCAATTGGGATAACTTGGAGCCACAGTTGCATAGGGGAAAATAACTTGAAAAACTGCTGAAATTTATCCTGATTTGGATAATTTGGGACTTTTCTGGCAATTTAGTCATTAGGAAGCAACTACCGAAGTTTTTTTTTTTTTTTCTTATCCAATTTCAAAACAGATTAAAAGCAACAAGCAAAAAGAAATTCTTTGATATTAAGGATTAAAGGAACCCAATAAGAAGTCATCTTTCATAATTTCTTCTCAGGTTCAATCAAAAGTTGACACAGTCATTACTTCTCATTGAGATCAAGGATGATTGATTGAGATTGAAATGATAAGAATCAAGAAATTTCAGGAGTTAGTATTGAAAATGAGAAGAGGTTTCCAGGACAGGTTCCTGAGGGTGGATTTTTGGAATCAAGTAAGAAGTAGTATACTAATTCCTTGGGTGGAATCAGTCCAAGAGGATGAGAGAGGCCAGTATATTTGATGATTGATGGGAAGGCCTTGAGTGGTGTGTGACTGGGGTGGGGCAGGGGCTGAGAGTTCCCATGGCTGTTGGGATGGAGGCTGTAGTTGAGTAGTGGGTGATGGGCCTGTCCAGGAAGATCTGATGTTTACTGATCTGGAAGTTGTGTGAAAGTGACTGGTTTCCTGAAAGTGGGAGAGTAGGTCCATGTAAAATTACATTCAGTAGACAAAAGTATTGGGGTTGATTGACTTAAAACAATCAATTTATTTTTGGGCATGAGTTTTAAGCTAAAAAAATTCTTCAAAAAGAGGAATTTATTTATTTTTATCCATTTGATCAGATATTTTTGCATCTTTCATTTGCTTATATCAAGATTTCAATTTTTAAAAATATCAAATTATAATTCCTTTTTTTTTAAAAAAAAAAAAAAAAGCAAAAAACACTCAAAAAACATGCTGATGCTGGAGGAGAAAAAAAGAATTCCATAGCATCAAATTTTTTTTCTTCTTTTTAAAGCTTTGATTGAAGATCTAAAGGAAAAAATTGATTAAAAATATATTTATATTGAGAGTTCTAAAAAAAATAGAACCAATTTGGATTGATGCTGATGTTTCATGGCTTTGGAATTATTTCAATGATATTTTTGAAAGAGGTAGTTTGGAAGTCATGGAAACCCCTAAAAAATGCTTATTGAAGCTATTTATGGATCTGTTAATAATATTGTTCTAGTCCTCTACTTCCTGTCAGCTTTGAGATGCCTTGATCTGCTTGAGGTTACATCATCCTGTGATTGTATAGGATTTTTTCTGGTTTGAATTGTTCTGAAATTCATTAAAACCATTGTTATTATACCCTCCTCCAATGGTTTGACCATCTTTATCTTCTGAAACAAAAAATTTCCTGAAGAATCCTTTATATAAAAAACAGAAATCATGAATCCAAATCAAACATGAAGAATTAGATCTCAAAAAAATTACTTATCATGTTTTAATTTTGAATCAATCAAGTAGTATAGTGTTGATATCAAAAAAACAAGATGGTAGGAATGTTGAAATTGGTAAATTGGAGTGAGATCCAGAATATGGGATTCTCAAAAGCAGAAAAAAGAGACCTTAATCTTCATAAACTTTGTTTGAAGTACCCAGGTGTGGCTTATTTTTCAAAAATCCCCACAAACATTGTCACACCCTTGTGCATAAGAGGTGAGAGAGGTGGAAGTTGAGCCATGCCATAGAGAGAGGGGAAGCCTGGGAGAGGAGAGCAGAACCTGCAGATTATTCAGGGAGATGTGCAGCAGGTGGAGTCAGTGTATCCAGTGGTAAAGGATGAGTGTGGGTGAGATTCCAGGGTGACTGAGGTGACTGAGGTTGAATTTTCAAGTTGCGGTTAAGAAACCATTTCAGTATGCTTTAGTGAGATAAAATCCCATTTCCTTTTTCAAGTTTTTTAAGCTAATTTGATGATAATAAATAGTTTCAAGCTGTCTCAATGTCCAAGATTCTCTTCTGGATGAAGCTTATGTGGGGAATAGTTCTATTCATAGTAAAACAAACAAAAAAATAAATGAAATGAGCAGATAGTTGATTTGTCTTGGAGCCCTGCACAAATAGAGGATCATGTTACACTGATTGAAATAGCAATGAAAAGATAGAATGATAAATTTAGCTAACCACATTGGAATTAATTTAGCCTGGGCCTATTCTATGAACTTGATTGTAAATATAACAAATTTATTCAAATTTTGCAATCACCAAGTTAATCTCTTTGCCTTGATGGGAATTCTCCATGCCAAATCCAGTGGAAATGTAAAATGAATGGGATTTTGTTTTATATTTACCAGTAGTTCTTGAGACATTCACTCATATTTATTGATGAAAAAGCAAGCCCACCTTTTTTCTTCTTATTTAGCTTGGTTTGAATTAAAATATAACTATGAGCCTGAGAAGATATGGTTTGGCCAAAAGAGTTTTTCAAATTTTGGTAACAAAGCAAAGGTTTTAGTTTGCAGGATTTTTGATCTGTTTGAAAACCATGGTAAAATAAACTTCAGTGTACCCAAGAATGTGGAACTGAATTTAAAAGAAGGAATAGACAATTTGCAATTCCTTGGAAAGGTTTTATTTTGTTAATTGGATTTTTTAATTTTCTGAAAATTTATCTTGCCTCAAAGAAATATTAAACGCTATGAAATAATGAATTATGTGGAAGTATTTATTTCAAGATGTGAGGATGAGGTTGGAGATTTATGGATCAGGTGCAAGATGGTGGATGGGTTTATGTGTAGAGAGGATGAGGATACCTCTAATTTGGTCAGAATTGAATGTAAGTGGAAAAAATTGGGTGGATGATTCTCTCCAATGTAATTTTGAGGGTGTGGTTACCTTTATATGATATATTTAAAGAAACCCACTTATTTTGTTTTTTAAGTCTGCAATAACTCTTGGTAAATAAGTGAGATCTTTTGAAGCTCAAAATGGTTTATTTGAAATCACATATTTGGATTAAAACTGCCATTTAAAAAATGGACAATTTTATGAATCTTATCCACCCTATTTAAGGAATGAATATATCCGGGGTCTTTTTAACATACCATCATCGTTAGTGAAAAATGAACAGGCGTAGAAAAACATAGAAGAAGACTAAAAACATGGCGACCACACGTGGTAGGGACATTTATCCCTATGACTCGATCATTCATGCTACATCTACGGGTAGACTATCTATGCTTGCTGTTATAGAGGTAGGGTCGCGGCCGCTGAGGCCATTACGCGGAATAGCTTGCTTGCCTTTTCCGGCAGAAGTGGTGCACTCGACTGCGCTCCTCGAGTTCATGTCGATTTGGCCGGAACTTTTTAAAAATTCATCGCTCTCGAGCACCTTTGGTGATCTTGACGTCGATTTACCTGGAACTTGCTCTCCTGCACCATGGGTGATCTTGGCGGTGGGCTTTCCTTCGAACGAAGGCTGATCACAGAGGTTCAAGATGTGGTTGCCGATAGACCAGACTCAGTTGGGATACTTACCGGGCAACGCTGGTCAGGCACCGCCTGAAAACTCACGTAGAACATTGAAAAAACTAGTCGTTCATAGTCGCCGGGGACGGTTACAAAGGGTGATGCGGAATCTGAAGAGCAGAAGGCTAGAAATCCGATAATCAACGCAATTGAAACTTGCATGAGAGCAAACATCCTGACAAAATTGAGTAGGGATTAGATCAACTTCTAAGTATCACCAGCCAGGCGAGTAGTAGCTGACAAAGAGAAAGTACTGAATTTGTCATATGAAGGGGTCTGAAAGAAGCCTGGGGTTGTTGATGGGGGGCAGCAAAGGGATATGAAGAGATGATAGTATCTAGCTAAGAATACGTAGAGCACGTCTAAACAAAGGCTGCGAATCTACATTTCTTAAAATAAAAAAATAAAAAATCTCTCATTTGGTGGCCTCCTTCAAGTAGGCGACGATATCGGCACCTAGAGATTCACAGCACGATTCAGGTTTGAACGACACAGGCTCATTCATCGAAGAGGATGCCACGGTGAGAAAACGTATGAGATGAACAGAAGCAACTGACGTTCTTTCTCTTTCTTCAAGCCTGCGAAGGCCATCTTGGTGCCAGGAATGTACTGATGAAAAAAAAAATAGCAGTAATGGCGAGTAGAGGGCGGAGGAATCAGTATGGGAGCTCCAAGCATATAAAGGGTATTGATAAAACAGGGGACGCCAGAGGATTAACCGACCTTCTTGGGGTCTATCAAATACTCCATCAATGTTTCCTCACCCCAAGTAATACCTTTCTTTTGGTTAGCTTCGGTGTAGTTATATCCGGCTGCCTGTCCTGTTTTACGCCCACTGGAAATAGAGCGGTTGAGAGGAGGATGAGGCCACGATGAGAGACTGGAGATCTAAGCACTTGGCGGCAGGATAAATAAATAAAAAATAGCGTACAAGAGACCGTGAAGGTTGGGTCCAACCTGTTTGGCAGACAGTCGATTGATTAGGCAGAGTTAGTTGTTGGAAAGAATCTTAAGGAAGAGCGAAGGTATCGGAAAACCTACTTTGTGGGGTGCACCCTGCTCGACGGTGTGGCATGTTTTGCAACGATTGTTAAATAACTTTGCACCGGCAGCTGGGTCGGCGGGTCCAGAAGCATCTAAAAATGAGAACGTGAACGATGCCTTCAGCGTGCAGTTCTTGGTCGAAAGAAGTTGTAGGGAGGGTTGATAATATAAACATTTGAGGCTCTGGCGCACCTTTTTTTGCCATGTTGAAGAGTACTGGTAGTGAGATGGATTTCGGCTACGAAGACAGATGAGTGGATAAGGGAATCGTCGTTTACCTGGTGATGATGTTGGGTGAGAATATTGACCAATGAGGACGAGCGAGTTGGGACGGGCAGGGCAATGGGAGGGGACTCGGGGTACACACTCGCTGAGTCAGCCGCGGACCTGCCTGCGGGGATCTACGGGGCTTGGATAGCCGGAACGAGGCGGGACCGCAGACGCGCAGGAACCCACAGGGAACTCACCAGAATCGCAGCTCGTGTCCCGACGACGCCCAGGGGGGGGGAGGCATGGAGGGCGCGGCTGGACGTCTCGACCATCAGCTTGACTGCATGCATCCACCAATTGCAAAGGATTTCTTAAATCACACGGAGAGGACCTCCAAAGCATCAAATATTATGTGAATCGACCGACCACCGCGCCTTCGTCCGAGATCTGTTGTAGCCTGCCACGCTCCATAACTAGCTTTATGATGTGGCACGTATTTACGTACGTGTGGAGGAAAACGAAAACTGGAACAGAGAAAAAAAATCCTATAGGCTACAGATTTGATATGAGCCTTGGGACCTCCAGCCTGATTCCAGGAGAACTTCGCACTAATCACTCAGTTGACATAAAATTTGAAAGCTGGCGCAAGGAGTGACTTCAAGCAACATGGGAAAAAATCAGATGATTGGTTATTAAAAATAATTAAGAGAAGGAGCAATAACTTTCAAATAAGAAATAGTGAGGATTGTTAATTAATTTTTTTTAGAAACCAACTAGAAAGAAACATGGTTTCTAACTAAATTCAAGATGATCTAGGAGAAAACAACAATTTGTTGAATACTCAGGAAAAGACTATAAAACTAAGACTGTATTAGGAGGATTCCTGTACTCCACATGGTCTTATCTTTGTGTTATACACCCTGGAAATTGCAAACAAATTTCATTTTTAAAGGTATTAAAATATCTGTTAGGGCATCCCCAATTGTCTTGGTAAACCCGCTTGTTAGCTAAGTTTACCAAGCAATTTTCACAATTGTGTAAAAATAAGGGCTTGCTAGCAAGCAAGCTCCATAAAGTTACCAGATTTTAGCAAGCTTGCTAGCTCCCCCTCTCAACATCTCTTGCATATCCAATACCCCAATACCCCACCCACCCTGCCACCATCCCAACTTGGATATCACCCCCACCAATATCCCCCTCCCCCAAGCCCCAGATCCAATATGCCCCACTTCCCCCACTCCCTCCCTCCTTGACAATGAGTTGCAAGGCCGATTTGCAACAAAGAGGGGGACCTAGCTAGCAAGCCGCTTATGCGGCACACAATGGTGCGGTTTGGGTTGTTAGCTAGCTGCCGCGGCCTTGTGGAGCGGAAAATTGTGAAACACGCGCGGTAAATTGCTTGCTAGCTATTTTTTTTTTGCTAGCAAGTCGCTACCTAATGAGCCGCACTCTCCAACAATTGGGGATGCTCTTAGATCAGTATTAATTTTACTAGGTGAATTCAACTGGAGTGAGCATCAATAAGACCTTCAGACCTCTTCTCTGTTGTGATTTTTGAAAATATGATCAATTGTTTGAATTCTACTGAATTCTTGAACTGTTATACTGGATCTGTCATATGGTGGTATGTGAAACCATAAAACCTCAAAATAGACTGGTGGTTCAGGAAGTGTCATAGCCTTTTGGTTAAGGTGTGCCCTTCCCAATTGTTGCAGGATCCAGGAATGTGACAGTAGACTTGCTAAGCCTTTTGTGGGTTCAGTTTGCTTTCTGAATTATTCCTCAAATAACTGCAAGGATCAATTAATTTTTTCTAAACAAAATAAAATCAATGCATTGGTGTTTGAATTTGATTAATTTCATAATATGAAACTTGATGAAGCAGGAGATTAATGCAGTACTTTTGTTTCATAAGAAAAAAATATGGAGTAAAATAAGCTCAAAGGAAAAAATCAATCAGGTTTCAAGTTCTGTTGCCCTTCCAGGTTTTGTTTGAGTAACAGAACCTCCAGAATGAGATCCAATATTTTTCGGAATAATTTCATCACAATGTTTTTATTCCTTGGATTTGAATCCATTCCAAACTTCATCCAATTTAGGGGCTGTAAAAGAAACAGATTTTAAACTAAAACACACTCTGTGCTTGATCACATGCAGCAGAATCAGGCAGATTAAGGAATTTTTAGAGTTAGCTGTGGGCGGGGAATTTAGAAGAATATCAGTGCATGTCATATCCTTGGAAAAAAGTACTAATGAACACTAATTTATTTGAGCTAGAAGGAAAACATAGCAGAAAAACATTCATCCAGAAAGATGCTAGATCTGTTCCAAAAAGATGATTCAGGAATATTCTTCCTTTTTAATATGTTTCACCCCAAAAATATTTGATGAATTTAGAGTTTTTGAGGGGTGGAGTTGAATCTAGTGCCTTCATCACCTCCATTTATGTTTTTGTTTATTTGGGAATTATTTTTTTCACACCCCCCATCCTTATTTTTTCATGGTTTTGAAATCCCCACAACATCCCTCATCTGCGCTGTTTTCCTTAAATTTGCATGGTTTTGTGAATTTTCAAAAAAAAATTAATTTAAAATAACACCACATAGGGGGCCATCTAAGAACTTTCTCATAATTTTTTGAGATTTTTTGGTACATTTAAAGGTCTTGAAAATGAGGTTCAAAGACTTGAAAAAAAAAAATTGACCTCACAAATGTTTTTGCTTTTCTAAAATACTTTTTTTCTAATTATTTTGGAGATTCTCAAGAGAAAAAAGGTTTAAAAATAAAACAGGAAATTTAAATATTATATTCAAAGAGCTTGAGTACTTCATTTTCCTGCCAAAAATGGGATTAACTGACAAGAAAAGATGTGCTTTTCAACATTTTTTCCCCTTATCTTTCCAAAACATTTTTGACTTTTTGAGCTTGCGGTCTTTGAGTGGAAACTGGAAAGGGCACAATAAAATCATCTGAGTATTTTTTGTACAATTTTTTCACCAAAAAAACTCATAATTAAAAAAAAAAGGCATTTTTGTTCTAAATCATTGAGTTGATAATCAATAGAGAAAGAAATATGAAAAATTCAGCACAAAGACAAAAAAATAGTTCAATTCATATAAATTTTGACTAATTTATTTCTTGGATGTGGAGACTTTGGAGAAGGAAACAAAATTTTGAAACCCATGTCTAAGTTATTATTAATCAAATCCTCTACTTTTTGTGATTTTTTGATAGTAAAAGCCTTGCAATGGGGAGAGGTCTAAAAAAAGGTATATTTGTTTCATTTGAAGTATATTTAAAAACAATAAACCCAGATTTTCCATAAGAAGAATCAAAATGGTAGCAGAACTGACTCCAAAATGCACTCCAAAACAGACATTTTCTGTTATTGTTGTAGTTGCACCAACTATTTGGAAGTAAATAATTGATCCTTAAAATCATAAGATTAATTTCTTTTACCCTTTTCAATTCCCACAAAAAAATTCAAGCTCAAAAATCGGAAAATGCTTCAGAAATTTAAGAAAAAAAAAATTGAAAAGAACATCTTTTCTTTCATGTTAATTCCATTTTTTGGTGGGAAAATGAAGTACTAAAAATCTTCAAATATAATATCTAAATTTACTGTTAAATTTGTGAAGTTTTTGTCTCTTCAGAATTTTCAATGTATTTAGAAAGAAGGTATTAAAAAAATTAAAATGAAAAATTTAGTTAAAGTTTTTTTTTCAATTCTTTGAACCTAATTTTGAAGGCCTTCAAATGGACCAAAAAACTTGAAAGATTTTAGAGAGGTTTTAGATTGCCAACTATGTGGTTTTATTTTTTATTAATTAATTTTTTGCAACTTCACAAAAATGCGCAAATTTAAGGAAAACAGCACAGATGGGGGACATTGTGGGGACATCAAAACTGCAAAAAAAAAAGGATTGGGGGAATGAAAAAAGTAACACTTTTTTTTAAAAAAAAAAATAATTGAATCTTCTTACCAAAATGAAAGCAACTGATTGAAATTTTACTTTTATCCCCAATAACATCTTGAAATTTGAAATTTTCAATAAAGCTTTTAGGGTGAATGAAATATTGGTGTTTAGACTGAAAAAAGAATCAGGGTTGTTTGAAAATTAAATAAATATTTAATTATTTGAATAAGAACTTGATAAATGAAAATCAATTTGTATAATCCTTCAATTTAATCAGATGAACTTGAATAGATCTGTTAATTTCAGAAAAGAAATTATAATCAGAATTCATCAAAATTTATTCAATTAAGATAAAAAATTTATGACTTAAAAGTTTGAAATTTGAAGGGGATTCTTCCTTTGATTCCTTTAATAAAAATAATCTCAGTTTTTATTTTTTTTATCGTCTAGTGGAGGGTCCCTGGACTGGTTCCATGTAAAAAATTCATTTTTTCAAAACAGTTTCTGATATATAAAATAGCAAAAATATCAATCAAAAGAAAAAAAAAATGAGAAGAACAATGTCTTATCCTTCAGATCAGGAAGATTTTCATATTCTTCAGTTTTCTCTTCTGTTTCAAGTTCTTCATTTTTTGAATTTAAAAGTAATGAGATTTTTTTTTTAAAGAAAAAAAACAGAAAAACTATGACTCTTCATCTGATTCTACTGTTTTTAAATTTCTGTTTTTTTTCTATTTATTATTTTTTTGAAAAAAATGACTATAAAAATAGCATTTCAGTTTATTTTTTTTTAAAAAAATTGTAATATAAAAATAAATCTTTATCAATAACCATATAAGCTTTCAGAAATGTTTCTCCTTGATCTTCATCTCCTCTTGGATAATTTGAGATATTCAAAAATTGATGGATCTCTTTTTCTTGAAGACCAAGAAAATTCCTTGAAAACATTTTCAAATTATTCTTTCCTTCCTGTGATATTCCTTGAGCCTTATCTTTATCTTCAATTTCAAAAACTTGAGAATTTCCTTCCAAAAATTTAAGATTTTCTCCAGAATAAAATTATTTTTCTCCAAGTGAAAATTTTTTGAAAACTCCAAAGATCTGATTTGATCAAGTTAAGCAGGGAAAAAATCAAAAAACTCAATTGCAATTAACAAGCACTTTCTAGATGTTCATATAGCAACAGATTGGCTTGTGAGCAAGAGCTAGATTAATGAAAAAGAAGGCTGGAATTACAAGAAATGGCTCCTAGGTGGTGAGAATTCCTGAATGACAACAACAATAACTTGGTTTTAATGGCCAGGTGATCCAATGGCATATGACTGAAAAAGAGATGAAGGGCTAATTAATAAAACCAGAAATGGATATTACAACATCAAAATAGACAGGGTAGAGCAAAGGCTCAGAATTGCAGACCCACAATTGCAGAAGCACCAGAAACAGTTTTCCTCTGGTTGAAGAAAGAAGAAACAATGAGTGAATTATCAAAGGAAAAATTTGAGGTTAAATAGACTAATTACATGAAGTGCAGAACTGTGGTTTATATTCTTGAATTTAATTTAATAATGGATGTGAGAACATAAAATTGATCAGGTTATCACAAAATGAAAAGAAATTAGTACTTTATGTGAAAATTTAAGGAAATCCAAGTAACACTCAAGTGTTGGGCACATTAAAGCTTGAGAAAAGACTTCTAGTATTATTTGTTATATTTATTTTTTTGTATCATTATATCCAATCAAATGATTCTCAAAAAATAAATTGAATTCCAAATGAAACCAGAATGTTCCTAATTTTTAAATTTCTTGACAAAATTAGAGAAATGCAAGTTTTTAAATGAAATTGAGTATGGAAGTATTCAAGTCAGAATTTTTAATTCTTCTTGAGGTGGCCAATTTTACCTTGTAGAAGAAAGGGATTCCCATGCAGGAAGAATAGAGGAATTTGTAAGATGAAGTGTGTTTTTTGGAAGAGCTGTGGAAGGAATGAATAATATTGAGAGAATAGTGACAAAATTTCCCAGAAAGGTTCCCACACAGTGGGGAAACCCAATTAATGATTGAAAATCCACTTGATATTATACAATAGAACATTCATGAATTTGGCCTGGGATTGGAAAATAGATTGGATGAATGCCAGAAGAAAATTATCCAGTAGGAAAAATCATGAATAATTTGAGGTAAGAATGAAGCCCTTCTATTTTGGAAGTGCTGGTGTAGTCAAAACCAAATTTTTGGTTGGAAAATTTGGAAAAAATTACCTTTTCAGGGAAATCCAGTTCTCCAAGTGATATTCTGAGTTAGGAAGAGTCCAAAATAGAAATAGTTTGGTGGAATTTTCTTGATATGCTGATTCTGAATTGTATTTTTCAAGCATAATAAAGTTTTTGCGGAATAGTTTTTGGTGTATCTTTTCCTGATGTTGTTGTATCTGTTTCTTTTTATACATCTTTTATTTTTTTACTTTCTTGTATTTCCTTTTCTCTTTTAATCTCTAAGATATCTCTCTAAATCACTCTATAATCAGTTCTATGAATCTATATATGCCTCTCACATCTGTTGCGCTTTCATCTTTCTCTCACTCATGCTCACTTTCACCTTCAACAAGCCTTTCAAATTGCCTGTGAAACTCATCTGATTGCTCCTACCTGAGGACAGAGGAAAAGTCAGATAGAAGTACTTTCTCTCATCCTTCTATCTGAATCTCACCTCTGTGTATCCTCAGGTAAGTTCCCTTTCTGTGTTTCCTTTATCTATACTTTGCTTCATTTTCCTTTCCTGAACACCTACTGAATCTGAAATTTATCCTTCTATCTGCATCTCAGCTCTGTGTATCCTCAGTGAGCCCAACAATAGTGACCATTCAAAATCAGATTTGAAATATTTCTGTCAATTATTTTGAATATTTTTTGAGATATTCTACACACAGAGAAAATGAAAAAAATACTCAAAAGAAAATTGAATTAAACTAATTGAAGCTTTATCCTTTTCAGATAAAATTCCTTGTGGTGAATTATTTAAAGATATCTCTTAAAGTCTCTGCAGAAAACATACATAATTTGCTTTTTCTTTACTTAGGAACAAAGAATAAAAACAACAGAGAAATTTTTAGAGAAATTATTTAATCCAACTATATGAAGAAGAGGCATACCAAATTTGTTGGCTTTATGAGTAAACTACATCATCAAAACTGTTGGAAAGATTTTCAGGATTTTGACTGAATCAGGATTAAAAATAAATAAAAATTTTATTATTTTATCTGTATTATTAACTTTATAAATAAAAGAAGACTTTCTGAGCTCAAAAATTAGATCTTCCATAGGATTTTTGCCATCTAAAACCTTTTAGTAATATATTTCTGTTGATTATAAATGGCCCTGAGTTTTTAATGAAGGATTTTATGAAGATTGCATTCAATTATTGATTAATTTTAGAAGGGGAGCTCCAGCTTGATTCAAATTTTTTATATTTTGCTCTGAGACCCCTTGATCCTTCTATAGATTGGAGTTTCTTGAGGATTATCAGAATGGGCGTGATAATGGTCAGGGGATGATACTCTGACTATCAAATATCCATTTTTATTTGAAAAATTACCAGATAGTTTGAAAGGGAAAATTTATTTTCTGGTTAAAGATAAATCTTTGAACTTGAAGTTGATTTGCATTCCTTGGATTTGTCACACTCAAAAGCAAAAATTTGATTTTGGCAGTTAAATTTTTTCATGAAATGGTATATCCATGAGACTCAGCCCAAATTTAGATTTCCTGAAAAATTTCCTCCCTTCAATCATATTATAATTACAGGTGAGGAGCCAAAGGGTTTTAAATGGGGGATTCATGCCTGGAATTTGAGGGAAAAGCTGGAGAATGGTACGGAAAAGTGGGGGGATGTTTTCTTGAGAAACCTTTAGACATAAAATTATTTTGAGGTTGGGTAGGTTTTATTGGTAGAGCATTTGAGAGAAATAAGATGAGATAGAATGAGATTCAGAATAAATAGAGCTGAGAAATTAAATAATAGAATGGATATTTTTAAGAAAGAATATTTTTGAATTTTTTTATTGAACAGTTTTGATTTTTGAATGATTTGAGAGAAAAGAACTTGAAAACTTTTTATGAGGTTTTTTTTTTTTTTTTTTTTTTTTTTTTTTTTTTTTTTTTTTTTTTTTTTTTTTTTTTTTTTTTTTTTTTTTTTTAGTCTTGAGTTTTGATTCAAGAATTGAATTCAGGGGTGGTGATTTAATGGTTGGATATTTTTGAGTAATGTTTTATGAGATTTGGTGTTGAATTGATTTTTGTTGAATGGTGTGGAGTTGCATTGGATGTTTAAACAAGGGCAATTTTATGGTCAAGGAGAAGATTGAAGCACTCAAAACGGTGAGGAGGGAGCTGGAAATCATTTGGAATCATACAGAACACACCAAAAAAAAAGAAAATAAAAGAAATCTGATGGCACTTTCTAGCAAATGAAATCAAAGAGCTCAGGACCAATCTAAAACCAAGATCAGGGAAAGATTCAACCAAGTTTGGTTCAAACTTTGACTGAGATCCACTGCACAGTGACTGTGCAACCAAAAAATTGCTTGAAGAATGTAGCTAGCTTTATATATAGATGAGAGAGAACTTCAAATAAAGATTTCCTGATGTCAATTTCTAGAAAGTGAAATCAAATCTTTCATGGTGATAGAAGCTTGTGCAAAGGAAAGGGCCAAAAAAGTCCAATGTTAAATTTTAAAACCTGTGGTTGCAAAAGGGCGCAAAATGCCGTTTGCAACCCATCTGAGTCTTGAACGGTTATATTATATATATATATATTAACATTTTTTTACCTTTTTTTACCTATTATTTATTTTTTTTATTTTAATAAAAAATAAAAAATAAAATAATGAATTAAATTTAAAATATAAATATAAAAAAATATAAATATAAAAAAAATATAAACATAAAAAAAATATAAATATAAAAAAAATATGAATAAATAAAATTAAATAAATAAATAAGTAAAAAATAAATTAGTTAGTTAAATTATATATATATATATATATATATATATATATATATATATATATATATATATATATTGCCATTCACAACCCAAAATGGGTTGCAAACGGCCATTCACAACCCACCTGAGTTGCAAATGGCTGTTGTGGAAAGAGATTGTGTGTTCCATAAAATTACTTGCAACAATCCCACTCCAGGTTCCCAAAATCCCACTAGCCCTTGAGCTAATGTCCTGTACCTCTGCAACAAGAATAAAATACACTCCAAAAGGGAAGTTTCTATGGCCCGCAGCAGTTGGGGATGACACCCAAATCCCTTCTCCACTCTCAGAAGAACTGCTCCACACTAAGGCAGACACTTCTTAAACTAACACACAATGAAGTAAAATTAATGAACAAGACAGACTCCCCAACAAGCTCAGCACTTGAACTTTTCACTATCAAAATCACCAATTTACTTAAGCAAACTAACACTTTTGAAAGCAAAAATGATACTATATGCCTGTTAATTGGGTGATTTGATTACTCAATTTTTTGATAAATCTTGATGATGATCCCCCCCATTTTCAGTCCAGGAAATGTTCTGCTTTTATATTCAATTCAAAACACTACTCCAAAAAGAGAGAAACTACAAAAAGAATGACTTTTCCTCCTAACTGCCTCTGTGCATTCTGCAATGATCCTTCTCACTATTAGTCCAATCCCCGAGCTGATCTGTTTGCTTACAATAGATTTGGTGATTATGTTCTCTGATCTTCCTAACAGTTGAGTTGCGCTGATGCATTACTTATGACAGATCCCAATTGATCTTCCTTAGGAGATCACTCCCAATCCCGCATGCAACATAACTAATGGATCTCCACAGATCCTTATGCAGCCTCCTCAGCTTTAGTGTTGATTTTCCCACAACCCCACAACCTCAGTGCATACCCCTTAGTGAGGCCTTGGACTTCTAATACATAGCTTCAATCACTTGCTTATGCACTTGTAAATCCATAGTCCTGGAGGGGAAATTATGTTCAACCACGTCCATTGTCCACAAAAGGAAAAAATCCGGCACATCCTTGCTATTTTTCTGAAAAAAACACGCGCTGCACCGATGCTGAGCCTTAAATTTTCTGCTCTGGATTAGACAGTCTGCCAATGCGCTTTCCAAGCCAAGTGTGCTGCGGACTTCCACCCACTGCTGAGCCGCTTTTGGTCAAATGTCAACTGCTGAGCCTCCTTGCCTCCATGTCTATAAATAACCACCACAACATTTGCAACTCAAGTGGGTTTTGAATGGCTGTTTGAAAACCAAAATGGGTTGCAAATCACGCCAAAAAACCCCTTTCAGGTAGTGAAAAGGGTTGCAAGGTTGCAAATTCAACATTTCCTGCCAAAAATGTAGACCTTACCCAAAAAAGAGCTTAATTTTTATTTCTTGGGGTCAGAAATATGAGGGTAAATAAAAAAGGATTCTGGTAAGTATATTTTTGAAGCTTCCAAATGGCTTCCTTTAAAATTCTGCAATATATTTGTAATTTTGTTTTGAAAAAATTGTCCAAAATGAACCTCAAACACACTTCAATTATCTCATTTTATGTTTTTGGGAAGCTTTAAGCCATACAAATGAAATTCAAAAAATCAAAAATATCTTTTGGGGGTAGTTTGAAAGGTTTTGAAAATTTATTCAAGGTCAGAAATGCCATAGAATCAAAGTATAACTTCAAGAGAAGTTCAACAGAGATGTGTGACCTGGTGGAAATTGTTTAAATTTGGGCACATTCTTTTAGAGGGTGGAGAGGCGAATGAAGACTGCCAAAAATAATCCAAAAATTTTTGATTTTTATTTTATTCTCTCAATGAAATAATACCATTTCAAAATCCCCAAAGTAATTGAGAATATTTGGTTGAGAAATGGATAAAACTGACAAAGTAAACCCACATTTTTTGATTTTTTTCATTTTTTAACAGTTTTTCAAGGTTTTAAACCCCTCAAAAAAGCTGGAGAAAGAAATATGGAGCTTTAGATCCCCATTCAAAAAAACACAGAATAAAATAAAATCAGATTTAAGAATTTCAAAAATTGTTTCAAATTTAGAAAATGATGTAGGAGCTGGACATCAAGGTGTCATAAAAGTGCATAGATTTTCCAGGGCAAGTGCTTAAAAAATCTATCTCAATCTTTATTTTTAAATTTGATTTCTCTCTTTTTTATTTCTTATTTCTTGTTTTTAATTTTTAATTTTTATTGATAATTTTTCATGTATTATTACTTAATCTCCATGTTTTATTTTTTATTTATCATTAATTATTTTGTTTTTGAGGTCCAAAGAGGTAATCAAACAGCCCTTTATGCTTGTACTTTTGGTTTTGAGGTATATTTTAAGGGTTTCAATAAACTAAAAAAATATATAAAATAATAATTTTAAAGGAGATGATAAATTCACAACTCCCAGTTATGTGGGAGTTGTGTAGGGCCCTACATGGCCCATTTGACCCATGGGGGCCCATATAAAATTCTCTGTGGCCCCTGTCAAAAGCAGCCAGCAAAGAAGACCAGGCCGCTTGCATTGAGGTGACCAGCGGTGGGGGGGACCTGACCACCCTCTCACCAACAATGAGGGGCCCTCTCCCCCCCTTTACCAAGGGGGAGGAGCAACAAGCTGAGGGGGATCTGACCACCCCCCAGCCCGTCTGTTTTTACTGACGCCCTGGGGGCATCAACCTCCAGGGCCCTGGTTGGGGGATTTGACTTCCCCCTCCAGGGAATTGACAGAAAGAGGGGGGGGGCATGTCTGCTGGTTACACCCCCCCCCCCATGTGAGGATGATACCAGACCCAGGTGAGTCCTGGGTCCCACCAATTTTTATTGATTTTTTTTAGTTTTTTAGTTTTTTATTCTTTTATTCTTTATATTTTTTTTGGAAATTCCTTTTTATTTTTCGTTTTTTATTTTTTGGCCCACAGCAGTATGTATTTGTGTTGCATGCTACACAACTACATCTGAGTTTTCTACAACCCCACAGGAATTGAATGTAGTTGTGTGTGGTTTCACACAACTACAAACCCTTGTATGGGGGCAACGCAACTCCATTGAGTTGTGTAGAGGCCACACAACTCAAATGGGTTGTGAATTTAACATCACCCTATTTTTAAATTCCCTTTCACTTCCTTTGCAGGCCTCAAACCTTCAAAAACAAAAGCCCTAAATACAATCAGTTGAAAAAATTTTGAGAAAGATGTGTTTTTTTACATAATTTCTGACTTTAGCTGAATCTCAGAGTCCCAAGAAACTGCTGAAATCCAAAAAAAATCTTCCTGAATTATTTGATTGACTTCAGAAGTTAATGTGCCTCAAAAAAAGCAACAATATTCAAGAAAAATGCTTGAAGATAAAGGTTGGAAATGAGGGCAAACCCCTCTTATCTTTTTTTGTTGATTTTTGGAGGGATTTTAAAGGGGTTTCAAACATTCCAAAAACTCCATTACTTTTTATGGGGGGCTCTTTCACATGCAATTTTCAAAAATGCATAAATAAAAGATCATGTGAATTTTGGGAAAATCACATGAGCGTGGGATATAACCACAACATGAAAACAGCGTGAATTCAAGGATTGCAGGCATGAAAAAATTAGGGCATATCAGAGTTAGCAAACCCACCATTTTTAATGGAGGTTTTCAAAAATACACTGGCCATTTTTAATGGCAGGTTTCTAAAATACACATACACCCTGACTGTTGTATTTCAACATGACGGGTTTCATGAAAATGGCGGATTTCAAAAATCAAAACTGCCATTAAACCCGCCATTTATGCATCATCATCCATCCACCATCAATCACATCCAAAAAACCTGTTGGCACCTCTGCCTCAGCAAATTCATACTAACCCCATCTCTATCACATCACACACATCTCATTGCCATTTCTTCACATCTCCATTGGTTCACATCTCTATCACTTCACACAAATCCCATCATCATCTCATCACCCCAAATCCCATCACCATCTTTCTCATATCAACATGTCCAATCAAAATTCCTGGCAGCAAGTTGAAAATGAAAAAAATCTAACTGAACTTTTGTTACTATTTGACTCCCGTTCAGACTCTGACCCCCCACCCCCTCTCACTGCCCCCCCTTGGCTTGCCAAAGCCAATGGCAACCCTCTTGCTTGCCAACGCCAACGGTATCTGGCCCCCTCTTGCTGCCCCCCCCCTCTTGCCCCCCTTGGCGTCTCCAGGATCAAGCCCTCAGGGATGCAGGCCCAAAGCAACCCAGTGGTCAAATCTTCCTAGATCCCAACCTCTTCTCCGTCAATGGTACCTCCTCCATCTCCTTCACTGCCATCTCTCACTTGGGTACCTATCTGGCCTATGGAATCTGTTGGTTGGGAAGTGACACCCAAACAATCTACGTCTGCAGGACTGACTCCCCCCACCACAAGACTGCCAAGGAGGGTGGCCAACAAGGCAAGGATCCCAGCCGGTTGGATGACTTTGTCCAACATGTAAAGTTCAGTAGGGTCACCTGGTTGAAGGATGACCCGGGTCCACCAGCAATCCCTCATTGCCCTCCCCTCAATCAATAGCACCCGTGCTTGTTGGCAATCTGTTGATCCCTATCCTCCAATGATCAGGTTTCTTCTATGCCAGATTCCCTCCCAAAGCCCAGGCCACTGCAGAGGATCAATCCTCAAGTGATTTGCACCCTGCCGTCTACCCCGGCACTGATACTCAAGCCAATTCCAATCATATGGTAAACCTAACATTTAATGCGCCCTCTTGGTCTTGATGGGCGCTAAAAGTGCTCAGCAATCATCTTGCTAACGCTTGACCTTTTGATCAATCAACCAGCTTTACTTTCACAAGTTGGGTAATCCACAAAGTAAGCATCTTTTGATCCACAAGGCAAGTACTTGAATCTCACCCCAATCAATTTGCTTCTAACTTTTTCCTTTTGTATTCTTCCTTACCCTTCTCATTGATTTCTCACAGGACAAAGATAATCCATTTTTTATTTGGGGCACTCAAATCACCAATGAGTGAGACTCCTTTCTCTATTTTCTAGTCTTTTCCCTTTGGCGGCATAGCTTTCTAAGCATATCTTATAAATTTCTCCCCACCCAGTGGCAACTACCTTGTCTTGAAAACCTCAAAAGACACCAGTTTCTCCAATTGACTTTGGATCCCCAATCTGATGATCCAACTCCTATCCAGCAAGTTGAAATGGAAAAAAATTGTTGATGAGTTTGGAAGCAAGTGATTGTTTATTACCAAAAAAGGTAGCCAGCTTTACATTGCCACCAATAAAGAAGCTCCTAAGTGGAAGAGTCAGTTCAAGTGTTTTGGTGACCCCTATTGACACAAAATGATCATTCATCCTTTCCAGTTTTCAACTAAAATTTCAGAAAAACCAACAAGGGCTTCAAAGAACTCATTCCAGAAGATTCTGAAGCGGTCCTTGAAGGATTTCATCCCGCTCACAATGGCTTCATTGTCCTGAGCTATTCAAGAGATGTCAAAGACAAACTTTACCTCCATGATCTCAGATCAGGCTGGCAAATCAAGAGGATAGGTCAAGATTTAATTGGTACCATCAGTGCAGTCACTGGTTGCCCCAGGCGCTCCACCCACCCCCTGTCTTGCTTGTCTCCAGACCCTGCCCAACCCCCTGCTGCCCAGCTGACCAAGCCACCCCCCCTCCTCCCACCCCGCCAATGGAGACCCACCTCCTCCCCAGCCAATCAAGCCCAGCCTTCCCCATCCTCCCTGGCCCACTTACCCCAGCCCATTTTTTTCACACCCCGGTATTTTATTTTTGTTTTTTTGAATTATTTTTGTCATCACATGATGACTGACATGGTGTTTTTTTTTTTTTTTTTTTGTAACCCTTCTTTGAACCCTTTTGCTTCCATTTTCTTTATTCTCCCACCACACTCACCATGTTATAATCCAAATTGAATCCCTTCTTGATACTCACCCCAAGCAGAGAATTTGCCTTGGAGGGAACAAGATGGAAGGAGATGAGGTGACAAACATAAAGAGAGGTGGCAAGCAGAGGGCCTTGAAGAAAAAGAGGGATCAAATGAGGGCATCAGAAATCTCTTTGGAACTTGCAGAGAGGGGCATCAATGAAAAGGTTGTATGTTCTGGACAGAAACCACAACCTTTGGATCTGTATCCTGCCATCACTTTGGAAAATAACAATGAAAAACCTCACTCACTGAGTTTGAACATGCCAAGCAGACAATCAAGAAATTCCATTTCTTCACCCATGGCAAAGTGATTGTTCTCAGTAATTCTGATCACAAAGGTCTTGTTCCAATAATTGAATTTGTCCTGTTGGATAAACTTTCCAACAAAGACAAGAAGGAAATCAACTTTGTGACAACGTTCCTTCACCAGAGAAAAAAATTTGTCAACACTGTCATAATTTTCCTTTTTTTCTTTTTAAGTTTTTCATCAGAGAAAATAAATTTACAAGCCCAGCATTTGATTAATCTGCTTTAATTCATCTACCATTCTACTGCTACCAATGCACCCCACAGCTATTAACCACTTATCCTTTTTGCCATTCATTCCCTCTCCATTTCCAGTTGTGCTTGCTGTTGATTGTTCAAATTTTCATCTTTTTGAAATTCTAGCACAGCCTGTTTCAACTTCCACTCAGAATCACATTTTTTTGATGAGCCAAACTCTTGGCTTTCTTCTTCTGAAAATCAATGGCCAGTTGAAAATCCCACTTCTCCTTTTCAAACCAAAGTTTTTCAGATTCAATTTGTAATTTCACTGTTTTTCAGAGGGGAATAGGAATGAGCTTGATTTGGAAACCAAGGAGAATCCAATGGACTTACTGGGATCTTGCTTCTCCATGATCTCCTCAACCCCCAAAATAATTTGAAGTGTTTCTCCTGTTTTGAATGCTATTGGGGTTTATGTTGATGGAATTGAAGGACTTTTGCTTTCCCTTTGCAGAGGAGGTTTGTGTGGGAACATCATTGCTCTCATTTGAAGGGGATGTGGAAGGCCCCATTGGCTTGAGTTTTTGGCTATTTGGGAATGGATGAGCCTGTTTTTTTACAATCTAAATCATTCAGGATTAACCAGACAGAAGAGAAAAGAACTTGGTTCCTTACTTGAGCAGATCTTGATGGCAATGATGATATGGGAATGACATCCCTCTCATCAGCCAAGTTCTCCCGTTCTTCCACCCCAGGAAGAGAGCAATTGAAAGAAGTAAGTGAGGGGTCCAAGGTTGGGTTTGACTCATCAATAAATGTGAAAGTAGATGTGATTGGAGCTGATTTTTTTTGAATATCCTCCTTGGCATTGGATGGGGGCCACTCAAAGGCAAAGGTTTCAGCAAGGTCCTAATTTCTGGGCTGAGAATCCCCAGCCAAGTCCTTGGAATCAACTGAATCAGATTGTTGGGCTTCAAAAGCAGCTAGAGGGGTGATGTTGGCCTTCTTTCCAAAGATTCCATCCATTTGAATATAAAAAGGAAAAATGGAGTCCAACTTATCAACCAAGAAGTTGATTCCCTTGGCTTTTTCAAAGTTGGTGATACCAAAGCCAGTGGAGATTGACATGGAGTGGGCCTTTTTGAACTTGGCTCAATAATTCTTGAATTGCTCCCTCATCTATTTGGATGACATATCCAGCCTACCTTTTGTTTTATTCTTTATTTCATTGGCCATCAGGAGATAACCATTGAACTTAGAGGATGGAGGTCAGCCAACTTGTGTTTCATTTGTGGATCCAAAGCAAGCATCTTAGTTGGATGGAATTTTGTGCCAGTTTACCAGGATGATTTTATCATCTCTCTTGAGCTGAATTGAGGATTTGGAAGCTGATGGGGGAGGATGGTTGGATTTTGAGTTCCTGGGGGATGTTTGCTTTGGTCTATTGGATTTTTTAGTGGACTTGCGGGGGGAGGATTTCTGAGGGGCCATTTAAAAAGAGCACAAGGGATGAAGGGACGAAGGGCTATGAGAACATTTAAGTGGTGAGAGTGATGAATTGATGAGAGGATGAGATTGATGAAGCAAAGAGGATAGGAAGAGATGAGAGTGATGAAGTGACAAGAGGGATAAAGCAATGAGAGTGAGGATGTGATGAAAGCAATAAAGTGATGAGAGTGATGAAGTGATGAGGATAGTGATGCAATGAGAGTTAGATGGATGTTATAAAATCAATAAAGGGATGAGAGTGATGAATTGATGAGGATAGTGATGCAATGAGAGTTATCTGGATGTGATGGAAGTGATAAAGTGATGAGATTGATGAAGTGATGAGGATGGTGATGAAGAGATGAAGAGAAAAGAATCAATTTTTTTTCAGATGAGGTGGGAGGTAGAATTTTTTGGAGGTTTTAGGTGGAAAACCAGGGTTTTATGAAGTGGAAAGGCGGTGGAAGCCTTAATATACTTTACTTGAAAAAACACACTTATTTCCAGGTAACTCTGACACTTCTGATGTGAAATAAGTGGGTTTTTTTGATTTTTAATGGCAGATTTGGTTTGAAACCCGCCATTAAAAAATGGTGGGTTTTCTTAACTCTGATAATCCCTATTATTGTTTACCTCAACAAATTGTGAGTCAATTTGATTTGATTAGTAAGTTCTGGAATCATCCCATGTTTTGAATGAGATATGCTGAGCAAAATCTCAATCTTCTAGAATTGTTTTGTGCAATTTCTGGTGTGGTTGTGTTTTTTCTGTTCTGTGGTATAATTAAAACCATTTTTGAATTTCTTAAGACTATATCATGTTTCTAGTCTCTGCCATCTCAAAAAACAAACCAACTTTTTGGGAGGATGAAATCCCTCACAATATCTGCAAAATCAGCAAAAACCTGAATCTTAACACAGCCTTTCAACTCCATGCTGGTTAGAAAAATATTACTCCCTGTAAGGGGTTGAGACAGGACCTGAAAAATTTGGCTGGGGGGCAAAAGCACATTGCAATCCTTCCAATGAAGGACTCTTCACAGAATCTAAAATTGAAGGATGAATTTATTCCTTTTTAATTTAAAAATAAAAAAAAACAAAGGCTTGAATGGCATGAATTGATCCAAAACAGTTTAATGAATTCATCATTGTTTTGATAGATTTATTCCTTTCTAAATAAATTTTAACATCTTTAGATAAGTTAACCCCTTTTTGAATAAATTCATGCGTTTTTGGAGATAAGTAGTTGACTTTTTTGAGATAGTTTTTTGCCTTTTTGGTAAACCAATGTATTTTTGGATGACTCCATCCCTATGGGGGTTATTTTCACCAGAGAAAGGCATGAAACTTTATTAAAATTGAAAAAAAAGTTTTTAATATCTTATTTCCATTGAAATCAGCTTTGAAAGGCTTTACCATCTGGTGACTAGTTGTGCATCTCCCTCCCCTTTGAATTGTCTTTTTATATATTTTTTTTATATTTTATATTTTTTTTTGGGGGGGGGGGGGAGGGGGGGAAGAGCACTATTGATGACTTTGAGGGGTTCCAAGGGCATCTTTTGTCAATGATCTAGGTTTTCCCTTCTTTTATTTTTTATTTTTTATTTAATTTTAATTTTAACTTTTTCTTTTAACTATTTTAGGTGGGTGGGGAAGTGGGCTTGCAGTCCCATACAAAGAAACCAGAAGGTTTGTTCATTCTTTGCTTGATTCTTTTCTTTTTTATTTTTATGTTGATGTGTATTATTTTTATTTACTTTAATTTTTATGTATTTTTTCTACTTTTTGATGATTTTCATATCTTCATTTGTTCTTATTTTATATATTTTATGTATTTTTGATTTTTTTATGGGAAATGTTAAATTTGAAACCATACACAACCCATTCACAACTCAAGATGGGTTGCATTCCTTGGTTTACAACCCATCTAGGTTGTGAATGGAAATTTGAAACCCAAATGAGGTGTGAACAGCCATTCACAACCCAAATGGGTTGCAAACCACCCACACAACCCATTTTGAATTGTGAATGGGTTGTGTAGGGTTGCCAATTTCACATTTTTCTTATTTATTTTATTTCTCTATATCTTATATTTTTTTTTATTTATTTTTTATTAATTTATCTATTTTTTAATTTATTTATTTTTTTGTTTATTAGCTTACTTATTTTTTGTTTATTTTTTTGTTTATTTTTTTGATTATTTTTTTTGATTATTTTTTTGATTATTTTTTTGATTATTTTTTTGATTATTTTTTTGATTATTTTTTGATTATTTTTTTGATTATTTTTTTGATTATTTTTTTGATTATTTTTTTGTTTATTTTTTTGTTTATTTTTTTGTTTATTTTTTTGTTTATTTTTTTGTTTATTTTTTTGTTTATTTTTTTTGTTTATTTTTTTGTTTATTTTTTGTTTATTTTTTGTTTATTTTTTGTTTATTTTTTTGTTTATTTTTTTGTTTATTTTTTTTGTTTATTTTTTTGTTTATTTTTTTGTTTATTTGTTTATTCATTTATTCATTAGTTTATTTATTTATTTATTTATTTGTCTTTTTATTTATATTTTCATATATAAATTTATTTATTTATTTACTCATTTATTTATTTTATTTATTTATTTTCACAACTCATATGGGTTTTGAACTGCTTTTCACACCTGTTTGCAACCCCTGGGTTGCAAATTTAACATTGCCCTTTTTTTATATTTTTTATATTTTATTTTATTTTATTTTATTTATTTATTTATTTATTTTTTTATTTATTTACTTATTTCTTGGGAATTCATAGGGGGTCTCAGAGTTAAGCAAACCTTCCATTTTTTAATGGCGGCTTTCAAACCAAATCTGCCATCTCAAACCCGCCATTAAAAATAAAAAAACCCCACTTATTTCACATCAAACAAGTTAGAGTTAACTGGAAATAAGTGGGTTTTTTTAAGTAAAGTATGTAAAGGCTTCCACCACCTGTCCACTTCATAAAACCCTGGTTTTCCACCTCCACCAAACTTCAAAACATTCTACCTCCAACCTCATCTGAAAAAAATTTGATTCATTGCTATCCTCATCACTTTATCACTTTCATCACATCCAGCTAACTCTCATTGCATCACTATCCTCATTGATTCATCACTCTCATCACTTCATCACTCTCATTGCTTTATTGATTTCATCACATCCAGCTAACTCTCATTTCATCACTATCCTCATCACTTCATCACTCTCATCACTTTATTGCTTTCATCACATCCTAACTCTCATTGCTTTATACCTCTTTTCAATTGATCACTCTCATCTCTTCCTATCTGTTTTGCTTCATCACTCTCATCCCCTCATCCCCTCATCACTCTCATCACTTCATCACTCTCATTGCTTCATTGCTTCATCCTTTACTCTTTTTACATGGCGCCTCAGAAATCCTCCCCCCACAAGTCCACTAAAAAATCCAATGAACCACAGCAAAAATCCCCCAGGAACTCAAAATCCAACAATCCTCCCCCATAATCTTCCACAGGCTCAAGTCAGCTCAAGAGAGCTGATCACATCATCCTGGTAAACCGGCTCAAAATTCCATCCAACTAAAATGGTTTCTTTGGATCCAAAAATGAAACATGAGTTGGCCAAACTCTTTTTTCTAAGGTTAATGGTTATCCCCTGATGGCCAATGAACTCAAGAATAAAACCAAAATTAGGCTGGATCTTTCATCCAAACAAATGCGGGAGCAATTCAAGAACTATCAAACCAAGTACAAAAAATCTCACTCAATTTCAATCTCCACCGGCTTTGGTATCACCAACTCTGATAAAGCAAAGGGAACCAACTCAGTGGTTAATGCCTTGGACTCCATTTGTCCTTTTTATGTTCAAATGGATTAAATATTTGGAAAGAAGGCCAATATCACCCGTTTATCCGCTTTTGATGCCCAAAAATCAGATTCAGTTGATGCTGAGGACCTGGCTTTGGATGCTTGGCCTGGCAATGATGATCCCAATGAAACCTATGAGTGGCCCCAATCTGATGTGGAGTAGGATATTCCTAAGTAATTAGCTCCAATCACATCTACATCAGCATTTATCAACAATTCAAACCCTTCCTTGGACCCCTCACTTCCTTCTTTGGATTCCTCTCTTCCTGGGGTGGGTGAACTGGAGAACTTGGCTGATGAGGAGGATATCATTCCCGTATCATCATTGCAATCAAGATCTGCTCAAGTAAGGAACCAAGTTCTTTTCTCTTCTGTCTGTTTAATCCTGACTGATTTAGATTGTAAAAAAACAGGCTCATCCATTCCTGAATGGCCAAAACCTCAAGCCAATGGGGCCTTCCACATCCCCTTCAAATGAGAGCAATGATGTTCCCACACAAACCTCCTCTGAAAAGGGAAATAAAAAGGCCTCCAACTCCATAAACACCCACCCCAATAGCATTCAAAACAGGAGAAACACTTCAAATTTTTTGGGATTTGAGGAGATCATGGAGAAGCAAGATTCAAGTAAGCCCATTGGATTCTCCTTGGTTTCCAAATAAAGCTCATTCCTATTCCCTCTGAAAAACAGTGAAATTGCAAATTGAATCTGAAAAAATTCAGTTTGAAAAGGAGAAGTGGGATTTTCAACTGGCTATTTATTTTCAAAAGCAGAAAGCCAAGAGTTTGGCTCATCAAGAAAAATGGGATGCTGAGTGGAAGTTGAAACAGGCTGAGCTAGAATTTCAAAACAAGGAAAAGGTGAACAATTGACAGCAAGCACAACTGGATATGGAGAGGGAACAACTGGCAACAGAAAAAACGGATAAGTGGTCAATTGCTGAAGCATACATTGGTAGCAGTAGAACAGTAGATGAATTAAAGAATATTACTCAAATGCTGGGCCTGTGAATATATTTGTTTTGATGAAAAACTTAAAAAGAAAAAAAATCATTTTTGATTACAACAATGCTTAAGACTATTTTTAACCCCACCAATAAAAAAATATTTTTTCTTTTTCTCTTTCTTTTTCTTTTTCTTTTTCTTTTTCTTTTTCTTTTTCTTTTTCTTTTTCTTTTTCTTTTTCTTTTTCTTTTTCTTTTTCTTTTTCTTTTTCTTTTTCTTTTTCTTTTTCTTTTTCTTTTTCTTTTTCTTTTTCTTTTTCTTTTTCTTTTTCTTTTTCTTTTTCTTTTTCTTTTTCTTTTTCTTTTTCTTTTTCTTTTTCTTTTTCTTTTTCTTTTTCTTTTTCTTTTTCTTTTTCTTTTTCTTTTTCTTTTTCTTTTTCTTTTTCTTTTTCTTTTTCTTTTTCTTTTTCTTTTTCTTTTTCTTTTTCTTTTTCTTTTTCTTTTTCTTTTTCTTTTTCTTTTTCTTTTTCTTTTTCTTTTTCTTTTTCTTTTTCTTTTTCTTTTTCTTTTTCTTTTTCTTTTTCTTTTTCTTTTTCTTTTTCTTTTTCTTCTTCTTCTTCTTTTTTTTTATTTATATTTTGTTCCCTAGAGTATATTCTCCCACTCCCCAAGTTGCTGCAAGTGTTTTGAGTGGTTTTGTTGATTTGCATTGAAATTACCATTCTTGTATGAGTGGCACTCTCCACAGCAGGAAAAGTATGGTGCTTGTACTTATTGGCTGCCCAAACCATTTTGACTATACCTTTTTGCTTGAAATTGATTCCAAAGCCCTGGTCAGGAAAAACAAATTGGCCATCTGATACTTGATATTCATCTGTAGTTTCAATGAGTTTTCCATCAGATTTCTTGGTTGGAACTGCAAGTAAAAAGGAATACTCAGAGATGTCACCTTTGTAAATGTTAGGTGAGTTGTAAAAAAAGTTGTATCTGAAAATGACATGCGGAGAGCAGTCAAAGGGAGTAGGCCAAGAATCAAATTTGAGTGATGAGAAGGAAGGGATGAAGTTGTCCTTCATTATTTCATGGTTTGATTCAAAGGGAAGTCTGGCCAAATTGCAAAACATTTGTCCTAAAATTTGAGAGAATTTGTCCGCCTTAATATTGAGAAAAGCATACTCTTGAGGGGAAGATTTAATAGATGATTTCTTCAAATAGCATCCAAATAACTCAAAGGGGTGCATCAATTTTTGCCATCCAATTTCCCACTTTTTTCCACCCCAAGATCTTGAGGGACCAACAGTTTTGACAACTTTTTTTGACTGGTGAAGGAAAGTCATCACAAAGTTGATTTCCTTCTTGTATTGATTATAAATTTTATCCAATGGGAAAAATTCAATTATTTCAACAAGACCCTTGTGATCAGAATTATTGAGAACATTTACTTTGCCATGGCTGAAGAAATGGAATTGCTTGATTGTCTACTTGGCATGTTCAAACTGAGCAGGTGAGGGTTTTTGATTGTTCTTTTTGTTTTCAGCAGTGATGGCGGGATACAGATCCAAAGTTTGAAGCTTCCATCCAGAACATACAAAACTTTTGTTGATACCCCCCTCTGCAAGTTCCAAAGAGATTTCTGATGCCCTCATTTGATCCCTCTTTTGCTTCAAAGTTCTCTGCTTGCCACCTCTCTTTATCTTTGTCACCTCATCTCCTTCCATCTTGTTCCCTCCCAGGCAAATTCTCCGCTTGGGGGAAGGATCAAGAAGTGATTCAATTTAGAGTATAAAATTGTGGGTGCGGTGGGAGAAGCAATGTATTTGAAGGAAAAGCCATCAAAAAAGGATTACCAAAAAAAAAAAGTCAGATACATGATCACAAAAAAAAAAATTACTGGGCGTGAACAAATTGGGCCGGGCTTATTACCAAAAAAAAAAAAAAAAAAAAAAAAAAAAATCAGTCATGTCATCACAAAAAATAGCAAAAAAAAAAAAATACCTGGGTGTGAAAAAATTGGGCCGGGCTATGGGGGCCAGGGAGGATGGGGCCCAGCGGCAAGGGAGGGGGGGTGGCTTGGTTGGCTGGGCAGGAGGGCATTGGTGGGGGGGGGGGGGGGGCTGGCGGCACCCAAGAGGGAGGGAGGGGGCAGAGCAGCAAGCTGGCGGGGGGGGGGGTGGCAAGAGAAAAAAAAGGGGGGGTGGGGGGGGGCCGGCAATTGCGGGGGGAGGGGGGGCGGGGCTGGAGCAGCAAAGGGGGCTGAGCAAGCAAGCAACAGGGGGGGGGGCGGCAAGCGAGTAAGCAAGAGGGGGGGGCTGGTGAGTGAGCAAGAAAGAGGGAGGGGTGGCAAGTGGGCCAGCAACCAAGCAAGCAAGAGGGGGGGGGGCGGCAAGTGGGCCAGTGACCAAGCAAGCAAGAGGGGCAACAGGGGGGGGCGGCAAGTGAGCAAGTGAGAGGGGGGGCCGGTGAGCGGGCCAGCAACCAAGCAAGCAAGAGGGAGAGGAGGTGAGGGAGCGGGTGAGAGGGAGAGGAGGTAAGCAAGGATGGAGGGAAGAGGAGGATGAGGAGGGGGGGAACTTACCTGAGGAAAGAAGAAGTAAGGAGGTGGGGGGCCTAAGGTGGATGGATCAAAGGATCAGTATCCTTTGATGGAGATGGATGAGGAGGAGGATGAGGAGGAGCGGGGAGCTTACCAGGGGTGCCAATCAAAGGAGGAGGGGAGGTGGTGGGTGGTGGGGAGGTGGTGGGTGAGGTGGAGGTGTTGGGTGAGGCGGAGGTGGTGGCTGAGGAGGAGGGGTGAGGTGGAGGTGGTTGGTGAGGAGGAGGAAGGAGTGGACCAACCAGTGGTTTGTTGAGGTGAGGTGGGTGGTTTGGAAGTTTTGAGTCTGTTTTGTTTAAGTCCACCCCACCAAAAGGGAAAAAAAAAACCAACTCAGCCTAGGAATCTTGGGTGAACAACCAAAAACAAAAAATATGGTGAAGGGATTTTTTACCTAATTCAAAATTAAACATTAATCATCAAAGCAAGCAAGGGTGAGAGGAAGAATCCTTTCTCTCATTGAAGAAGATGAGGGACAAGATGAGGCAGGGATTACTTGAGGCAGATCCAGAATATCATCTTCAAATATTTTGTCCCATTCATCTTTGATGTTGGCCAAAAGATTGTGAAGGATTACACAAGTGATAATCCAGTTGATGAGGAACTTCATGTCTTTGAGGTTTTGAAGCTGGTTTTTCATTTTGCTTAAGCTGTCCCATCTTCCTTTCAGGACTCCTATGGCATGCTCAATCCAAACTTGTGATTGGGAAAGATGATAGTTAAAATTGGTTTTTACTTGATTTTTGGACAAAACATTCCGGTATGCTGGAACCACATATTTTCCACTAGCATAAGCTGAATCAGAAAGAAGGTATTAATCTTGGTCAAAGTAGTTCTCTGGTTGTTGGGAAATCTGCATCCAATTGAAAACATATGAATCATGACAAGAACCCAGAAGGCCAGTATGGAGGGATATGAACTTCTTCTTGTTATCACAAACAAGTTGTAGGTCCATGGAGTATCTAAATAAACAGATGCAACATATTTGGTCAGTGTGTGACCAAAGTTTTTGTCAAAGTCATTGGAAAAGAAATGAATCAATTGCCTCTTTTTCCAATCAAAATAGTGGTTGCCATCTAGCTTGGGTTTTTGACTCAAGGGGATGGTGGTTCCATCAACAAAACCAATGCAACCAGGAAAGAATTCAGTCTCCATTACTTGAGATATCTCCTTGCTTTCTTCTTTGGTTGGCCAAGAAAGGACTGAGAGACAGAAAGATAGGATAGTAATCATGACTCTTTTGGTGTATGAGTCAATGGTTCCATAACCAACTGAGAATAGATTTTCTAATTGATGAATTGCTTCTCCATTTCCATTTGATCCCAATCTACAAAGAGGAATGTCCAGTTGGATAGCTGGATTGCATTGAGGATTCCAAGAATTGTTCTGGAAGATGTGGTGGTCTTCAATCATCTCCAAAAGTTTTATGAATGAAGGCAATAGAGTTTGGAACAGTTGCTGGAAGCTTAAGTTGGGGAGGAGATGAAGCTTTTGACTTTCATAAATAGGTTTGTGGAGAGTTTGTCTTCTTCAAACCATGTATTTCTTTTGTAATAGAGCATTCAAATCCAACCAAGTTGATTCCAAATCAGAGTCTGAATCGGAGTCTGGATGGCAGTCAAATACTAACAAAAGTTCAGTCAGCTTTTTTGCATTTTCAACTTGCTGCTGGGAAGTTTGATGGGACATTTTGAGAAAGATGGTGATTTGATGTGGGGTGATGAGATGATGATGGGATTGGTGGGAAGATGGAGATGTGAAGCAATAGAGATGTGAAGCAATGGAGATATGAAGTGATGGGGATGAGATGTGTGTGATGCAATGGAGATGGGATTGGTATGGATTTACTGAGGTGGAGGTGTGGATGGGTGTTTTGGATCTGATGGATGGTGGATGGATGATGATGCATAAATGGCAGGTTTAATGGTGGGTTTGATGTTTGAAATCCACCATTTTCATGAAACCCATTGTTTTGAAATACACCAGTTAGGGGGTATGTGTATTTCAGAAACATGCCATTAAAAATGGCAGGTTTGGTCAAAAAAAATGGCGGGTTTCTAATGGCGGGTTTGCTAACTCTGATACATCCTAATGTTCAGATTCATGAGATTAACTGTGTAAAGAGTCTGTATTTTCCAAACCTTGCGCTTTTATAGATTGAATAACTGATAAATCTTGTAGGAACTTGTATAGCTGAGATTTGGAATGTTGATTTTGAATTTAATGTTTTTGGGGTGAACTTTGATGGACCCAGAGTACTTGAATTGGTTGACTTGTTAAATCAGTGCAGTCAAGTAGAAAACTTCTTAAACATTGAACTATCTCCACAATGTCTCATGAGACCTGCAACACTGGACAAATGGTAGTGCAGAGGGTAGCACTGGAGGTAGGGGTATTGAAAGTGTAAAATGTAAGTATGTATGCATGAAATGGTAAGAAATTAGTGAAGTCATTGATGCCATAAGCTGACCTAACCAAAAAAGCCATGCAACCTAGCACTGTCAGCACAACCAAGTAGCTGCACCATCAGCTCCTTGGAAGGGGTGCTTGTGGTAAAATACTGTCTTTGTTTCAAACAACAAGTTTGCAGATCTGACTCCTGCCCTGGTGATTCTCTTCTAGCACCATGTACTGTAAAACTTTATTAGCCCTCATCAAGAGGAAATGTTTTTTTTTTGTACTCAAAATTTTGACCCACCTAATATGCAAGTCCTTAATTTGTAGAAATGTAAGGCAGATATTCAGTGTTCACAAGTCCTTAAATTACCGCTACCCATAACCTACAAAAGAAGAAAAAGACTGATTGAGAGCCAACTCATCAAATTATGATGTGTGAGGGTGCCCCGGAAAGTTTCTTTGTTAGGGATTTCAAATTTGTGTGGTGCTTTCACAGAAAGAATATTTTTCGGTCAATTGGCTCAAATTTAGCTGACATTGTTCACGTCATTAATATCCATTACAGTGGAAAACAGAAACCAAGTTTGTCCGGCTGACTTTAATATTCAGAGCCATGTAAACTTGGCAGGTAGAAGGAACGTTGTTGGGACCTTAAATATTCTTGGTATTGAACCGCGCGGTACTTGGCAGGTAGGAGGAACGCTGTTGGTTTAAACCACGCGGTATCTGGGAGATTTCCTGGTTTGCTGCTTTCGAAAATAATCACTCATATTATTCATATGGCGATTCCCGTTTCTTCTACTAGTGGGATAAGTACTGGATGGGATTATAGTTTGTGGTGGGCAACTCATTAACTCCCTTCTTATTCCCGCTAGTGGTTCCACACGTCATCGTTCTAGTCTTCAACTTCCGAGTCAAAGAAATAATTATCAGGAGTAGAACGATGAAACAGATTAGGATCTCCGTTCCAAAATCAGCCAAGATAAGGCTTTGAAAAAACAAGTGGATGGATTGAAAGCAAGGCCAAAGTAATGGATGAAACGAGAAGAGCGAGGATAATAACGAGTAAAAAAAAGTTTGGATAATAAAACAAGGCCTGATTGCAGTGTTTGAGATAAAAAAACTAAAGTTGAAGATAGAAGAGGCAGGTCAGTAAGTATTCATTAAAACCTCGCGAACCCAAGAGTTTTGTTCTAATTGGGGTAAATACTCTTGAAAAGCTTCCTGTAAATTTTTTAAGCAAGAATCAAGTTTTGCTTGCTCATCATCGTCAACGTCCATCCCATCGGTAGCTTGATTTTCCTCCTTTCTGATCCAATCCCCCAGCATCTTTTCAACTAGTTTGGCCCCCTCTTCCATACCCTCTGCTTGGAGATCTTGCTGATTTGCAGATCCGTTATCATCTCCGAAATACTCCAATTCATCAGCCTTACGCCTAGCCAGCTAAAAGAATGACCACCAGATTCAGAGAGTAAATCATTAGTGTTAATAACAATAGTACAAAGCGGATTAATTGCCAATTGTGGAGGAACGCCGTTGAAATCTCGCTTGACTTACTTTCAGTACATCATCAGGAAAGCGGGCCATTTCAGCAACATGAATTCCAAATGATTGGTCACTAAACCCCGGTTCGACTTTGTATAGCAGGGTGATATCTCGAGTGGTGGGACCACCTCCTGAATTTTTTTCTACGTGAGCCACTACGTGATAATTTTTAACATGTCCAACTTTTTTATCCAGGCCAGTCAACTCATGAAAATGAGTAGCAAAGAGTGTGAACGCTTTGATCTCGATAGCAATATGTCTTTAATTGTTTCGGACGGGCTTCAGTGATTTATCAAAAAGCAAACGAAAAATAGAATTTTGGTATTGGCGCTAACTCTGAAATCGCCCAAGCTAATCCAAATCCATCATACGTGGAGGTACCCCGTCCCAATTCATCGATAATAATCAGAGAGTTGGGCGTAGCAGACTGGACGGGCAACGATGGGAACTGGTCAGAATCTTTCCAATGGGCCAATATACTCTTCCGCAAAGTAACACACCTTGAGGATGACAGCTGTCTCCAACATTTCAGCCATGAAGGTAGAAATGCCTTTGGTTTGGCTATCGCCGGCCCCCACACGAGCGAGGATAGAATCGAAAATTGGCAAAGTGGCCTCGGTACAGGGTACATAGCAACCAAGTTGAGCCAACAAAGCGGCGACACCAATTTGCCGAATGTATGTGCTCTTCCCGCCCATGTTTGGACCAGTTATGATGTGGAAGGAGCTCGTTTCTCGTTCCATCAAAGTATCGTTGGGTATAAAGTTTATATGATCTTGCACTTCAAGGCATGGATGTCGACAACCTTTGAGCGAAAGGTCTCCTTCACCTAAGGCAGATATTCGCTTGAGCAATACGTGGTGGTAAAAAATCGAACAAAGATATCATGACAGCTTACCTAGTGCATGCATTTTAGGACATGTGTATGTAACTGGTGCGTTGAGAGAGACGTGAGCAAAACTAACGATCAAGTCGAGATGTGCTATAATCTCATTTAATTTTTCAAGTATTGGACAATACGATGCTTAAAAATATCAAATCAACCCCTAACGTCAACTTGGCTCAACTTGGGTTTCTCAGCGCATTGGAGTCGAACATAATCACTTACCAGCAATATTGACGACTTCCTTTACAAGGGCACTTTGTTTGCGCTGATACTTTTGAGTCAGATCCTTGAGTTCATTATTCAATTCCTTTAAATTCTTTGTTGTGAAATGGCAACCATTGTTCCGGTTGCTAAGCTCAATATAACTTTTTTTCGATCGGATTACTCCAGCTTCCTAGTCAGGTGCGCGAAGCCTCCTCATCAGTCGAGGGAATGAGAAATAAACTTGAAAAAGGAATTGGCCAATGAAAAATATACCTTTCTTGTCAGTCGAAAAACGTAGCCATAGACTTGATGGTTTTCAAAATGAAGAACTTTGCTATCAATGCCCATGCCCAGATCATTGGCAACTCGACGATGCTCCTCATCGAGTTGGTCTCTATTTTGAAGAAGAGAATCCTTTAGCTCTCTCAAATCATCATCAAAGTCAGGCTTTATGATAAATTGATGATTTTCCAGCTCGTCTAAGTCGACCGTAGTTTCAACCATCTCGACGTACTGAGTCAGGTTATTGACACATTCCTATTGAAAGAATACTTGTCAAAAGTTCTGAAACACAAAATCGCCAATGTTCGACCCCTTCGTACCAACCTGAAATGGAACTCGATAAACCCGATTCAACAACTCCTTAGCTTCTGCGTTACTATCTGTCTCGAAATCATCTGCCTTATTTAAAGCCTCTAGAATTTCAGGTAGTTTGACGACAGCCTGATAGACTCGGACAACATCTTCCAGTGAGCCGGCACCTTGGATAAACCTTTTAGATATGCGTGTCAAGTCAGGCATAGATTTAAGGTGATCCTCCTGTAATACCTGCCGCAATAGGCCATCCTGAAACATAATTCCTACAAGTACTTGTCGTTGTTCAATTTCGTGAAGATTTACGAGGGGTTGCTTCAACCATCGACCCAACAATCGAGTGCCTTGACTGGTTTTGCAACGGTTGAGTAAGCCGAATAGGCTCATATTTTTTCCCCCGCCACCAATACTGGTTGGATTCGGAAACAAATGGAGGGCGCGAACTGCTGAAGCATCTAAGCGCATGAACTGGCCCAGGTCATGGGTGATGAATTTATAGGCCGAATGATTCGAAGGATCATCCAAAATTGCCAGATAATTCAACAGGGGGTTAAGGGCAGCAAGTGCTGTTTTCATTTCGAATTGAGCTGAGGGGAATGAAATAGAAATAACAAGTAAATGAATCGTTAACTCTGCGCAAGTGAATCAAGGTGTTCTTACGAAGTGCCGCTAATTGTCGATCGCCGCTCAAAAGCCTATTGATGTCTTGCTCGATGGTTTTGAGATGAAATTCCGCTCGTTTTCTCTCCGTAACCACGACCCCACACCTTTCCAAAACTTCAAGCAATTGATGATACTCTGTGTTCTGACCGGCATCATTGTTGGTTTTGGTTGGGGTAGGACTAGCAATAATAGCTTCCTTGATTCCCAATTGAATGATCAAACTTTCAGTGTTGCCCCATCCTTCCTCTTGTTCAGGAAATTCACTCAATCCCAGAGTGCGAATGCTCGTATCTGCAAATGCGACTCCCATCGTTCTACCTGAACTTGATCCCGAAATACCTTTGACCCAAAAACTGGCAATAACGGGTGAGCTTAGGATGTCCGTATTTGAAAATAAGAGTTCGGCCATGGGTTCGAGGTTACCAGGAGAGGCCTGTAGGGCTAGCGACCAACTTGAGGAGTTCTTGGATGTAGCTGAATCAGGTTTGTAAATTTGAATCCTCATTTGTCGTGAGGTGAGGCAATCTCTCAAAAAGGTTATAGCACCCGTTTTTGATAATGAACACGAGGGCAATCCTGGATCCTGGCTTGATTTTGATCCAATGAGTCCTGCGAAATGATCCTATCAACAACAAAACGATTGTCGCGGGAGAGGTGATATTGGGCTCACGGAGAACGGTATTAGTGCGATAAAATTGCGTGGCAACATATTGAGCATCGGGGCCATAACAGGTGTAGAATTCACCCTTTTCACGTTCGAATATCCTAAGTGTGCCTTTGGGGCACTGGAAAAGTTTGGATTGGGAGCCATCAAAAAAAAAAAAAAAAAAAAAAAAAAAAAACATCACGAAGTCAAGTTCCGGATCATGATCGGTTGAAGTAAAAGGGATGTGCCCTCAGGAGATGTCAGGGCTGTTCTTTTCAAAAAGATGCTAACCTGCTCCAAGCTTCGAAAAAATTCACAAAATTTTTTGCTCGTTGTTTGGTCTGACCAACAATGATTTCAAAACAGTCCCAGTAGGCCGAGCCAAACGCGTGGTGTGAGTCGACGCACTTCCAGCATGACGCGAAATGCAATCCTCACCTTCATTGACATCAGGGGCCTTCGTAGGATACATTGGTGTCGTCATGTTCACTTTCTTCTACAGTTGATGACTCGAAATGGAAAGGTACTACTTGGCCGTTCTTTTTCGTACATAAATATGGCAGCGTTGGAACTTGGAACTGAAGGCTGAACCAGCGGAAGAGAGGGCGCGAGCCTGGCAGCGCGTCAGACCGCCCACCGGTTGGCCGGAAGACTTGGGCTGTGACACTTCCTTCAACTCGCACCGATGCTCACGTTGCATTTTGTACGTGCACACTTCTTTACATACTGTAGAAATCAGGAGTAGGAGAAAGTATTTCATCTCCGTGCGGCCTCAGATCTAATGGTAGGTACTAGTGAATTGCGCCCCGATTTGGAGACCCATTGGGAGAAAGTAGGCTTTTGTGGGGTTTTAAATGTATAAATTTTCGAATTAGATTGATTTATCTTCCAAAAACAAAAAAATATATACAAAAAACTGATGTCCAAAATGACTCAATGAGAAGGATGAAGAAAATAAATTATTAACGGAAGATGCATCAGAAAAAAAAACTACATCAGGAAAAAAAATCCATATCAAAAGAATAGGTGTATCAAAGTTAGCAAACCTGCCATTAGAAACCCGCCATTTTTTTTGACCAAACCCGCCATTTTTAATGGCGGGTTTCTGAAATACACATACCCCCTAACTGGTGTATTTTGAAATGGTGGGTTTCAAACATCAAACCCGCCATTTATGCATCATCATCCATCCACCATCCATCACATCTAAAACACCCATCCACATCAGCAAATCCATACCAATCCCATCTCCATCACATCACACACATCTCATCTCCATTGCTTAACATCTCCATTGGTTCACATCTCTATCACTTCACACAAATCCTGTCATCATCTGATCACCCCACATCCCATCACCATCTTTCTCATCTCAACATGTCCAATCAAACTTCCCAGCAGAAAGTTGAAAATGAAAAAAAGCTGACTGAACTTTTGTTACTCTTTGACTCCCATTGGGACTCTGATTCATACTCAGATTTGGAATCAACTTGGTTAGCTTTGAATTCTCTATTGGAAAAGCAATACATGGTTTCACAAAGACACACTCTCCACAAACCTATGTATGAAAGGCAAAAGCTTCATCTCCTCCCCAACTTAAGATTCCAGCAACTGTTCCAAACTTTATTGCCTTCTTTCATGAAACTTTTGTAGATTATTGAAGACCACCACACCTTCCAGAACAATTCTTGGAATCCTCAACGCAATCCAGCTATCCAACTGGCTGTTGCTCTTTGTAGATTGGGATCAAATGGAAATGGAGCAGCAATTCATCAATTATAAAATCTATTCTCAGTTGGTTATGGAACCATTGACTCATACACCAAAAGAGTCATGATTACTATCCTATCTTTTTGTCTCTCCGTTCTTTCTTGGCCAACCAAAGAATAAATCAAGTAGATATCTCAAGTAATGGAGAATGAATGCTTTCCTGGTTGCATTGGTTTTGTTGATGGAACCACCATCCCCTTGAGTCAAAAACCCAAGCTAGATGGCAACCACTATCTTGATTGAAAAAAAAGGCAACTGATTCATTTCTTTTCCAATGAATTTGATAACACCTTTCATCACACCACTGACCAAATATGTTTCATATTTTTGTTTAGATACTCCATGGCCCTACAACTTGTTTGTGATAACAAAAAGAAGTTCATATCCCTCCATGCTGGCCTTCCAGGTTCTTGTCATGATTCATACGTGTTCAATTGGATGCAAATTGCCCAACAACCAGGGAACTACTTTGACCAAGATCAATAACTTCTGGCCAATTAAGCTTATGCTAGTGGCAAATATGTGGTTCCAGTATACCAGAAAGTTTCATCTAACAATCAAGGAAAAACCAATTTCAACTATCATCTTGCCCAATCACAAGTTTGGATTGAGCATGCCATAGGAGTCCTGAAAGGAAGATAGGCCAGCTTAAGGGAAATGCAAAACCAGCTTCAAAACCCCAAAGACATGAAGTTCCTCATCAACTGGATTATCACTTGTGTAATCCTTCACAATCTTTTGGCCAACATCAAAGATGAATGGGACAAAATATTTGAAGATGATATTCCTGACCCACCTCAAGTCATCCCTGTCTCATCTTGTCCCTCATCTTCTTCTATGAGAGAGCAGATTCTTCCTCTCACCCTTGCTTGCTTTGATGAGTAATGTTTGATTTTTGAATAGGTGAAAAATAAGTTCACAGTAAGTTTTTTTTTTGGTTGTTCACCCAAGTTTCCAGGCTGAGTTGGTTTTTTTTTTTTTTTTTTTTCTTATCAGACTTAGACAAAATCAAAAAAAAACTTCCACCTCATACCCCACCACTTGCCAGCCCACCCACCTCTCCCCTCCACCTCACCGCTCCAACACTTCCACCTCACCCCACTCACACACTGGTCACCTTCCTTCCTCCTCCCCATCAAACCACCTCCTTCACCTCAGCAACCTAACCAACATCACCAGCCTCATCAACCTCATCAAGCTCCCCAAAAAATCCACCATCCAACTCACCAACAGACTCAGTTATTCCCCTTTCCTCATTCTTTTGACTCACTAAACCACCCTTGCTTACCTCTCCTTTGAACTCACCCCAGGTCTTCTCTCTCAGCTCCACCTCATCTCACTTGCATCCCCCTCCTCATCTGGTAAGCACCTCCCTTCTCTTTCTCCCCCCTTCCTCCTCCTCCTCCTCCTCCTCCTGCCTTGCTTGATCAACCCCCAACAATTGATTAGGAATCAATCAATCAATTTATTTGCATTCAATTGCTCAATTGTTTTGAGATTGATTGTTTGATTGTTTTTCAATTGATCAAGCAATCATTTTTCAATCAATCAAGCAATTGATTTCCAATTTCTCCTGCACCGTTTTTTTGGAGATTTCTTTGGAGCTGACGTCTGGTGTTTTTTTTTTTTTTTGATCTTTTTTTCTTTTTAGGTGTCTTGTGTTCTTTGCCATGGAAGGTATTTTTTTTTAATTTTAATTTTTTTTGATAACTTTGCTTGTTGGTGTGTTGCATGGGTCACTCATGCCCATTTTTTTGGGGGGGATTCAGCTTTTGGTGTCCCTGGGTTCAAGTCCAGGTTTTTTTTTTTTTTCTTATTCAATCATGTTTCACCAATGATGTGTATTGGTTTTTTTTTTTTTGGAAAACATTTAACCACTTTTGGGGAAAATCCAAGTCTTCTCCAACCCTCCTCAAAATGTTACACAAACAATTGAATCCCGCCTTGTTCCTCACCCAAATCTAAGTATAGGATTGGGAGGGAACAAGATGGAAGGAGATGTCTTGAAAAACATACAGAGAGGTGGGAAGAGCAGGGCTTCTTGCCAAAAGAGGCTTCAATATTGGGATTCAGAAATGTCTTTGGAAGTTACTGAGGAAGGTATTAATGAAAAGGTGGTTTGGTCTGGTTGGAAACCACGCCCTTTGGATCTGTACCCTTCAATTGTTGCCAAAAAGAAAAAGAATAGTTGAAAACCCACCCAGGAAGAGTTTGAGCTAGTAAAAAAAAAATCAAACAGTTCCATTTCTTCCACTGTGGAAAATTAATTTTCTTTGATTGATCTGATCACCAAGCCCTGGTTGCAATAATCAAATTTGTGCCCTTGGATAAACTCTCAGAACAAGATAAGAAGGACATCAACTTTGTCACCACTTTCCTTCATGGTTCAAAAAAATTTGTCAACCCAGTTGGTCCTTCAAGATCTTGGGGTGGAAAAATGTGGGCAGTTGGATGGCAAAAATTGATGCACCCTTTGGAGTTATTTGAACGTTATGTGAAGAAATCATCTATTTGATCTTCTCCTCAAGAGTATGCTTTCCTCAACCTTAAGGCCAACAAACTATCCAAAATTCTAGGACAAATGTTTTGCAATTTGGCCAAACTTTCTTTTGAATCAAAATGTGATACCATGAAGGACAACAAAATACCCTCTTTCTCTTTGTTGGAATTTGGTTCCAAGCCTACAAATTTTGATTGCTCCCCACACATCACTTTCACGTTGGATTCTTTTTACAACTCTCCTCATATTGACAAAGGCAACATCTCTGGCTATTCCTTTTTGCTCATGATTCCAACCAAGAAATCAAATGGTTGACTTATTGAAAATACGGAAAATAATCAAGTATTGGATGGCCAATTTGTTTTTCCTGACCTTGGCTTTGGAATTGATTTCAAGCAGAAAGGTATAGTCAAAATTTTTTGGGCAGCTAATAAGTACAAGCACTGTAACTTTCCTGATGTGGACACAGCAACCCATACCAGAATGGCCATGTCACTTCAAATTAATAAAACAAATAGAAACACTTGTAGGGACTTGAATAATGGCCAAATTTACTCTAGAAAAAAAAATACAAATAAAAACAAAAAAGATCTGTATGTTGGTGGGGTTAAAAATACTCTCAAACCTTGTAATCAAGAATAATTTTTTTGTTTTTCTTTCACACATGCAAATATATTTACAAGCACAGAATTTGAGTTATCTGCTGTATTTCATCTACTTTTCTACTGCTACAAATGCAAGCCAAGGCTACTGATACCTTATCCTTTTTTTTGGTTGCAAGTTGTTCCCTCTCCTTTTCCAGTTGTGCTTGCTGTCAATCCTTCTCCTTTTCCTATTTTTTCAACTCTAGCTCAGCCTGTTTCAACTTCCACTCAGCATCCCACTTTTGCTGATGAGCCAAACTCTTGGCTTTCTGATTTTGAACATCCATGGCCAGTTGAAAATCCCACTTTTGTTTTTCAAACTCAAGTTTTTTGGATTCAATTTGTAATTTGACTTTTTTTTGCAGGGGAAAAGCCATGAGCATGATTTTGAAAGCAAGGATATTCAACCAATGGACTTACATGAATCTTGATTCTCCATGATTTCTTCAAATCCTGAAAAAATGGAAGTGTTTCTCCTCTTTTGATGACTTTTGGGGTTGATATTGATGGAATTGGAGTCCTTTTGCTTACCCTTGGAAGAGGAGGTTTGAGTCTGAAAGTTGTCACAAGTTTATGAAGGCAATGTTGGAGGCCCCATTGGCTTGAGTTTTTGGCCATTCTGGAATGGATGAGCCTGTTTTTTTACAATCTAAATCAGTCAGGATTAACCAGACAGAAGAGAAAAGAGCTTGGTTCCTTACTTGAACCAATGTTGAGGGTAATGGAGACTGAGGAGCATCTTGTTCTGCATCAGCAAGGTTGATGAGATCTGCTAAGCCAGGAAGAGAGCAATTCAAAGAATGAGGGGAGGGGTCCAAGGTATGGTTTGACACCTCAATCAATGCGGAAGTAGACGTGATTGGAGCTTATTGCATTTGAATATCCTCCTTGGCATTGGATGGGGGCCACTCCAAGGCAAATGTTTCTTCAGGATCACCATTGCTAGGCTGAGCATCCCCAGCCAAGTTCTCAGCATGGACTGAATTCAATTGTTGGGAATCAAAAGCGGCTAAAGGGGTGATGTTGGCCTTCTTTCCAAAGATTTCATCCATTTGAATATAAAAAGGACAAATGAAGTCCAACTTATCAACCACCAAGTTTATTCCCTTGGCTTTGTCAGAGTTGGTGATACCAAAGCCAGTGGAGATTGACATGGAGTGGGCCTTCTTGTACTTGGCTCAATAATTCTTGAATTTCTCCCTCATCTGTTTGGATGACAGGTCCAGCCTACCTTTTGTTTTATTCTTGATTTTATTGTCCATCAGGAGATAACCATTGACCTTAGAGGAAGGAGGTTGGCCAACACGTGTTTCATTGTCTGATCCAAAGAAGGAATCATAGTTGGAGGGAATTTTGAGCCAGTTGACCAGGATGATGTGATCAGCTCTCTTGTGCTGACTTGAGCCCTTGGAAGCTGATGGGGGAGGATTGTTTGTTGTGGAGTTCCTTGGGAATGTTTTGAGGAATCTGAAGAGATTGGTCTTATTATTCCAGAACTAAAAACCAGTCTGACAGCACAGCACAAACACGAAGACAATGTATGAATAAAAGAAAGTCATGACATTTAAACTGTGAGTAAAAAAAAGAGCATGAGAATGATTGAGAGAATCAACCAATGAAATTGAAGAAATGAATCATACCGCCCAGAGATGAAGAAGTAGTGTTGAGATGACTGAGATGAGAACACTGGATGAATGAGGAGAGGTAGCTAGGACGGATGAGAGGACTGAGATGGACAATGAGTAACGTGCTGATCTTGGGTTCTTTTCGGATCAGATTCTCACCAGATGAAAGCAGTGAAGGCCTTGGACAAGCAAGCAAGTAGAATCGTCGTAGTGGTCTTGAGCAGACTTGATAGAGGACGATTAGAGCGGCGGAGGATGAGTGTTAGATGATAGGTGAGAGGTGGAGTTGGGAGGTGGAGTTTTTGAGAGAAGAGATCGGAATATTGAGGTGGATGAGGAGCGGAAGTGAGGAGAAAGGTGGAAGAGGAGCGGAGGTGAGATAAGGAGAAAGGAGCAGTCAAAGGAGAGAAGGAGGAGAGCGGGAAAGTGTGTTTTATCCATGTGACATGGGAGTAATGTGAACAGATCAAGCTCCCCCAGGTGACAGTGAGCATGATTTTTCAACACCCCTTGTTGTCTGATGAGAATTGAGCCAAAAAACATCTTCTTGCAAGATTCCTGAGGGAGAGGAAGGTTGAGGATTTGCTGAGAGCGTCCGCCACCATTGCTGTAGTTGGTATGAGTTTGACAGAGATTTTGTTTTCCGAGTATAGGCTTTGAAGGTATTTCATTTTTATGTCAATGTGTTTTGTTTTTGAGTTCAAACCAAAGTGTTTGAGCTTATCGAGAAGGCCTTTTTTGTCAATGTGGAAAGTGGTGGGGCTGATGGATGAGTTCCAGAGTTCTGAGATCATGGTGGTAAGCCCAAGATTTTCCTGCACCCCGTCTGAGAGAGATGATAGTTCCGATTTGGTTGAGGACATGGTAATATTGTGCTGTTTTTTGCTGCACCACAATACCGGACAATTTAGCCAGAAGGCGATATTGCCGCTTTGAGATATACAGGTGACAGGATCATCAGCTCATGTAGCGTTGGTGTAAAATTGCACAGTGCAATGGTTTGAGTCGGGGTGGAGAGTCAAAGAAATGTCCCTGGTTCCCTTCAGGTATTTCCAACAATGAACCACCTCTTTCCAGTGGTTAATGCTGGGTTTGTGATTGTATCAAGACAGAATAGATACAGCCACGGAAAAATCAGGACAAGTTTGGCAAGCCAAATAAATCAGCATACCGGTGAAAGATTGGTAGTTGATTCCTAACTTGGAGAACTCGTCTTGTTCTTGTAGAGACGCCGGGGTTAGATGGATGTGAGGAGTTAGAGGAGTGTTTACAGGTTTGCAGTTGGTCAAATCCAGAAGCTGAAGTCCTTTATTGATGAGAGCATGTTGACTAAGCAAAATGGAGTGTTTGTCAACAGACACATCCATTCCAAGCAAGGTGTCAGGATTGTGAGCTGAAGACTCAGGGAATTGTTGAAGAAAGTATTTCTCAAAGACCTTGGTTTGTCCCACAACTATCAAGTCATTGACGTGAAAAAAAATGAAGGAGGTGAAGTCTTTATGAACAAAGATGCAGGCGTCGGCGGTAGATTGATGGTATTCAAGATCGGCAAACCATGAGGTAAGTGTTTCATACCAATTCGCAGGAGCTTGTTTTAAGCCGTAGAGAGATTTTTTTAACTTGAGGAAGGGTGCCTTTTGATGAGATTCTTTTGGAGTCTTGATAAATATATCTTCTTCAAGGGAAGCAAAAAGAAAGGCGCTTTTTACATCAAACTGTCTGATAGGAAGATTTTTGTTGAGACACAGGATCAGCAAGAGGAGGAGAGATGGAAATTTGCCCGTAGGGGCAAAGGTGTCCCCGTATTCTAGATTGGGTATCTGGGAGAAGCCTTGGACGCAAAGTCTTGCTTTAACCTTCTTGGCAGCAGAGAGAGTAGCTGGTTTGAGTCGAGTTGCCCAGGTAGTGTGCAGATAATGATTGGGAGTATCAAAGTGATCTTCCCAAACGTCATGAGCCTTGATGTTTTCCAATTTGGAACTCTTAGACTTAGTAACCAGCAGGGGATCAAGAGACTTCAAGTGATAGGAATATTTGGCGGGTTTGATATTAGCATTTGGCGGTCGAAGCACTCTGGCTGGGATATTGACATTGGAAGACGGCTCCGAGGTCAGATCCTGATTAGTGGTACTAACAGCGTTGTCCTCCTCCGTGTTCAGGGGAACAGGAGTCAAATCGGTAGGAATGATAAGTTTGTCTTTGTCTTTGTCTTCAGGAGATTCAAGATCGGAATTGATTGGGTTCTCTAGTTGATCAAGGAACCACTTTTCAGAGGTTGACTTTTTTTTTATGTCCTTTGGTTTGTAGCTCAGAAACTGTACGTGTTTTGTATCTACTATCTTGTTGGATATGTTGAGGATGCAATATGACCGCAGTGCTGGGGAGTAGCCAATTAGTTTTCCAAGTCCACCTGGGGCATGTAATTTGGATCCGGCTTCAGTGGGAGTCAGGAGATAGGAGACCGGATTTCTGATGGGTTTGAAGTAAGACAGAGGAAGAGAGTGATTTTTGAATATTTCGTAGGGGGATTTTTTGCTCTTGTGGGTAGGGATTTGATTCAAAGTGAGAGTAACTCCTGACAGTAATTCGTTCCACAGATTCCTGGGCAGGTTTGATTCAAGCAGGATGGTCCTAAGCGATTCTAGAATGGATCTGTTGAATCGCTCAGCAAGTCCGTTCTGCTGAGGAGTTTATGGATCTGAGAAAGTCTGGTTGATCAGGTTTTTCTTGCAGAACAGTTCCATGCAGGAGTTTTTGAATTCCGTTCCTCGGTCCAAGTGTATGATGAGAGGGTGATAGCAAAAGCGTTTAGCCTCCAAACTTAGGAGCTCAACTAGGGTTGGTCCGATGGAATCTTTTGTAGTTATGGGAATAGCTTGACAGTATCGAGAGAAGGAATCCACTATGGTAAGAATGAACCTGTGACCGGCTCTGGAAGCAGGAAGCGGACCGATGGTATCTAAGTGCAGCTTGGAGAATGGTTTATCAGCAGTAGAATTTCTTGTCTTGAAGGATGATTTAGTGATCTTTGATAGCGCGCAGGATTGGCAGTCTGAGGTTTTTTTAACAGGCAAGCTCAACTTATGCCTCAACCAATGGTAACTGACATGACCCAAGGAGTTGTGAAGATACTTGGCAGAGGACAGATAAGACTCATGAGAAGATAGCAAGAATTTAAAGCAGGGAATGTTGTTCTGATTAAAACCTTTCATTGCGAGCGCATTGTTGAGATACAAGGAAATAGAGTCAAGATTGAAATCAACTGAGAACCCATCCAGTATCAATTTACGGAGCGAAAAGAGATTAACGGTAAGGTTTGGAACGTAGAGAACCCTATTGAGATTGAGAGTACCACCGTCGTACATCAGTCTGAGAGAACCTTCTCCTTTGATTTCCAGGGATCCTAGCCCAGAGCTTGTATTGATCAGTCCTCCTTTTTTTGTTCCGTCTAGATTGGCAAAGAGTGAGGAGTCAGGAGTCATGTGATTGGAACAGCCGGAATCAAGGATGAAAAGCAGGGAGTCAGGACAGAAGCACAAGGGAGTGCTAACATAGGCTTGGGCCCGGGAGTTGTTCTTAGGTCAAAGGTGAGGATACAGCATCCAGCATTTGTGCTCTGGATGGTTGGCCAAGGTGTTGTGTTTCTTTGTCTTACACTTGCCCAATGGATCTGTGAATAAGGCGGTGACTGGACCGGACAAGGAACCACCATTCTCAGCAGAGGAATTGAAGCGTTGTTCATTCAAATGAATTTGCAAGTGATCGAGCACAGCGTCTGGAGTGATCTCGGAGGAGACCTTTGAGTGTGTAACTTGCTGCTTAATCACCTTGAAGTAGTCGGGTAGTTTTCTGAGTACCATGTAGGCCAGTACGTCCTGAGGCAAGAGTATTCCAATCTCCTGCATTTGATTAATTATGGTTTTAATATCCAGTATGAATGATTGGATGTCGCTTTCATTGAAGACAATATTTTAAAATAAGCTGTATATTCTGGCTTGATTAGCTGGTTGAGATGACACAAAGTGGTTGAGTATGTCTTTCCAGAGAGTCTTGGCGTTTTCTTCATTGGAAGAATTGACAATTTTGGTGTGAGTCGAGGGAGACAGTTTAGATATAAGAATTGAGACCAGCATAGTGTTGTCTTTTGAATTGAGATCGGGTCCATCGGAGGACATCGAGTCCTTGAGATTAGCTAGATTGAGAAGAGTGTTCATTCGTGTTCTCCAGGTCGTAAAGTTGTCATCTGTTAGGAGAGGAATAGCCTTGATTGTTGTTTTTAGGATCGTAGGATTGATGTCGTCCATCTCAGAGGTAGCAACGGCTGGTTTTTGTTGGATAGACTCGGCGTGTTTTGACTGTTAATCGTGAGAAATCTGAAGAGATTGGTCTTATTATTCCGGAACTAAAAACCAGTCTGACAGCACAGCACAAACACGAAGACAATGTATGAATAAGAGACAGTCATGACATTTAAACTGTGAGTAAAAAAAAGAGAATGAGAATGATTGAGAGAATCAACCAATGAAATTGAAGAAATGAATCATACCACCCAGAGATGAAGAAGTAGTGTTGAGATGACTGAGATGAGAACACTGGATGAATGAGGAGAGGTAGCTAGGACGGATGAGAGGACTGAGATGGACAATGAGTAACGTGTTGATCTTGGGTTCTTTTTGGATCAGATTCTCACCAGATGAAAGCGGTGAAGGCCTTGGACAAGCAAGCAAGTAGAATCGTCGTAGTGGTCTTGAGCAGACTTGATAGAGGACAATTAGAGCGGCAGGGGATGAGTGTTAGATGATAGGTGAGAGGTGGAGTTGGGAGGTGGAGTTTTTGAGAGAAGAGATTGGAATATTGAGGTGGATGAGGAGCGGAAGTGAGGAGAAAGGTGGAAGAGGAGCGGAGGTGAGATAAGGAGAAAGGAGCAGTCAAAGGAGAGAAGGAGGAGAGCGGGAAAGTGTGTGTTATCCATGTGACATGGGAGTAATGTGAACAGATCGAGCTCCCCCAGGTGACAGTGAGCATGATTTTTCAACATGTTTGCTTTGGTGTGTTGAAATTTTGTGTGGACTTGCGGGGGGAGGTTTGCTGAGGGGCCATTTGGAAATAGTGAGGGCAATAAGGTGATGAGAGGGATAAAGTGACAAGCAAGATAAAGTGATGAGAGATATGAAGTGATGAGAGTGATAAAGTGACAAGAGCAATAAAAAAAATTGGATTCTTTGGATGAGGTTGGAGGTACAAGTTCTTGTTGGAGGTAGAATGATGAGAGCAATAAAGTGGTGAGTGATCAAGTGATTAGGGTGATTAATTTATGAGATTGATGATGAGAGTGATAAAGTGATGAGAGTGGTGAATATTCTTATGATGAGGCTGGAGGTAAAAAAATTTGTGATGTGGTTGGAGGTAGAAGGAGGTGGGAAGCCAGGGTTAGATGACGTGGACAGGTGGCGGAAGCCTTTAAATACTGTATTGAAAGTAACTCACTTATTTCATGTTAAATTTGAGACATCTGATGTGAAATAAGTGGGTTTTTTTGATTTTTAATGGCGGGTTTGAAATGGCAGATTTGGTTTGAACCCCACCATTAAAAAATGGCGGGTTTTGTTAACTTTGATATGCCCTAATAGGGTGTATCAGAGTGAGCAAACCTGCCATTCTTTTTGACCAAACCCACCATTTTAATGAAAAGTTTATGAAAAACACATACCCCCTAACTGATATATTTTAAAAAGGTGTGTTTCATTGAAATGGCAAATTTCAAACATCAAATCTTCCATTTATGCATCATCATCCATCCACCATCCAATTCATGCAAAAAACCCATCCACACCTCCACATTGGCAAATCCATACCAATCCCATCTTCATTGCTTCACACACGTCTAATCTCCATTGCTTCAAACACATTCCATCATCATCTCATCAACATCTTTCTCAACATGTCCAATCAAACTTCACAACTTCTTGACCAACATCCAAGACAAATGGGACAAAATATTTGAAGAAAATATTCCCAATCCTCCTCAATTCATCCCCATCACATCTTTTACCTCATCTTCTGTCATGAGAGAGCAGATTCTTCCCCTCACACTTGCTCACTTTGATGAGTAAAATTTGGTTTTGAAATAGGTAAAAAATCACATCAAAGTATTTTTTTTGTTGTTCAACCAAGAATCCTAGGCTGAATCATGGTTTATTATCATTATAATTATTATTATTTGGTGAACTTAGACAAAAAAAGCAAAAAAAACCTGGACTTAACTACCCTCCACCTCATACCTAACCAAACCACCTACCTCTCCCTTCCACCTCATTGCTACAACCCATCCATCTCACCACAATCACTCACCAGTCCACTCCTTCCTCCACCCCACAAACCCACCTTCCAAAGCTCACCCAATCATCCACCTGTTAGCTACTGATTAGACTTTTTCCCAGCATAGACACCATAAGTTGGATAATCAACCCCTCCAACTTAGAACATAAAACAACATCACTTCCCCTGAATGTCATCCGCCCACATCTTGTTCCCAGGACCAGCTTCCCCTCTGTCTACCTCCCTTGACTGCTCCTGCTCTTCTGTCCACCAAAACCGCTTGTATGAAACAAAATAAAAAGAACACATCACCCACTCTTTGCCCTGATTGTCCACCACCTCTTGCCAAAGTCTCCCCAGACCACTCCCTCCCCCACATTCACTATCTCCTAACTCCCCACTGACCTTCAACCCTTTTTGTCCCACCTATTGGAATCCTCCAATATACAACATCAATGCAACCCAGACCTTACCAAATTCAGGAGAAGTAATCCACTACTCTCTGAAGATACAAGCAGCAAGGCCCAAACTCAAGGGTGTATAAGGTAACCCAATCCACCTTGCCGTTTCAATCATTCATGTTTTAACCTTAAAATTCTCATCAGTCTCATTGTCGCACAACCACCCCACATACTATAGGGCAATCTTAGATGATTGTGAGCGCAAAGGAAGAGACTGAGTGCAAGGGAAAGTGCAAGGTAGAAAATCTAACCGCAAAGTGCAAACTTATGGTTGGGTAACTCCACACACAGTGAGAGGGATGGATTGTTCCAATGGAAAGGAAAATAAAGCCAAGCCCAATGTGATGACTGGATTTAGCAAAATGCAAGAACATATGAAATTAACTAACTGAGGAGACAATCTTCAGGCAGGAGGCGTAGCCTTTATAAGGTAATCCAAAGTGACTAGACAAAACCTGATGGACGGCCAACTACAGTTAAGAGGCTATGAGGAAATGAATGACATGAATGGATTGGGAAATGAAATAACAGTATAGACGTTTCCAAGGTCATAACATAGATGCAAGGCAATCGAGTCTGAGCATACAAGGGCGTAATGGATGAGATAGGAAGGAGTGATGTGAGACACAATGCAAATATGAGGATGTAATTTATGCAGGGTAAGGGACTAGTCAAATTGAAAACTATACAGTTTGGGTGGCTGACTAGCATGGGTGCAAGCTAGAAAGAGTGCTTGACTGGGAATGAAAAACCAAGGGCTATTTATACCCAGGGTGGAAGAGTGGAGCTTGAATGGATGGTCAACTGGAGTAGAGTTAACTGCAAGGTTTGCAAGTAGGTGCTTATTCAGTTGCCAAGAATGGAAGGTTGTTATGCAAGCCAGAGTTGATAAGGGGAAGGCATCATTGATGTTGTGCTTCTATTTGTGTCATGCGTATGGACTGAGGTAGATGGTACTGAGGAAAGGATATGTCAAACTCAGGGAGACAATAATCCTTAAGCTTGAAGCATGACACTCATTCACCGTGAAAGCTAACTTCATATTGTAAACTTTAATAAGATTTTTGTCAAAGTCTCTTTCTTCCATTATCTGTTATCTATCATTGTATCATTTTGACTGCAATTATAAAGAGATTCTTGAAATAATAAAATGGTAGCAAGAGGAAAATCTTGGTCACTATAGATAACAGATAATAAAAAAAGAAACACCACATCAGTATCTATCTAGGTTCCAATTACCATGAAAGAAAGGTTCCAGGACTCCTCTATGGGTAAATATATCCACATCCCCAACTCTGAATACAGCTCTGAAAACAACTACTCCTCCAAAGTACATCTCATCAAAATCACCAGACACAACTGGTTGGACTGGAGAAAACAACTGGAGAATGTACTTGTGAGCAAAGGTCATGAAGAGATACTCAACCTGGAATGGTTAAGAAGCCACAAAATCACAAAAACTTACTCAGAAAAAAATGCCTTGGAAATAAACATTGTTTACCAATCCGTCAACAAGGAACTAATCCCCTGGGTGAAGGAATCACAGAACAACTTCAACGCTGCCATAGGAGCACTGGCCAAATCCTGTGGAGAAAAATCAGTCATTTTCACATGCAACATCCTCTCCCATCTGTTCAATCTAACCTAAAAACCCCAATCCTCTCTGCGGGAACACACCTCAACGTTCAAAGATGTGTATGTAACCCTGAGCAAGACCATCAGAGCCCAGCGTCCTGAGGACCAAATAATGGAGGTATCTTCAGGTATGGCTGCTTCCCTGTACCTGAAGAGCCTCAGAAAATACAGCTCAATATATAGCCTAGTACAATCATGTTACAACATCCGGCCCTTCACACTGAACAAACTCTGTTACTGGATCATGCTTGAAGATGGCCAACGGGTATCCAACCACTCTGAAACCTCATACTTTTCCTCACAAGGAAGCAGGCCTTGTCAAGATTGGAACCAATTTGAAAAAAGAGATAAAACACATTTTGACCATTACAAAACCGGGAAATCAACCCTCACTCACAAACCACCATCAGCAGCCCCAACAAGAATGAACCCATCCATCCAAAATCCAACCATCATGTTGAAAATTGATCATATCATGGAGCTTCTGAAATCCACAAAAACGGGCTCCCTAAACTTGTTGGAAGAAGAAACAAGCTCCCCATCTGAGGAAGAAGAGGCAAGTCAACTGTTGGAACATGACTCAGACCCTGAAAAAAATGGCTTTTTACTTCAAGACAATGGGATATACAACCTTATGGACAATGATCACCAGGAAAAGCTAGTCTACAACTCTGGCCCAACAAAGTCAAATGTTTCAAACCTGCTGCTCCTGAAAAACTCCAAACCATATCAGAAGGGTATGAACACCTACGGCGGACAGATTAGCATCACACACGTTGGACAACTAAGTCTAGGAGGAATAGACATCTACCCTGTCTACTATGCACCATCCAGTCCAAAAAATGTGGTATCCTCCACACAGCTCAAAGATCATGGCTTGAGAATTGTCCACACTCCCAAATATATCCTGATAAAACGGGCCAACAAAATGGTCTACTGCTTCCCATGGGTTGGGAACCTCTACATTGCAAATCACAAATACTTCTCCCTAACAATGTGGTGTTGTTATATAGCCTTGGATTGTGAACCGCGCCATGGTTGGCGCGCTCAGCATTTAGTATGTCAGGCTCAGCACTCAGATGCACGCAGTCTCAGCAGTGGCCGCTGCGGGCTCAGAAGTAGGCACTGGGGGGCTTTGCATACTGGGCATGGGTCAGGATTGATTGGATTTAGCGTGCTGCAGCCCGCTTGAAAATTACAAACCCAAGAATGGAGTTGGCCCAACCAGGTTTGCGGGCAGCTATTTTGGGGAGGTAGGGCGGGTCAATTGGTGCTATAGGCGCGCCCAAGCGCAGGCCAACCCGCGGGGCAGGAAATCACGCAGTTCGCAAGGCGGATATGGACAAGCGGGGGGCTCCAAGTAGGGCGCAGCGGAGGGCTGCATCATGAGAAGGACAAACTGGTTGTAAGTAATGTTAAGCGGGCAGGGAATGGATTAGGGTTAGGCTAGGGTTCTGGGCCTAGGTTTTATTTTAAATTTGTTGTTGGGATGTCATTGCGCTTGTACTTAGGATATGGTTGAGAGTGTGGGAATAAAGTCTGTGCTCTCAACCCCAGCTCTCATACATATCTTATCATTTGATCTTGGGATATGGAAAGGGATTGAGGGATTGATGGATGGATGGATGGAAGGATATGGTGAAGGATACGGAAAGGAAAGGAAATTGATCTCTCTCTCTCTCTCTCTCTCTCTCTCTCTCTCTCTCTATCTTTTTACTGAAGCATCCTTATTCTTACAGAAGCTAGGACCATTGATTCCAGAACTCAAGGATAACTAGGAAATTTAAACCCTCTTGTTTTCCACAACAATAAGCTCAATATCAGGTAACAAACCCATTGAGGATTGGCATGTCACCTTGGGAAACCCCTCAGATAAATATCTGAGCAAATTCCTGAAGATCAAAAACATCTTGATTCCCAACCCTCTCCACTCTTCCGGAAATTGCAATTTCTGCAAGCAATGCAAGCTCAAGCCCTCATTCCACCAGAATCCCCTACCCTCAGCCACAAAACCGTTTTAAAAAATTCACCTTGACATGCTTCAGGTCAACCCACCATCAAGGATTGGGCACAAGTACATCCTGGTAATCATAGACAATTTCTCATGCTTCAACCAGATCTACCTCCTGAAAAACAAATCTAAATTGTAGCAGAAAATTGTGAGAATTGTAAATGAGATTCACAATCACCTGGGATATCATCCAACAAGCCTGCACTCCAAACAAGGCAGTGAGTTCACATCCACAACCTTGATTGGTTTTCTTTCTTCCAAGGGGATAAACATTGAACAAGGTCCTGGCAACTCCCTGCAGACAAATGGTTCAACTATACCATCTTGGTGAAAATCCAATGCATACTTGGACACTCTGCAATACAAATAAATCACTTGGACAAGGCAGCCCACTAAAAATCAATGATAATCAACATGCTTCCCTCCAACACCCTGAAATTTGAATCCCCATTGGGCGTCCTTGGAGCATCCACCTCATCCATCAAACCAACCCATAATATCCTAACCCTACTACTGTTTGGGGTAAAATGTTACATCCTGAACAGGGCTCAGTTAAAAATCTACCCCACACCAAAACCCCTATATTTGATTGGCTCAAAACCCCTTCTCAATGCTACTTGTTTCCTCAACACAACCACATGGTCAATCATCATCAGCCACAACTTCACCTCTGCTTCAGTGTTGTTCTTGTACAACAACCCCCTTTCTGTACCCTTTCCTCCCAAGCGCACTCCCCCCCAAGTGAGGAAATAACAGTCTCAATCTTGCTGTTGTGCCCTGCGCGCCAACAGGTGGCCTCAGGTGCTCATGTCCCCCCCACCCACCCCACTACCGTCCCCCCTCTGCACTCAGATGCCTCTGGCAGTACCCTCACTTCCACCCCCCTTCCCCCTCCCCTCCCCTCCCTCTACACGGCCCAGCAGCCACTCCCCCTCCCACCACAAACCCCCCATCACCAAATTCTCCCCCTACGCACATCAAACCTTGCCACTATGCCTATGTACCCTTCTAGAAAACTGCCCCAAACAACATATCTAGTGATATCTTGACATTGAACATTTTGCCTGACAGGCAACAACTGCGCAGACGCTCCTTCCCCCCATGAAAACAAGGACTGACTCCACCTGTCCAAACTGGTCTTGGTGGAAAAGGCCTTTGCAGACCAAGTGGAGCGGCCCAACTGGATCAAATCAATGTTGGACAAGAACACCTCAATCCTTGCACCCAATATGGGCACTTTTGTTCCTCCGCCCAAAGATGACAAGGTGATTGGCAGTATGTGGTGTCTGTTTAGGAAAAAGAATGAGTTCAGTGAAGTTACATGGCAGAAGTCTTTCTGGGTGTGTTTTGGGAATAATCAGGACTATCCCAGACACTATGGCAAGACTTACTTGTTGTTCAGACAGAAAAAATTGTTAAAGGTCCTACTGGCAATGGCTGTCCAAAACAGAATGCAGGTATTTCAATTTGACATCAAGAAAGCTTTCCTATATGGCAAAATGGAATCCACAATATAGGTTGCACAAGTCACTGGATTTGAAGTCCCCAGGAAAGGAGGATTGGTTCTGGAACCTGAACAAATCCTTGTACAGAACAAAGCAGGCCCTGCAGTTCTGGCGCTATCACCTCAAAGAATCCCTCAAAACATTGGGTATGTTTCCCTCTGCAGGAGATGAGTCCCTGTTCCTGGAAAAGGACTGCGGGATCTTCCTCCATATTCACATTGATGACGGTTTCCTGGTGGAATTTGACCCCAAACAACTTCTTGAGTTCCTTGACAAACTAGGTTGCAGGTACACCATCAAGACCCAAGAACATCCAAGCAAACATCTGGGCTACACTCTAAACTGGAAGGAGGATGGCTTGGTTCTACTACACCAAAAGGACTTCTGTGACTAGAAACTGGAGGTCTTCAAACTGAGAAATTTAAATCCAGTCAATACCCCCCCCCAATAAACTTCCACCAGCTAATAGCCAAAGACTCTCCACCCTTTGACCCTGGGATCATGCAACAATCAGTAAGGATGTTCACACACCTGGCCATCAACTCCCAAATGGACTTGGCATTCACCACCAACATCCTTTCCCAGCACTCCACCAAGCCAACAAAAGCCCACTGGAAACTAAGCAATCAAGGAGGAGTGTTAGCTACTGATTAGAATTATTCCCAGCATAGACACCATAGGTTGGATAATCAACCCCTCAAACTTAGAACCTAAAACAAAATCACTTTCCCTGCACTTCATCCGCCCACATATTGTTCCCAGGACCAGATTCCCCTCTGTCTACATTTCTTGAATGCTCCTCCTCTTCTCTCCACCAAAACAGTTGTCCAAAACAACATAAAAAGACCACATCACCCCCTCTTCACCCTGATTTTGCGCCACCTCTTGCAAAAATGTCTCCCCGGACCACTCTCTCCCTTGCATTCACCATCTCCTAACTCCCCAATGAACTTTAAACTTTTTTTTCCCACCTATTGAAACCCTCCAAGATACAACCTCAATGTTACCCAGACCTTACCAATGTCAGGAGGAGTAATCCACTACTCTCCAAAGATACAAGCAGCAAGGCCCAAACTCAAGGTTGTATAAGGTAACCCAATCTACCTTGCCATTTCAATTATTTGTGTTTTAACCTTCAAATTCCCATCAGTCTCATTCACCATCAAAACTAACTCCATATTGTAAACCTTAATAAGATTTTTTTCAAAGTCTCTTTCTTCCATTATCTGTTATCTCTCATTCTATCATTGTGGTTGCAATAAAAAGCTTCTTGAAATACAAACACCACCCAATTCACCTTACCAAACCCACCCACTCAGAATCCACCTCCAACTCACCAATTGCACCCACCCACCCACCCAACCTCACCCACCTACCCACTCATTCACCCTCAAACCAGTACCCCCACCTGCCCTCTCTGGCACCTCTGGTAAGCTGCCTCCCCTCCTCCTCCCCCACCTTCCTTTTGAAATCAATTGCTTGATTAATCACAAATCAATTGCTTGATTAATCAAAAATCAATTGCTTGATTAATCACAAAACAATTTCTTCATTGATTGTGAATTGGTTTCAAATCCATTGCTTGATCAATTGCAAATTTATTGCAAATGAATTTATTGATCAATTGAAAATTTATTGCAAATCAATTGCTTGATTGATTTGCTTTAAGTTGAGAAATTTATTTGATATTGTGGTGAATAAATTGGGCAATAAATTGCTTCATTGATTTGAAATTGATTGAGCAATTGATTTGCCATTGATAAAGCAATCAATTTGTCATTGATTCCTAATTGATTTGAAATCAATTGCTTGATTTATTCACCATTGATCAAGAAATAAATGAAGGAATCAATGAGAAATAAATCACCCAATTGAAGTGCAATTGATTGCAGTGATGCAGGTGGCTGATTGGCTGTTTGTTTTTGGATGTTCTTGGTTTTTTTTGTCTTTATTTTTATACTGCTGATACTGAAGTCCTTTTCAAGTTAGTTTTCTTTGTTTTTTTGTGGGTTGATATCTTGGTATGTATGTATGTGTGGGTATCATGAACATTTTTTCTTTTATTTTTCATTATTATTGTTAGGATCAGCACAAGTTTTTTTTCAATACCATCATGTGTCAAGGCTGATCATCACATGACTGATAATCGTTTTTTTGGCCAATGTTATATTCACAACCTCAGGGTTGCAAACAGGCGTGAATTGCCATTCAAAACCCATACAGGTTGCAAAGGGCTAATCAAGGCCCAGAAAGTAGAAAGCCAGGTTGCTAGCAACTGGCGCATCCCCAGGGGGGTTGCAAACACCCATTTAAGAATGAGGAGTTGCAACCCAATTTGGGGTTGAAATGGAGGGCTTGCAAACCCCTGGGCAATGCACAAGTTGAAAGAGGGGGTGAAACATGTTTTCCTGGCCCATTTGGGCTACTCCTCCCCCAATCCGGCCATTTTAGGGGGGATTAGGGGTACCCAGGCACCCCTGGACCACATGTGAGTCCTTTCAACCCAAATTTGGGGATCTGACATACTATGTGGGCCTATTGGAACAAAAAGAAACTTGGAAATACAAAAATCTTGACATAAACCACATACAAAAACACCACTTGCCTGTTGCATAAATTAATTTTTCTCAACCCAAAAGTGGGAAATATTTTGGAGTTTTTGGATTGAAAATTGCATGGAATGCTCAAATGCCATTGATTTTTTTTTGGTTTATGGGAACAGTGGCAAGCCCAAGCCCTTCCAGATTAAAAATGGCTATTTTAAAGCACTTAATTGAAAAGTTTACTTAACAAAGTTTTGGAGGAATCTAGGGATTTGGGTAGGGAGTTGGAAAAGAAAACATTGGAAGCCCCTATTGCATCCTCATCTAGAGTTACAATTGAGGAAAAAAATGTTTCTTCACAACAGGAACAAGATGTTCCATCACAACTTGAATTGAATAAAGATGGTGGGTGACATTTCATATGTCATTTAACTGAAGTGGATTTGGCTTGAAAAATACTAATGTAAATAAGGGGTACTAGAACCGCTTGACCCTCCTCCTGTGAGAGCCTTTGCTACTAGGAAAGACACCAAGATTAATTGTCAGAAATGGGAAGCCATGCATGGCTACGTATTGATGACTTTCAAATCAAGGAAAGAAAAATATGTAGATCTAGCTTGCAACAGATTTGGGATATATGAAAGGCCATGTCTTACCAAAAATCAAAGGCAAACTCACACTTGGAAGGTTGGGTTTCAATTCATGATCCGTGCAAGTAGGAAAGTAGCAGATCCTGTGTGGCGTCTCTCCATTAAAAATGGCCTAAACAATCATCAACCATCAGAAAGTCCTTCAGTGCATCCTCAACTGAGGAGAATATCAGGTCAAGCATTAGATTTACTTAGGGAAGGCATGAAAGATGGGGTTAATAAGGTTTAAATGAAAAGAAAATTGAGCAAGATTGATGGTGGAGAATACATTGATGATAGAACAATCTATAAGACTAAGCAAAAGGGAAAGCTTGCTGAACTGGAGGGGAAAAGTGTTATGGATGCTCTATTGGAAATGCTCCAGGAATTTCAGTGGGTTTCCAGGTCCAAATTTGATGGAGAGGGTCAGTTATAGGCTCTATTCTTGGCTCATTCTGAGTCTATAAAACTATGCAAAAAATGCCATCATATTGCATTGTTTGATTATACTTATAAAAAAAATAGGTACAACATCCCTCTATTGCATGTTGTAGGAATGACTGCAAACAAAAAGAATTTCACAAAGGCTTTTTTTTTATAACAAAATAAATGTATGAGTTTTAAAGTTGGCAATTGAAAGAATTAAAGGAGTTGGCTTATTATCCTAAGAGGCTTCCAAAAGTCTTTGTGACTGAACGTGAAAAATCTCTTATTTGTGATATTAAACACAGTTTCCCTGAGTAATCCAGACAGTGTTGTACTTGGCACTTATCTAAAAACACAAAAGCAAACTGTAAAGTGTGCTTCAGTAATGAAAATGAAGGTTTGAAAAAGTTTATGACTCTTTTGGGCAAGTATGGAGCCTCAAAAACCAAGGGGGAGGCAGCAGAAAATGATGCAGAAATCATAGTAAGTCAATTTATTGACTATTGATCTCTGTTGGAATTGGAATTTCAAACTTTTATACAGTGTTTCTTGAAATACCATGAGGATTTACTCAAGTATATGGAAAAGAATATTTTTGCTATCAAAGAGACTTTTGTAACGGCTTGGACTTGTTTCTACCCAGAATTTGAAAATAAAACTATGTCTTGGGTAGAAGGGGCCCATTCAACTTTCAAGCAATTAATAGAGGGATTTTTGGGGAAAATTTTGGATGTGTGGAAACACCTTGAACAAAATATTGAAAGTCAAATCCAATTGGTCCATGCAGAACTTAAATAATCTCAAATAAATTTAGGAACAGGTCTGCCAACTGAAATGATACCTTTGGGTTACAAATTGTCAATTGAGACAATTAAACTCATTAAAAAACAATTCAAGAAGCTAAAGTGAAAACACAATGGCAAGTTGTGCTCAAAGTCATATTCAAAAAAAAATAAGCTTGCTGTGTTCCAGCTTTCTGTGTTTCCACATTTTAGGTGAATTACTAGCATCAAGAGGATCCTTTGTGCCTGTGATGTTCATCCTCAGTGGCAGTTAGACTATGACCCTTCCAATGAAGTAAGTGGGGTTTTTTGAAGGGTAGCAATTATTGGATTGAAAGATTAATAATTGCATTGACAGATTAATTATTGGATTGACAGATTAATTATTGGATTGAAAGATCAATTATTGGATTGAAAGATCAATTATTGAATTGAAAGATTAATTCATGGATTGAAAAATAAATAATTGTTTTTCTTTTTGATATTTTGAAACAGATCCGGGGCTTGATGAAGAATCTAAAATGTTGAACAAGTGGTATTCAATGTATAGAGAACAACTTAAAGAAGTTAGGTTGGAGATTCTAAGGTAAATGCTTGAGAATACAGCCGCTTTGATTGCAAAGCCAAGGATTGAGCCAAAGTTGTTAAAGGCAAGCCGTTTTTGACCAAAATTGAAAGAAAAAAATTGTGAACTTTCAAAATATGGGCATGTGGAAAGAGAAATTAAGAGGGAAAAAAGGGTTAAAAGGGGACCCAAAAGACCAATGACAGTAAGTCTTTTATTTTGAGAAATTTTCTTTTTTGGTTTTAATGAACTGATGGAAAAATGATTTCTTTAGTGCAAGGAATGCTCTTTTTCTGAATCTTATATCTCAGAGGACAAGATTAAAAAAAGCATTAAAAGGGGATCAAAAAGACCAAAGACAGTAAGTCTTTGGTTTTGAGAAATGTTCACTTTTATTGGCTAAAAAATGATGATTACATTACAAGTCCTTAGGCTCAGAATCTGAATTTTATATTAGAGTTGAACAAACCAAAAGTTCATTGGGGTTGGTGGCATTGGAATCTGATTCCTTTTTAAAGTATGAAGAAGAAGAAATTTAGGAGTCAAACAGAAGCTCATCTTTGGTGAGTTTTGATTCCTATAATGAGACTAGAATTGCAGCTAACTACATTTTGTTTTTAGGAAGTGAATTGACTCAATCAAATACCTGAGAACTTACGTAAGTTCTTGGGTGAGGTTTTGGACCCAGTTGGTGATGGAAATGGTGGATTTAGGGTCATTGCTAAATCACTTGGGCATGATGAAAATGGATGGTTTAATGTACAAAACAAAATGAATGAAAAATTGGAGAGAAATAAAGCATGCTACATTAAGGTGCTTGGTGGTTCAAAAGAGGTTGAAAAGATTAAAAAAAGGATTGATGTTGAAGACATCAATGAAAAGATTACCTCTTCAAAATGGCTTTCAAAGATTGACATGGGTCAAATAACAGCAGATACTTATGGAAGACCAATATGCTTCATTTCATTTGATTCATCTTGTACTTTTACTCCTATGAAAGTGGGTGTAAAAGAACAATCAGATCCTATGTTCATTTGCTTTGTTAAGAATAACCATTGGGTTCAGCTTGTACTTAAGGGAGATGTGATTCCAATACTTCCCATAGTCTACAAACCACCTTCCATGATTTCTAAAAAAAACAGATTTTTGGGTTGATCACCTCAAAGATCAACTTGATTTTTATTCTAGATTATAGATTTATTTCATCATTTGGATTTGGGTTCTGATGCTGATATTTTAATTCTATTAATATAAAAGGTTATCAAAGTTTGAACATCATTATGTTGAGTGTTTTGAGTTAATATCATTATGATGAGTGTTTTGAATGAGATTTTAATGGTAAGTCAGTTTGACTTGTGTTGGTCTGATCCCATCAAAATGAGTATTTTTACTTCTTGTGATGGGATAAGCTTAACACAAGTTGAACTTGTTTTTTTTTTTGGTGTTTTTACTTTAGGGCTGGTCAAAAGAATTGTATTTTTTTGGCACTTTTACTTTAGGGCTGGTCAAAAGACTTGTATTTTTTTGGCACTTTTACTACAGGGCTAGTCACAAGTTGAACTTGTATTGTTTGGCCCTTTTACTTTAGGGATAGTCAAGTTGAACTTGTATTTTTTAGGACTTTTACTATAGGGCTAGTCAAGTTGAACTTACTCTTATTTTTTCAGGTGCTAGTCAAGTTGAAATTACTCATATTTTTCCAGGCCTTTTTCATTTTTGTTCCTTTTTTGGTACTCATATTTTTTCTTTTTTGTTTCTTTTTTGGTACTCATATTTTTTATTTTTTGTTAATTTTTTGGTTTTTTTGTTAATAATTAATGAAAATATTTATTTCTTTTTATTTCTCTTATTTCTTTTTATTTCTTTTTATTTCTTTTTATTTCTTTTTATTTCTTTTTATTTCTTTTTATTTCTTTTTATTTCTTTTTATTTCTTTTTATTTCTTTTTATTTCTTTTTATTTCTTTTTATTTCTTTTTATTTCTTTTTATTTCTTTTTATTTCTTTTTATTTCTTTTTATTTCTTTTTATTTCTTTTTATTTCTCTTTATTTATTTCAATTTCTTTTTGTTTATTTTTATTCATATTTTTTTTTATCTAATTTTATCTATTTTTATTCATATTTATTTATTTTTATCCATATTTACCCATATTTATATTTATCTATATTTATCTATATTTATCTATATTTATCTATTTTTATCTATTTTTATCTATTTTTATCTAATTTTCTTTATATTTATTTCTATTTATTTTATGTTTTATATTTTATTTTTGCAAACGGGTAGTGAACGGCCGTTTGCAACCCTTTGGGGTTGCAAGCGGCCATTCACAACACCAAATCAGGTTGTGAGCTGCCATTTGAAACTAGATCAGGTTGCAAGCGGCCATTTGCAACCCAAAATAGGTTGCAAATTGTGCCACCCAACCCCTTTTTAGGTAGCGAATGGGGGTTGCAAGGTTGCAAATTTAACATTGGCCCTTTTTTTTTGTTAGGGTCATCAGCCGTTGTTTTTGTTTTTCAATGTTTTTGATTGTCCACCTTGATCATTACACAAACAATGATTTTTTTTTGTGAACAACTTTTTTTTTTGAATCTATGAAATGCAATACCACCTTTGATCCCTTGTTATTTCCACACCTGACCTATTTCTGCACCTTTAACCATTCTCCCACATCCCTAAAAATTCTAACCAATGAATTTGATCCATTATTGATCCTCACCCCAATTAAAGTATGAGGATGGGAGATGATTTGAAAAACATATAGAGACGTGGCAAGAATAAGGCTTGAAACCCTCAAAATTTTATACATTGAATTGAATCATTCTTGATCCTCACCCCAATCAAAGTATGTGGATGGGAGGGAACATGATGGGAGGAGAAAATTTGCATATTTTAAAATATCTTTGGATGTAGCAGCAGAAGGGATTGATGAAAAGGTTGTATGGTCTGGAAAAAAACCACAAACTTTGGATCTGTATCCCCCTGTTGTTTCCAAAAAGAAAAAGCACAATAAAAATCCCTCCCTCAAAGAGTTTAGAAAAGACAAAATGAATATCAAAGGATTCTAATTATTCAAAGTAAATGAGGAATTTTCTGTATTTCCTTCACTTGATGTGGGAGGGTCTTGAGAATTTGGAAATTTAGAAAAGGATGAGCCTGTTTTTTTAAATTCTAAATCAGTCAGCATTGACCAGAAAAGACAAGAAATTTCTTCCTTACTTGAACATATTTTGATTTTGATTGTGATACTGGAACATCTGGCTCCTCATTGGCAAATTTGTTGATTTCTTCCACCCCAGGAAGAGAGAAATACAAATAAGTAAGTAAGGGCTTGAAGGAAGGGTTTAATTGATTCATCAATGCAGATGTAGACATGATTGGAGCTGATTACATTGGAATATCCTTTTTGGCATCAGATTTGGGCCAATCAAAGTTTTAGTCAAGATCATCATTGCTAAGCTGAGCATCAACAGCCCTGTACTCAGCATCAAAAGAATCAGATTTCTGGAAATCAAAATAAACTAAGGGGGTGATGTTAGGCTTATTGCCAAATATTTCATCCATTTGAATATAAAAAGGGAAAATCGAGTCCAACTTATCAACCACCAAGTTGATTCCCTTGGATTTATCAGAGTTGGTGATACCAAAGCCAGTGGAGATTGAACCAAAGTGGGCCTTTTTGTACTTGGCTTGATAGTTCTTGAGTTTCTCCGTCATCTGTTTGGATGAAAGATCCTTCCTAACTTTGGTTTTATTCTTCAGTTCATTGGCCATCAGGAGATAACCATAGGATGGAGGTTGGCTAACTTGTGTTTCATTGTTGGATCAAAAGAAAGCATCATAGTTGGAGGGAATGTTGTGCCTGTTTACCAGGATTATGTGATGAGCTTTCTTGAGTTAACTTGAGCATTTGGAAACTGATGGGGGAGTATTGCTTCTTGTAGAGTTCCTGGGGTAGGTTTTCTTTGGTGCATTGGATTTCTGTGTGGACTTGTGGGGGGAGGTTTTCTGATGGGCCATTGGAAAAGATTAAGATCAATTGATTGATGAGATCAATAAAGTAATGAGAGCAATAAATTGATGATAGTGAGGAAGTGATGAGAGAAATAAAGTAATGAGAGTGAGGAAGTGATGAGAGTGATGAAGTGATGAGACTGATAAGTGATGAGACTGATAAGTGATGAGAGTGATGAATAAAATTTTTCTAATGAGGTTGAAGGTAGAACAAGGTGGGAAATCAGGGGTGTGTGATGTGGATCAATGTGTGGTTGATGTTGCAAAAACCTTTAAATAATTTATCTCAAAAAAACCATTCATTTTAAGGTAACTATGACACTTCTTATGTGAAATCAGTGTTATTTATTTATTTATTTTTAATGGAGTGTTAGAAATTGGGGTATTTTTCTGAAACCCATCATTGTAAAAAATTGCGGGTGGGATAACTCTGATACAACCTAATAAGATACATACCCCCCAAAGAATTCCAAAAAGGAGATGTTAAAAATTAATAAATGTGCAGGATGGATTGCATTTTAAAACTCATGGTAAAAAATATTATCATCTTCAAAAGACCTTTTTTTTCTGGTATTGAAACTACTCTTGTTTAGTAGCTTGACCTAATCCTTTATAAAATCCTTGAAAATGATACATATAATGGACCTTTGCTGAAAAATGGATCCTGAATATAAATACCAACATTTGAAATTTTTGGATATTGAAATTTGTGTATTGTCAATGAGAAGGGCAAATTTTGAGCAAAATGTTTGTGGATCAATTTGTAAAGAAAAAAATTTTAATCTGGATGGGAAATGAAAGGGATACATGGAATGGAAACAACTGTTCTTATTAGATAACCTGCTGCTATATTGGAAAATGTCATGTTTGTTACCAATCTCATCACAACCAAGAAAGTCTCTTTGAATAGGCCAATTTTATGGTTCATATTCCTCAACATTATTATTGGAGCTCCCAATTTCAAAATTAAGCTATGGGGAGGAAAGTTTGGAAGAGAATTATTTGTTAGGGAACTTTGGCTGGTAAGGATTGTGTATTTCATCTTAAACAGATTCATGGATTGAATAAATTTTGATAGTATTGTTTTGTTCATTACCTTGAATTGAATTCAGTGTTTATATATTTTTCTTGTAGATGGATGTATTCTTGCAAAATAGTATAAAATTCCCCGCTAGATAATTTATTTCAAGGTAGTGGATGTGCAAGTGTTGAGAAATGCAGTTGGTTAACCTTTCCAAAGTGTGATCATTACTGTAGCCATGAAAAACCATGTGCTCTGGAAGCACTGTTTTTATGAACCCTGAATGATGTTGAGACCATCTCCAACATCAAGTAAGAAATTCTGTAAATCAGAATCACCTTCAGCATGCAAATTCAAATTGAGGTGCAAGACTTGGAAAAATATCAAGCAAGCTGAATCAATTAAGATTGCATCAAAGATTTGAGGAAATTTCCTTTTTGGAACCACTGGTAGAATTTGCCTAAAGTGAACACCAGGAACCATTAGTTTTGCTCCAAAGGGTATATTTGAATTCATAATGTCTTGAAGAAGTCTGTCAAACAAATTGAGAGCATGCCTATGACTCATAGGCTCTCTATCCCAGATTCTCAAATAAGTTTCCTTAAGAGCTTGAGAATTTTTAAAATTCTATGATTTTCCTTATAGAGAAGTCTGATCAATATCAAGGGGAAATCAAAAGGTAAGATGAGCTTTCCTTCCATCTTGGATATTCATGGAAGCTATTCCACTACTCAAAAATAAAGTAGCTAATCTATCTGCTGAGCTAATGGAAGCTAAAAAAGATTTATAGAGAAAGTTTTTTCCAGAGTCCAAGACTAAATTCCTGCTTTCAAATTTCCTGGAAAAAAGCTAAAATAAATCCAAAAGGCATGATTCCAAACAAAGAAAAACATAAAAAACATATGCCACAAGGGGTGAATATAGTAAAACACATACTAGATTCATGCTAAATGGAATTTTATTCCACAAAAAATGGCATAAAACCTTATTTTTGAGGTTTCAAACCATTACTCAGAATGGGAATGGCACATACCCCCCTTCAACACACCAGAGAGAGAGAGAGAGAGAGGGGGGGGGGCTTTCACTTCTGGCAGCCATTGCTCTTGGCTGTGCAGGGGATGGCTATCAAAAACACACCAAGGAGGGGTTTTTAAGGTCAGTTCAAAACCCAATTTGGAAGTTTCCATTCAAACTTCTGGAAGTAGTTAGGTTTTGACCTGGCCAAGCCAATGCTGGGCTAAGAGTTGTGGCCCCCACTACCATTTTTTAACTCAACTTGGTTTATTATGACTTCATCTTTTATTTGAATTTTATTTGAATTTTATCTGTTTTTTTTCAATTTTTTTCAATTTGTTTTGAGGGATTATTTTTCTTTCATGGATAACCCTTAAACCCATGTGGTTCCAACTTTTCACAGATTCAATACACTCATGCTTTGGTGGTCTTTTATTTACTAAAACTATTAATTGAACCACAAACAACAAAAATGGAAAGTTGCAGCTTTTTCAAACAATAAAAAATTGCAGAACAACAGTAGAAAAGTGTGTTGCATTACTAGTCAAATTTGGGGAGCGGATAGATTGGAACAAAAGATATGACGTGGACTACCAAAAGTGGAAGCTGAGCCATTGTGCATGTTGGATGGATGTGGTTACCCAAATAAAAAAAACCATGCAATGAAAAAAGAGAGGATTTGAAAGTAAGCAACAGATGTAAGACAGGGTTGAACATATGAAAGAGTCAATGGATTGGACAGGAAAAAGCGGGGATTATGGAAAGTCCTGCAAAAGTTTACCCCAGAGTGACTTTGTGTTGGCTATTTATAGAAGCAAATGGAAGCAGGCTCAGCAGTGGGTGCATGCAGGATCTGCAGCAAAATGGGGAAGTAAGCTCACACTGGCTTGTTGCCTGTTTTGGAAGAAGCGGGAGAAGGATCAGCAGTGGGTGGATGTGGGATCCGCAGCACAATAGAGATGCTGATCCCAAATCTTACCTTTTCTGGAAAAGAATGGTTGTGTTGCAGCAGTCAGCCACTTTTAGCAGCCATGGATTTAGGGAAAGTGTTTTCTAGGGTTTTATTTGTATAATTTTGGAGAATTTATGGCTGGGGAAAACAACTAATGAAATATCAAGTATGTATCCAAAAACAACTAGGGGGTATGCAGTGGGAGTTACAGGAGGGTATGTAATTGTTGGGAAAATAGGACACAAATGTCAAGGATGCAGTATGCAAAGATTGAAGGAGATCTGCCAAGGAAGATTGATGGGGATCTTTTTATGGAAGGAATATTGGGGGGGATTGACTAGTAAGACTGTTGGAGACTACACGTAAGGCCAAAAATAATGCATGTAGACCAATTTCCTAGGAAGATCATAATGAGATCATAATGGGTATTGATCAGGATCAATTGGGAGGTACAGGGAAGGCAGTTCAGAGGAGGTCATTTGTTGAATTCATCTTTTTCTGAAATTTGGTTTTCTAGCTGTATATATAAAAGGTTGTTTTGTCTAGTTGTTGTTGGGGGGGGGGGTTAATGGATTGTATCAACAAAAGGAGTATCTTATCATATTATTTTATTGTATCATATAGTATCACCTTGGAGTATTGGAGTACAGAATGCATTGCAGAGTTCCTGTTTTATTGTTAAACTTTTTATTTATATTTCATTAAGTAATTGAAGAAGAGTCTGAAAGGTGTGGAATTGTAACACAAACAACAAGCATGGAATTCAGGGATTTTCTTCCAAGGGGTTGCAGGTTGTGTTTATTATTTTTCAGAGGAAGCTTTTTCTTAAGATAACAGAGAGGAACAGTATTTAAGCAAAGAGGATTAATTAATTGCCAGACCAGAGTGGTATCATTGCAGATATTTAGAGTAGTACAGTTGCTTGCAACACAACTTTGTGGAAAAAAATAGGCAACTACCCCTAAATTTGTCCTCAGATTTGGAAGTGATTGGTCCCTTGCATCTGTAAGGAGCTGAGCGCACCATTCAGCCACCAACCTGAGAGAAAGAGAATGAGAAGAGAGAGAAAAAGAGATAGAGAGAGTTCCTTACTTCTTTCCAGGCATCCTGAAGCTGGTCTCCTCTGTGCTATTCTCTGTCTAAAACTCAAATTTGAGAGAAAGGCATTAGGAACTCCCTCTCAATCCTAACCTGGGTACACAAACAACTGAGAAAAACAACCCTAAGCTTCCACCCTCTCCAGCCCTCAACATCCATCCAGGTTTTTCCTTCTCATGGAACTGCCTTTCCTGCACCTGTCCGCATCTGCCCTATGGGCCCTTCTCCAGTTTTCCTCCCCCAATAGCCCCACACAACCATCTTGCTCCTGCTTTCCCCAAACTAGGAATATCCTCAAACTCAACCGGATATGCTTTGTTTCTTGGTACATTTCCCCAGAGCAGATTGTAGATCTGCTGCAGAAAATTCTGAGCCAAATGCAAACCAGATGCTGAGTCTTCAGCAGATATTGCTGAGAAAGCTGTGAATCTAATGCTGAGCCCGCTTTGCAATTGAAGCTGAGCATGCATCCCACAACTCAGTTTCCAATACAAAGGATATATAATGCCACCAAATCCCCCCTAGCTTGATTTCTGTCTCCAGAGGTCTTTCCCACACCCTTCCCATGCTCCCATCACACCTCCCCTTTGCCACGATCCCATACCCATCCCATCCATTTTCCTGTATCTCCTATATCAAGCAACCTGTTTTCCATGGATCCCCCACGCAGCTACTGCCTTTGTCATTTCTTTGTCTACAATCTGATTGATGGTCACCAAAGTCGTAACCTCTGCCTTGCCGGCAATTGAAATTTTCCCCTTGAATAGGTTATGTATTGCAACTGGCCTTGTCCTCACTCGCACCCTTGACCATGTAAGAGAGCCCACGGCAACACATTTGTTTTTTCTAGCAATGAGTCAATTTGAAAGGAATCCTGGACTCCTCCTGGATCACCCTCTTCTTGCCTGCCTTGCAATCCATCCCCCACCTCCACTCCTTGAGGACTGAAACTTGGCCTTACCCTACTGATCTTCCCCCCCACTGAAAAGGGAGGACATCCCAACTTTGGAGGAATGGCACACAGCACAAGTCTGCGTGAATCAAGGAACAACAGCTCCGCGTGTCAAGAAGCTATTTGGAAGATGAGCCCTTCCTCTTCCACCTCCATCTCCACCTTTTCCAACCCCCAGAGCAGCTCCAAAAACGGCTCAACCTCCTCCATCCCCATTGCCTGACCCAAGGTCCTTGCCAGAGCCAGAAGGTTGCACACAGACTCCACAATCCAATAATCCAGGCCTGCCACCCCCTAAGAGTGTTTTCATGTTGTTGTTGCCTCCAGCCAAACCCACCCCTCTTAACTCCTTGCCTGAAATCCCAGAAATCCTAACCAGTTTTTCCCTTCCAGCCACCCAATTCAATGCCTTTTTCAACCAATTGACCACACTCCTGCAGAACTTCCTTTTTCTCCCATGCGCCCACTCCAACTCATCCTGGCGCAAATTAATGGTGGTGTTTTGGGACTTTGCAAAAGTGGCCTGGAAAGAAATGGTGGAGGTCATGGAGACCATGTAGGCGTCTTGCCACCTTCTCCCCTTTCCTTCTCCTCTATTCTTTCCTATTTTTTACATGCTTTCCCATGTAAAAAAGAAACAGGATTTTTGATTTCAGGCCTCCAAAACCAGATTAATCTATTGTGAAAGCAGCCTCCAGCCCAAGTGAGAGATAGAGAGAGCACAAGTGAGAGAAAGAGAGAACTTTGGATAGAGGTCTGTGTCCTTGCACAAGATCCCTGCATGTTCACCCTTCTTTTTACTGAGTTCACGGGAAGGTACCTGGACCACCCCAGAAGAACTGCCACACAGCTCCCCATACCCATTCTGCAAACATAACAAAAGCCAGAAATCAAGCGCCTGAAAAACACAAAGGATAGAGAAAAGAAATAAGGAGATGGAGACTCTGGGGTGTCTAGTTTCTCTGACTGTTAAGAATGGCTAGAACAACCCCTCACCAATTCAGAATTATCCCTATCCAGCAATAGACTACTAGGCATCTCACATCAATCCAATCCCATATACACATGTTTTCTCTTTTTTTGAATCACTTGCCTTCTGCCTTGCCTGAAACTTGCTATTTTTCCTGCCTCCTCCACACAAGGATTTCCCTTGTGCTGCGCTTGCGTTTTCTAAAACAATATGAAAAACAAAGCAAGAAACAATAAAAGGAGCCATAAAAAAGAAAAAGAAATAAGGAAAAAAACATTCTGGGGTGTCTAGTTTTCCTGGCTATTTAGACTTGCTAGAGCAACCCCTCACCAAATCAAGTTTAGCCTTCACCACCCCTAGCTTGGGAGCTGTCCCCAGCAGTCTGGAACCTCCTACTTGTCATCCAAAATCCTTTAGGGACAGCCTTTCACAATTGGATCCTCCATTGGGGTTGCAGCCATTGCCATTTGCCAACTCTTGCACCCATTTCCCCCATGCATGATCACAAATTGTGGTTTCAAACCACCCCCTGGATAATTCTTCCACCTTCAATGCCTCTGTGCATGCCTTGGAATCAAAAAACATTTGTGCCCACTACCCAAAAATAAACGCCTGCCCCAAGATAACATCTCAAAATTTCACCAAAAGGAAAGACAAGGGTATCCAAAACCCTACAAACTTGACTTCATCCTCCTCAAAAACCTGTCCACGCCGCATTACCCACCGTTAAATGGCCAAGCCCCATTGCACACTTCCCTCAAACCAAACCCAATTCATCCAACAGCTTTTACAGCAGAAAGTTCACCACAAACCCCCTATCCACCATTGCCCAATCTTTCTGTCCTGTTACCTTCATTGAGACATAAGCAAGAAGAATCAAAACTGAATTCAACCGGCACAACTTTTGATCCTCCTTTTCCTGCATCAACCTCACCTGTTGCACCATTGAAGGTATTTGCCCTTGGGTAAATCCCACAGAGCCTGGTCTATTTTGTCAACAAAAACTGGGGAAAAAACTGACAATCCTGCAAGTTCAGAGGTATTGGGGCTTCATTTCCTATCACCCTTCCCAAAATATCCGGGCTCTTTTTCTTCCTAGCAGATTTCATTGGTTTTCCCTCTGCAACCTTGGAACAGGAAAATAGTTTTGGAGCGGTAGGAAAAAGTTTTTCCTTTGCATAAACATCCATCTGGTCCATTTCCAAGGTCCTTACTTTGGCTTCTACACGCAGAGCATGCTGTTAAAATACATATGCACTTACGCGTGCGCTACGTATAAGTGTAATCCAAATAGGATGCACATATGGGCCTCTCCGGCCCATTGGAAACTCACACGGACCATATGGGCCTGTGTGGATGTCACTGATTTGGGGAAACTGGCTTCAAAACGCCTGAAACAGGCTCATTGGTACACGGGCCCTAACAGGCCCCATGGGGGATATGGGCAAGTACAGCCAGATGGGCTTGTATGGGCGTAATTGGGACCAAGGTTTATTTTGGACATACTTGGCCAGATGGGCTGGCCCTCCAAAGTATTTTTTACTTAGTTTTTGGGCTTGGGGAGGCCCATTGGGGCCGCGCCCAGGTTGCAGCCCGGGTCACAGCCCGGTTGGCGCTGCCGCCTGCATTGCAGCCCACTTGGGGCCGCTGCCCGTGTTTCTGACTGTTTTGAGGCCCGCTTGGGGCTGCTGTTTTTGCCTTTGGCCCGTCTATGGGGCCCAACAGCCCGCGCAGGGCCTTTGTTGTGGCTGCCGGGGGGCTAATGGTCCCAGCTCCTCCCCCTCCCCTCACTCCCCATTGCAAGGGGGAGGGGGAGGGCTGGATGGTTGTAACCAACCAACAACCGGTTGCAAGGGGAAACTGGTCATGGTTGGGGGGACTTGATCACCCCCCCACCAAAAGAGGTGGCCAGGCCAGTCACATTGAGGTGACCCGTGGTGGTGGGGGGGGGGGGGGGGGAATTGACCTGCCCCCCACCATTGAAGGGGCGCTCTCCCCCCCCCCCCCCTTTACCAAGGGGGAGGAGTAACGGGCTGGAGGGGACCTGACCACCCCCCAGCCCACTTACCATAGCAACACCCTGGGGGTATCAACCCCCAGTGCCCCTGGTAGGGGGATTTGACCGCCCCCTCCAGGGATTTGAGAGAAAGAGGGGGGGCCGCATGTCCACTGGTTACACCCCCCCCAGGTGAGATTTTGGTTGGACTCAGGTGAGTCTTGGGTCCCACCTGGCCCATATGAGGGGCCAGGGCTGTACAAGTGCTAATAAAAGTAAAAGGGCTGGTTGTAATGGACAACCAGCCAGGGATTGAAAAGCACAGGGGCTGTTTCAGCCCCATTGAGGTGGAAACACCAGAAGCAACCGGAATAGGCTGGTTTTAAGGGTACAGGGACTGATGCCATGTGGGATGATGTAGCCCAAACCAAGTAACAAGGCCTGTAGAGCCTGTAGAGCTCTTTTGGCGCGGAGAATTTGCCTTTTGGCTTGTTGTATCATGGGCTCACAAGAGGCCAATCTTTTGTACTTAAGGAGCTCTTCTCCCTGCTGTTTTCCATCATCCATTCATCATCCAATCAAATTCATCAACAATATCATCCAACGTGTTGCCCCATTTGTGAGAGCCCATCAAGCAATTTTTGACACAAGGTGTCCAGCATTTCTTTTGCTTTAAATACTGCTCAATTTACTAAGCTAATTGCTGGCCATAATTATAATGAATTATCAGTACCAACATCATCATTACTTCCAAGCCATCTAGACCCTTGTACCTTACTCTGTAGAACCTCAAAGACCTTAAGTTTTCCAAGAAGATGTCCTATATCCCTGATTTTAGCTCCACAAAGATAGTTCTGAACAGTCAGAATTATAATGCTTGGGCTGTCCTTATGGATAGTGAGCTGGACAAAATCTATTGTGGGGAGATAATTGATGCAGATGACACTTTTATCAGTTCAGAAGTGGAGAAAAAGTCTTATCATCTCATCCTTAGGCATCTTGATGAGAATCATCTGACATGGGTTGCCAATAATCTTAGGGAAGATGAGAGGAGGAGGGGAAGCATCCTTTGTAAGTTGCTTAAGTCCAAGTATTCTGGTGATTCTTTTCACCAGAAGGGTATAGCTTTCAATAAACTGCTTAAGTTACAATATTCAAATTGTAAAAAGTTTGTTGCAGAGGCTAGGTCAAGCATAGCCAAGTTTAAGTCATCAGGACTTAACATGGATCCTGAGTGTTTGTCACTCTTAATCCTTCAGAAGCTACCAAAGGAGTTTTATTCTTTAGTCAGAATTATTTCTCAATTGGATCGTCTTCCTGGGGAGGAGGATGTGCTGAAAAGGATTTAAAAGGATGATCTTCAGTTTAAGATGAAGGGCGGTTCTGGAACAGCCCTTGTTGGAAAGACTGGAAAATCTTGCAAGAATGAAAAAAAGGATTTGTCCAAGGTCTTATGCTATAATTGTCAGAATAAGAGGCATTATGCTAAGGATTGCAAGGAGGACAAGAAGAGAAAGAAGTCCAAAGAGAATGACAAGGAGGTCACTCTCACTACTGAAAATGTTGCAATGGTGGCGTTTTATGGTCCAATGGAAATGGTTGTTGGGGAAGAAGGCCCCAACAAGAAGAACAAAATTGATGAGGATCAAGAAATGGACTTGATTGATTACAAAGTGAGTAATCTTAACCTCAAAGATGAGAACTTATCAGTGACTGATACAGCTTCTTTCCTATTAGGAGGATTGAAGGAGGATGTTCTTGTTTTGATTGATTCTGGTTGTACAGATCACATGTTCTTTGAACCAAATTTATTTTCAAATCTTAGTGATTATGATGGAGTTGTAAATATTCGTTAGAAAGGCAGAAAAATTCAGATTAAAGGAATTGGAAAAGTTATTCTTGAACATAACTTGGGGTTCAAAATTTCTTTTGAGAAAGTGTTCTATGTACCAGAGTTGCCTTATAACCTTTTGTCCCTTGGAGTGTTGTGGAAAAAAGGTTTCCAGATTTGTTATCTTAAAGAAGATAAGTTTGTTATTGATATGAATGGGAGAACTGTAATTAGTGGACAGGTTTGAAACAAGCTTTTGTGTGCAAGCTTGCTCAAAATCTCAGCTTTGAGCACTGTTGCTCACAATAAAAGGGCCATAAGGTAAAGGACAGCAACTGTGAGAGTTGTACCTTAGGGGCTAAGACTAGAAATGTGTTCTCAAAGAGTAGAGATTGCACTGATGTTCCTAGAGAGGAATTTCCCATTGATTTGGCAGGGCCATTCACACCAGAGTCCCTTGGTGGGGCAAGATACTTCTTCAATTTATTTGATACTGCAACTCATTATGTTTGGGTTGAACCAATTTGATCTAAGGATCAGACCACAGAGGAGGTTTCTGTAATCTTTAAAGTCTGGAAACAGAATGATCTAATGAAGGAGATCAAGAGGGTTATCACTGATGGAGGTGGTGAATTTTTGAGTAAAGATTTTGAGAGGTTATTGAAAGATTATGGTATCATTCATATAGTCACTACTGCAAGTACTCCAAAAATTATGGAATAGTTGAGAGAATGAATAGGACTTTACTGGACAAGGTCAGAAATATTATGTCTCAATCTGGTCTACCAAAGTTATTATGGGCTGAGTTGATGTGTACAGTCTGTCTGTTGCATAACATTGTAAGTGTTAATGGGAAGAGTCCTCATTATCAGTTTTGGAAGTTGTACCCCAAAACATCACACCTAAGAACAATTGGTTGCTTGATGTATCATAGTGTCCACCATAATGAGATGGTTGGAAAATTAGACCCTAGAGCCAGAACAGGGGCACTTTTAGGCTATGATTTAATAAGTAAATTGTATAGGATCCATTTTCCTGGGACAAGAAAGGTTCTCCATAGTAGTGATGTAAAATTTGATGAAAGTACCTTTTCACTCAAAAGGAGTGAAGATGTTGTTGTGAATAAGTCACAGCAAGAAATAGAATTAGCACCTATTTCACCAGCAAAGGCTGAGGAACATGTGTTTCCAGAAGATGAAGAGATGGCAGACGTGCCACCAGAGGGTTCAGTGCCCGCTTCAGGGGAGTCCATTAATTTGGAACCTGATGAGCCTCCACCTCCAGTAAGAAGGAGTGGTATGGTTAGAGTACCAGTTGATAGGTATGGGGAATGGAAGTCCCATTATTCTGCCTCAGGATATGAGGAGGATACATTTCAGGAACAGTGTATGCTCAATGAAGTCCTGGAGTTGAGTTCAGAAATGGGTAACAGGGTTAACCCAAATAGCTTTGGCCAAGCTATGAATTCTGATGAGAGAGCCAACTGGAAGAGTGCTATTCTTGAGGAATTTGATTCTCTAGAAAATAATAGTGTCTTTGAAGTGGTTAAGCGGGATTCTGTTCCAAAAGGAAAGACCATTGTGGGTTCTAGATTGGTGTTCAACAAGAAGTTTGACACAAATGGAGTTTTGAAAAGATTCAAAGCTAGATGCATTTCACAGGGCTTCAAGCAGAGAGAAGGTATTGATTACCAAGAAACTTTCTCACCAACTGGAAGGCTTTCCACCTTCAGGTACATCATTGCTCTGGCAGTGGAGTTGGGAGAAGAAATTAGACAAGCTGATTTTGTAACAGCATACTGGAATTAAAAACTTGGAGAGGAAGAGACTGTTTATATGTCAATCCCTGATGGTTTTTGTGAATGGTTAGTAGAGACTAAACCAGAAACCATGAAGAAAATCTGTGTTAGAAGTTTTCTTTCAGCAGATAAAGGGGAATATGTCCTCAAGCTGTGTAGATCCCTTTATGGATTGAAGCAAGCAGATAGATTGAGGTATAATACCATGAGTGAGAAACTGATACAGATTGGTTTCAAGACGTCTGAGGCCAACCATTGTCTTTTTGTAAGAAAGGATGCAATTTTGTTTGTATGGTTTGATGACATTATCATTACTGGAAATGGTAAAGAGAGAGTCATGGAGACATTCAAAAAGGAATTCAAGATAAAAGATCTTGATCTGGCACAACAGAAGCTAGGAATGAAAGTCAGTAAGATCAAAAATGGTGTTAAGTTAGACCAGAGCCATTACGTGGCAGCTCTTCTTAAGCAATTTGGCTTAGAGGATGCAAAGGAGTTTGGTACTACCATGCAGTAAAACATTTGTTTTGAGAAGTCTACAGATGAGGAGTATCTGGAGTTTGTTCAATCTGAGAACAACTACAGGTCAGCTATTGGATCGCTTAATTATTTGGGGCAGTGTACAAGGCCTGATATTGCTTTTTCAATTGGTTTCTTGTTGAAACACTTAGAGAAGCCAAGCATGAGGCATTGGTCAGAGTTTAAGAGAGTTTTGAGGTATCTTAAAGGAACGCACAGTCTGGGACTTTTGTTTAAAAAGTCAGCAAAATTTTATTTGGTTGGTTATTCTGATGCAAGTTGGGAAGATGGTAACACTAGGGAATCAACAAGTGGTTTTGTATTCTTTGTAGGTAAGAATCTGGTGTCATGGATGTCCAAGAAGGTGTTGAAAATAAGTCTTTCATCAACAGAGGCTGAGTATAGAGCTTACTTAGCAGCTTCACAAGAAGCAAAATGGTTGAGAAAAGTCTTAGAGGATACACATAAACCACAAGGGTTTGCGTTGTTGTATTCTGATAACCAGAGTGCCATTGTGTTGGCGCAAAACAAAGTGTTCCATTCAAGAACAAAACATATTGATGTTCACTATTACTATATTTGTGATGCAGTTAACTGCAAGGAGATTGTGTTGAGGTACATGCCCACTGGAGAAATGATTGCGGATATCTTGACTAAGGCTTTAGATAGGAACAAGCATCAAGGCTTTGTGACTAATATGCAGATGTCACCCCTTTTGGATTAAGGGGGTTTGTTAAAATACATATGCACTTAGGTGTGTGCTAGGTACAAGTTTAATCCAAATGTGATGCACATATGGGCCTCTCCGGCCCATTGGAAACTCACACAGACCATACGGGCCTGTGTGGATGTCACTGATTTGGGGAAACTGGCCTCGAAACGTGTGAAACAGGCTCAATGGTACACAGGCCCTAATGGGCCCGGCGGGAGATATGGGAAAGTACAGACAGATGGGCTTGTATGGGCGTAATTGGGCCCAAGTTTTATTTTGGACATACTTGGCCAGACGGGCTGGCCTGCCAAAGTATGTTTTACTTAGTTTTTGGGCTTGGGGCCGCTGCCTGTGTTGCAGCCCGGTTGGGGCTGCCTCCCCTGTCGCAGCCCGCTGAGGGCCGCTTCCCGTGTTTCAGCCCACTTGGGGCCTCTGCCTGTGTTGCGGCCCGCTTGGGGCCGCTGTTTTTGCCTTTGGCCTGTCTATGAGGCCCAACGGCCTGTGTGGGGCCGTTGTTGGGGCTGCGGGGCTGGTGGTCCTGGCTCCTTCCCCTCCCCTTGCTTGCCATTGCCAGGGGGAGGGGGAGGGCTGTCTGGTTGTAACCAGCCAGCAACTGGTCATGGTTGGGGGGACTTGATCACCCCCCCACCAAAAGAGGTGGCCAGGCCAGTCACATTGAGGTGACCGGTGGTGGTGGGGGGGGGGGGGAATTGACCTGCCCCCCACCATTGAAGGGGCGCTCTCCCCCCCCCCCCCCCCTTTACCAAGGGGGAGGAGCAACGGGCTGGAGGGGACCTGACCACCCCCCAGCCCACTTACCATAGCAACACCCTGGGGGTATCAACCCCCAGTGCCCCTGGTAGGGGGATTTGACCGCCCCCTCCAGGAATTTGAGAGAAAGAGGGGGGGCCGCATGTCCACTGGTTACACCCCCCCCAGGTGAGATTTTGGTTGGACTCAGGTGAGTCTTGGGTCCCACCTGGCCCATATGAGGGGCCAGGGCTGTACAAGTGCTAATACAAGTAAAAGGGCTGGTTGTAACGGACAACCAGCCAGGGATTGAAAAGCACAGGGGCTGTTTCAGCCCCATTGAGGTGGAAACACCAGAAACAACCGGAATAGGCTGGTTGTAAGGGTACAGGGACTGATGCCATGTGGGATTATGTAGCCCAAACAAAGTAACAAGGCCTGTAGAGCCTGTAGAGCTCTTTTGGCGCGGAGAATTTGCCTTTTGGCTTGTTGTATCATGGGCTCACAAGAGGCCAATCATTTGTAATCTAGGATCTCTTCTCCCTGCTGTTTTCCATCATCCTTTCATCATCCAATAGAATTCATCAACAATATCATCCAATGTGTTGCCCCATTTGTGAGAGACCATCAAGCAATTATTGACACAAGGTTTCCAGCATTTTTTTTGCTTTAAATACTGCTCATTTTCCTAAGATAATTGCTGGCCATAATTATAACACATGCCACAACCCAGGCTCTGAGACAATGCCAAGCAAAACTTTTGAGTTCTAAATTGATTCTTGGATCCACGCCTGCACCTGCTGCATGAGAGTGGGCTGATCCACTCAACCCTTGGGAACATGAACCCCAGCACTATTGTTAAACAAAGTCCTGCACACATGTCTTTTGTGAACTTTTTGCACCCCAACCCCCAGTGCCTTTTTTTGCCACAGTAATTACAGGTCCAAGCTGTGAAAAAATTGGAAGGCACCTTAGGCGGGTGGAACCTTTCTACCATGTGGGGCGGCAAGTTGCACAAAAATGCTGCCATCTGATTCAAACAGATTTTCAGGTCCTTCAAGAGTTCTGTGACCTTTCTCACTGAAAGGTTGATTGCTGGTTGTGCTGCGGGAACACCTTTAGGAGCAGACAGACCTGCATATTGCACCAGGGATACAGGAGGGTGGGAGCCCAATTTCTTTGCGGCTGCTGGAAAAAATTTTGCAATGTCTTCAATAAGCTCATCCAAATTGATATTGTTCTAAATGGCCCAACAGATGGTTTCTAAATTGGGGAGGAGCACAGTTATCCTGTCCAATGACTGCTTCACCAATTCATGGTTGTACAGATGCCGGTGCACCCACCTCTGGAGCCAAGGTGCCATTCCTCCCATAAAAACCTTCTTAATTGCTCCAATTTGACCAGAAACCACCTTGTTCTTTGCTGGATACCAGTAGGTTTGATAAAAGGCCGCCATGTAATCCATCAACTCTGCTTTTTTCCGGACCCCACCATGTACAATTGCCTCCATTTCCACCCGCTGTGGAAAGAAATTATGTGCTACAATAAAATTCCACACCAATCCTGCTCCCCTACCGGATACTTCCCTAGCCCTTTAGTAAAAATACCCACTCCACACCAGAATACACAACTACGCTGTTTCTCCCAATCCTAAAGAAGTTCCCTTAACTAACTTGCAAAGTAATAAAATAGCATGGACTCCCCAACAAGCTCTGCACTTGAACTATTCCCTGAAATAACTTCTAGTTATCTTAACAAGACGGTTCTTCAGACCTCTACATACAGAAGACACTCTGCTGATAAAAGAATACTCCAATATATGATGAGAATAATAAACTCTGTATCCATAAATTTTTGGTGATTTGATGCCCCTCTCCCCCATTAAACAGAAAAATTAAAAATTACAACTCCAGGAAAAAAATGAAATAAAAAAAGAATGAATTCCTACATCAACTATCTAATGCACTCTGCAATGACCTGGCCCACTATTAGTCCTGATACTACCAGCTAATCTGTCTGCATACATTAGATCTGTTGACTCCCTGAAACCTTCAATGAACCTATCAATCAATTGGAGACAATGCATTGCAAAGGACCAATCCCTGTTAACCTTCCTCAGAAGGTCCCCTTCAATCCTGCATATGGTGTGGAATTCAGAAGAGGACTTCTCCTTTAATGTTTCCCAAGTTTGGAAATTATTGATCCTTTGTGTCTGTAAACCCTGAGTGCAACTGTTTTCCCTTTGACTGAGAGATAGAGAAATGAGAGTAAAGATCCTTCCAAAACCTATGATTATTCAATGTGATCCTCTGTGATGATCCCCTCCACATCTGGGTTGAGGGTGCGTTTTAAGTAACCTCCCCCTCAAACCTAACCTAAGTACAACCAGAAGCAAGCAAGAATAATGAAATACAACCCCTAAGTACAGAACCCTAGCCCCAACCCTATCCTTCCTTCCCATCCCATGATCCATATTGCATACCCCATATCCATCTGTATTGCCTGCCTGCCATTACTTCCACCTGGTTCATCCTTCTCATGATGCAGCCCTTGCGCCAAGCTCAACTTGGAGCCCCCTGCGCATGTCTGCATACGCCCAACGCGCCTTTCCAGATATCCAAGATACATCCTCGCAATCCAATCCGCACCTTGTGCAATGCGCTCTCTGCGCAATCCATCCAATCCAATCCAATCCGCCCCGCATCTCCAGATGCTCAGCCGGATTCAGCTGCTGCTGAGCCCGCAGGACGGCTTACTTCAGAAAAGCCACACCCATTGCTGAGCGCGCCGCTACTGCTGAGCGCGCAGCGCGCAGCCAATTCTGACTTGCGTCTATAAAAGACCACCACATCCCCCCCAACTTGATTTCTGTCCCCAGAGATCCACCACTATCTTACCTACCCCCAACTATACCATAGTTATTCCACCCTCCCCTTTGCACCGTTTCATCACACCAAAGAAAAAAACCCCATCCACCCCACCTTTATCCAAACATGTCCTGCACGTATTGCAGCCAGAAGGGCCTCTCTGGCCATATCCTTCTGGGCGGGCGCGCCTGTGTTCCATGCCAAGCTGGACACCTCCGCTGCTCCCTATTGGATGGAATGCCTTGCGACTGTCCTCAAGGTTGCCCGCCCAAGATCACCCGGGGCAACTCCTTTGTGGTTTCAAGTGACAAGGCGGTTTCAACCAATGAGTGGACCCTGCCTGGCTCACCTTGCAACCAACCGCAAAGCGCCGCTCAAAATCCTCCATTGCGCAAGAGGAATGACTTGGGCTCACCATTCCTTTGGGATAGACCACCGCAGGGCCAGGACTTCTCCAACTTTGCAGCTTATTGGAACACTGCCCACAAGTGGGCCGCATGGGTACAAATGAAAGTACCAGCGACAGACCCAAGAATCTTCAAAAGTCCAGCCGCGCCTCCCCCACCACCACCGTGTCCTCCTGCTCCTGCTCCTCCTCCACTGCCACTGGTTCCCCCCCTCCCCCAAGACCATTTCCTCCGGATTCAACTCCTCCGCCACCGTCTCCATCCCCGGTTCCCAGGTTTACACCGGAACCCAAACGCGGACCAACTCCCGTGGTGATTGAGTTATCACCAGAACCCCCGGCCACTGCAACTCTTCCAGCTGCCACTCCCAAGATTCCAGAGATCCCATCAATTCCAGCACTTCCCTTGGCAAGGTTCAACGCACACAAGCTACTCTGGCGTTTTCTAGTGGTCCCTCACGCGCACATTACCAATGCGCAACACAAGGTTTTGGAGGCCTTCCCATCCCTAGCCGCGGCGGCTTGCCCGGACGCAGAGGAAGTGATGAGGACTTGGCCAACATAGGCGGATTGACCCCCCTTTCTTCCTATTTCTTCTTTCTTGTTTCCATCCCCGCCCCTATTTGCAAAGATAAAGGACTTTTGCCTCGCCATCCTAAGTAGCCTTTGTGCTTTGTGAGAACCTTGAGAGAAATAAGAGCCGCGCGCAAGATCCGCCCTTTCAGAGAAATCCGCAAGAGTGAGAAGAATCTGGGCCACTGAGAGTATCCACTGAGAGTGAGAAAAATCCGCGCCACTGAGAGTATCTGCTAAAGGTAACTGGACCACCCCAGACAAACTGCCACACAGTTCCTTGCGCATCTACAGAACAGAGAGAGTAAAAAGAAAACCAGCCGCGTTTGCACATCCTTGTGAGAGAGAGAGAAAAAAAAAAGCATCGGACCAAACCCATCCACACCTTCCATCTATAAGATAACCAAAGAAAACTTAAGAAGATTTTTTTTAAGCACCAACCCACTGCCAAGCCCGCGCCTTGCTCTTCAAACCACATCCATTCCGGCCACATGCTTTCCTAGTTCCTTTAATCATCCTTTGGAAATTGTTCATGCGTTTGCTTCCAGAATGTGGGGCTTGTCCTTGCGTTTGCAGACCCAGATTCAGGCAATGCCTGTGCCTAAAAGAAACCAACCCTAGCCAGAAAAATCCCAAAAGCCAATCCAGAGAGAATAAAATAAGTAAACAAACATTCTGGGGTGTCTAGTTATTCTGGCTGTGAACCGGCTAGAACACCCCCTCACCAAATCCAATCATATCCTCTAATCATCCATTGTTTCCCCCCCTCTTGGCTGCTGTCCCCAGAGGTCTGCCATTGTTTAATCCACCGGACGCGCAGCGCGCGTGCGGGCTTATCTTGGAAGAAGGATCCACGTTGTCATCCCCCTTGCCATCCAAAAAAGCCATAAGTCTTCCAGAAACCGCGCGTCCCGCGCTTCTTCCCTACTTCCCACCTGCTCCTTGCTAGTCGACCGCCCATGAAAAACCGGAGCTTGCCCTATGTGTTAACCTTGGCTGACTAGCCAAAATCCACATCCAGCCCACCCTTGCAAGCCAACTCCGCTCTGGGGTCTCCCTCTTCCTCTCTTGCCAAATCCTGCATCCACTTCCCCAACCATTGATTGCAGATTGTGGTTTTGAATTGCCCGCTGGACAAATCTTGCACAGTCAATTCTTCCATCCCCTCCTCTGGATCAAACTTCATTCACGCTTGGAACCCAAACATGAATGGCCGTCATAAAATAGCCTCCCCACAATCAACCCATAGAAAAGAAAGTGGTTTACAGACCCTTGCAACCTCAACCTCTTCCTCCTCCACAACCCCATCTATGCAACACGCCCCCCATTAAGCGCGCAAAGCCCCATTGCGCATTTCCGCCAAACCAATCCCATTTCATCAACCAGCCTAGACAGAAGAAGGTTCACCATGGAACCTCTATCCCCCAGGGCCCATAATTTTCTTCCCAAAATCTTCATCAGAACGTAAGCCAGCGGAGTTGAAACAGATTTCATCCCCACTAGGTTGCACTCCGTATCATCCCAAGCCCACTTCACCCGCTGCACCGTCCAAGGAATCCTATTGTGTCCACAATCCTTCATAGCCTGAACAATCTAATCTACTACCACCAGCAACACCGCCGCCAACTCCTTCAAGGTCAAGGGAATAGTTCTTTCATTCCCCATCACCATGCGCATAATTTCCACCGCCTTCTTCTTCCCCGCTGGATTCACCAACCTTCCATCTGTTTCCAGAACACCCCCAATTGGCTTAGGAGCTGCCAGAGTTACCCATTCCTTGTCATCCACATCCATCCTTTTCACTTCTGCCAGTTCCTCAATTGCTAGTACCCTTAATTTGGCTTCCATGCAAGGCAGTTGCCATATCCTGGGACCAGTGACAATCCCAAGCAAAGCTTGAGAAGTTACCCCCAAATCCTGTCCTTGCAGGTGCACTTGTTCCATCACAATTGGATTCCTAGGTTAAGTGGAGATCTGCTTGCCCGTCAGGAACATGAATCCCATTCCCACCGGTCAAACCAATGCCACCTTGAGGTCCCTTGTCATGTCATTGCACCCCAACCCACCAATGCCCCTTGTCCCTGCGGTAATTGCATAACTGCAACGCAGGCAGATTTGACAGCAGAAGTGGTCCCCCAATTTGAGGAGGCTGATTGCCCAGTCCTGACAAAATTTGACTCAGGAAGATACCTAAATCCTTCATCAATTCTGTCATCTTGCTAATCTCCAGGCCCGTTTTCAGTGATGTTGCCCGAGCGAATTCCGTTTTCAAGGGGCCCGCAACCAGAGCTTGCGTTGGTGCTGCTGGAGTGTGTAAAGCAGACTTCTTTGACCCCGTTGGGAATGACCTTGCTGTGTCCTCCATCAGTTCCTCCAAGTCCAACTTGCTTTCCACCGCCTAACAGATGAAAAGGATGTCCGGAAGAAGTGCAATACTCCCATCCAACAACCTCTTTACCAAGTTGTTGTTGTACAAGTGCTGCTGCACCCTCCAGCAGAGTTGGGGATCAATTCCTCCCAAAAATTCCCTCTTCATCGCGCCCGTCTGCCCCAATATCACCTCATTCTTTGCCAGGTAGCAATAGATCCAATCAAACATTTCTACATACTCCCCCAATTGCACCCGCGTCCAGACTCTGCCATTCCGCTTGCTTCCGCCGCAGCTTGCCCAAAGTTGTTTTCCCAAGACCAAGGTTTGCACCTTCCCCACCATGCGAAGATTTCCGCCTTCAGTTTTGGCCAATTAATTTCCTCATACCCTTCCATCTCCTCCACATCCCAAAGCTTCTCTTTGTACGTAATGAAGAGGACAACAAGCCAAGCCTTATCCAAAACTGTTGCACCTTCCGCGTTGGCAATTGCTTTGTATTGCGCAAGGAATTGCTCAATGTCCTAAGTTTTGAACTGTATATGTGGATTGTCCTGCTGCCTGATGCAAATGGGCTTGTGATTGGTGCCCTTGTCAGAGAAAGGGACACTGTATCCGGCCCCTGATGAGGGTTACTTCTGAGAATCCAGAGGAGGAGGAGGAGGAGGAAGAGGAGTAGGGGTAACGGTAGACAACCCCGCAAAGGTCAATGGATGGTACTGGGACATTGGGCTTGTTAGTTTCAAGAGACAAGGAACAAAAGATTACTTCCCGGACAGACCCCCAGATGTGGAATTCAGAAGATGAATTCTCCTTTAATGGTTCCCAAGTTCAGAAGTTATTGATCCCTTGCGTCTGTAAACCCTGAGTGCAACTGCTCACCCTTTGACTGAGAGATAGAGAAATGAGAGTAAAGATCATTCCAAAACCTATGATGATCCAATGTGATCCTCTGTGATGATCCCCTCCACATCTGGGTTGAGGGTGCGTTTTAAGTAACCTCCCCCTCAAACCTAACCTAAGTACAACCAGAAGCAAGCAAGAATAATGAAATACAACCCCTAAGTACAGAACCCTAGCCCCAACCCTATCCTTCCTTCCCATCCCATGATCCATATTGCATACCCCATATCCATCTGTATTGCCTGCCTGCCATTACTTCCACCCGGTTCATCCTTCTCATGATGCGGCCCTTGCGCCAAGCCCAACTTGGAGCCCCCTGCGCATGTCTGCATCCGCCCAATGCGCCTTTCCAGATTTCCAAGATACATCCGGGCAATCCAATCCGCGCCTTTTGCAACGCGCTCTCCGCGCAATCCATCAAATCCAATCCAATCCACCCTGCGTCTCCAGATGCTGAGCCTGATTTGACTGCTGCTGAGCCCGCAGCACAGCTTAATGCAGCAAAGCCGCACCCCTTGCTGAGAGCGCCGCCTCTTCTGAGCCTACTGCTACTGCCGAGCGCGCAGCACGCAGCAAATTCTGACTTGCTTCTATAAAAGACCACCACAACAGCATAATGGAAGGCCCTTGCCAATCTTCCTTATGAAGAGTTGTTGATCCACATTCCACCTCCTCAATTTTAGTGTTTGATTGTCCCAAAAATTACATGTCTTCCGCAACCTCAACAGATACAGCATAACCAGCTTTTTTGATGCATACTCTGTAGTTCCAATTTCTTGGTTTTGCATTCTTTCCCCAAAATCCATAAATGTGGGCCAGGTTAGTCACCAAACATGGTTACTTTTTGGAAAAAGGAAAAACTCCAGCTATTGATTCCACAAAAGACAAAACTCAAGCTATTGCTTCTGAAAAAGGATAAAGCCCAGACTCAGCTCACCTATTGTGCTGTGGAAAACGCAACTACACAACTTCTGAGCCTGATTTTCCTCTGACAGAGTAGGCAACTAGCTAGATTTCTCTTTTTGAACCTATTGTTATGTGTCTTCTGCATCCGCCTACTGCTGAGCCCTGGAGTTAAATGTCTATGTTTTTCCTACTTGCATCTGTGTCTATAAATAACCACAACATCCCAGAAAACTTGGATTCTGTCCCCAGTATCACCTACTAATTCCAGCTCTCCCTAGGAAAAACCTTCACCCCAACCCAATAAACCCTGTCCCCAAGAGAACCAGCTGCTTATTGTTTATTTTGACTTCCTGCAAATACTGTACCAACACATGGAGGTCTTGTACCTGTACTGCTTGCCAACCGGCTTGCAACACCTGTTACATAGGACACCACAGGTGCTGCCTTGTTTCTCCAACCCCTGGGTCATCACACCCCTGTCCTCCGCCTTGTCCCCAATCCACCTCCGGACCCTGCCACAAGCGCTGTTTCAGACCTATGGCAAATTTTGTTGTTGAAAATGACAAGCCCATAGAGGTAGAATATTGGACTCTGGAACACAATTGAGCTTCTTCCCTATTTCCAGTTGCGGAGGCCATGGATTGCCTATCACCCCCTCCTTGTTGTGCAGACTTTTCTACCTCTGCCAATTGTGGTGATTTGACCTGTGCCTGGGGCCACTGGCACAACTTGAATGTTGGACTTGGCCAAGTCCCTTGTGGACCCAATCCAACTCCAATAATTTTCCATGTGGCCATGCCTTCAATCCCTCCCCCAACTGTTCCAAACATCCCTCTTCCACCCTGCCTTGACATTCCCTCCTGCTCCACTGCCATCAAATACTTCTGCCAGTACTCCTCTGGCTCTGTCTCTTCCCTCAGAGGGTGAATCCCCCGGTTTAGAAATTTTTATCAGCTCCAATTTGCCACCAGTCCACCATAACTTTTTTTTTTCAAATGCCAAGCTAACCCCAAGAAATGAAAACTCCTGAAAGTTCCCACACCATCTTCATAACCACCATTGCCCCCACCCCCATCCAGAGATCTCCGCTTTCTTCTTCTCCTCTCAAGACTCCATTGCCTTGACCTTTGCTCCAATCCACTGGTTTCTGGCTACCTAGGTTGACCCAATTCTGTTTGGTTTCTCCGTATCATCAGCCCATCCAAAGCAAAAACAAAGAAGATGGTTGTGGAATTGAGGAAGCCAAGCTCAATCAATACCTGGGCAAATTGGATGAACAAATTCTGGCCATCCTCCAAAGGTAGGAATCCCAGCTGCAGAGCATCACAAGCTCCTCTGTGAGCACCATCCTTCCATTGGTGAGCTCCTTTGCGGCAACTTCTTTTCCTAAAAACCCTAAAAAATCATAAAATATGGAAAAAGTGTAAACCCTCCCTTCTTGTATATAGATTTGAAATACATATGGTGTCTGGCCCACCCCAGAAGGAAAACTCTCGATTCCCCACACCATCCTACAAAGAGAAAACCAAAAAAATTCCACAAAACTCCTTTAGTGAGAAATCCACCGCATCTGAGATAAGTCAGACCAAAACCTGTGACAGAAATCCTGTGAAACTAAAACAAATCAATCACTCCCAAAAAGAATCTGCAGACTAAGATAACTAGAAAAAAATCTCTTCCACAAAACAAAAAACCTAAGGGACCTGGACCACCCCAGATAAAGGCCTCTAATGAATTGTCCTTCCATGCTGCTCAGGTGATATGAGCTTCCCCACCCCATTTATTCCCCCACAACTGGAAAATTGACACCAAAATTCATTCCTCCAAAGACTAAGTCTACTCCTCAGCCAGTTCCACCACATTGTCCATGTCCTGGTCTTTGTCTCCAGAGACAGCAGTTTTGTCAAAATCTGTGGTTTCCCACACATGGAACTTCTTCACATGAGCCTCTGCTGCCTTCTGCTTGAGTGGAGTACTGTCAAACTCCTCCAACTGATAGCTTCTGCCAGGGAACTAACTCACCACACAATAATGACCATTCAATCAATCTGAAAAAGGTTTCCCCCACTGCATCTCCAAACTCCAACTATACAGAAAGCCAATATTACCTTTCTGCAATGGGTCCCGCAAGAAATTGGTGCACCGCTTGTCCCAGTACTGGACTGATTTTTTTCAGCTTTCCTGCAGCCCCTTTTTCACCTTTGATACCATCTCCTTCCTCTGCAAAAGTTTCTCTGCCCACGCCACAACTAAGTCATACTTATTCTTCACCTTCCACCAGTAAATGGCCAGATAGGTGAGAGTTTTGGTATCAACCAGAAGCAACTGCTGTTGTACATACAAAAGCTTACAAGGTGAGTAACCTGTACCTTGCTTGACCAAAATCTGGTCCACAAACAACATGATAGGTAAGAAATCTTTTGTTGAGATTTCATGGCAGTGGAGTTTCACCCTGCCCAGGGATTCACTTCTCCCCCGGGGACTCTACTGGTGTTGCCGACTCAGGGCCAGATCATAGATTGTGGACACGCGAGATGATTAACGGCATCATACCAAGAAAATCTTATTTCAACATCAACAATCACTCTACTTCAAATACGACAAAACTCCAATCTCAATCAAACCCAAATCATCAAAGTCTTTCCTCATTGTCTTCTTTTTCTTTTTCATCCTTTCTCACTGTCAACTCTCCTCTCATCTTTTGACTTTCTTCAATTGGCTCCTCACTGCCTGAAATCATGCCTGGTTAGATTCATCTCTTGTATTTTTAATTCTCTCTCACCTCAAAGACTCATTATCCATTCAACCTCAGCTTGTCCAACTCGACTCAACCTTCAAACTCAAGAACGTCCCAATTAACCAATCCTTGTATCACTCTTGTCTATGATGGTGACTTGTGCAGTCTTCATATCCTGTTTGTGTATTCTTCCATTGTGCACGTTTTTCTTCTTGTGTGATCTCATTTTTTCCTAATTTGGTCTGTCTCTACCTCTCAGCGCAATATTCAATTCAAATCAATTTTATTTCTTTACAGTTAAAAGCCAAAAGGCCCTCAAACTTATTTGACCGCCAAAGGAACTACTGAGAGAGGATCCTAACTGGGCGCCATGGACGTCTTCAAACAGACTATGCTCAAGACTGCTCTTGAAACAATCCCTTTACTTGGAGACAACAACTATGGCATCTGGCAAGACAAAATGGACGCCATACTTGATGTTCAAGGATGTACCGCAGCTATGAACAAAAATACCACAAAGCTGGATGCTTCCGTTAACAACAAACTGAAACTCCTCATCATTTCAAAACTTGACTCTACAGCACTTGAGAGCATTGTCACGGCAGAAAACAGAAACTCAGAAAAACTCCTGTGGAAGGAAATTTTCCACAAGTTTGCCTCATCTCAAGCGTTGAACCAAGCCAGAGTCTTCAACAGCCTCCTTTACCTCTCATTCAATCCTGACAATATCATCTATTTCATCACAAAGGTGAAGGTGTGTCTCAAGAAGATGGCTGAAGTGGGAATCTAATTTCCAGACAATATCATAGCCTACCTCATTCTCTTCAAACTTCCTTTGTCTATGGACGACTTCAAAAGTTAAATCATGCACTCTGATAAGGAACTGTCAGTCAAATTTGTCCTCAATCACCTAACTCAACTGAACAACAAGTCCATGGCTCAATCTTCCATCTCAAGCTCACAATACAAGGGTAATAATGCTCTATTTGGAGGAAAGGCAACATCTCATTCAGCTCCAACCAAGACATCTGAATCAAAACAATGCGTGGAAGGTTATCATCACCATGGCCAAGATAGAAATCACTCAGCTGGAGACTGTTGGCACCTACATCTGGAGATAGCTCCAGAGTGGTGGAGAGAAAACCAGGCAAAATGGAAAGCAAAGAAGGCCATATCAAAGGCAAAGATTGAATCCCACTTGGCTCACTATCTTGCCTTACTCAATCTGTGGATTGAACATGGAGATTCAAATCTGCGCTTTCTACTCAAAAGCGGAGCTTCAGTTCATATGATCAACGACAGCCACTATTTCATCAAAATGGAACCATACTCCGGTGATCCCATCAAGACCGGAAAGGAAGGAGCAAGCCTACCAATAAAAGGAAAGGGAATGGTCGTAATTCATTGAAGCAACCTCACTCTTGAGCTCAGCAAGGCATTCTATGTACCCCACGTGACCATTAACTTGATCAGCGCAGGTGCTCTGAACGGCAAGGGATGTTTGATCAGTTTTAGCGGGACCAAATTCTGTGTGACCCACTCAGGTAGAGAGGTGATTGCTGGAAAAATCGACAACAACCTTTACACACTTCCTACTCCCTCTCGTAACCCTCTCTCTACTTCAAATTCCCTCTTCTCTTCCACCACATCTTTTCCAGAAGAAGCCTTGCTAGACATTCACAGAAAATATGGCCATGCATTGCTCTCAAGACTCGCCTCTTGCCTCTCTCATTCAGCATATCCCCAGCAAAATTAAACAAAAATTCCAGTTTGTTGACTGCGTCAGGAGTAAGATTACAAAAGCACCTTTCAAACTCACCTCTACAAGATCCACCAAAGTCTTTGATTGAATACACTTGGACCTCATGGGACCAATTCAACCATCCTCCAAGTCTGGCCACAGGTTCATCCTGTCCTTGGTGGACAAAGCTAGCAGATACCTTGCCGCTTTCCCCATAACTTCAAAGGATGAGACGGCTGATATCATCATTAGCCTTCTGTAAAAAGAACATAATTGTCAGGGGGTTTACCCTTCCGAGGTTTTCTCTGATGGTGGGACAGAATTTTTCAATGAAAAGCTAACCTCCTTTCTGGAAAATAGGCATATTTCTCATATTGTCTCTGAACCATACCATCCGGAACACAATGGACCTGCCAAGCAAGCTAATCAAACCATTGTTGAATTGACCCGGGCTACCCTCAAAGATGGCCGTCTTCCTCCTTCAGCATGGCATGAGGTGGTCAAGGGGTGTTGTCTCATGCTCAATCATATCCCCCTGAAAGGCAAAACGGCTACTCCTTGGGAGAAGATGCACGGTTGGGCTCTTCCACCCTCCTTTCTGAAGCCTATTGGAAACCCCTGCATCTACTTGATCAACAAAAGAGAAAAAGGATTGAAGTTTGACCTGAAGGGCAAAGAAGGCACACTAGTAGGCTTCAATCAACTTCTTCTCTTGTATCAAATCTTAACTAAACATGGCTCTATTGTCTCATCCAAGCACGTCAGATTTCTGCGCATGCCTCCTCCAAGAGTGAATGGACTCAATCTCAACATTGAATCTGAAGCTGAGGTCAGCAACCAAGTACCAACTCTCAATCCGGAAGATTGTTACAACAGCCAATCTCCATGGACAAACTACCGCAACAACTCAGACGACTAAACCAGCTTGGCGGGTGAAGTTGAGTCAGCTGACCAATCATCAGACAAATCCAACCCATCAGCTCCTTCTGGCCAGGAAGTTTTGCCAACATCTTGGAACAACACTCCAGTCAACCAACAGCCAGTCACAATCACTGGACAAGTACTTTGAGACCAATCACAAATCAAGCCTCCACAACGGCATGGCTTCTTTCATTTCTACAAGCCCAAAACTTACAAGGATGCTCTTTGCTGCAAAGAGTGTTTAGAATGGATGGACGCGATGGACATCGAATTGGGTTCAATTGAGAAACTCTGCGTATGGGACAAATACAATGGTCCTGACCCAAAGAACGCTCTAAAGACCACATGGATCTTCAAAATCAAACAAGACTGTCATGGAGACCCGGTTAGATATAAGGCCAGGCTTTGCATGAAAGGTTTCAGCCAGATTGAGGGCTTGGATTACTCTGAGACTTTCGCTCCGACTGGCAAACCTTTGACGTTAAGACTGCTACTCCTCTACGCACTCAAATCAGGTCAGAAAATTCAACAATTTGACGTCAAAAGTGCATTTCTGCATTCGCCGATTGACAAAGAAGTTATCATTCACACTCCAAAGGGCTCAAAAAGGAAGTTCCGTTTCCTCAAACTCCAAAAGTCACTCTATGGCCTGAAGCAGGCTCCCAAAAAATGGTACAAAACGCTTACAGCCTGGTTCAGAGAAGTAGGTTTCAGAGAATCTTTGTGCAATTCCTGCCTTTACCTATCAAATACCGGAAAATCTCAAATATTCTTTCATGTGGATGACCTCATCCTCGTCGGCGATGGCAATGACTTTGAAAATAAATTCTTGGGTCGTTTTGCGGGCTCAACTGCGAAGGATCCGGAAACCATCCTGGGCATGCAAATAGAATTCAAACACAAGGAGATTCTTCTTAGCCAACCCAAGAACATCAAAAGGGGTCTCAAGGAACTGGGATTATAAGATGCTGAAGTCAGAAAATCACCCCTCACCCCAAATCTACAACTCACACCTGCAACAGACAACAAGTTTGAACAATTTGGAGCACTGAATGTAAACTATTGATTGGCCATTGGCTTACTCAATCACATTGCTTGCTATTTGCAGCCTGACATAAGTTTTGCCGTCTCTAGCTTGTCAAGATTCAATTTCAAACCTGGAATGCCTCACTGGAATGAACTAAAGAAGACGTGGAAATACTTGAAAGGAACCTCTGGCGTCAAGATTTTCCTGAGAGTTAACAACATCAACTCCTTAATGTCCACCTACTCAGACGCTGCCTGGGCTGATGATCCTGACCCCAGACAATCTCAGACAGGGTATCTTTGTGCGGTCTATGGATTCATGGTGTCGTGGAATAGCTCCAAACATAAGAACATCACATATAGTTCCACCGACGCGGAACTCAATGCCTTTGTTGATGCGTTTCAAGAATAATCCTGGATCCAATCCCTCACGAGTAAAATCTTTGCGACTGGTTTCTCTCCCATCATTGTTCACACCAACAACAGTGGTTTGGTTGACAAACTTGAAAGATTTGGCTCTAACTCGAAAAATTGTCATCTGGATCTGAAAACAAAAGGGATGAGGGAGGAACTGAAGTCCAGGAATATCACAATTGTGCTTGTCAAATCAGAACAAATGCCGGCAGATGCACTCACCAAAAGCTCAGATCAGGCTAGCCTGAGACGCCTTCAAACATCTTTCTTGTCTCTGGTGTCTACATGACTCCTGTTTTCTTTATTTTCTTTTTCTTTTCTCTTCTCAGTTATGTTTCATGTCACTCTTCTCTCTCATTCTGTTGTCTTGATTCTTCATCTCTCCTGGCATGGGGTGTGTTGAGATTTCATGGCAGTGGAGTTTCACCGCGCCCGGGGATTCACTTCTCCCCCGGGGACTCTACTGCTGTTGCCTACTCAGGGTCAGATCATAGATCCTGGACCCATGAGATGATTAACGGCATCATACCAAGAACATCTTATTTCAACATCAACAATCACTCTACTTCAAATACAACAAAACTCCAATCTCAATCAAAACCAAATCATCAGAGTCTTTCCTCATTGTCTTCTTTTTTTTCATCCTTTCTCACTGTCAACTCTCCTCTCATCTTTTGACTTTCTTCAATTGGCTCCTCACTTCCTGAAATCATGCCTGGTGAGATTCATCTCTTGTATTTTCAATTCTCTCTCACCTCAAAGACTCATTATCCATTCAACCTTGGCTTTTCTGACTTGACTCAACCTTCAAACTCAAGAACGTCCCAATTAACCAATCCTTGTATCACTCTTGTCTCTGATGGTGACTCATGCAGTCTTCATATCCTGTTTGTGTATTCTTTCATTGTGCACGTTGTTCTTCTTGTGTGATCTCATTTGTTCCTAATTGGGTCTGTCTCTAGCTCTCAGCGCAATATTCAATTCAAATCAATTTTATTTCTTTATCTTTCCACTTCTTAACGCTGTTTCTGCAGATCTTGACCATAGCCTTCTTGATTGGCTGATGTCCCTGCTTGAACACCCCAGCACCCTCCTGATAACACTCCATAACTTTACAAAACTTGGCTCCACTGGATTCAACAAAATTTCTCAAATTTCCACAAAAGTCTGCTTCTCCATCCAGTGATCAGCTGCAAGCACCCAAACAAGCAAACCAATCCTCCTCCAAAAATGACCCAACCTTTTCTGCAGAAAGTTTGACCAACGTACGCGCCTCCACCCATCCTGACTAGTTTTCCCAAGCCACAAGCTGGTATGTAAAATTCCCCGCCTTGATATAGATTAAGTCCAGCAACACCTGTCCCAAAAGTGCATCCTTGCCCATTTGAATGCCTACCTCCAAAGGTAACCTAGTATTCCTTTGTTGACACGCTCCACAATTCCAAACCCAATCAAGCAACATCTGCCCCAGACCTGGACACCAGAACCTGTTCTTAACTTTATTCTGTGTCTCCACCTCCCCCTGGTGTACCAAGTCATCGTGAAGACTCTTCAACAAGTTCTCCTGATCCTCCCCCCTTGTGACCACAACCAGAGGTATTGGAAGGGCCCTCTTCCAAAGCTTTCCTTCCTGAAAGAAGGAATGCAGCACCTTCCTCTGCAACCATCAAACCTCTGTCAGTGGAAATTCTTCCGCTAAAAGGAGAGTCCAGAGATACTTCCCCAACACCTGAAACCTACCAACCTGTTTTGGGGGGAGTTTTCAGACTCCCACAGTTGTCATTGCTACCGTTAAGAGCCTCCTCTCCATGTCCAAATCCTCTTCCAGAGCACACCAAAACTCCAGATACCAAGACAAGGCATCAGGCATCATAAATTACTTCCCCGTAATGTGCCTGACCATGAAATTGAAAAACTGTAAGTACACACTCCTCCAAGTGATAGGAGCATTAGGAAAGGTTGGGGAATTAATAATCCTGGCTAGTGCCACCACATCCACCAGGAGCTCAAAAGTCACCCCCCACAGCACATTCTGTAATCTCTGCACAATCCTTGTTACCCCGCACAACTCCAACTTTTGTTTCAAATACCAATATTTGACCTTGAAAAATGTTACCAATTTGTAGATTATGGGTCAATTCTTGCCCTAATCCTCCTGGGGGTGAAATCCGCCTGCTCCAAACCTTCTGAAATCTACTTCCAACCAGATCCCTCCCTTCTCATAGTCTAAATCCTTCAACAGTATTTTCTGTCCAACAATCTGGTTAAATTTGCGGAATTCCTGGTTGCACTTGTCAGTCCAGTTCCACTCAGCCCCCTTCCAAATCAAATTCCAAATTGGAATTTCTATCTGTGCTGCAAACCGCTTGATAAAGATCCACACCCATCTGCACAGACCTATAAAACTGAGACACATAAGTAGCATTCCATGGGGTAGGCCAATCTAGTACCTTGTTGACTTTGGAGTTAGTTATACACCTCCCCTTTGCAGAAAAATTGTGCCCAAGGACCTCCAAGGCTGGAAGCCATACTGAAAACCTTTTACCCAAGACTGAAAACCCTGCTTCCTTGACCCAGAGCAGGATCCACTCTAAAGTCTGTGCATATTCCCAAACAAACCACTGTATAACAGGTTTACCCTCAATTTTTTCTCTGCTGTTATCACTTTTCAGCCCCTTGATTCCCACATTTTCAATGAATATCTTAACAGTCTCCAGAACATCATCCTGCCAAATACAAGTCATCTGCACCTGGTAAACTGAAAAAAAATATTTTTCCCCTTGCAGAAGCCGTTGTGGTGTCATTATATAGCCTCGGGTCAAGGACTGCGTCGCGGCCTGCGCGCTCAGCATCTGGTAGGTTAGGCTCAGCAGTGGGGGTGCGCCGGTCCTCAGCAGTAGCCGCTGCGGGTTCAGCAGTAGCCGCTGTGGGCTCAGCAGTGGGCGCGGCGGGATCAAGCACGCGACTGTGGGCCGGGCCTGACTAAGGGAGGCGGGCCGCGACCCGCTTGGATGTCCGACTCACGGATGGAGCTGGGCCGACCAGGTTCTCGGACGGCTAGTTGGGGGAGGAAAAGGCGGGGCGACAGCGGGGCTATATGCGTGGGCAGCCGCGCGCAAGCGCGGGCCGGCCACGGGACGGGAAATCCACGACGGCGCGTCGGGCGGATGCGCGCAAGCGCGGCGAACTTTGGGTATCACGCGGCGGAGGGCCGCGCCACGAAAAGACAAACCGGATGCGCGTAATGGCAGGCGAGCTGGCGGGGATAGGGTATGGGTATGGGTTGGGGGATGGGTTAGGGTTCTGTGTCTAGGGTTCCTTCTTCATGGTTGCCAGTCTGTCTTTGTGCTTGTACTTAGGTTAGGGCTGAGGAGAGGGGGATATAATACCCCTCCCCTCAGTACGGGAGGAAGGGGGCTCTCTGGCACTCTCTCTCTGGGGGAAAAAGAAAAGGAAGCATTCTCAGTCTTACAGACGCTAGAACCATTGATCCCGTAACTAGGGACAACTTCGTGAGGGAAAACCTCTAAAGTTTCCACACCGTGTCAACTGAAGTTGTCCAAATTGTGTTTTGAATACTGTCATTGGGAAAGTCTCCAGATGAATCTCCAGATGATCATACCCCCCATTACTTCCACCAGCCCATAGCAGACTCTCCCTGTCATATTTTATACAAAATCCTCCAACTACAGAGGCAACCCAGCATCTCTGATTGTAATGGAGTTTAGCTTCTGCAGGTTATGGACAATCCAAAGAATCTTCCTGTCCTGTTTCATTACCGTAAATATTGTACTAGAATAACTTGAAAAAGAGGGCTTGTACAGACCAGTCTGCAGTTACTCCCGCACTAGCTCTGTAAAATGATCCCTAACCTCCGCTGGAATAGGGACAGACTTGATTTGCCGTGGGTTGTGAGGCACTGTTGGTATCCAGAAGAGGTCTGCTATCTTACACTTGAGAAAACCCTGCTCCTCTGGACAAAAGGCTAGCACCTTTCTCAGCATGAAAATCACTTCCTTCATTAACTTAATCTCCTCCTTTTGCAACCACCCCTCTGTCCCAAAATTGAGTTCTGCCATCTGCTCCTCTGTTATGCCCACCAAATTATTACTCAGAATTTCCAGTGTCAGCGGCAACTTATGTGGGTCCTGCAACAAAGGGATCAGCTTGATTGGTTTTTTCTGTGGTTGTACTTTCTTGGCCACCAGCTTATACTTCCCTCCACAAGGCTGCACCTCAATCAACTTGGACCCCATGGTTTTCTCCACTACTTGCAATCATTCACCTGCAACAAATTCTAGGTTGCTCACAATTGTGGCACAGGGGTATTAGCTTGTGCTAACACCCATTAGAGGCACATACAGGGAAGGACTCACTTTTGATCCTATCCATGCTCCCATTATTGCTACACCAACTCCCACTTTTCTCCACTTCCCCCAAAGCACGCTACACCAAGCAATGGACCTTCCTCCGTGCTCCTCACCTGTTGACCTTCTGCAAAAAGACAGAGCTTTCTCCACACAGGTAAATTTTTCATCTAAAAAATCCTCCGCCAGTGGCTAATTGTGTCCGCTATCTGCATGCAGGCACCCGTGTCGCACTCTAAGGTTAAAGTTTATTGTCTTCCTCACTTTGACATATCCTTTCCTCAGTACTATCTACCTCAGTCCACAAAGTGTGACACAAATAAAGCACAACATCAATGGTGCCTTCCGCTTACTACCTCTGGCTTGCGTAACAACCTTCAAATCTTGGCAACTCAGTATATACTTGCAAATATTTCAGTTAACTCTAACACCGGTCAACCATCCATTGGATCTTTGCTCTTCTACCCTGGGTATCATCAACCCTCATACTTCCATTTTTGATCACGCACTCACACTAGTTTGCGCTCATACCTAGATAGCCACATCAACTGTATAGTTTGAAAATAGACTAGTCCCTTACCCTGCATGATCTACATCTTAATATTTGCATTGTATTCACATTTGATTCCTTCCTATCTCATCTATTATGTCCTTGTACAGTCATATTATATTGTCTTGCACCTATGCTAAAACCTTGGAAACAACTGTAATGTTATTTCATTTTTCCCATTCTGCTCCTGTCATTCATTGCCTCATTGCTTTCTAGCTTGAGTTGGCCATCATTGGTTTGTATCTAGTAACTTTTGGATTACCTTATGAAGGCTGTGTCACCTGCCTGAATATTGTCTCCTCAGTCATTTAATTTCATATGTTCTTTCATTTGCTAAATCCAGTCATCAAATTGGGCTTGGATTTAGTTCCTTTCCATTGGAACAATTTCTCCCTCTTTCTGTTGTTGAGCCATCAAATAATAAGTTTGCACTTTTCAGTTAGCCTTGCTACCTCACATTGTTCCTTGAACTCAGCCTTCCCCTTTGCGCTCACAATCATCTGAGATTGCTCTATAGTACATGGGGTGGTTTTGTGAAAAACCAATCCAATTCTTCCATCTCCTGCTCTTGGGGACACAAATTTTTGTCTCATAGTGTTTCCCCCAGGATTCCACAACAGTAAGTAGTTCCTCCCTAGTATTCAGGCGCAAGGAAAAAATGAAAAGACTACCAAAAATGACCTCCAACCCACTTACTACCAAATAAAAAAGCAGAGCCAATACCTTAGCTATCCATCAACTCCTTCTCCACTACCCCCTTGACCACACATTCAAAACCTCCCAAGGTCTTCAACTCAATATTTGCCTTGTGCTGGACCAAAACTGCATCTTTTGGCAATCTAGATGGGAGAACTTTTACCATCAGGCCACTATTTACCATAGAATGGCGCCTCTTTCCTCCAATCCACATCTCCACATACCCCAGAGGTAACATCATTGCTCCATCCAGATTTTCCAATCCCAGGTTAAGAGAAACAACCTTTTCCTCATCCTTGGGTCTTGGGTTTTACTCCTTATTCCCGCATACTGCTTGAAGACCACAACAATCTCTTCCGCCATTACAGGAGAAATAGCCGCCAGCTCCTTCAAGGTTAGGGAAACCGGGTGATCTGAGCCGCATATCCTCCTTGCCACTTCTCCAGCACTCCTGCAGGATCCTCCGCTTTGACTACTACTGTTAGTTCTGGAACCTTCACTGGTGGTGGGAAATCAAAATCCATTGTCCTCTTTTTGGATTAAACCACCCTAACTTCCAATGCCACCTGTAGGGGTTCCCAAGGTAAAGGAAAAGCATACACTGCTGAAGTTGTTGCCTTCTTTTTCTCCACCTCTGCCCTGTGAACCAAGTCCTTTGGAGAGGGTTTATCTGGCAGATCTTGTATATTTTCTTTGGATGGGTAAAAAAATTCCCTCCCATCAGTCTGCCCTAACTTGTTCTTAACCTCACTTCTCAGGTACTTGCACAATCTCTTAATATGCCTGTCCTCTTGAAAATAGTAACACCAGTAGAAACAAGACTTCTGTACTTCCAAGGTGCCTGAGTGGTAGTTGCCTTGGGTTTCTCCAAGATTGTCAAAGCAGATTTTGATGCGGTCCTCTGTAGGAAGAGACACATTTTGTTAAACATCTCTGTCATCTCCTCAGTTTCTTTTTGCTATACGGGTCCTTTTACCTGCTTAACCTTAATTTCCTCCTTTGCTGGCTTCTTTGGGTCCTCTTCCATGAGTTCTTCAAGCTCCAAGGTGCCCAAAACTGCTGCAAAAATATCCTTCATGTCCAGGAGGAGCAATACTCCCCCATCCTGAAACCTTTGAATTAATCTTCTGTCATAAAGCTTCCTATGAAAACTTCCTTTTAAATCTGCACCTAGGCACCCCATGAAGGTTCTTTTTTCCAAAACTGTGTGGTCCCCCAAAATCTTGTCTCAGAAAAAGTACTTTAGTATTTGATTGAATGAGGAACAGTACACACACAGCAACACCCTAGAGTATACTCCTCCTGCTTTTGCCATTTTGACTGCCAGAAACTCAAGATCCAAACCGCGGAAACTCTGCTCTCTTTCCCCCACTTCTCTACTATTTAACTCTGCAGCTTCTCCCAATCTCACTCCTGGTAAAACTTCATATCCTCCACCTGCTTCAAGTCCTCCTTGTTGGGAATAAAATTCACAATTTTCCAAACCCAATCCACATTTTTTTCTCCTTTGCTATTGGTCCCAAAATTTATGAAAATTGTCCTGGAATGAACTAACTGCGGGATAATCCCTTGGTTGGATCTTTGCACTGTCACCCTTTAAATTTTCCCCTGGTACACATACGTCAATTGCACTCTGGTGGTTGCTCTTGGAGGCAGACCCACTGGACTTGTGGTTTGAAACAGAGGTTGCTTGTATATTGTGGAAAGAGATTGTGTTGTCCGTAAAATTACCTGCACCAATCCCACTCCAAGTTCCAGAAAGCCCACTAGCCCTTGAGTTCCACTCCTGTACCTCTGCAAACTGAATAAAATCTGCTCCGCAAGGAAAGTTAATATGGCCCGCAGCGGTTAAGAATCACTCCCAACTCTTTTCTCCCCTATCCACAATAATGCTCTGCACTAACACAGAAACTACTTTATGTAACAGGCAATGAAGTAATAGTAAAAAAACAAAGAGGACTTTCTGACAAGCTCTGCACTTGACTTTTCCCTATTGAGACTCCGCATTACTTAAGCAAGATAGTACTCTCAAGCAATCCTTTATTGTACGCCAATCTCTAAAGATAAGATTTCATAAGAAAGCATCCAATAACCTAAGATTCCTCTCTTTCCAGTAAATGAAATGTTCCCCTTATATATACAACTCAAAAGCACTAATCCAAAAGAATCTAAACCACAAAAAGAAAAACTTTCCTCATAACTACCTCTCTGCATTCAACATTGATCCTCCTCACCAATAGTTCAATAACTTAGCCAATACAATTTCCTGCAGTGCGTTTGGCAATTATGTTCTCAATCTTCCTAACAGTTGAGTTGCGCCAATGCATAACTAACAACAGATCCCAGTAAATATTTTTTAGCAGACCTCTACCAATCCAGCATGCGGCATAACTAACAGATCCCCAAAAACCCGCATGCTGCCTCCTCAGCTTTAGCATTGAGCATCCCATAGTCCCACAAACTCAATGAATAACCCATAGTCTGGTCTGTTGTCTACTACATAGCTTTGATCACTTGCTTCTACACTTTTAAATCCATAGTTGCCAAAGGGTAGATACGTTCAAACATGTTCATTGTCCACAAATTGAAAAAATCCAGCCCATTCCTGTCATTGTACTGCAGAAAGTGCGCACTGCACAAATGACAACTCTTGGCTTTCCTACTCCAGATTAGACATTCTGCCAACGCCCTTTTCCAAGCCTATTGTTCTGCAGACTTCAAACCACTTCTGAGCAGCTTCAAGTTGAATTTCCAGTGCTGAGCCTACTTGCCTTTGTGTCCATAAATAGCCACCACAACATCCCACCTGTTGCCCCCCGGGTTAATGGGTGGGAAGGAAACTCCTGCTCATTCTGGACTCAAAAATGCCAATCATCATGGATACCATAACAAATAATAAACAAGAAAAAAAATAATAAAAAAGAAAAAAAATAATAAAAAAGAAAAAAAATAATAAACAAGAAAAAAAATAATAAACAAGAAAAAAAATAATAAACAAGAAAAAAAAATAATAAACAAGAAAAAAAATAATAAACAAGAAAAAAAATATTAAATTTGAAAAAATCCCTGTGTGAGGTGGTATTTTTAAAAAGATGAAGGACTTCCCTTGCCAGACCCCCAAATATGTGGAAAGAAATTTTGTGCTACACTAAATGCCTTCAGCAATCCCGCTCCAGCATCAGATAATTCCCTAGCCCTTCACTCAAAATACCCACTCCGCACCAGAATCCACACCTACGCTGTTTCTCTGTGTCCTACAGGAGCTCCCTATACCAAATTGCAATGAAATAAAAGTAATAAACTAGCAAGAACTTCCCAAAAAGCTCTTCACTTGAACTATTACCTGAATTAAATCCTAGTTAGCTTAAAGAGAAGATTCTTCAGACCTTTATGTACAGAAGACACTGCGCTTATAATAGAATACTCCAATTTATTATTAAAATAATAAACTCTGTAACCATTACATTTTGATGATTTGATGCCCCTCTCCCCGGTCAAACAGACAGCTCCTCTTCTATACAACCCCAAAATTACAACTCTGGAAACAAAATGAAAAAAAAGAATGACTTCCCAAACCACCTCCCTAATGCGCTCTGAAATTAACCAGCCAACTATTAGTACTGATCCTACAAGCCAATCTGTCAGCATACATTAGATCCATTGACTCCCTGAAACCTTTGATGACCCTATCAATCAATTTGGCCCAATGCATTGCCAAGGACCAATCCCCATCAACCTTCCTCAACAGTCCCCGCCAATCCTGCATACTGCATACCAGAAGACCCTTGCCAATCTTCCTCATGTATAATTTTTGATCTGCATGCCACCTCCTCAATTTTATGTTTGATTGTCCCAACAATTACATGTCTTCCGCAACACCAATTCATACCACAGAATAGGCTTTTTGGATACATACTCTGTAGTTCCAATTGCTTGCTTTTGTGTTCTTGCCCCAAAATCCATAAGCGTGGGAGAGGATAGTCACCAACCACAGTTACTGTTCCGCAAAAGGCAAAACTCCGGCTATTGATCCCAAAGAAGACAAAACTTGAGCTATTGCTTCTGAAAAAGGAAAAAGATTGGACTCAGCTCACCTATTGTGCTTTGGAGCCCGCAACTACACAGCTGCCGAGCCCTCTTTTCCTCTTCCAGAGTAGGCAAATAGCTAGATTTTTCTTTTTGAACCTATTGTGCTTTGGATTCCACCTCTTTCCACTGCTGAGCCCTGGAGTCAGATGTTTATGTTTTTCCTTCTTGGGCCCGTGTCTATAAAAAACCACCATACTGCTTGAAGTTTCTCTCCAATTACTGGCATTTTTGCCTTCCCCAAAATGTCAAGATCTTGGCCAGTCAAGGCTCCTTTACACCTCTATCTCTTCCACATCCCAGAGCTTCTCCTTTTCTGTGATGAAGAGGGAAATGAGGCAAGCCTTGTCTCAGTCAGATGTGCCCTTGGCTTCCATCATACCTTAATACCGCAAAATGCACCATTCCACATTGGCAGTGTTGAACCAGATGTGGGGGTAGTCCCTTGGCCTTATGAGAACTGGTAAAGGAGCCTCATTGCCTTTAGAAAGAGGAGGAGTAAAAGTGGATGGCTTAGTGCTTCAACCAACTGGTGGAGGAGGGGGAAGAGGAGTTGGGGAATTGGAAACCATGGAGGTTGTTGGGAGGTATGAATTAGACATTGCACCCATTTAACTTTGAGAGAGAAGGAAAAAAAGATTACTTCCTGGACAGACCCTCAGATGTATAAAAAAGAGGTGAATACCCCTAATGCCTTCCTTGGATTTGGAAGTGATTGGTCTCTTGCCTCTGTAAGGAGCTAAGAGTTTGGTTCAGCCAACAACCTGAGAGAAAGAGAATCAGAAGAGATATTTCCTTCCTTCCTTCCAAGTTTCCTGGAGGTGGTCTCCTCTGTGCTATCCTCTATCTAAAACTTGGATTTGAGAGCAAGGTATTAGGACCTCCCTCTCAACCCCAACCTGGTACACAAAAAACTGAGAACAAAAACCCTAAGCTTCCAACCTTTCCAGCCCTTAACATCCATCTGGGTTTGTCCTTCTCATAGCAGGGCCTTTCCCGCATCCTACTTGGAGCCCACCTGCGCCTGTCTGCATCTTCCCACTGCGCCTGTCTCTGGGTTTCCTCCCCAGATAGCCCTTGGAAACCATCCTGCTCCTGCTTTCCCTGAACTAGCAATATCTGAAAAATTGACCAAATACTCTTTTTTTCTTGGTCCTTTTCCCCAAAGTGGATTGAAGTTCTGCTTCCGCCAAAGCTTAGACAACTGCACACCAGATGCTGAGCCCGCAGCAGCTATTGCTGAGCCCGCAGCAGCTATTGCTGAGCCAGCTGTTAATCCAATTCTGAGACCGCTTCACACCTGAATCTGAGCACACATTCCACAACACATTTACCAATCCCAAGGCAATATAATTCCACCAAAACATTCAAAAGGCACCAGAGAAATAATTTTCAGGTGGTTCCACAACTGCATGGAAAAGAAATGGCCCTGTCAAAGGTTGTGAGGGATGGGCAGGTTTCCAGGTGCATTTCATGAAACTTCCAAAAGGTGGCAGAGAGTAAAGGAGGTTAGGGGATTAGGTAATTTAATTGTATTAAATATATAAGGCAGTGTGTGCTTTGAAGGATGAGAGGCATCAAACAGAGAGAACACCAAAAAATCATTTAATATAGGGGCATAAATGGATCAAAATTCAACCTGAGCTTTGTTAAAAGTGTTCAGGAGCCCTTCTTCAGAACTGATTAGATTTATTGTGGAGGCTTGCTATCTTCAATTACTTCTTTTTAAGAATAATGAAATATTCTAAGATTCCAAGGAAAGAAATCAAAGCCAAAGGAAGATTTTGGAAGAGTTTCCTGAAACTTTGGAGCAGACCCACCATTAACTCCAACCAGGTTTTTCACACCACATTGATAAAACCCTTAAACAAACACGGGTTTTGAACATTTTAATATATGCATATTTTATGCCACAGTTATTTGTGGAGGATTTAAAAACTTCAAAAATTATTAGAAGGGTTAAAATTTTTCAAGACCCTTCAATATTGGGTGATTATAAATTCACAAATCCAGTTGTGTGGCAGTTGTGTAGGTCCCTACATGGCTCAAATGAGCCTTGGGGGCCCATAGACAACTACAAAGGTCCGTTCCAAACATGCACCACCCCCAGGGGGTTGTATAGGAGCCGTTTAACCCGCAAACACAGAAATTTTGAGCTTTTTACCCCTGTACACGGCTCAAAAACGGCGTTTTTTGGGGGTGCGCAACCCCCCGGAAGTTAAGCCAGAATTTTGGGCACCCTCTGAACCACACTTGGGTTCCTCCATACCAAATTTGGGATCAATGCATACTTTGTGGGACTGTTGTTCCAAACCTAGTGATTCCAAAGTGAATTTAAAGTGAAACCAAAGTGAAAGTAAAGTGAAAATTGAAATCATATAAAAACCTTCTTTCTCAACTCCAAAGTGAGCCAACTTTGTTTTTTCAATTGAAAGTTGGATTTAATAATGAAGTATACCATTGCATTTTTTTTTGCATGGGAACAGTGAAAAGCCCTCCTTCTTCTGAAATGGCTGAATAGAAGGTCTACATTTATAGTTCCATCAAAAAAGCTTTGGAAAAAGAAAAAAAGGATTTGGCTAATGAAACATTGGAAGTCCCAATTGCATCCTCATCAAGGGTGACAATTGAGGAACAAAATGTTTCAAAGTGGGATGCAACCTCTTTTTTTGAGCAAAATTTTCTGTTACAGAGGTCTTTGCAGGATTAAATGTGATTCAAACTAACTTATGGGGTGCCTGTAACTATGAAACTACAAAACCTAAACATTGAATTGGTGCCAGATCCACTTGACCCACCTCCTGTGAGAACTTTTCCTACTAGGGAAGAGGCCCAAAACTATTTTCAAACATGGGCTATGAAGGATGGTTAAGCTCTGACAGTTTTTAACTCAAAGAAAAATCAATATGTGGATCTGGCCTGTGATTGCCATGGTTCCTATTCAGGACAACTTCTTACCAAAAGGTCTAGAAAAACTCACACAAGGAAGGTTGGGTGCAAGTATTTAATCCATGAAAGTTGCACAAAGGCAGACACCTTGTGGCAACTCTCCTACAAAGAAACCCAACATAACCATCAACCATCTGAAAATCCCTCTGTGCATCCTCAACTGAGGAGAATCTTGGGGGTGGCCTTAGAAAATCTAATAGAAGGCATGAATTATGGGCTCAATACGTTGCAGCTTATAAGGAAATTGAGCAAGATGGATGGAGGGGATTATGTTGATAACCAAACAATCTATAAAACTAAGTAGAAGGTAACGCTTGCAGAACTAAAGGGGATAAGTGTTATGGAGGTACTCTATGAACAGCTTGAAGAAACAAGTTGGATTCACCTGTCAAAGGTCAGTGGAGAGGATCACTTGGAGGCCCTTTAGTTAGCAAATCCTGAGGCAGTAAAGCTTTCAAAACAATCCCATCATATTGATATGTTGGATTGTACTTATAAAAGAAATAAGGACAAAATCCTTCTGTTTCATGTTGTAGGAATGAAAGCCAATTGGAAAACTCTCACAAAATCTCTTGATTTTATAACAAAAGAAAAATTTGAGTTCTACTGTTGGTCTGTAAACGCATTAAAGGAGTTGGCTTATGATCCTGAGAGACTTCCAAAAGTCTTTGTGAGGGACCCTGAAAAACCTCTGATTTGTGCTATTGAATCTATTTTCCCTGGGGAATCAAGACAATGTTGCACTTGGCATTTTTCTAAAAACATACGAGCAAACTGTAAAGCACGCTTTTTTTATGAAGTTGAAGGATTGAAAATCTTTATGACTCTGTGGGCAAAGTATGGGGCCTCAAAGACCAAGGAGGAGGCGGAGGTCATTGATGCAGAACTCAGAGTAGGTCCAAATCACTGCTTCTTATTCTTCCTGGTTTCGGGTTCTGAACTTTTGACTTGTATAGTGTTTCTTGAAAGACTATGAGGATGTACTTGAGTATATGGAAAATAAAATTTTCCCTATTGAAGAGACATTTGTAACAGCGTGGACTTATAGAAACCCAGATTTTGGAAACAAAACAACATCTTGGGTTTAAGGGGCCCATGAAACTCTTGAACAATTCCTTGCAAACTATTTGGGAAACATGTTGGAGGTTTGGAAAAGCCTTGACGTAACAGTTTCAAATCAAATTAGATTGGTTCATGTGTCACTTTATAACTCTCAAATTAATTTAGGGATAGTTCTTCCAGCTGAACTGTTACCATTGGGTTAAAAATTGTCTTTAGAGGCAATTAATCTTATTAGGGAACAATTTGAGGAGTTCAAACATGATCATGATTGCAAAGTGTGAGCCAAGTCATATTCCAAGACTATGGGTTTGCCCTGTTCCCATCAAATAGGTGAACATCTAGCATTCAGAGGATCCATGGTACCCAAGGATGTTCATCCTGAGTGGAGGTAGGACTATGACCCTTGGAGTTCTATTTCTGTAAGTTGGCTTAAGTTGGATTTTTCAAATCACTATGTGATTAATGCTTTTTGATTAATGATTCCTAATTCACTAATGGGTGATCCTTTTGAATTTTTCAAGTGCAATGTTGATGAAATGCTAAGCCTTCCTCAGTTACATGAAAAATCAAATGCAATGATCTTTGAATCTTCAGATCATAAGGAAAGCGGCCTATTAAAGTATATCATTTGGAAGATTAAAAAATATCAATCAAATCCAAGACTTAAACCTAAATTTTTACAATCAAGTAGGGGCCGGCCAAAATTGAAAGATACGCCGCAAGAACCACCTCAATTTGAGCATGTTGAAAAAAAACTCAAGGGGAAAAAAGGACTAGAAGGGCTTCAAATAAGAAAAGACAAAACATTGTAAGTCTTTTCTTTTGGGATATGTTCATTTTTTTGGTTTAATGAACTTAGTTACTAACTAATGATGGATTGTTAGTCAAAGTGGGCAGAATCTGAATCTGAATTTCATAGCTCCAAGGAAGAGACTGAAAGTGAATTGGGATCACTTAATTTTCAATCAGAATCCATTGCAGAGGAAGACAACATGCAGCAAACTCAACCAGAAGCTCATCTTTTTTCAGTATTCATTTGAATGGTGTGATTAAAAAAATGAATACTAAGTTAGTTTTGATGATAGGAAATAAACATGAAATACCTCAATCAAATAACAAAGAAATTCCATAAGCTCTTGGGTGAGCTTTGGGATCCAATTGGAGATGGGAATTGCAGATTTAGAGTAATTGCTAAATCTCTTGTTTATGAAGAACATGGTTGGTTTAAAGTGAGAAAAGAAATGATACAAAAATTGGAGAAACATAAAGCATGGTAAATTAAGATTCTTTGTGGTGCAAAAAAGGTTGAAAAGATTAAACAAAACACTCGATGTTGAAGAAATAAATGAAAAGATTCCCTCCTCAAACTGGCTGGCTAAATTATATATGGTTCAAATCATAGCAGAGACATATTCCAGACCTATATGTTTCATTTCATTGGAGTCATGTGATACTTATACTCCAATGAAAAATGGTGTTACTGATCCATCAAACCCAATGTTCTTTCCTTTGTAAACAATAACCACTGGGTTCTATTATTACTTGAGTGAGAAATGATTCCAATCCCGCCCATTGTAGCAAAACTGTGTTCCTTGATTTCTAAAAAAGCCTCTGGTTGGGTTGATAATCTCAAAGATCAACTAAAAATTCAATCTAGATTATATAGATTATAGAATTTGGCTTCATTTAATCATTGGGTTTCATATAAATTGTAATTCTAATTCAGCTAATGAGTTCTATTAATAGAAAGGGTTATCAAATTTTGAACATCATTATGTTGATTTTTTTGAGTTAACATCATTATATCAAGTGTTTTAAATGAGAGTTGAACATTTTCTTTTGGTGTTTTTACTTTAGGGTTTTTCAAGTTACTTGTCTTGTTTTTGGTGTTTTATTTTAGGGCTAGTCCAATTACTTGTCTTCTTTTTTGTGTTTTTGATTTAGGGCTAGTCCAGTTACTTGTGATTTTTTTTGGTGTTTTTAGTTTAGCTCTAGTCCAGTTACTTGTGTTCTTTCTGGGTCTTTTTACTTTAGGACTAGTCCATTGAATATTCCCAGTTTCTTTTGTTTTTTATTTATTTATTTATTTATTTTGTTTTTCTTTTTAACCAAAAATCAACATTTTTTTGATTTCTTTGATTTTTTGGCTGATTCCTGTTTTTTGGAAGGTTTATTTTATTCATGGGTTTTGTTAGTGCCCTTTCATTCCATTTTTTTTTCTTTGGCTCACTGCGGTCCAGTGGCGTGTTGGATTCCACACGACTACATTTGAGCCTTGTAGAACTCCACACGACTCAAATGTAGTCGTGTGGAATCCAACATGTTGTCAGACCAGGCAGGCTGGGATGCACAACTCTTTGAGCCGTGGGGGGTCTTACATGGTGCCACACGACTACATTTGAGCCATGTAAAACTCCACAAAACTCAAATGTAGTAGTGTGGAATCCAACACGCCGTTGGACCAGGTTGGGTGGGCCGCGCAACTCTTTGAGCCGTGGGGGTTGTACATGGTGCCACATGACTACATTTGAGTCGTGTACAACTCTACAAAACTTGAATGTAGTTGTGTGGAATCCAACCCACCAATGGACCAGGCTGGGTGAGACGTGCAACTCTTTGAGCCGTGGGGGTTGTACAAGGTTCCACACGAATAAATTTGAGCCATGTACAACTCAATATGATTCAAATGTAGTCTTGTGGAATCCAACACGCCATTGGACCAGGCTGGGTGGGCCATGCAACTCTTTGAGCCGTGGGGGGTTATAAAAGGTGCCACAAAACTACATTTGAGCTGTGTACAACTCCACACAACTCAAATGTAGTTGTGTAGGATCCAACATGCCGTTGGACCAGGCTGGGTGGGCCGCGCAACTCTTTCAGCCATGGGATGTTGTACATGGCTTGGATTCAACCATGTGGCGTGCCACACAGCCCACTTTGAACCGTGTCAACCGCTCAATGAGCTTTGAATTTAACATTACCCTTCAATATTCCTTCAAAATTCAAAAAATAAAGAAAGAAAGGCTGCTTTATCTTCATTTTTGACCCTTATTTTAAGTTTTTTGGTTAAATTATGTTGCATTTTAGAAGGGTGTGTTTTTCCATTTAATAATAAATAGCTTGAAGAATAGTCTTGGAAAATTTCAACAGTTGTTTTTGCCTCTCAAAAAAATTCCAAATTTGAAAAAACTCATGAAAAATGAAATTTTTTGTAATACTTCTTTAACCCCTTCCTCTTGGTGTTTTGTTTATTTTCATGTATCTTTCCTTTAAAGGAAATTTGGAGCAATCAGAAATTCTCATGGGGGATAACTTTGGGGCATTCAAACCCCTCATATGTCAGCTTGAATCCAAATAATGGAATCATGAAGGGCTGCTTGGGGACCTTTATCCACCATTTTTTGAATCCTTTTTGCATCAATTTTTGGAAATTTCCAGAAGCATAGGCTAATGATTTTTTTATAATCCCTAAAAATTTTTTTTCATGAGTTTTTGGAGCATTCTTTCTCCCTCAAAAATCTAGCCTCAAAATCATCAATCAAACCCCTTTCTGGTCTTGTTCAGCATTTTTGACTTATTTTTAATGAATAATTCCCTATGCATTATGAATCTGAATAATTTCCTGCTCCCTACTAACCTCTTTAAATGGTCCAATACTTTCCTCAACCACCAAATCACCTGTCAACTACACTCACCATCCAACAAATTTTCAAAACTAATCAACATCACTCCACACACCACTCATCACTGCTCATCACCACTCATCAACACTCATTTCAACCAACTAAAAACACTCAAAACACGTCAACACCACTCAAAACTACTTAACCCCACTCAAAAAAACTCAACACAACTCATCATCCCTCACCACTGCTCAATAAAAATTACTCAAATCTTGAGCAAAACTATATAAGTCATCCTCAATTAAACTATTTCATAATAAAAACTCAAAAATATTGCTAATCATCAGAATTAATATATTTCTTCAAATTTTCCATCTCATCTCATTATTAAGTCAAAAAAAAATTCTCAAATAAATGAATTCAAAGGAAAAAATAGAAAAACTTTTCATTGCAAAACTGAAGATTCAGAAACCTCAAGAAGATACTGTAACTTATTTAACTAAAGGAGGAGTTTCACCTTTGAAAAAATCAAATAATCTCATTCAATCAAATTCTGATCCTATTAATACAAATCTAAGTACAATTTAAAACAAGATATCAAAAATGAATAAAGAACTTGTAGAGGGAAAACCAAAAATTAATAATCACTATCAGGACTGAGAAAATCAAATTTTCATTTTATAATCAAGAATATTAATGGAAAGATGAACTAATTATTCATTTCTAACCTTGGCTGAATTGAATTTGCAAAACTTTTCCCAGCTGTTTTGATGTTGGAATGCAGATGTAAAACCAAAAAAAAATCCAATTAATCTCCTTCATATTGCAGGGGTCAATAATTTTTCAAGTAAATTTTCTGTTTCTTTCTATTTTCTCTCACAAGAAAGGAAAGAAAACTACCATTGGGCCCTGAGTCAACTTTCAGACATCTTTTATCATCAAGAAAACAAAGTCCAAGTCACTGAAAAGGAGAAAGCCCTGATTAGTTCAATTGAATCCATTTTTAACTCCTGTCATCATCTAAGCTGTCTTTGCAACATATCCAAGAACATACAAACACATTGCAAGAAAAAAAACTCAAATCTCAGGAAGAATTGAAGGATTTCTCAAAAAGCTGGAAATTATTTGTCCAATCCAAACCTGAAATATTTACCAGGAGAGTTGCAAAAAACATTTTGTGGCCTGCAATCTCCCCAATTTTGATCAAATTCTTGGAAAAATGTCTTCGCCTAAAGAAAGAATGTGTTAGTTTACCAACAAAAACCTCAATTTTGAGAGCACCAGAACCTCTATAATTCAAGGATTACATGCTTATGTTGAAAAATTCTTTTCAAAATCCTCTGGGTAATCTTCCAATGTTTCTTGCAAAATTGACCATTCAATCTCAATCCAAATATATGAAAGGTCAATTGAAACTTCATAGAAAAATTACAACCTGTTTATTGGATTGCCATAATTTGTGAATCACATGGGTGGAAAAATCACCCACTACTCCCACAAATTCATGCATGAATTATCCAGTTCCTCTGATAAATCAGAAAATTATATAATTTGAGATTATAATTCATACATGGGAATGCATTGCCTCCACATAGTCAATGCTTCAAGGATAAAAAATGAATTATTTCAACCTGAATAATTCAATTATAAATTAAACCTGAAATCTTCAATTGAATTGTTAAAATTTTATATTTTTAATGAATGATTCAAATTCAATTTTCTGATGTAAAAATTTGTTCCTTTTCCAAAAAAAAAAAAAAAAAAAAAGACAAATTCAAGTTGATAGGTATTCAAGATGCACATAAATATTCAAATTTTAATCAAGAAGCCTCTAAGGACTGGAATGACTGTGTATATCCCAAAGAAATATTTGAAATATTCCACAGATTGCAAGCTGGGGAAAAATATTTCTACCTGGGTGAAATCAACAAGGCTTTGGATGGGATGGGCCAAATTTTTCAATAACAAAAGTTCAAGAAAGGCTCAAATATCAAAGGAAGACCAAAAGGAGCACTCAAAAAATCAAAGAAATTTCTAATTATTCAACTAAAAGGAAACCATCAGGATTTTAATATGCACAGCCACCAATGGGGGAGGAAGGCCCAGGGAGAAGATTTTGCATAATCAGATGTGAAGGGGAAAAGGTATTCATCAAATAACTTTGTCCTTTGTATTTAAATATTGTTTTTTTATCTGTATCCAGACTTTGAGGAAAAGCATGGGGGAAAATTTGAAGGAAAAGGGGAATCTGAAGGAGGAATCATAGGTAGAAGTGCATTTCTTTGGCCTGAACTAAATTTTATTTGAAAAACTGAACTTTGAAGCTTAAATTTTATTTATATTTTTCCAAACCAAAAAAAGAGCCATTAAGTCACTGAAGATGACATTGATGGAGAAGAAGCTCTTGAAGAAAATAAATATTGGCTATGAAGGACATGTTGAAGGTGAAAAACTCACTGTTTTAGTGTTTTTAAAGGCACTAAGATTTTTTTCTTCATTTTATGAAATGTGTATTTTCTCATGAATTTCTTTTTTGGTGATTATTAATACGGTTCTGAATATGGGGTAAAGAAAGGATTTATTCTCATAAAGACAGTACTGGAACACTTCATTGAGAAGAACTGAGTTAATCCTGGAAACTGGACCAGGCTGATTTATTGCATGAGACAAATTATCAGTTGAGGAACAGCAACATCACATGACAAGGACAAGAGTTCAAAATAAGGAAACCAATAGAAGCAAAGAACAAACAGAGCAGTGAGATACTGATTTCTAGGTGATGAACCTAATGAGGACTGATGCAGGATCTCCACAGTTGACATTTGGCCATTTAATGAACTCAAGTATTGAGTTTGGAGATTGGTCTTGAAGGTGAGTTGGATGAGGATGATTTTAGAGTTGTTGTGATCTTCTGGAGATTAATGAGTTGTAAGTTGAGTTTAACAGCTGGAAACCTAGGTCTGGGGAAATTTGTCATTAGATGAAGTGTAGTTGCACACTGTTGAGCATTGGGATTGAAGAGTGAAAGGCACTTGCAAGATGAAAACATGATTTGAGAAAGAACTTGAGAAAAATAGAAGGAAATTGATCACACAAAAGGTAGTAGAAGAATTGGGAGAAAGAGTGATGAGGAAAACAAAGGTGGGAGAAATTGAAGTATATTCTCAACATTCAGATGATTAAAAAATCCAAAAAAGATGATTATGACAATGCAGCCAATAGGCCACCAGGGAAACAAGTACCCACTGAAACTGGGGAAAGTAAACTTGTGAGTACCACATTCTTCCTTTGATTAAATTTCATTCCATTCCATAAATTAATTATATTTTTGATAATTTTCAGTTTTCTAAATTGTCTTATTCATGCTCTAGCATATTTTAAGAAGTGGCTATGGATCAAGTGAGTCATAAAATATATACTTTTTTTGATCCTGAAATTGATATGAATTTTTTTAATCCAGTTTCAATCTATGGATTTTGTTTACCAAGAAACATCAATATCCCATATATCCCATGTTCAAGATTTTAAAGGAGATCAAAAATTTGGTTTCAGAGCAGAAGCCATCAGCTTAGGAAAGAAATCTTAAGATTTGAGTACAATACAGGAAGAAATGATCAAAGGGATGGATTTCAACACACTGTTCCAAAACTAAAAATTCATTAAATATTTCTGGGATACAAATATTAAAAAAGCTTGAAGTCACCTCAAAAAATGGTCTGGAAAAGATGCAAGACCTTTCTGGATGAATTTACTTGCCATGGTTTCCTCCTAGCTAAAGATTTCAGACACCCAGTGGTTCTTTTCCCTTCTTTGATGCCCTCTACATATTTCCCACTTAATTTTCCACCAACTGAGAATTCCCAAACTTCACTCATATTTCCTATTCTCTTGAAATATTTCAATTATATATTTCCACTCAAGTTCAAATCTCATCTTTGGCCAGCCCCAATATTAACTTGAAAGGGCTTTGAAAAAAAGGAATCAAGAAGTTGGATCCATTTGATTCATGGAAATTTGGATTTGTGATGGGGTTTTATTTCAATCATAAAATTTTTTGGGAGATAAAAAAGATAAGAAGTTGAGAATTAATTTCATTTAATATATATATACATTCAAATATATTGCATGTGTTAAGCCCACCTTCAATTGAAGTTCTAATAATTCAAGGGGTTCAGAATGATAATTCAAAGGAATACCCAAGGATACTATTCTAATTTCTTTTCAATCTGATTGATTTTAAACACCTCTAGAAGCCTGAAATAATCTCTCCAGAGGAAGAAAAATGAATTATGTCAAATTCAAAACGTTTTAAAAATAATTTGTGAAGGTACAAAGAATGATTCTCCAGTATGCCATTCATGATGCCATTTTTTTGGGTTTGAAGTGAAGTTTTAAGGGGTTCAATTCCCCCAAAGGAACACCATCATATTCTACAATTAATCTAAATTTTTTCCAAAGGACTGATGTATGAAAATCAATAACAAAATAACAGAAAGGGATATAGAGAAATATATAAAAAAAGGTAATTTTTAATAAATGTTTTGACTTTTGATAATTTCTTGAAAGGAAAAATTAATTGGAAAAATTCCCCAAAAGTGATTTTCAAGCTCTATCTTCAGAGGAAGAAAAATAAATTATGTCAAATTCAAAAACTTTTAAAAATAATTTGTGAAGGTACAAGGAATTTTTTCCCAGTAAGCCATTCATGATGCCATTTTTTGGGTTTGAAGTGGAATTCTAGGGGTTAAATGCACCCAAAATAAAACGATGATATTTCATGATTTCTCTGAATGTTTTTCAAAGGACCACCATAGGAAAATCAACAAAAATCTAGCAGAAAGGGGTAAAGATAAATATTACAAAAAAGGTCATTTTTAATGAATATTTTGACTTTTGATAATTTCATGAGAGGAAAAAACAATTGGACAAATCCCTCAAAATTATTTTTGAAGCTCTTTGGTATTTTGAGGAAAAAACTGCTTTTTTTTAGAAAAAAACAACAACAAAAGATTCCAAGAAAAATCTGAACAATAAGGGCTGGAAATGCAGACAAAGCAACTATTATTCCTTTATTGTTTGACCTTTGAAGGAATATCAAAGGGGATGGATAAATTCCAGCCCTTCTGATGAATATTATTTGGTTTTTTCAGAAACCTCCATAAACGAATGCAGCTTCAGATTTGCATATATTCAGTTATTCAAAACTGTGTGCATTTAAGGATTTTAGCATGAGGATTGTGTCTGCAAAATGTTAGAACAAGGTGTGTTTAAGGGTTAGCTTTATGAGAAAATGAAATTTTAATTGTTTGTAATTTTTCTTATTTTTTTTTAAAATTCTTTAATAAATTTTATTTTGTTTTATTTTATTTTTTATTTTATTTTATTTTATTTTATTTTATTTTTTATCTTATTTTATTTTTTATTTTATTTTATTTTTTATTTTTCTTATTTTCATTTCTTTTTTTTTATTTTTTTGTTTAACTTTTTTTAATTTTTTTAATTTTTGAATCTTATTTTTTAATACTAATACTAGTTTCTTTCTTGTTTTTCTGTTTTTTTATTTTTATTTTATTTATTTAGTTTTTATTTATTTATTTATTTTGATTTATTTATTTATTATTTATTATTTATTTATTTATTTTATTTATTTTATCTTTTTTATTTTAATTTTTTATTTATTTTATGTTTTATGTTTTTTATGTTTTTTAGGCTCTGTTTGGAAACTGGTGTGCAACCCGCGCCCCTGCACCAAAAAAGACACACCCTGTATGCTTCAGATGTGACATACAGGGTGGTTGGGAAAGGTGTATGTGTAAGTGTGCATTGCCATGGAAACTGTATGTTGCTGCCCAAATCTATGGTGGGGCCAGACATACAGGGTCAACCCTGTATTTCTCCCCCTTGTGTACCCTTCACCATCCCGCCACCACCCCCCACCACCCAATATTGTTGTAAGGATAATTTTTTCTCAACTTTTTTTTTCTGTTGTTGTAAGTCTTTTTCTTTTCTCAATTTTTTTTACCAATTTTTTTTTCCACTAACCATCCTTCAATCCTTTTATTTGTAGGATGGATCCATCTCTCCAACTCATGCACCCAGAATCATCCCCCCTCCACCCAATATTGTTGTAAGTGTTTTTTTTCTCAATTTTTTTTCTCTTGTTGTGAATATTTTTCTTTTCTCATTTTTTCCCCCTTTACTAATCATCCATTGATCAATCCCTTCATTCATAGGATGAATCCTCCACCTTCAACCCAATCACCCCCCAACCCTATTCTTTTATTTTTTTTTCTCTTGTTGTAATTTTTTTTATTGTCTCAATTTTTTTTCCTTTTCTAATCATCAATCAAACCATCCATTTATCCATAGAATGGATCCTGCACCTTCAACCCAACCCCCCCCCCATCACAACCGCCACCACCAAGGCCACTGGTATCCCAATAAAAATGGACTCCCTCAAACAACCATAACCTCCTGCAAACTTACAAGAAGCAATAAAACCTGCATCCAAGCAGTCTCAATGGTTGCAAGGATTTAGCTTGGAGGGAAATTTCAAAGTATCTTGAAGGCACCAAGGGACTGAGCACAAAGACCAAGAATGGATCAGTGTGTCAATCACGCTTCAACTTCCTCAAGGCCCAGTATGGAAAGGTCAAGAAAATATGCAACCTTAGTGGGGCTGGGCGGGATCAACTCAATCAGACCATTAACCTTCCAGTTGAGCAATGGGCCCATCTGGAACAAAGTAACAATTGTTTTTTTTTAACTTACTTCTTCTTAATTGATATTTGACTATTTTTCTTTCAATGAATAGTCCAAGCACAAAAAATGGCTTGTTGAATGGAGGGGTACTCCATTCCCCCTATACAATAAAATTTAATTATTCCTGGACGGAAGGCAAGCAACAGGTTTTGCAAGTACCAAATCAGTCAACTCAGCCATTGCCTCAAGCCAATTGTTGGCCAACACAACAAGTGTTGACCAGAGCCCGCAGACATCCAACAATGAAAGCTCATTGGTCAACACTGATGGCCAATTGGTTAGAAAAAAAACAATGCACCCAGAGATGGCCAACAAAACAATCCAGATGATCAACAGCACCCTCAGATAAATCCAAGAAGAATTTTCCAGCTCAAGGGGATTGTCCAATGCAATCCACGTGCTTCAACATAATGCAAGGTTAACCCTGCACAAGGTGATGGGTGCCAGCCAGGAATTTGCAATGAATCAAGAATTGGCCAAGGTTTAACTATCCTTATCCCCTGATCTTTGAAGCAAGTGGTTCAGGGAACATGTTCTCAATAATTAATGATGAAATTTTTTTTGAGTCAATTTAATTCTTTTTTGTTCCATTCTGTTTTTTTAAAAAAAAAGAGAAAAATTCAAAAACAAAGGATTTTTTTCAGGGAGATGTTGAATTCACGGCTCATGGAGCCGTGCACACGGTTCAAAAAATTCTGTGTGGCACGTCACACGGTCCAATCAAAGCCATGTACAACCCCCCATGGCTCAAAGAGTTGCGCGGTTGACCCGGCCTGGTATGCTGGCCTGTGGGATTCCACACGACTACATTCAAGCCGTGTGGAGTTGTACACGGCTCAAATGTAGTCGTGTGGCATCCCAAATGCCACCGGACCGCGGTGAGCCAAAAAAATAAAAAATAAAAAAAAGGAATGAAAGTGTACTAACATAACCCATAAACTAAATAAACCATCCAAAAAACAGAAATTAACCAAAAAATCAAAGAATGTTCATTTTTTGGTTAAAAAAAAATAAAATAAACAAATAAATAAAAAACAAAAAAAACAGGTACTATTCAATGGATTAGCCCTAAATTAAAAAGACCCCAAAAAGAGAAGTTACTGGACTATTGCTAAACTAAAAACACCAAAAAAAAGACAAGTAACTTGACAAGCCCTAAAGTAAAAACACCAGAAAAATACAAGTAACTTGAAAAGCCCTAAAGTGAGTTCAACTTGACTGGCCCTAAAGTAAAAGGTCCCAAAAATTAAAGAAGTCTTTTGAACAGCCCTAAAGTAAAAGTGCCCAAAAAAATACAAGTCTTCTGACCAGCCAACCCAAAAAAATACAAGTATTTTGACCAGCCCTAAAGTAAAAACAACAAAAAAAAACAAGTTGAACTTGTGTTAAGATGATCCCATTGTTTACAAAGGAAATGAAAATTGGATCTGATTGATCAGTAACACCATCTTTCATTGGAGTATAAGCATCACATGACTCCAATGAAATGAAACATATAGGTCTGGAATATGTGTCTCCTATGATTTGACCCATATCTAATTTAGCCAGCCATTTTGAGGAGGGAATCTTTTCATTGATGTCTTCAAAATGAAATCTGTGTTTAATCTTTTCAACCTCCTTTGTACCACCAAGCTTCTTAATGTAGCATGCTTTATGTTTCTCTAATGTTTCAATCATTTCCTTCCCAACTTTAAACCAACCATGTTCTTCAAAGAGATTTAGCAATAACTCTCAATCGCAATTCCCATCTCCAATTAGATCCCAAACCTCACCCAAGAAATTATGGAATTTCTTCAGTATTTGATTGAGGTATTTCAAGTTTGGTTCCTATCATGAAAACTAACTTATTATTCATTTATTTAATCAGATCAATTAAATGAATACTCACCAAAGATGAGCTTCTGGTTGATCTTTGCTGCACGTTCTCTCCCTCTGAAGAGGATTCTGATTCCAAATTAATTGATCCCGGTTCACTTTCAGTCTCTTCCTCTGAACTATGAAATTCAGATTCAGATTCTGCCAAATTTGAATACATTAGTTAGTAACTAAGTTCATTAAACCAAAACAATGAACATATGCCAAAAGAAAAGACTTACAATCTTTTTTATTTTCTTGTTTAGAGCCCTTCTAGTCCTTTTTTCCCCTTTGAGTTGTTTTTCAAAGTGCTGAAACCAAGATGGTTCTTGCCGCGTATCTGTCAATTTTTGCCTGTCCCTACTTGATTGTAAGACTTTAGGTTCAAGTCTTGGCTTTGATCAATATTTTGTAATCTTCTGAATGATATACTTCAATAAGCCACTTTGCTCATGATCTGGAGTTTTGATGATCATTGAATTAAATTTTTTGACGTAACTGATGAATTCTTAGCATTTCATCAACATTGCACTTGAAAAATTCAAAAGTATCAACCATTAGTGAATTAGGAATTATTAATCAAAAATCATTAATCACATAGTGATTTGAACCATTCAACTTGAACAATCCAAATTAAGCCAACTTACAGAACTGGAATTGCAAGGGCCATAGTCCAACCTCCACTGAGGATGAACATCTTTGGGTACCGCAGATCCTCTGAATGCTAGACAGTCACCTATTTGGTGGGAACAGGGCAAACCCATAGTCTTGAAATATGACTTGGTGCACACTTTTCCATCATGATCACTTTTGAATTTCTCAAATTGTTCCCTAATAAGATGAATTGCCTCTAAAGACAATTTGTAACCCAATGGTAACAGTTCAGGCGGAAGAACTGTCCCTAACTTAATTTGAGATTTATAAAGTGACACATGAAACAATTTAATTTTATTCAAAACTTTTCCTTCAAGGCTTTTTCAAACATCCAACAGGTTTCCCAAAGACTTTGCAAGGAATTCTTTGAGGGTTGCATGGGCCCCTTCAACCCAAGATTCTGTTTTGTTTCCAAAATCTGGGTTTATACAAGTCCACGCTGTTACAAACATCTCTTTGATAGGGAAAATGTTATTTTCCATATACTTGAGTACATCCTCATAGTCTTTCAAGAAACACTATACAAGTCAAAAGGTCAGAACCCACAAATAGGAAGAATAAGAAGCAGTTATTTGGGCCTATCCTGCTAGTTCTGCATCATTGACCTCGCCTCCTCCTTGGTCTTTGAGGCCCCATACTTTTCCCACAGAGTCATAAAGCTTTTCCATCCTTCAAAGTCATTAAAAAGCGCACTTTACAGTTTTCTTTTATGTTTTTAGACAAGTGCCAAGTGCAACATTGTCTTGATGACTCTGGGAAACTAGTTTCAATTTCACAAATCAGAGCTTTTTCACGGTCCATCACAAAGACTTTTGGAAGTCTCTCAGGATCATAAGACAACTCCTTCAATGCATTTACAGACCAACTGTAGAACTCAAACGTTTATTTGTTATAGAAAAAAGAGATTTTGTAAAAGTTTTTCAATTGGCTGTCATTCCTAAAACATGCAATAGTGGGGTTTTTTACTTATTTTTTTATAAGTACAATCCTACATAGCAATATGATGGAATTTTTTTGAAAGCTTTACTTCTCCAGGATGTGCTAAGTACAGGGCCTCCAAGTGACCCTCTCCACTAAAATTTTACAGGTGAATTCAACTTATTTCTTCAAGCTGTTCATAGAGTACCTACATAACACTTTTACCCTTTAGTTCTTCAAGTGTTACCTTTGGCTTAGTGTTATAGATTGTTTGGTCATCAACATAATCCCCCCTATCAATCTTTCTCAATTTTCTCATCTGTTTTAATGTATTGAGCCCATCTTTCATGCCTTCCTCAAGTAGATCCAAGACTTCCCCAGAGATTCTCCTCATTTGAGGATGCACAGAGGGATTTTCAGATGGTTGATGGTCAATTTGTGTTTCTTTAAAGGAGATTTGCCAAAAGGGGTCTGCCTTTGTGTGACTTGCATGGATTTAAAACTTGCACCCAACCTTCCTTGTGTGAGTTTGTCTAGATCATTTGGTAAGAAGATTTCCTGAATAGGAACCATGTCTATCACGGGCTAAATCCACATATTGGTCATGCTTTGAGTTGAAAACTGTTAAAGCGTAATCATGCTTCATTGCCCATTTTTGACAATAGTGTTGTGCCTCTTACCTAGTAGGAAAACCTCTCACAGGCGGTGGGTCAAGTGGATCTGTCATAGTTACATAGTTATATTGATGGCCGAACTCCATCAGTTTCAATAAAATTGAACAGGGCAAAGACCAGTAACATCAAATGTTACTCACAACCTGGGGTCAACTCCCGCTGTGAAAACTTTTGTTCCTCAATTGTCACCCTTGATGAGGATGCAATTGGGGCTTCCAATGTTTCATTACCCAAATCCTTTTTTTCTTTTTCCAAGCTTTTGTTGATGGCACTATCAGTTTAGACCTTCAATTCAGGCATGTCAAAAGAAGGAGGGCTTGCCACTGTTCCCATGCAAAAAAATGCAATGGTATACTTCAGTATTCAATCCAAATTTCAATTTTTAACAAACAAAGTTTGCTCACTTTTGAATTGAGAAAGAATTGTTTGCAGATTTTTATATGATTTCAATTTTCACTTTACTTTCAGCTTGGTTTCATTTTAAAGTCTCTTTGGGATTGCTTGGTGTGGAACAACAGTCCCACAAAGTATGCATTGCTCCCAAATTTGGGTTGACGGAACCCAAGTGTGGTCCAGGGGGCTCTCAAAATTCTGGCACCACTTCTGGAAGGTTGCGCACCCCCAACCATGCTGGTTTTGAGCCTTTTACAGGGGTAAAGAGCTCCAATTTGCTGTGTTTGGGGGTTAAACGGCTCCTAAACAACACCCTGGGGGTTGCGTGTGTTTGAAAAGGCCCTTTGTAGTCATCTATGGGCCCCAATGGCTCATTTGAGACGTGTAGGGCCCTACACAACTACCAAACGGTTGGAGCTGTGAATTTAAAATCACCCTTTTTTTTATTCTCAAATATTTTTTTTTTTCAAAGAGAATTTTTTCCTTTTTTTTGGTTTTCTTTTTTTTGACGTTATTTTGGTCTTTTGTTGTGGTTTTTTTTGGTTTTTTTTGTTGTTTTTTTAGGGGGGGGTTCTTTGTCTGTAATTTGATATGAGATATAAATATTTGAGAATTAAGTTTGATTTAACATGAGGTATAAATATCAGAAATGAATGATTAATATTGAGTAAGAAAATTCCAAAATGACTGGGTAATATTTGGTAAAAGGGTGATGTTAAATTCACGGCTCCAACCATGTGGTAGTTGTGTAGCGCCCTATATGGCTCAAATTTGCTGTGGGTGCTAAAAGACAACTACAAAGGGCCATTTCAAACAAGTGCAACTCCCTGGGGGTCGTGTAGGAGCCATGCAACCCCTGAAAGTTGTGCTAGAATTTTGGGCACCCCCTGGACCACACTTGGGTTCTTTCAACCTTAATTTTGGATTAACACATACTTTGTGGGACTGTTTCTTCACACCTGGCAACCCCAAAGAGACATTAAAGTGAAAAAAAAGTGAAATTAAAGTGAAAAATGAAATCATAAATCATATAAAATTCTGCAAAAAAAATTTTCTCAACTCAAAATTGAGAAAACTTTTTTTGTTAAATTGAAAGTTGGATTGAATACTGAAGTATACCATTGCATTTTTTTTTACATGGGAACAGGGGCAAGCCCTCTTTCTTCTGACATGGTTGCATGGAAGGTCTACATTGATAGTGCCATCAAAAAATCTTAGGAAAAAGAAAAAAAGGATTCAGGTAATGAAACATTGGAAGCCCCAATTGCATCCTCATCAAGGGTGACAATTGAAGAGCAAAATGTTTCAAAAATGGACATGGCCTCTGGTGGTTAGTAACATTTTATGTTGCTTCATCTTTTCCTTATTTAATTTGATTGAAACTGATGGAGTTCATGCCATCAATATAAATATGTAACTATTCCATATCCACTTGACCCACCTCCCTTGAGAGCTTTTCCTACCAGGGAAGAGGTACAAAAATATTGTCAAACATGGGCAATGAAGCATGGTTACACTTTAACAGTTTTGAACTCAAAGCGTAACCAATATGTGGATTTAGCCTGTGATAGACATGGTTCCTATTTGGGAAATCTTCTTACCAAATGGTCTAGACAAACTCACACAAGGAAGGTCAGGTGCAAGTTTTTAATCCATGCAAGTCACACAAAGGCAGACCCCTTGTTGCAAATCTCCTATAAAGAAACTCTGTGGTGACCAAAACTGGACACCTCAGGAACAGTGCGGAAAATTTTATAATTTTTTATGATTTTTTATCTATCTTTCATAATCAAAAAAAAATTGAATTCCTTTACCTGAATCAGCTCCATTCAGCCTCCAGATCCTCCAGCTTTCCCATCTCCCAGCGGTTTAGGGATGGGTCCCTGGGGTGTCCAACTCCTCATGTCTTGTGTTCAATCCTTGTCCTCCTTGCTTTGGTCCTTTTTTTTGCAAAATTGTGGGGGTGAAGACCGGCTTGGCTTGGCTCAACCCTTGCCAGTGCCTGCATTGTCATTGACATCAATGGCGATGGCCATTCATTGGTCATCCCCCCTCTCTCTCTCCCTTCTTGATGAGTTCTTGATTGACTTTAATGTTTATTATTTGATCAATCATCACTCATGATGTACATCAAATCATCCTCCTCATCCATCCCATCCCTATCCAAATGTCTTCATCTCACTCAAAACCACAAACCAGCCCCACTGACATTCTCAGACAATCGGACCCCTGGGGCCATGTTGAATTGGGCTTTCCAATCCTCTAACATCAACTTGGCAAAACAACTACTCTCAAACCCTTCCAATCATCATCCCTCACCCTTCTGCCATCCAATCTGGTCATCTGCGCAAGGTTGGTCATGGAAAAGACCTCCATCCGCTGACTCAATTGGTTGTTCCCATAACTGATCTTGCACCCCTATCTCCCACCTTGGCCGGTCATCCAACCAACAGACCAACAATCTTTCCCAAGAATCCTTCTCCAATCATCACCCCCCCCCCTGCTACCAAGTCCTTTTTGACTGACTCCAGCGTCCATACAAACAATCTCACCCAACAATGACCTCCAGTGTAAGACTCCAAATGGTGCTAGGCTGTGTCAGTTCTGTGGAGGGGAAAGGTTCTGTTTAGGCTGCCCTCCTGAGTCTTAAAAAAATATTGAAATGTAACCAAGATCAAGGTCCAGAACCTGGTAAATTAGGAATCAAGTAGTAGATGATAGAGATGATAGTAGTTTGGTAGCAGTGGAACAGCACTATCTGAGCCAAGATTATCTGGGAAAAACTTGGACAAAAGAAGCTAAAGTTTGTTTAAAGTTCAAAGAACAAAGCTGTTGTATGTAAACAATGCCCACAAGCTAATAACTCTGGTCGTCAGCAGAAGATTGGGAATGATCAACTCAAACCCAACTAACCTCCAGGTTTTCAATGAACCTGCCCAACTCTCCACAATCAAGCGCTTGAAGGGTACCAGATAACTGAGGGTGGCTTTGAAAGACAAAGCACTATGTTTAAGAAGCTCTAAAAGCAAACAGTAAACTGATTTGAAGCAAGGATAACCTCAACACTTCTCAAGGAACTCAAGAGTAGGCTGGCAGAATGCAACTCCAAAAAAAGAAACAAGGGAGGTATAACACTCCAGGTCTTAATCTTAATGAGACCTCTTCAATCAATTTTGATTGGCTCCAGAAAGATGATCAAGGAGGGATCAAGACCAGTATGGTCAGAGAAAGGGATCAAGGAGTGGTATAACACACTCAGGAATTCCAACAGACAGAATTCTCTTCAACTGGCAAGGCTATTGGTTGGTGATAAGGATCAGGCCACAGAGGGGCAAAGACTAAGGATCAATGGATCAGGGGGCAATCATAGATATACCCAGGATGAGGATGAGGATCAGATTTCAATGATAATGGGGGGGGACATGTGCACACACTCCCTTGGATTTCCTGTAAAAAGGCAGGGGAGAGCCCCTCCTTTTATAGACAAGAGGTCTGTAGACTATTTACAAGAGAGATTTACAAATAGAGCGGAAAAAAAGTTTTTTTTTTTTTTTAGGATGATTGTCATGAGAAAACAAAAGAAAAAAAAGAAACAAACAAAAACTCAGAAAAAAAACAGAAGAGTTTAATCAAGACCCTGGCCCATGCCAATGATGGGCACGGGCAAGAGAGTAGCTTGTGAGACGCCCGCAGAAATCCTGACGGGCCCGGGAAACAGTTGAGGCCTGCGGGGGCAAGCTGATGGGCCCAAGCAACTGCTGAGACCCTGGATGACTGCCAGCAGGTGTTTGACGGGCCCGGGTGACAGCCGCAGGCCAAACCGTAGAGAGATGAGGGCATCAACCAACCAATTTGAGAAAGATTGGTTGGCGGTGATGGTGGTGGGAGAAGGTGAGGAGGATGGAGATTGTTGGCTAGGTGGTGGTGGTCATCATTGTCGTTGTTGTCTTTGTTGTTGTTGTTGATGATTCTTTGGGGTTGATGATGATGGGTTGTGATGAGTTGGATGATTTGTGAAAGGATAGGGGTGATGATTTAGAGGATCTCCTGTGTTTTTTGGTGATCAAGGCTCTGTGAGCTGCATTGATCACCTTGGATAAACTTTAACCATCTAGGGTTGAGGCTCAAAGCATGGAAGGACGCTTGAGACAATTCAATTGAGAGGGTGGGAGATGATGGCTGCAAGTCTGAGCTTGTATGTTGGTGGTGTCAATGGGATGAGGTCTGATGGGTTTAGGCTTGATGATTGGTGCCAAGGCGTAGATGATGGGATGTTTGATCAAAAGCAACTTGTTTCTCTCCCTATCCTCCAATCAAAATCAATGATAGATGAAGATGATGACTGGATTGGGTGTGACTGCTAGTACATTGTAATCCAAGCTAGGCCAATCAATATCTCAAGTAACATCCAAGTCAAATTGATAAAAAGTAATTCAAGACTTGAAGGGAGTAGTAAATATTAGTGACTATCTATCAATCAACACAATATTTCATTACTCCAACATGCCAAGGATGGTGGGCTCGATGGCCTGATGGAGTTTGATGGCCTATTGGGGGTGCCAGTGCTGGATAGAAGCCCACAAGCCAAGCCGGTCTTCATCCGCGTGTTTGCCCCCCAAAAAAAAAGGGTGGATAGCAGTGTGAAGCAAGGGAAAATTGCACGTAGGACCGGGCGCTAGGCACCCAAGAGATGATCCTAGAAAACTAGGAGAGTGGGAGCTGGAAGTTTGGGAACTGGATATGGGAATCATTCTGGATCAAAAAGTTTTTTTTTCAGGATCTAAATGGAGGCTATATAAAAGTTCATAAAAATTTTACTTCCTCTGTACTGGTCCAGAGGTGTCCCAGATTGGGCACCACACCAGCCACTCTTGCACAATCATCCGCAGTCAGTAATTGCTGGGGCCTGTCAGCCTGTCCACGCAATTCCCCACCTCCCTCTCTCCTGCCCTTGCCCATCCAAGATCTTCCTATCATTTCAATTATTTTTTGTTTTCTTGGTTCTCATCAGTTTCTATTTTTGTCTTTTTTCTCATGTCTTTTAAAAAAAAGAAAAAAAAATCAAATTTTGTTTTTTTTGCCGCTCTATGTGCTTTATCACTTGTACATAGTCTATAAGGACCCATGGCCCATAAAAGGAGGAGCTCTCCCCTACCTTTTTCTGAATCATCCTTGGGAGTTTGTGGATATGTCCCCCCCCCCATTATCATAGTAATAATCATTATCCTGGGTATATCTTTTGATTACCCCCTGATCCATTTTATCCTGATTCTTTTCCCCTCTGAGGCCTGATCCTGATCACCAACTAATAGCCTTGCTGGTTGAAGAGAATTCTTTCTGTTGGAATTCTAGAGTGTTTTACACCACTCTTTGATCCCTTCCTCTGACCATACTGGTCTCAATCCTTTCTTGATCATCTTTCTGGAGCCAATCACTCTTGATTGAAGAGTTTTTATTAAGCTTAAAACCTGGAGTTTTATACCTCTGTTATTTTTCAAAGTTGCATTCTGCCAGCCCACTCTTGAGTTCCTTGAGAAGTGTTGAGCTTATCCCTGTTAAAATATGTTCTCTGCTTGCTTTTATATCTTCTCAAAACATTTTGCTTTGTCTTTTACGGCAACCCTCAGTTATCTGGTACCCTTCAAGCGCTTGATTGCGGAGAGTTGGGCGGGTTCATTGAGAACCTGGAGGTTGGTTGGGGTTTGAGTTGATCATCCCCAATCTTTTGCTGACAACCGAAGTGATGAGCTTGTGGGCTTTTTTACATACAAGAGCTTTTTTCTTTTTGAAATTTAAAAAAACTTGAAACTTCTTTTGTTCAAATATCTCCCATGTAATCTTGCCTCAGATAATGCTGTTCCATTGCTACCGACTATTATCAAACTTTATCCTTACTACCTGATTCCTCACTTAAGATTTCTGGACCTTGATTTTGGTTACATTTAAATATTTTTTTAATGCTCAGGAGGGCAGCCTAAACAGCACCTTTCCCCTCCACGGAACTGCAACCTCCTAGCACCATTTGGAGTCTTACAACGCAACATAACCATTGACCATCTGAAAATCACTCTGTGCATCCTCAACTAAGGAGAGTCTCAGGGGTGGCCTTAAACACTCTAATACAATGCATAAATGATGGGCTCAATACGTTACAACTTAAGAGAAAATTGAGTAAGATTGATGGGGGGGATTATTTTGATGACCAAACAATCTATAACACTAAGCCAAAGGTAACACTTGAAGAACTAAAGGGTAAAAGTGTTATGGAGGTACTCTATGAACAGCTTGAAGAAACAAGTTGGATTCACCCGTCAAATTTTATTGGAGAGGGTCACTTGGAGGCCCTGTACTTAGCACATCCTTAGGCAATAAAGCTTTCAAAACAATTCCATCATATTGCTATGTTGGATTGTACTTATAAGACAAATAAGTACAAAACCCCACTATTGCATGTTGTAGGAATGACAGCCAATCAAAAAACTTTCAAAAAATCTCTTGTTTTTATAACAAAAGAGATGTTTGAGTTCTACAGTTGGTCTGTAAACGCATTAAAGGAGTTGGATTATGATCCTGAGAGACTTCCAAAAGTCCTTGTGACGGACTGTGAAAAATCTCTGATTTGTGCTATTGAATCTATTTTCCCTTAGTCCTCAAAACAATGTTGCACTTGTCACTTGTCTAAAAACATACAAGTAAACTTCAAAGTGCGCTTTTTGAATGAATTTGAAGGATTGAAAAGTTTCATGACTCGTTGGGAAAATTATTAGGCCTCAAAGACCAAGGAGGAGGTAGAGGTCAATGATGCAGAACTTAGACTAGGTCCAAATAACTGCTTCTTATTCTTTCTAGTTTTGGGTTCTGACCTTTTGACTTGTATAGTGTTTCTTGAAAGACTATGAGGATGTACTCGAGTATATGGAAAATAACATTTTCCCTCTCAAAGAGATTTTTGTAACAGCGTGGACTTGTATAAACCCAGATTTTGGAAACAAAATAACATCTTGGGTTGAAGGGGCCCATGCAAATCTCAAAGAACTCCTTGCAAACTCTTTGGGAAACCTGTTGGATCTTTGAAAAAGCAGTGAAGGAACAGTTTTGAATCAAATTAAATTGGTTCATGTTTCACTTTATAACTCTCAAATTAAGTTAGGGAAAGTTCTTCCACCTGAACTGTTGCCATTGGGTTACAAATTTTCTTTAGAGGCAATTCATCTTCTTAGGGAAAAATTTGAGAAATTCAAAAGTGGTCATGATGGAGAAGTTTGCACCAAGTCATATTACAAGACTATGGGTTTGCCCTTTTCCCAGCAAATAGGTTACCATCTAGCATTCAGAGGATCCATGATACCCAAAGATTTTCATCCTTAGTGGAGGTTGGAGTATGACCCTTGCATTTCTAGTTCTGTAAGGTGGCTTCAATTGGATTGTTCAAATCACTATGTGATTAATGCTTTTTTATTAATGATTCCTAATTCACTAATGGTTGATCCTTTTGAATTTTTCAAGTGCAATGTTGATGAAATGCTAAGCATTCCTCAGTTAAGTGAAAAAGTGAATGCAATGATCTTTGAATCTCCAGATCATGAGCAAAGCAGCCTATTGAATTATATCATTCAGAAGATTACAAAATATCAATTGAGGCCAAGACTTGAACCTAAATTCTTACAATCAAGTAGGGGCAGGCCAAAATTGACAGATACGCAGCAAGAAACATCTTGGTTTGAGCATGTTGAAAAAAAACTCAAGGTGGAAAAAAGGACTAGAAGTGCTCCAAACAAGAAAAGGCAAAAGATTGTAATTCTTTTCTTTTGGGATATTTCCATCTTTTTGGTTTAATGAACTTGGTTACTAACTAATGATTAATTGTTAGTCAAATTTGTCAGAATCAGAATCTGAATTTCATATTTCAGATGAAGAGACTGAAACTGCATTGGGATCACTTAATTTTTAATCAGAATCCTCTTCAGAGGAAGAGAAGGTGGAGCAAAGCTCAACCAGAAGCTCATCTTTGGTGATTATTCATTTAATTGATCTGATTAAAGAAATGAATACTAAGTTAGGTTTCATGATAGAAACCAAATGCGAAATACCTCAATCAAATACCCAAGAAATTCCATAAGCTCTTGGGTGAGGTTTGCAATCCAATTGGAGATGGGAATTGCAGATTTAGAGTCATACCTAAATCTTCTGGTTATGAAGAACATGGTTGGTTTAAATTTAGGAATGAAATGATTGAAACATGAGAGAAAAATAAAGCATGCTACATTAAGATTCTTGGTGGTGCATAGGAGTTTGAAAAGATTAAACAAAGACTTGATTTTGAAGACATCAATTAGAAGATTCTCTCCTCTAAATGGCTGGCTAAATTAGATATGGGTCAAATCATAGCAGACATGTATTCCAGACCTATATGTTTCATTTCATTGGAGTAATGTGATACTTATACTCCAATGAAAAATGGTGTTACTGATCAATTAGACCCAAAGTTCATTTCCTTTGTAAACAATAAGCACTGGGTTCTATTAGTACTTGAGGGAGAAATGATTCCAATCCCGTCCATTGTAGCAAAACCGTGTTCCTTGATTTCTAAAAAAGTCTCTGGTAGGTTTGATTATCTCAAAGATCAACTACAAATTTATTCTATATTAGAGAGATTATATACTTTGACTTCATTTCATCATTGGGTTTCATATAAATGTAATTCTAATGAAGCTAACAAGTTCTATTAATATAAAGGGTTATCACATTTTGAACATCATTATGTTGAGTGTTTTGAGTTAACATCATTGTATTGAGTGTTTTGAATGAGAGTTTAATGGTTAGTCAGTTCAACTAGTTTTGGGCTGATTCCATCACAAGCTTAACTTATGTTAAGCTTGGGATGGGATCAGCTTAACACAAGTTGAACTTGTTTTTTTTTATGTTTTTACTTTAGGGCTGGTCAAAAGACTTGTATTTTTTTGGCACTTTTACTTTAGGGCTGGTCAAAAGACTTGTTTAATTTTTTCTGCCCTTTTAATTTAGGGCTAGTCAATTTGAACTTACTTTAGGGCTTGTCATGTTACTTGTATCTTTTTGGTGTTTTTACTTTAGGGCTTTTCAAGTTACTTGTCTTCTTTTTTTGGTGTTTTTAGTTTAGGGCTAGTCCAGTCACTTGTGTTTTTTTTGGGTCTTTTTACTTTAGGGCTAGTCCATTGGATAGTCCCAGTTATTTTTTTTTTATTTATTTTTTTTTTGTTTCTTTTTCTTGTGTTTTTTTGGGTCTTTTTACTTTATGGCTAGTCCATTGGATAGTGCCTTTTTTTTTGTTTTTTATTTATTTATTTATCTATTTGTTTTTTTAACCAAATAATCAACATTTTTTTATTTCTTTGATTTTTTGGTTGATTCCTGTTTTTCAGAAGGTTTATTTGATTCATGGGTTATGTTAGTGTCCTTTAGTTCCATTTTTCTTTTTGGCTCACTGTGGTTTGGTGACATGTGGGATGCCACACGACTACATTTTAGCCATGTTTAACTCCACACAGCTTGAATGCAGTTGTGTGGAATCCAACACGCTGGCGTACCAGGCTGGGTTGGCCTTGCAACTCTTTGAGCTGTGGGGGGTCATACACAGCTTGGATTGGACCGTGTGGCATGCCACACGGCCCCTTTTGAACCATGTGCACAGCTCAATGAGCTGTGAATTTAACATTTCCCTATATATTTTCCTCTTTCATTTGTAGTTATCACTTGTAAATAGTCCACAGGGCCTGATGCCCATAAAAGGAGGGGCTCTCCTCTGCTTTTTTTTGGCCCATCATCTAATCATCCATCTTAGGATAAATAATCAAATCATCATCATCTAAGTGATCAATCCATGGGGACCTTCCCCTTGTCTGAGAATCCTTATCCTGGGTATATCTTTTGATTGCCTCTTGATCCTTTGAGCCTCCATACTCAATCCTTTGATATTTCCTCTGTGACCCATTCCTTAATCACCAACCATTAGCCTTGCTTGTTGAAGAAGAATTCATTAGGTTGAATTCTTGAGTGTGTTAAGCCACTCCATTGATCCCTTTCTCCAACTTCTTTGGTCCTGATCATTCATTTGATTGTCTCTCCAGAACCAGTCACGTTTTGCTGAGAGGTTTCTTTAAGCTTGAAAACTGGAGTGTTAAACCTCCCATTATTTCTTTGAAGTTTAATTAGGCCACACTATTCTTGAGTCCCTTGAGAATTTCTGGGTTATTCTTATTCAAATCTGTTACTTTTTTGCTTCTAGAGCTTCATAAGACAAATTTCTTTGTTTTGTACAACCACCCACAGTTATCTGGTACCCTCCAAGCGCTTGATTGCGGAGAGTTGGGAAGTTTCATTGAGAGCCTGGAGGTTAGTTGGGATTGAGTTGAGCTTTCCTAATTTTCTGCTGACAACCAGAGTTATTAGCTTGTGGGCTTTGTTACTTACAACAACCTTTTTCTATTGAACTCTGAACAAAACTTTTGCTTGTTTTTTCAATTATTTTCCACACCCATTTTGTCTCAGATAGTGTTGTTTCCACTGCTACCAACTACTATCAAAATTCATCCTTCCCATTGCTTTCTTATTTACAAGGTTCTGGATCTTGATTCCAGTTACATTTAAATATTTTTGTAATGCTCAGGAGGGCAGCCTAAAGCACACCTTTTCCCCTCCACAAAACTTCCTCCCATTTGGAGTCTTACACTGGTTGCAACAAGGTGACCGGTTGTGGGAGGGACCTGATTGCCCTCCCACCAGCAAAGGGCAAGGGGCACTCTCCCCCCCTTCTCTACCAAGGGGGAGGAGCAACGGACTGAGGGGGATCTGAACACCTTCCAGCCCACCTACCTTTGACAATGCCCTGGGGGTTTTGACCTCCAGGGACCTGGTTGGGGGATTTGACTGCCCCCTCCAGGGATTTGTGAGAAAGAGGGGGGAACGGCATGTCTGCCGGTTACCCCCCCCCCCCCCCCCAAGTGTGTCCTGGGTCCCACCTGCCCATTTTTATGGCCACAGGCCGGTTGCATGAGGCAACCAGCCAGCATGTGAGATAAAAGGGCCAGTTGTAACAGACAACTGGCCAGGGGGTTGGTTCAGCCCTGTAATGGTGGAAACACCAGAAGTAACCATAATAGGCTGGTCAAAAGGGTGCAGGGAATGATGCCATGTGGGCTTATGTATCCCAAACCACTTAACAAGGCCTGTAGAGCCTGTAGAGATCTTTCAGGGCGGAAAATTTGCCTTTTGGAATGTTTTATCATGGGCCCACAAGAGGCCAATATTTTGTACTGTAGGAGCTCTTCTCCCTGCTATTTTCCATCATTCATTCACATCCAATCAGTTCATCAACAATGTCATCCAATGTATTGCCCCATTGTGAGAGCCCATTAGCAATTATTTAAACAAGGTGTCCAGCATTTCTTTTTATTTAATTAATTCTCATTTTCCTAAGCTGATTGCTGCCCATAATTATAACAAAAACTGCTTTCTTTGAATAGGGATTGATATTTCTATTTTTATGGAAATATATGATACAAAAATTAGAAAGAAATGTGAAATGCTACATTTAAATATGCTAAAGGGGGGATCAAAACATTTTCAATAGCTACAACCAAGGATTGAAAAGATAATAATAATTAGAAATTCAAAAATCAATCCCTTTGAATAAAGATTAACATTCCTGATGGGATTGATATATCTTGTTACAAAACAGGAAAAAATATACACTCCTATTTGATAAGACGGATAGAAATATAATTTGAAATCACAAAAAAAACTCTTTCAAGTGCAAGAATTTTCAAAGGATTTCAAAAATTTATTTATTTGGATAAAATTTTAACTTTCTCATTGAATATAAAAACTATTTTAAAAATACAATAATCATAGGAGCATTTTAATTAAAAAAATCAATTGGAATAATTTAAATTTCTAAACTAATGTAAAAACTATTTTCAAAGATATAAAAAAACATAGAATAATTTTCAATACAAAGATTAGGGTGTATCAGATTGAAAATCTTGAAAAATTTCAATAACTTACTTCAGAAAAAATATCAATTTTTCAAAAAAGTATTTTTTGATTAAAATAAACAATGAATCAATAGTTCTAACTGAAAAAAATAAATTTGAAAAAAAATGGATGCACCTAAAATCAGCCATTTAATTTTTTGAAAATTTTAACTTTTATAAGCCCAATTGAATGAGAATAATTCAAATATTTAAACATGTTTTGAAAATATTAATCAGAAAAAAGGATAAAAAAGGTCAAAAATTCAGTGCTTTGAATGAAATTTTTTTATTTCTAATGAAATATAGATGAATTTTTCCTGAACTTTAAAAATCATTCAAACATGCTACACATGAATTTCTCCAAAATAGGAAATGGGGGAAAATAAGAAATATTGATTCCTTTTATTCAAAGGAATTAATTTTTTAGTTTATTACTATTATTATATTAGTAAATGGGTTATATTTGGAATATTTCAAAATATTTTTATTAACCTCATAAAATAGTTGTATGAAGCATTTTTATGTATTTTAATGTTTGGTATAATTTATTTAAATTCCACTGGAAATATCAATTCTCATTCAATGAAATAATTTTTTTATATTGAATTGGCTTATTTTTGTACTTGCTGGAGCTTTTTATTGAAAACTTTTGAAAAATTGTAATTATCCTCATTGAATAGATATATTCAGAATTTTCATTTTGTTTGGTTTTTGGTAAAAAGATATTTAAATCCCATCAGAAATACTCATTTTTCTTCAAAGAAATTATTTTTGATATTTTTTATACATGTACTTGTACCTAATAATTTTTTGTTTGAAATATTTGAAAAAATTCTGATTTAACTTATCAGATATTTATATGTAGCATCTTCCTGTGTTTTTATAAATATTTTTTACAGATTTATTCATGATTTTCCAGAAATTTTCCATTCTGTGTAAAGAAAATGAATTCTGATAATTTTTGTTGTTTTTTTCCTACTTCAAAAAGTTTTTCTTTTCAAATTTAAAATAAATGTACTTTCCTTGAAAAAAATCCTTTGTATTATACTTTTAGCTGTCACATTTACTAAGATGATTTCCATCAGCAAGTTTTTAAAAAATTTTCTTCCCAATGTAGACTCCACAGAGGTTGTGGGGGCCTTAAATAAAACTTTAAGGCCTTTTTGGGTCCCAAAAATCCTTAATGGGTGTGCTCTCTTACCCCACAAACTCCTTAAAACTTCACAAAATACTGGGAAACCTTTATTGTCTAAAATCATGCCTTTTTTGTATTAACACAAATTTTTAAGGGTGGAACACCTTGCTGGCATGGGAAAAATTCTCAAAAGTGTAATTTTAGTGATAAAATAAATATAACCACTTCTGTCTTCAAAAATGGATTTAATTTAAAAAATAAAATTCCAAGAAATTCATGTCTCTGAAGGATTGCATGAATTTATTAATTTTAAAATTTTCAATTTATCATTTGGCTTCCATATTCAGAGCTTTTGAAAGTATTCCAAAAAATTGACTGATTTATGAAATTGCAAACTCAAACTCCTTTCCCTTTTGTGTTTGATTGAGTTTCAGAGCCTGATACAAGCCTGGCCACATGAAAATTTCATCTGAAAAAGTTTCTCCTTCTACCAGATTCCTCAAACAATTTTCAAACCTCCTCAAGGTTATTGCATTTCTCCTTTTTCTTCATTGTGTATCATAAGCACTTACCCAGCAGGTTTCCCCAAGGTGTGAGACTTTTTCAACAAAGCAAAACCTTGGTATTTCAAAAAAAGGAGATGAAATACTTTTTCTGTTGTTTTTGGGTTTGATCCCTTGTCATCTGGTCATTGCCTTATTTGACCAATTGAAACTTAACCAATGTGTTTTTTTTACATCAAAATCATACTCCTTTATCAATTGAAAAAATAAACATGGTAAGTAATTTTTCCAAAAAAAATTTCTTTATCTTTCATTCTTTATCTTTGGTTCTTATTTTTAAATTTGGATTTCTTTGGGGAATCATTGCTTTCAGAAGACCACAATGATTCATTGATTGAAGGTGGCATAGTTGAAACAGTTGGAATCAATTTTAAAACCATGTAAATCAAACATCACATAAACTTACTTCAAGAATTAAATCCAATTTTAATCAAAAAATTACAAAAGAAACACAATGAAGTGCAAGAATAATCAAAGAAATATCAACTTTTTTCAATAATTAATCTTATTAAATTGATGTTTTTATTTTTCAATTGATGAAAATCTGTGAAAATATTTAAGCTTATTTTGATTATCCTTGTGAAATAGATATATTAGGGCAAATGAGATTTAGCAAACCCACCATTTTTTAATGGTGTGTTTCAGAAAAATACCCCAATTCATAACACACTTTCACAAGGGCTTCTGACATGCAAGCAGGGCTCTTCACAAAGGGGACTCTACTCTCAGAAGGCTTGGGTTCAAGGATACTGGAAGATGCTATAAGGAGGAGAGTAGGACTGAATTGAAGATAAGGTTCTGATGACACTTGCTGGGATGGATTCATAGTAAGAATTAGTAAACTGATTTCTTGGGGAAAAATCAGGAAAGAGGAAGAGGAGGCCAGTTTAAATAGACAAGGGTGGAACTAAAACAGAGGTACAAGTGATTGGGGCTCAGACTACATATTTAATGGCAAGGGAATGGCCTAGGTAAAAGAGAGGGCTGATCAGGTATGCTACTAAATTAGGTTAGACTGCTTCTACATTGGAGAAAGGTTACAGATCTGGGCTGTCTAACTTGGGAAAGTAAAGTTGAAGGATGTAAAGTGTACGTGGAGGTCATGACACTATGTACTAAGTATAGAGAGTATGTAATACAATCTGAAAGAGAATGTACATAAGGATTCCCAAAGGATAAACCATGACAGATTATGGATTAGACATAATTAATAAGTTTAGAGTATGTGCAGACCTGGGAGATTAAGTATGTGAAAGCCTATGGAGTCTATCTGAATAATCTATGAGGTTAGACTATATGTAGATATGTACGGCATGAAGATCCTGAGGTATATAGTTACTGCAGATATATTGATATGAGTCTCTTGAGCCTTGATTTTGAAGTTCCTTGGAAAGTAGATTAGCCCTGAGGGTTAGATTGGGTTTGCTGAGGTTAGATTCTGAGGTTAGACTGAGTTAGTTTTTAGTATGACAATACCCCCTGGTGAAAAGAAGGGCATCTCCTGATGACCATAAAAAGAGAGGTTGTAGAGTCCATTGAGGTTTTTCCTTCAGCCATGTCTAACTTGAGCTTTCCTTCCCCCCACCCACAACCTTTACGACCATCCACCCCATTACCATCCTTATCCTCCTACAACAGATCACCTACAGCAACTTATACCATTGAGAGAACCAACAACTACCATCCAGCTCAACAATATTTCTCAAGTTGTGAAAGATGTATCAAGATGGAGATAATCTTTACCACCAGTATCAAGCACAATTCTTCCAAGTGTGAAAGATGTAGGAAATATGGAAGGATCTTTGAAATAAAAAAACAACACAGAAAGGCATTGGGGCCAACTCTGTGGGTCTTAGAGAAGAGTCAACCCTTTGAAGTGAAGGAGGCCCCAGATGATGATGCCATGACTGTGGGCTATTCATCCAGGCTGGAAAAATCTTCAGGTGATTCTTGCCAGATTGATTTGTGGGTGATGATTGAAGTTCTGATATGGGGTGGGTAGTTTGATTGATGCAGGAAAGTCTGCAAAAAGTGCAGTATAAAAGAGAAAATTTGTGTCAAACCGGGCGTTTGGCAATAGACAGTACATTGAAGCGCCAAGAGGAGGAGCATGGAGAAGCCTTTATAAGATTGGGAACCCCCCATGTAGATTTTGATGACAATGTCATTGAGTTTACATTTGTATGAATTACAAATAGGTACACAATAGCGCCCATTGAAACCTTCAAAGGGGGTCATTGAAGCTTCAAGGATGTCAAAGAAAATGGTCAAGGTTTGACCAGTTGAAATGTCAAAGCGGTCAATTGAAGCATCAAAGGTAATCTTGTTGAACCTAATAATAAATAATAAATAATACATAATAAATAATAAATAATAAATAATAAATAATAAATAATAAATAATAAATAATAAATAATAAATAATAAATAATAAATAATAAATAATAAATAATAAATAATAAATAATAAATAATAAATAATAAATAATAAATAATAAATAATAAATAATAAATAATAAATAATAAATAATAAATAATAAATAATAAATAATAAATAATAAATAATAAATAATAAATAATAAATAATAAATAATAAATAATAAATAATAAATAATAAATAATAAATAATAAATAATAAATAATAAATAATAAATAATAAATAATAAATAATAAATAATAAATAATAAATAATAAATAATAAATAATAAATAATAAATAATAAATAATAAATAATAAATAATAAATAATAAATAATAAATAATAAATAATAAATAATAAATAATAAATAATAAATAATAAATAATAAATAATAAATAATAAATAATAAATAATAAATAATAAATAATAAATAATAAATAATAAATAATAAATAATAAATAATAAATAATAAATAATAAATAATAAATAATAAATAATAAATAATAAATAATAAATAATAAATAATAAATAATAAATAATAAATAATAAATAATAAATAATAAATAATAAATAATAAATAATAAATAATAAATAATAAATAATAAATAATAAATAATAAATAATAAATAATAAATAATAAATAATAAATAATAAATAATAAATAATAAATAATAAATAATAAATAATAAATAATAAATAATAAATAATAAATAATAAATAATAAATAATAAATAATAAATAATAAATAATAAATAATAAATAATAAATAATAAATAATAAATAATAAATAATAAATAATAAATAATAAATAATAAATAATAAATAATAAATAATAAATAATAAATAATAAATAATAAATAATAAATAATAAATAATAAATAATAAATAATAAATAATAAATAATAAATAATAAATAATAAATAATAAATAATAAATAATAAATAATAAATAATAAATAATAAATAATAAATAATAAATAATAAATAATAAATAATAAATAATAAATAATAAATAATAAATAATAAATAATAAATAATAAATAATAAATAATAAATAATAAATAATAAATAATAAATAATAAATAATAAATAATAAATAATAAATAATAAATAATAAATAATAAATAATAAATAATAAATAATAAATAATAAATAATAAATAATAAATAATAAATAATAAATAATAAATAATAAATAATAAATAATAAATAATAAATAATAAATAATAAATAATAAATAATAAATAATAAATAATAAATAATAAATAATAAATAATAAATAATAAATAATAAATAATAAATAATAAATAATAAATAATAAATAATAAATAATAAATAATAAATAATAAATAATAAATAATAAATAATAAATAATAAATAATAAATAATAAATAATAAATAATAAATAATAAATAATAAATAATAAATAATAAATAATAAATAATAAATAATAAATAATAAATAATAAATAATAAATAATAAATAATAAATAATAAATAATAAATAATAAATAATAAATAATAAATAATAAATAATAAATAATAAATAATAAATAATAAATAATAAATAATAAATAATAAATAATAAATAATAAATAATAAATAATAAATAATAAATAATAAATAATAAATAATAAATAATAAATAATAAATAATAAATAATAAATAATAAATAATAAATAATAAATAATAAATAATAAATAATAAATAATAAATAATAAATAATAAATAATAAATAATAAATAATAAATAATAAATAATAAATAATAAATAATAAATAATAAATAATAAATAATAAATAATAAATAATAAATAATAAATAATAAATAATAAATAATAAATAATAAATAATAAATAATAAATAATAAATAATAAATAATAAATAATAAATAATAAATAATAAATAATAAATAATAAATAATAAATAATAAATAATAAATAATAAATAATAAATAATAAATAATAAATAATAAATAATAAATAATAAATAATAAATAGTAAATAATAAATAATAAATAATAAATAATAAATAATAAATAATAAATAATAAATAATAAATAATAAATAATAAATAATAAATAATAAATAATAAATAATAAATAATAAATAATAAATAATAAATAATAAATAATAAATAATAAATAATAAATAATAAATAATAAATAATAAATAATAAATAATAAATAATAAATAATAAATAATAAATAATAAATAATAAATAATAATTAATAATTAATAAATAGTAAATAGTAAATAGTAAATAGTAAATATTAAATAATAAATATTAAATAATAAATAATAAATAATAAATAATAAATAATAAATAATAAATAATAAATAATAAATAATAAATAATAAATAATAAATAATAAATAATAAATAATAAATAATAAATAATAAATAATAAATAATAAATAATAAATAATAAATAATAAATAATAAATAATAAATAATAAATAATAAATAATAAATAATAAATAATAAATAATAAATAATAAATAATAAATAATAAATAATAAATAATAAATAATAAATAATAAATAATAAATAATAAATAATAAATAATAAATAATAAATAATAAATAATAAATAATAAATAATAAATAATAAATAATAAATAATAAATAATAAATAATAAATAATAAATAATAAATAATAAATAATAAATAATAAATAATAAATAATAAATAATAAATAATAAATAATAAATAATAAATAATAAATAATAAATAATAAATAATAAATAATAAATAATAAATAATAAATAATAAATAATAAATAATAAATAATAAATAATAAATAATAAATAATAAATAATAAATAATAAATAATAAATAATAAATAATAAATAATAAATAATAAATAATAAATAATAAATAATAAATAATAAATAATAAATAATAAATAATAAATAATAAATAATAAATAATAAATAATAAATAATAAATAATAAATAATAAATAATAAATAATAAATAATAAATAATAAATAATAAATAATAAATAATAAATAATAAATAATAAATAATAAATAATAAATAATAAATAATAAATAATAAATAATAAATAATAAATAATAAATAATAAATAATAAATAATAAATAATAAATAATAAATAATAAATAATAAATAATAAATAATAAATAATAAATAATAAATAATAAATAATAAATAATAAATAATAAATAATAAATAATAAATAATAAATAATAAATAATAAATAATAAATAATAAATAATAAATAATAAATAATAAATAATAAATAATAAATAATAAATAATAAATAATAAATAATAAATAATAAATAATAAATAATAAATAATAAATAATAAATAATAAATAATAAATAATAAATAATAAATAATAAATAATAAATAATAAATAATAAATAATAAATAATAAATAATAAATAATAAATAATAAATAATAAATAATAAATAATAAATAATAAATAATAAATAATAAATAATAAATAATAAATAATAAATAATAAATAATAAATAATAAATAATATAATAATAAATAATAAATAATAAATAATAAATAATAAATAATAAATAATAAATAATAAATAATAAATAATAAATAATAAATAATAAATAATAAATAATAAATAATAAATAATAAATAATAAATAATAAATAATAAATAATAAATAATAAATAATAAATAATAAATAATAAATAATAAATAATAAATAATAAATAATAAATAATAAATAATAAATAATAAATAATAAATAATAAATAATAAATAATAAATAATAAATAATAAATAATAAATAATAAATAATAAATAATAAATAATAAATAATAAATAATAAATAATAAATAATAAATAATAAATAATAAATAATAAATAATAAATAATAAATAATAAATAATAAATAATAAATAATAAATAATAAATAATAAATAATAAATAATAAATAATAAATAATAAATAATAAATAATAAATAATAAATAATAAATAATAAATAATAAATAATAAATAATAAATAATAAATAATAATAATAATAAATAATAATAAATAATAAATAATAAATAATAAATAATAAATAATAAATAATAAATAATAAATAATAAATAATAAATAATAAATAATAAATAATAAATAATAAATAATAAATAATAAATAATAAATAATAAATAATAAATAATAAATAATAAATAATAAATAATAAATAATAAATAATAAATAATAAATAATAAATAATAAATAATAAATAATAAATAATAAATAATAAATAATAAATAATAAATAATAATAATAATAAATAATAAATAATAAATAATAAATAATAAATAATAAATAATAAATAATAAATAATAAATAATAAATAATAAATAATAAATAATAAATAATAAATAATAAATAATAAATAATAAATAATAAATAATAAATAATAAATAATAAATAATAAATAATAAATAATAAATAATAAATAATAAATAATAAATAATAAATAATAAATAATAAATAATAAATAATAAATAATAAATAATAAATAATAAATAATAAATAATAAATAATAAATAATAAATAATAAATAATAAATAATAAATAATAAATAATAAATAATAAATAATAAATAATAAATAATAAATAATAAATAATAAATAATAAATAATAAATAATAAATAATAAATAATAAATAATAAATAATAAATAATAAATAATAAATAATAAATAATAAATAATAAATAATAAATAATAAATAATAAATAATAAATAATAAATAATAAATAATAAATAATAAATTATATGGAGTAGTGTATGGGCCCTACACAACTCCCACAGGTTGTGTGGGGCTCTGAAAAACTCCCACAGGCTGTGTGGGGCTCTACACGGCTCCCACATGCTTGGAGCTGTGAATTTAACATTACCCTTTGTTTTATTTCAGTTTGTTTGGTTATATTTTATTTTTTATTTTATTTCATTTTAGTTTCGTTGGATTTTTTTTTCATATATATATTTCTTTTTGAGAGAAGAAATTTGTTTTCTTTTGCCTAAGTAGAGACAACAATAAATAGGAAATGGATTATATGATATGCTTGAAAGATATTTATTTTTAGGGCGTCATTTTTCTCACACATCCAACCCTTTATTTCACGCATTTTGATGTTGACGCGCAGTCTTGCTCCTTTGGTCTTTCACACAAAAATACTTTATTTCACACAACTTTCAAAAATTCATTTTTTTTTTTTGAATTCTGACTGCGCAGCCCCATAGCAGGGGTTCTGAAACTTTGAACTAAAATCTTTGGTAATTTTGGAGCCATTAGAACCCTTCAAAAATGCAATCAAAAAATGAAAAGAATCTGTAGAAACAAATTTTTCCATGGGTTTTTGGATCATCATTTTGGCTATTTGTAGTTTTTTTTTTGTTTATTTCAGCTGCATTCAATTTTTTTTAATCATTCAAAGATTTTTCTAATATTTTTTTCATATTTTTTCAATTTATCCTTTCACCTTAAAAAATTCTTTCAAAAAACACAAAAAATCAAGAAAATCAAATTTCTCTTTGGATATTTGAATCCTTTTATCTTCCTTTTTATTTCATTTTTTGGGGTAATTCAAGCTATCAAAAAGTTAAAACACCATTCAAGGAGCAACAAATTTTTTTTCAGTTTTTTTGGTTGTATTATTTTAGGGTGATGTTAAATTCACGGCTCCAGCCGTATGGGAGCCATCTAGGGCCCCACATGGCCTGTGGGAGTTGTGTAGGGCCCCACATGGCCTGTGTGAGTTGTGTAGGGCCCCACACAGCCTGTGATAGTTGTTTAGGGCCCCTCAACGCGTGGGGGCCCATACACTCCTTCTTATAATTTATAATTTATAATTGATTATGTATTATGTATTATTTATTATTTGATATTTATTATTTATTATTTATTATTTATTATTTATTGTTTATTATTTATTATTTATTATATATAATTTGTTATTTATTGCTATTTTTTATTATTTTGTATTTATTGTGAATTATCCATTATTTATAATTTATAATTCATAATTTATTATTCATTATTTATAATTTAGTGAAGGCTACACAACTTGATTTTAGTTGTTTAGCGTGCCGTACAACTCAAATGGGACGTGTAGCATGCCATACAGCCCATTTGAGTTGTGTGGGGTTCCACACGTCCTATTGAGCTGTGTACAGAGTTGTGTACACGTCTCAATGAGCCATGAATTTGAAATAAACCTAAAATTTATAATAAGGGTTTTTTTTAAATGGCAAAATATTTTCAAATGAAAAAAAATTGGGGTATACCTGAAATCAGCCATTTAATTTTTTGAAGATCATAATTCTGATACACTTTTTTGGTAAAATCTTTGAGGATATCTAGTTTCAATGAAATATAATTAATTCTTCTTGAAATATTGAAATTCCTACTTACTTTTTTATCCCCTCTTGAATGCTTTCCATCCCCCTGAGTGAGGTTCATTGAGGACTAATCCCTGGCCTGATAGCCATCTTTCTGTCAGTTCTGCAAATCAGCTGGAACAAATTAAAACTTTTGTATTGAATGTTGTATACAGCATACATCACTTCCAGAGACTTGGGAAATTATATCCTCATTGTTGGAAAGGAATTCTTTTTGGATTTGAAAAGTAGATAAAATTTTACTGGGTTTGGCATTCAGAGACTGGAAAATTGGTTAGTTCTTGAGATGTAGCTTTCAACAGCAAGAATGAAAACATTGGAGAAATCTTCCCTGAAAATTTTGAAGGAGAAAAATAAACTGGAAGTGAGGCAGATGGCAAGCCACCCAACATGTCTCAGCCAACTATGAATGAAGGATTTAACATGATAATAGAAGTAGTTCATATTCAGCCAGCAGATAAAGCAGTAGATATCCAACCACAAGAATCAAGGAAGCAAACAAGTTCAAGAGAAAAGAAACCAACTAACAGATATGTCAACTGGATATCATACTTTTTTTTCAAAAAAGAATCTGAAGACAGAAACAATGCACAATTTGAAGTTATGGAATTAAAAAGGTTTTTGAAGGAGAAAGCCATACTACCCAATAGCTTCAACACAGAAAAACAGTCTAGCAAGTGGAAATTGTGGAAAAAAGCAATAGTCACAAAGTTGGACTAAATCATCAAGAATGGATTCTTTTAAATACTGACTAAAGAAACCAGAAATCAAAGTAAAAATTGAATCAGAAGACAATAGTTTCTGATCAAAAAAATTTAACAAAGAAGGAATGCTAAAGTTTTATGAAGCAAGATGTGTAGTAAGATGATTCAAGCAGAAGGAAGGCATGGATTACAAAGAAACATTCTCACCTTGTGGGTGACTAAGCACCATGCTGCAGCCAGAAAAAGGAAACCATGAAAAGTATATTTTGTAACAGCATACCTCAATTCAAAGCTGGAGTGTCACAAAGCAGTATATTGCAGATTACACAGCAGCTTTGTAGAATGCTTGAAAGATACCAAAAAAGAAGTTTACAGGAAATAATAGGCCAGATCAATAATGAAAGAACTAAAAGTATTTGTACCCAAGCTGAAGAAAACACTATGGACTCAGGCCAGCAGCAAGGGGGTGGTACACAAAAATCCCCAACTGGTTCATTTAAAAATTCCATTTAATAAGCAATTTTAATCCCTGCTTGATAATTTTGGATCAAGGTGTTGAATTATTGAGTGAATACTAATTCCTTCATCCTTCTTTCTTCTTTAATCCTATTTACTTGTATACCATTACATTAATACCATTTTCATTATACACCTTTCCACCATCTGATTGACTTCTGTCCTCATGTTTCTACCCACTATAAGGTCTTGCACCCTCATGAATGCACTCTCAAACCAGGATCCCTCCCTGGTGCGCTCACTCCAAATTTGGATCTCCTCCTCTTTATCAATTGTCACTGGCTCAGATCCAGGATGTCTCTTCCCTTGTACCAATTCTAATTTTAAAACAGGCATTTTGGTTCCTGAGCTTGGTAAGTCACACTTGTCTAGAAACCTCATCTTTCACCCTCCTAGCTCTGTTCTCTTCTTGCTTTATTGATGAGTAGTTTCCCTGTATTTCATCCTGGCACTTGGAGCTCTTTGTGCTTGACGCTTCTTTCCCCTGCCTCTCTAGGCTCAGAGCCTTTCTTTTGAAGTTTTGGTCCACTACTTGTCTTTTCCTTGCACTTATTCTTCTCCCTTTTTGAATTGAAATTCATCTTTCTTTTGAAGCCTCATATCAACAGATTTACCATCCCATTGGCCTCTCAACACTTCAGGAAAGGCTTTTTTCCATCACTGATCAGGAGGACAATCCCAAACTCAATATCCTGCTTCTCAACAAGACTAACTTTCTGAACTGGTTTATACGCCTGAAGAGCTACCTCAGAAGGAAGGGATGACTTGAACTTATTTAAGAATATGAAAAAAACCAAGTAGTTACCCCAACTGGGAAGAAAAAGGTGTATGAAGCCTGCATATAATCATCATCCAACACCTGGGGGAAATTTCCTTTAAGGAAGTGGTAAATAGCTCAAATTAACCTAATCCACAAGCAATTTTGGAAGCTATCCACAAACAATATGCCTTGCAATCTTCCAAAAATTGATTTCATCTCTGTCTCAACCCCATACAATACCAATAAAAAGCAGATATGTCCCAATAAATCAATGAATGCTGAAAACTAATGAACAAACTCTCTTTTTTAAGCTCAAAGTTTACCAGGACATACTCAGTTACACCATCTTGGCCAAACTGCCTAACTCATTCCACCACATAGTTGAAACCTTGATTCTCAAAAAAAAATGCTAAAAAACCCCACCACTTTTCTCAACAAGCTCAGGGAAGGTCTCCACCTGGAAGACATCCAAAAGGAATCCAATAAGACTGAAAAATCAGGAGCCTCAATTGATCTGCTTAAGACGGGTTCTCAAAATAATCCAAAGTCAAAGCATCCTTGTTCAAAGGGCAAACACAACCTGCTTGCTGCTCACACCAAGGATCTTTGCTGGTATCTTCACCCCAAACTGCAGCCAAAACATCTGAATTCCCAAGCCCACTCACATCTCCATGCTTCCAGCCACAAATCCAAGAGTGGCAACACTTCAGAGCCAGATCAGCCTCATGCCTTCCTCAATGCCAAACTTTACCTTAACACTACCAACACTCAAGCACCCCTCATTCCAGTATTGTACTCAGGAGCTACCAATCACATTTTCAACTCTCCTGAATACCTCTCAGATTCAAGATCCATCAACATGAGAATAGGCACAGGCAGTGAAGGTTCCTCATTTTTAGCTACAGCCATTGGCAAGGACACACTCCTTAAACACCTAGGGGACACAGTCAAACTTGACAGTGTGATTTTGGTTCCTGCTCTGAATTTCTGCCTTTTCTCTCTCTCTAGACTGACAGGAAAGTCAGCTACCATCAATTGAGTTGGCCACTCTGGGTACAAAATCTCCATAGACCAATTCTCATTTGTAAGAACAGCTAAGAACCACCTGGTGGAACTCTGCAGCACCAGTTTCAAAACTGCAGTCAAAGGAACTGTTCATCTGAAGCACCCGCAAAGCAACCCATGGCACCTTCAATTGGGTCATCCCCAAAATGCTGAACTCAAAATCATCTTCCTGGAGAGCTCACCTCAGTCCAAATGTGAGATACAAAGAAGCTGCAAGATGATATCCACGCCATATCATTGGCACTTCACTCCTTCAACTTGCTTTCTTGAGAAAATCCACATGGATCTTGTTGAACCCTTTCCCATTCAATCAAATTGAGGTTGCAGGTCTTTCCTCACAGTGGTTGATCAATACTCAGGCTTCAAGTCAGTTTAGCTCCTCTGCTCCAAAGATCATGCAGCCACTTCCATTCAAGACTTTATGAATCACTCCAAGATATTGCTCAAAGCCAAGCTGATGACATTCATATCATACAACAGAGACAAATTTTTGAATGAAGAACCTGGTGCGTACTTAAAGCTTCATGACATTCAACATCACCTTTCTCCTGTGTACACCCCCAAGAAAAATGGACTTGCTGAAAGAACCAATTGATCAATTCTACATAAATCCAAATCTTTTCTGGTGCAAAGCAAGTTACCCCCTTCTTTTTGGGCTGAGGCTGTGAAAGCCGTCACCAACCTGCTCAACTTCCTGCCAATAATCTCCAAAGGCCATACTTTCCCTTACAAAATCTGGCACAGAAAGCCATTCAACTACCACTGTCTGAAACCCTTTGGGTGTACAACTTACTCCCTCATACTCAGGGTAAAAAGAAATTTCAAGTTTTTTTCCAATGGAGAAAAAGGGACATTGCTTGGTTATTTCAACAACTTCTCATCCTACAAAATCCTAGACCACCAAACCAAGTGGGTGCAAATTAGTGCCAATGTTGAATTTCTTGAAGATTTATTTGATTAAAAACAAGGAGAAACTCCCAGGAACTCTGCTGCCCCTTTCATCCTGCCTCAAACTGTCTCCAACAAGAATCCTCCTCCTTCTTCCTTTGATACCTCCAGTGATTCTGAAAATGCTATCTCAGCCAATAAGGAAGCTCCCAATCCCAAGTAAAGTTCCATTAAAGAACAAAATATCCTTTTGCAAAAGCTTCAAGGTACAACAAGCGCTGATGCCCAGCCAAACCTCAAAGATGCAGGAAACCAAGAACTCAACTCTCTGGAGGAATCTCTGCAAAGCCCCAATAAGCTAGATTGGATTGCCCCCATAGAGAAAGAACTCCTAAGCCTCCTCTCCTACAAAGTCTTGGAGGAATTTTAACCAGTAAATTCTGTCAAACCTCAAGTGAATCTGGGTGTGCAGAACAAAAAGGAACCAAGAAAACTGGATCATTGAGTCCAAAGCATGTCTCTGTGTTCAGGGTTTCCACCAAGAGTTTGATGTCAATTACACTGATGTGTTTTCTCCCACACGCAATAGATTGTTTTTTTTTGCACCTCCTCATCTCTCATGCAATCCAAAAGGACTACAGGTTTAATCAGCTCAATTTAATTCTGTGTTTCTCAATTCTCCCCTCAAGTAAACTGTCCACTTCTAGGCTCCATCAAACTTACTGGTATTGGGGGGAAAATCACTTTTCCTGAAGAAAGCCCTATGCAGGTTGAAAAAAGCCCCACAACTGTGGTACAAAATGCTTAGTGACTGGCTCATTCAAGAGGGTTTCAACCAAAGCAAGGCCAACCAATGAGTCTTCTGGAAGGGTGAATTATATCTCTATGTACATGTGGATGAAATTTCCATCTTCAGTCCCAAACCGCAGCTATTTTTTAATCTTATCCAAAATAGCTTTAAGATTAAGGCTCTGGGACCTGCTTTGCACCTCCTAGGGATGAATGTGAGACAAAGAATGGACTCAATCCACCTTTATCAGAAGACCTATATCTCCTCTCTTGTAGATTACTACAACCTTCTGCAGCACAACCAGTGCTCAAACCCATTTAAGCCCTTTGGTAAACTGCTTCGAGAAATGGATGAAGAACACCAACTATTCCTCAAGTCTGGCTTGAACTATTGGAAACCTTTTGGTGATTTAAACTACATCAGCTGCAATACACAAATGGATATCACTTTTGCTGTGAAATACCTTTTTCTGTTCTTGAATGCACCCAGAAAGAATCACTTTGACACTGGTATCTTAACACTCAGCTATCTCCAATCAATCCAGCATGTGGGACTCAAATTTTCAAAGAAGTCTCCAGAAAAAGGTGTGAGATTCTATGTGGCAGCTGATTGGGCCACATGCACAACCACCAGGAGATCAATAAGCAGCTTTGTTTTGCTTTTGAATGACAACTTTGTTGGCTGGAAGTCCTGGAAACAATCCACCATCACACTCTTCACCACTGATTCCAAATACAAGGTGGTGTGGGAGGCTTTCAAGGAGGTCCTATGGTTCAAGACACTGGTCAAGGAGTTATTGGGGTTGATCATCAAGGAACCTATTGTTTTCCATGAAGAAAAAAATTTTTGCATCAAACTGGCCACCAACTCTGCAAACCATGCCGGTTTCAGAACAAAGAATATGGAACAATGCTTTCACTTCCTGAAAGAAGAGGTTGAGAAGGGTACATTAAAAATCAAACTTATCAACTCAAAAAGGAATCAGGCCAAATTTCTAGATAAACCTGTCTCAAAGATCTTGCTGCAACTTCAGCTGAAGCATATCAACATAAGGCCTTGTCTCCAAGAAGTTTGAAGCCAGGGTGGGTGTTGAATTATTGATTTACTACTAATTTATTCATCCTTCTTTCTTCTTCAATTGTAGGTGTTCTTTGTGCTTGATGCTTGTTTCACCTGCATCTCTAGAATCAAAGCCTTTCTTTTGAATGTGTGATCCACTGCTTGTGTTTTCCTTTCACTTATTCTTCTCCCTTTTCTGATTGAAATTCATCTTTCTTTTAAAGCCTCATATCAAAACAATTTAATTTAGTTGTTTCATGGGTAGATTACTTAAGCCTACTTGTAGAAAATACCAATAAGCTTCTGAAAGATCTTGGAAAGGATTTGAAGATCAAAGACTTTGGGATATCAAAACACATCCTTGGAATGAAATTTGATTACCTTGATAATGGTAGGATTCTCATTAACCAAACTTATTATTTCAAAAATCTAGTTGAAAAATACAGCCTAGAGGATGAGAAACCCACCAGAACCCCTAAAAAATCAAAAATCAAATTAGCAAAGTCAAACAAGGATGAAATTAAGGCATTTTAGGGAAAGGGGACTTCACTACCAATTGGGAATAGATTTATTGAGCTATTTTTCTCAGTGCACTACACCAGATATCACATACGCCATTGGGAAACTCCTCCAGTTCCTGGAAAATCCAAAAGACATGCACTGGTCTGCATTCAAAATAGTTGTTGGATATCTTAAGGGAACCCAAGATTGGGGCATATTATACCATCCTGACCACAATCATAAAACAACTGGCTATGTCAATTCTAGTTGGGCTGAAGACAAAAAAATTCTATCAACCAGCCGGTGAGATTTTCACTGCAGAGGCAGTTTGATATCATGGCAAAGTAAGGAGCTGTGAGGACCTAGCTTGTTTTCAACCAAAGCCAATTATTGAGATTATTTACTGGCATCACAGGGGGCTCAGTGGTTAAAAAAAGCTAAACTTTGATATATACAGTAATGTACCTGAAAAAACAAAAATTTGTTCAGACAATCAAGGTGCAACACAGTTAGCAAAGAATCTAGTTTTCAATTCAAGAAGAAAGCACATAGGTTTACATTAAAATTTTACCAAGGACTTGGTGGCAAACAAGGAAATCAGGTACATACCAAAAGAATAAATGGTTGCTGATGTATTCACAAAAGCATTAGAATGCAAGAAACACACAAACTTTTCCTCAATGATGGGGTTGTTACCATTGTCAATGATCAAGCAAAGAGCAAGGGAGTGTTTTTGCCAGAAGTTGTCTGCTAGCTTATGCGTTCTCTCAACTCAATCATCACAAGATGTCACACACAAAGTGTCACATAAAGCAGGTACAATGCTAGCATCCAAAATTCATATCAATGATCCCCAATTGCCAAAGTACCAAGCTAAGTTGCATGCTGAGCATGCCCAAAAAGCTTTTGTTAATCAAAGGAAGCACCTTTCCAAGAAAATCAAGGCATGTACTAACAGGAGGACAAGCCAAGAGCTGTCCCCTATTTTTGATAAGAATGCTGCAAATATAGAGGCACAATTCAAATTTTCCTTATGCTTAAAATGTTCTTAAGAGAAAAGCACCAGTGGATCTGACAAAATAGAGAAAAAGGCATAGGATAACCCTTGGAAATTACAAACTGAAAAGAACCAAACGCACGTAGAAAGCAAGGTTTCTCCAGTGCTTCAACCAAAAAGGAGGAGCCTCACAATTTATGCACACTCACCAATGGGTGACACATGTATAGATAGCCAAGTACTTTGCACCACATTGTTCTATCCCTTAATTTTATCTTCATCATAATATATATTATTATAGCTGTTCACACCCATCATTTTTAAGCACAAGTCTGGTATCCTTTCTCAACAGACATTAAGCAACCAAATAAATAAATTATACCCCACTAAGTTATCATAATCTGCATTCATTCTGTTCAACAGTAATTTCCAAAGATTTTCTTCAACAAAAAACCCTATGAGCTGCAGACGTTTTACAGTGAGATTTCAATATAGTAATATTGAAGTAGAGGTGAGTTTTCTATGGGGGAAAACATTCATTACCATTATTTTAATTATCTAAATCATCTATTTTCTCATCAATATATTTACTAAATCATTTAAATAATTCAAACTGCCCATATGTCTATCTGATACCACAAACCTCATGTTTGAATATATCTCTTGGCCATATTGGTTCAAAGAGGAGGAAATAATGGAAGGAAGAAGCAAGACTGCAGAATCCCATTGGCTGTTGAGAACATAGAGATGTGATAGGTTTAGCTTCAGAAGGCAGGCTTGTTAGTTGCAAATTCACAGAAAATACAATAAAAGTTTGCATTTTTGTTTTTGAGGTTTTTAGAGGATTAGGTTGCGATGGTCGGACATATTTGATTGGGATATTTTATTCCTGGAGAGTTCAAAGATCTTGGGGAATGAGTTTCAGAGGTAGTAATTTTGGGGAATATGTTTTGGAGGAGGTGATTGCAGAGGGAGTTCAAGTCATTTGTTCATGAGATTGTTCCTTTGACTTGACTTAGGTACAGAACTCATTCCATTCTTCAAATCCCTCCCACCTTTGGATCTAAATTTGTTTGCGCCGAAAGACCACAATGCTGCATCCGTACAGTCACTTGGGGTTCCCAGTTGTTGACACAGTTTTCCGCATACATCCACCATGGCAGAATACTATATTCTGGGTGTGCAAGTATCATAATTCCTTGAAAAAGGCTCTTAAGGGTGCTTTGCGACTAAATCGTGGTCGATGACATTTTATAGGATGAATGAGGTCAGACCCTCAACCGGATTATCGCAAACATCCAGAATTCCCCTCCCTTAAAATGTCAAAAAGATGTCTTGTCACAGCCAAGCAGGAACACTCTCAGAATGCCCAATATTTTGAAAGTATGATCACCAGACAAGATGATGAATCGGGACCGGGCATCCTACTTTAATGTCGAGTACATGTTGACGTGAGAACGTGAAAGACCAATCATTACATGTTTGCCACTGTGAAACTCGAACATGGGGTTGAACGGGTATCATTGTTTGTTCACTGGATTCGACGTGCTCCGAACATGACATTGAACGCGCTCAGGACCCAATCCATGAAATAGGAACCGAAGAGGGCAGGTGTCGACTGACCGGTGGATCGGATCGCCCCATTGAACAACTGGGCTGGTTTTCGGAAAAAGAGCAACAAACATGGGAGCTGTAGATCATGGGCACGATTCCCCAGGGTTATCATCGGGGGCAAAGAAATCAAGGTATTCATTCGAGTTGAGCAATGCCAGGGGCCTCGCTGACAACGGAGTGAGTCCGGCAGGGCGAATCATTGGTTGATGAAAGCGTGAGTTACAATCTCCCTTGTCAAGCAAAAGAGAAAATCCAACTTACCAAACAAGCATTCAAGGATTCCTTTCTCTTGAGGTGCCTTCCTTGATCATCGATCTTACGCCTTCTTTGGTGACAGCCAAGTGACTAACTCTGACCCATATCGTGAGGCTTGTCGGCTCGTAAGCTTTAGATGGAGCGGTGTCCGGGTTCGGATAGATTGCTGTCAAGATTGATGACATTTCCACCAGCTCGGCTTCGTTCGAAACGTCAAACAGCTCCCACCAAGCGTCTGGTAGTCGCAATCCTTGCCGTTTGACTGCCAGGTAAATTGAAAGAGTTGCCAAATGAGTCGGAGGATACAATGCTGGTAGAGGTGTCAAAAGTCTATCTTCATTGCACATAATCGATCAACATGAAGGCGTGTAGAGTTAATGCAAAGGATGTTTGATTTTAGCATAAATCTTGCTTTTCTTAAAAAAATATAGATAGATAGATGCATATGAGTGATATGCATGTGAGAATTTCAGGTAAACGTACGAGTCATTCAAAGTGCCCCAAGCCTGTTGCGATATTTCCAAGTTATCAGTCAGGTTGAGGACCTGAAGGTAATTCACCATGGCTGAGTAAGGATGCTGAACCTGAACATGGAAACCAAGTCTGCAAAGGTTTCGGCGCGGTACAGATGTAGTTCTTAGTAAGAGCAATGTGACACGCCCAACGTTCCGGACTCAATGAAGAGCTGATAAAATAAGGGTTAGTACCGTTTCAAAATCTGCATCTCTGCTATCACAATCTCTTCCTTGCGATCATAAAATTTCTGGGAAAAGTAATCCATGGGCTGATATTTGAAGTTATTCAGGTCCAGTTTCTTCAACTTTTCCGGATCGAACTCGTCCGAGGTTTGAACCGCTTCTGGGCTGGTGGTCGACCTTTTCTGTCGCAGATGACGCAACATACTAGCCTTGATTTCAGATGGTAACAAAGGATTCGATTCGATCTTCGCCTCAGCCTCGCGGGCGGCTTTACTCGTCAATACGGCTGCGTCCCGATCAGCTTGAGCAGGCGTCCGCACTTGGTCTCGTGACCATTCAATCAATTGAAATAGATAATCATACACATTGATGATATCCCTTATACGAGCCGGCTTTTCCTCTAGCTTAGATGCCAGAAACAATGCCCCAGAAGATACATCCTGCGCATCAGGGAGCAAGTTGCATCAACAAATCCGTGGGACTCTGATTGGACCATTGTACCTTTGAAGGGTTGCAACGGAGGATCATCATCCGATGATTCTGAGAAATCCTCACTCACCCTGATACCAAAGTGCACGAATGAGGTGACAAAATAAAATCTTTGGAAGAGAGTAGCAGCGGTGGCCATGACGGTTTGGGGCCTGCAGGGTAAAAGAATTACGGATTCGTCCAAAGCTTAATAAGAATAGATGATGATGAAGTACGAACAAATTGAGAAGTATGCCGGCCTGCTGAATGATTAAACCGCCATCTGATGGAGCGAATGAAGAAGTATGTTGATGACATGACCCGAATCAGCATTTTCTGATGCAAGCTGGAAAAGAGTCATCTTATCCTGGAAGAAGAAACTAGTCTTGACTGACTGACTCACACAATCGGAGTTCGCGTTCCAACTCAGGTGGGATCGAATCGATCGCCGATGGAGTCGGATTGCGAGGATCGGCTAAGGGATTTCTGAGGATATGAGTTTGAGCCATCGGTGTAAGGCGATATAAGGGCGAAGACGAAGACCAAGAAAAACGGAGTTCCTATCCACCCCGGTTCCTGCAGGGCGGACCCATCCCCAGTGGAAGATACTTATTGCCAAGACAAGAAAGTCAAAGTCAGAGCTAGGGCTGGACCGCCGATGTGTGCGGGCTCGGGCCCCAACCGATATTCGACCCGACTGGATCGAGTATCGTTCTTGCAGAAATCGGGCAGGCCATCCTTGGGTCGGGAGTCGTTGATCTCAAGGTTTGATCTCAGCGGGTATGACGGGTATTTAGCCAAGAAAATGTACGCGAGTCAGACGAAGGATTTGATTGCTTTTGAAATAAAATTCAATAAAAATGAAGAATACATTGTCGATAGACACCTAGGTTGGTTTCAGTCACGATCTAGACGAAAAAAAATCAAAAAAAAAGGAACTGAAAAGGCATATATTTTACTAGGAGAGCTTTCCAAAGGGGAAATACCATGATTTTCAAATTTGAAAAAAACCAGTTGGATAAGAAACTAGAACTCCACATTGAAGCCCAAAAAAATCCTTGAATAAAGAGAAAATCCATTCTGAAGGGGTACTTGTGGTAGGAATTGCAAGAAAATGCTTAGCCCTGGCACATGCCCACCCCACACACCACAAAGGGGCAAGGATTTAGGTGCCCACCCCACACACTAAGAAGGGGCAAGGATTTAGGTGCTTATGGTGCAAATGAGAACAACCAGTGCTGCAAGGAATTTCAAATTTAGTAAAGCTATCCTTTGAATTTCAAAGCTAATTCTCAAAGTCAAGCACAAGCTACAAGGGAGAATGTTTCAAAGAGGAAACTGAGGAAAAGCTCAATGTAAAGACTCAGAATCAGAAAGAATGCAAGAATGTATTAAGTGAAATAACTGGCAAAAAAATCAGCAGGAAAGGTCTTTGCATTTTAAAGTAATATATGCTGTGATGAGGATGACTAGATACATGATTGAATTAAGCTTGATTACTGTAGGATCAAAACCAGCCTGGTGGACAAAAGAATAATGAGATTGATATCAATTATTAAGAATAATAACAATAGAAGGAGAAAATAAAAAATGATGAGTGAGAATCAAATAAATGAAGAAGAAACACCACACATAAGAGAAATATGTATCAACACCCTAGGTAGAAATGAGGAAAACTAAGACAGTAGTAGAGGATAAGGGTAGCTGATAGAAAGGAGGAAATGAGAATAGTAATGAAAGTTTGGTGAGTATTATCTTTCTCACCAAATAAGAATTCAGTCTTGAGAAAAGAGATTTTACTTGGGAGGATTATTCAACCATACTTGGTAAGCAGGATAGGAGACAGATGTAGTAGGAACAGAAAGGAAAAGGATAGAACAGTGGAAGAGTAAAGGAGAGTATACAATGATGAAAATGGCCAGTGACTTAGGGGTGACAGGAAAGGGAAATGTTTAGAAAAGCACAGGTGGGATTCAGGAAATTGGAAGGAGAAGGTGAGTATTTGAGTACAGTATGAAAAAAGGAATGAGGATGAAGAAGAAAAAATTCCAACAGAACAACCTTATAGATATCCTCTCTAGTTAGGAAAGCAAGGATGCAATGAATATTGTCACACAACCACCCCACATACTATAGGGCAATCTTAGATGATTGTGAGCGCAAAGAAGGACTGAGTGCAAGGGAAAATGCAAGATAGCAGGGCTAATTGCAAAGTGCAAACTTATTGTTGGTGACTCAAAAAACAGCAAGAGGAGGGAAGTGTTCCAATGGAAGGAAACTAAAGCCAAGACAATGTGATGAATGGATTTAGAAAATGCAAGAATGTATGAAATTAACTAACTGAGGAGAAATTCTTCAGGCAGGAAATGCAGCCTTTATAAGGTAATCCAAAGGTGACTAGATAAAACCTGATAGATGGCCATCTATATTTAAGAGGCAGTGAGGCAATTAATGACAAGAACAGAATGGTTACGCAAACCAGAGTTGGTAAGCAGAAGGCACCATTAAGGTGGTGCTTTATTTGTGTCACGCTTATGAACTGAGGTAGATGGTACTGAGGAAAGGATATGTCAAATTGGCAAAGACAATAACCCTTAAGCCTGAAGCGTGACAGTTGCCTGGGTATAAAGACACAAGCTCCTGCAAGCATTCAGATGATTTTCCCATCAATTCAAAAGTTGTTTGAGTTACTGTATGCCCCTAGTTACTATTATACTTCATTGCTATAAAATAAATCCATAATTCAAATATTTTTTCATTGTCATCTCATTGTTGCAAAAACTGCATTTGTCAAAATTAGCAATGCGTCCCTAGTACTGCCGCGCAAGGTCTCCAAGGCAAATGCAAACAATACCGCCTTTGTAAAGTTGCTTGCAACTTTCACTTAAATAGCAAGCAAGTGGTCAATACCCCAGTAGCATCCATGAGTGCAGTGCAAAGTCCAAGGTCTGCACCATGAGTGAATTATCATATACTGTCAGTGCTGGAGATTGAGTTCTTAGGTATCCAAAACCCAGGTAGGTCAAGGCTTTAGAGACTGACTAAAAATAAAAAAAAAAAAATGAAACTAATATGAATTTCATTCCTTATAGTATTGCCAAGATTTCAAAGATACACCACCAATACACCCCCACCACCACCACCGTACATTGGACCGTCAGCCAAATTTCAGGCAGCCCAAATGAATTCCAAGGTTCAAGGCAAAGTGAAAGGTGAAGAGTGAGTTGGAACCATAATTGAGGAAGCAAGAGAGGAACAGGTGGAGGTAGAAGGAGAGATTAGAATGGAACAAGGGGGAGAGATTGAAGATAATGGAGGAAACAGAACCAAGGTAGGGGGAGGAAATGATGGAGAAATTGGGATGGAAGGGAATGGAGTAGAAGGGAATGGGATGGAAGGCTGAGGAAAGGGAAGCCAGGTGAAATTTTTAGTACCAATCAAAAACTGGAAATTTTGGAGAATGTTTGTTGCAAGGCAAAAGGAAGAGAGCATATGAGGAGCTCTTGGAGGAAGGTGGATGGAATTCCTGGCCAAAGAGGGCTTGGACTGAAAAGTGAATAGAAATATTTGAAAAACATTTAGTCACTCAAGCACTAGTGTTGCAAATAATCTTCACTTTAATAAATGATGAGGACTTGGATGAATTTAGGTCAATGGCAGCGGAGTTGACCAAAAACTGGGAAGAGGCAGAAAAAGAAATAATGGAAAATCTGTAAATTTTTTATGTAATTTTATTTTTATTTTATTATTTTATATTTTATTTTTATTTTATTATTTTATATTTTATTTTTATTATTTTATTATCATTATATATATATATATATATATATATTAATTTTAAGGAATAGGATTTGCTTGGAATCAAGAAACATGAAAGGTCAAAATATTTCAAAAAGAAAAATTTTTTAAGAAAACAAAAGGGGAAATTGGGTAAGATGGGAGAGATGATGAGATTGATAGGATGGAATGGAATAAAAAATGTGGAATTGGATTGGATGGGATGGAATCAAGATTGGCAAGGTTTGCAAGGGTGGTTTGCATGGAAGTCTCCAACCAAATTGAGAGAGTTGCAAAGGTGATGGGCTGGTTCCCACGAGGCGCAATCTTTTTTGGACTGGAAGCCATTCCATTCAAAAAGGTATTGAAGTCTTCCTTTGCGTAATCTGGAATCCAGAATATGGCTTACTTCCCACTCTAGATGGTCTTTGACATTGACCAGTTCCAGAGGGGGATGATTCTTGCCCGGGTATAGGACTCAAGCTGGCTCTAGGAGAGACACATGAAAGACTGGGTGGATACCTTTCCATTTTGCAGGTAAGGTAAGTTTAAAAGTGTTGAGAGAGATGACTGATTTGACTTTGAAGGGGCCAAGCTTTCTTTCAGAGAGTTTTTGGGTTGTTTGAGTGCTGAAAATGTTTCAAGCATCAAGCCATACCTGATTGCCTACTGCAAAGGTTGAAGCCATAGTGTGAAGTTGGTCTGCTTGCTCCTTGTAGCGCTGGTTTGCTGCTCCAAGGTTGGTTTGAAGTTGCATTTGAATAGATTGAATTTGATTGAGGTAATTGGTAGCAGTTTGAGAAGGTGCTACATTAATAGGAGAGAAATTTGGGTCTCTACCATAAAGATTCTGGAAGGGTGACTGTTTGGTGGAAGAATGCTAGTGGAGTTGTTTTAGGAAAACTTGGCTAATGGAAGCCATTGCAACCAGTCATTGTGGAAACAAGAGAGAGATACTCCCCAAATTTGTCCTCAGGTTTGAAAGTTATTGGTCCCAGCATCTGTAAGGAGGTTGAGTGCTGATGAGTTAAGAAAGGAGATGGTGAAAGGAAAGAGATAAAGTAAAATGATGATGTGAATTCCTTCCTTCTAATCCTGTCCAATCCTATACTCTGATCCTATGATATTCTCCTCTACCCCATCCCCACAACCTGGAGTTGAGAGTGAGTTTTTAAGCCCTCCCTCTCAACCCTAACTTAAGTAAAAGCGCAATCACAGCCCAACAACAAATAGAAAAGAAACCATAAAAACCAGAACCCTAGCCTAACCCTATCCCATACCATACATTCACTCCAAAAACCTTCCCTCCCTTGTTTACATACATCTGTTTTGTCCTTATCATGGCAAAGCCCTCCACTGCGTCCTACTTGGAGCTCCCCCAAGTTTATCTGTCCGCACACATCTGCAAATCCTGCAATCTGCGGATTGATCTGTGCCTATGCTTGCGTGGACCTCCCCGGCGTGTATGACCCCGCTATTGCCCATCTCCTACTTTCCAAAATAGCCGCCCACAGACCCAGTGCTGAGCGTGTAGCCCAAAACGCAGTTCCTGATCCAATGTTATAAATACAACACCACATTGTCCTGTTTATATGAAACATACTTTCAAAGATACTGTTTGAGAATCTGATTGATTTGCTTGGTTTTCCCATCCATTTCCGGGTGGTAAGCTGTTGATAAGTTTCCATAAATCTTGAAATGGTGGCATAGCAAGGTCCAGAACCTAGAGACAAACACAGATCTGCAATCACTAATTATGTTATCAGGGAGACCATGTTTCAAAAATACATATTCTATGAATAAATTAGCTAAGTCTTCCAAAGACGCTGTCACATCACTGCAAAGAAATAAATCCATCTTTGAGAAGCAATCTACTACTACTAAAATACTACTAAAATAGCATCTTAACCACTAGAAATAGGTACTTGCAAAATGAAATCCATAGACAGCAAGTTCCAAGGAATAGGAAGAATTTGAAGTGGCTGAAGCAGCCTGTACTTCCAGTGTTTTGAGGAATTGTTACAATTACAATCATAGCATGTGCTAACATAGTCTTTTACTTCCTTGTGTTCATACCAGGCCAATAGAAGTCTTGTGCAATCAGTTTGTATATTTTATCCTTCCCATGATGAACAGCAAGCGGAGAATCAGGCCAAGAATTTAAGATATCTAACTTAATGCAAGAATTATATGGTACTACTATACAGTCTTTATAAACTAAATCACCATTTTCATCAATACTGTAACCACTATTTAATATATTTTCACTCTTGCAAAGTTTGATACACTTGGGATTGTTGATTTGAGCTTGTCAAATTTTGGAATCAATGTCTTGCAGGTGAGTGATTATCAAACTGAGTTGGGAAGATTGGGTTGAGAAGAGTGTCCTAACATTTTCAGGGTTGTTATTGGCAAAGGTGCTCCACCCCCTGGGTAAATGTTGTCCCAATGTGATAAAGCATCAGGGACTACCCCTTGTTTCCCAGGACAGTACGTTATTGTAAAGTTTAACTCAGAGAGTTATTTGGCCCATCATGCCTGTCTGTGTGTAAGGACTTTTGAGCTCATAAAATATTTCAAAGAATTGTGATCATTTAAGACCTCAAAGGGTTCCATAAGGCTCAAAAGTTATGAACACCATTTCTTCAAGCAGTAAACACTTGAAAGAAGTTCCTTTTCATGAATCTTGTAATTAATCTCTGCAGCAAGCAATTTTCAAGACTCAAAAGCTATGGGATGAAAGAGGGAAGAAGAGGAAGAAAACTGAAATATTAATCCTGCAATGGCATAGTGACTTGCATCTGTTTCCACAATAGTGCAAGCTAGCCTGTTAAAGTGAGCAAGCATTGGAGCAGTAGTGAACACTTTCTTTAGAGCTTCAAACTTCAAATCAGCTTGCTCTGTAAAAACAAAATAAGTGTCTTTTTGAAGAAGGTTAGTAAGTTTCACGGTTTTCATGGCATAATGCTCAATAAACCTCCTGTAAAAATTACTGAAACCAAGGAAAAATTGAAGGGATTTGACTGAAGAAGGTGCAGGCTAGTCCAATATGCGCTGACTCTTGGCTGGATCCATCAATAGTCCTTGCTGAAAGACTATGATACCTAGAAACTGAAGAGAAGAAGTATGAAACTTGCACTTAGAGGCTTTTGCAAACAGGTTATTCTTTTGATGTTGCTGTAGCACCTCTTGCACATGTGAAATGTGATCCTGAAGATTTTTCAAGTAGAAAAGTATATTTTTAAGATATGACACAAGGTATTTATCTACAAGGTTAGAAAAAATGTTGTTGACAAAATGTTGAAAAGTGGAAGGAGCATTTCAGAGCCCAAAAGGCATTATGGTATACTCATAAATTCCAAACCGTGTTCTCATTAGGGTGTATCAAAGTTAGCAAAACTGCCATTAGAAACCTGCCATTTTTTTTGACCAAACCCTCCATTTTTAATGAGAGGTTTCTGAAATAAACATATCCCCTAACTGGTGTATTTCAAAATGGCGGGTTTCAAACATCAAACCCGCCATTTCATCCATCCACCATCCATGGAATGCAAAACACCCATCCACACCTCCAACTCATCAAATCCATGAGCATGAAAAACATCTCATCTCCATGGCTTCACATCTCCATCACTTCACATCTTGATTGCTTCACATCTCCATCACTTCACATCTCCATTTCTTCACATCTCCATCACTTCACATCTCCATTGCTTCACATCTCCATCACTTCAAATCTCCATCACTTCACATCTCCATTGCTTCACATCTCCATCACTTCAAATCTCCATCACTTCACATCTCCATCACTTCACATCTCCATTGCTTCACATCTCCATCACTTCACATCTCAATTGCTTCACATCTCCATTTCTTTACATCTAAATTTCTCCACACACATCCCATAATCATCACATCACCATCTTTCTCAACATTTCCAATCAAACTTCCCAGCAGCAAGTTGAAAATTCAAAAAAGCTGACTGTAATTTTTTTATTATTTGACTTGGATTCAGACTCTGATTTGGAATCAACTTGATTAGCTTTGAATTCTCTATTGGAAAAGCAATACATGGTTCCACAAAGACACTCTCCACAAACCTATGTATGAAAGGCAAAAGCTTCATCTACTTCCCAACTTAAGCTTCCATCAACTGTTCCAAACTTTATTGCCTTCTTTCATGAAACTTTTGGAGATGATTGAAGACCACCACATCTTCCAGAACAATTCTTGGAATCCTCAATGCAATCCAGCTATCCAACTGGCTATTGCTCTTTGTAGATTGGGATCAAATGGAAATTGAGCAGCAATTCATTGATTCAAAAATCTATTCTTGGTCGGTTATGGATCCATTGACTTATAAACCAAAAGAATCATTATTTCTATCCTACCTTTCCGTTTCTCTGTCCTTTGTTGGCCAACCAAAGAAGACCGCAAGGAGATATCTCAAGTAATGGAGACTGAAGGCTTTCCTGTTTGCATTGGTTTTGTTGATGGAGCCACTATACCCTTGATTCAAAAACCCAAGCTAGATGGCAACCATTATTTTGATTAGAAAAAAAGGCAATTGATTCATTTCCTTTCCAAAACCTTTGATAATAAACTGACCAAATTTTTTTTATTGGTTTGTATAGATAATCTGTGGCACTACAACTTGTTTGTGATAACAAAAAGAAGTTCATATCCCTCCATGCTGGCCTTCTGTGTTCTTGTCATGATTCATATGTTTTCACTTGGATGCAAATTCCCAAACAACCAGATAACTACTTTGACCAAGATCAATACCTTCTAGCTGATTCAGCTTATGCTAGTGGTAAATATGTGGTTCCTGCATACTGCAATGTTTCAACCAATGATCAAGCCAAAACTGATTTCAACTATCATCTTGCCCAATCACAATTTTAGATTGAGCATGCCATAGGAATCCTGAAAGGAAGATGGGCCAGCTTACGGGAGATGAGAAACCAGCTCCAATATTCCAAAGAGATGAAGTTCCTCATCAACTGGATTATCAGTTGTGTAATCCTTCACAACCTTCTTGCCAAAATCAAAGATGAATGGGACAAAATATTTAAAGAAGATATTCCTGATCCTCCTCAAGTCATCCCAGACTCACCTTCTACCTCATCTTTAGCCATGAGAGAGTGGATTCTACCCCTCACACTTGCTCACTTTGATGAGTAGCATTGGTTTTTTAAATAGGTAAAAAATAAAATCACAGAATTTTTTTTGTTTTGGTTGTTTAACCAAGAATCCTAGGCTGACTATGGTTTTTAATTTTTTTTTGGTGGACTTAGACAAAAACCAAAACTTCAAAACCACCTCAACCCACCAAAAAACTGGTCCACCTTCACCAGTACACTTCCTCCTTCTCACCCATAACCACCACCTCACCCATCACCTCCACCTCCCCATCACCTCCACCTCCCCATCACCTCCACCTCACCACCACCTCCACCTAAACCACCTCACCCATCACCACCATCTCCCCATCACCACCACCTCACCATCACCACCACCTCACTATCCACCACCACCTCACCTCACCTCACTCACTGCCTCCCCTCCTCCTAACCCTGTTAAGCCCCCTCCCCCCTCTTCCTCTTCCTGCACCTCACTGGTTTCTGATCCTTTGATCATTCAACCTTTAGGACCACCCTGGATCCCCATCAAGGGGAGTCCCTCCTCCTCCTCCTCCTCCTCCTCCTCCTCCTCCTCCTTCTCCTCCTCCTCCTCCTTCTCCTCCTCCTCCTCCTCCTTGTCTCACTGCCCCTGATCAATTGGCAAGAAATTGCTGCTTGCCGGTTGACTGGCAACAGTCACTCTTGCCAGTCAATCAATTCATCAATTGACCAACCAGTGATGTGCCCCCCCTTCTGCTCCTCCTCCTCCTTCAAGTTCTTGAGAAGTTGATTGACCTTTTTTGTTTTTTTTGGTAGGAAATTATTGGTAAAGTTCTTCTTATTTTCTATGTTGGTTGATCATCTAAGTGGTTTACACCGGACCAATGATTGGTTTTTTTTTTAGTTTTTTAGTAGGAGAATTTCCGGAATTTTTTTTGTTATTTTCTGTGTTTGTTGATCATCCAAGTGGTTTATACCGGGCTAATGACCGTTTTTTTGCTTTTTTTTTGATTAAATGCAATGCAATTGGACATTCCACTGCTTTGACCACCCTTTCTTCATGGCCCATTCTTCACCCACCAAACTCAAAATGTTACAACTAATGGATTTCCATCTTGATCCTGACCCCAATTAAAGTATACTGTTGGGAGGGAAAAAGATGGAAGGAGATAGTTTGAAAAAAAGAAAGATAAGTGGGAAGGAAAGGGCTTGCCAGATGTCAGCTTGCGAATATTGCAGAGCAAGCTGCAAAAGTAACAAAAATAACATAAAAATAATAATGATACAATTAACCTAATAAGGAGTAGGAAAATATAAATATGATTACAGAAATAGATTCTCCACCCAAAATTAGCTAGGGTCACTCACTGACCCCACCCTTGAAATCCAACTCCTTATATTTTTAAATAATTAAGGAAAGAAAAACCAAAATACTACGGCTCCATTATTGAGATTTTTGGCCATTTAAGGATTTCACACACATTTTCACGTATAGGTCTCACACCTAAAATTCAGTCAGAATTGAGGTGTTGTGTATATTTTAGGAGTTACGGACGTAAATGTGTTTTGTCACAATTCCCACATGCAGCCGTGGCAGCCAATGCACCCGCGCGCGGCTGAGATACATTCTTGTCACACCGTCGAGGTCGTGTACGCAGCCCTGGGCCTCTGACAAGTACGCAGCCGCGGGACTATGGGTTGACAGAGTGACAGGCGGCCTGAGAGGCTCAGGTACCGCGTAAACAGGCTAAAACATACACGGGAACTTTCTACATATGTAATAAATGTTCCCGTGGATAGTAGACTGTCTAAAATACATAATATTATATAAAAATACATAAATAATCCTTAAAAGTGTTTTTTACTTGATATAATGCAAAGTACCAAGAATGTCGAAAATAACACAATGACAACTTCTAAAAATATATTAAAATACTTTAATATACTTTTATGAGAATTGATAGACATCAATATCTTTGTGACATACTAAGGAAAATAATGATGTAAAAAAATTACATGAATTCACATGACTTATATTTTTAAGTAATTATCTTAATAAATCAACTGGAGCTTGAAAATAAAGAGTAAAATCAATATTATGACTTTTACTCCAGTTATATAATACATAATGAGAACTTACCTGACATCAAGATGTCTGTAGAAATTTCTATTAATATAATTATTAAATTACTGGGAACATTTACTAAGGATAATTAATTAAATAATACATAAATAGGACAGATTAGTGTTATTCACACGTCCTAATGTCTATTATAAGGTAGAATAATTCCCATACCCTAAGGAATTAGATGCTACTCGTGCTATAGCACCAAGAACACATGACAGGCTACCTCTGGTTACCCTGCTAGCCTTAGTTTCCGTCCCTTTGAGCACCTACAAGCCTCAGAAGGACCATATTGGGACTCCAAAAGCTATAAATAAAGAGCTCTTTTGAGGATATTGATGGTCAGAGACTCAGTAATATTCATATCCAGACGCCGTGCCAAGTTAATCAAGTACTTATAGGAGATAAGTAAGTGATTTATGGCAATTTCTGATCAGTAATATCCGTCCTCAAACCTCTTTTTATCAATTAAAACTGCTGAACAACCTTATAACCCCAGTATACAGGTTTAACCCATCAGTACACGTCTCAAACAGATACCCAAAGGATTTAATAACATACAAGTGAGTCTTATTATACTTTCTCTGTCGTGGTAGCCTGGCTACAAGGCCCTACCACTCCATTGTGTATTTTATATACATATTATCTTTGGGTAAAATATTTTTTAAACTAAAGAGCCCAAAGTAACCAGGACTACGTGTTTTCATACTGAAATCCCTGAAGAGAGGTGTTAAAGATCCCCAATATAATTTTTGCCCCTCTATAAATATTTAATAATCAATTTATTCATATTGATTCAAAAAAACAAAAAATAACCAAACCATTTAACCTTGCAATAAGCTTAATCCAAATATTCTATGGATTTTTGCTGCATTTATTAAAAAATATATTTATTAATTACTCTATCACTTCTGGTAGCTAAAGGATAGCAAGGGTCTTGGCATCCAGGAGGCTGAAAATTGGGGGTCTGGCCGGGAAATATTCCATTTTATTATATTTAATACCTTGGAAAAGACATTTTCACAAAAAATAAAATCAAAGATAAATTTATTTGAATTTATAACCGTGATTTATTATTAAATTCTTTTGCAGTGGATTTAAAAACCAATGCAGAATTAATAATCTATTATTTAAATCTTTTAAAGATAAGAAAAGAAGAATATATTAAAAATTATAAACCTACTGGTTGGAAAGCTTTAACTCAAGCTGAGCAACTTAATATCTCTTCTGCACATAAACACTTAGATAAACTCCTTGAACAAGAAGATCTTGAAAGGCGTATCAACTTTCAGGCTCTATTAAGAAAACATAAAGCTTGGAAAAAATACCGTATAAATTACTTTTTGAAATATAAAAGTAAGTACACAACTTGCATTACCATATTATTTTTAAAGAAAATAATATTAATATATTTTATTAAACCAATAAAATACACTTTTTTATCAGTGAAACCTCCTGTACCAGAAACCACCGCCACTGAAATTGATCTATTGGATCAGGAAGTCCCAGACATCTCTGGACACCCTGAAAATATTGATTGGGCAGGTGAAGACCTCATTGGAACCCACCAAGACCCCGTAGGATTACCTACTAAGGATCAATTTAACCCCAATAAGGTCTTAGTACCTTTGAACATCAATTTAAGTGAGTTTTGAAATAAAAATTATTTTTACAGATTTTTTCTGTAAAATACTTATAAACATATTATTCTGAAAATGAATAGACGTAACACAAGAGCCTCAGGAAGAATTCCCTCCTATGGATCTTTTCCAACATCTCTCAGTAACCGTGAGACCACCAGTAAGGACAACCATGAAGGGACTAGAACCCGTGAATCAAATGTTGATGGACAAGAAGCAGCACCAATCACTTCTGCCCTCTCCCAACCTAGAGCCGGAGAAAGTAGCAGAATCAAGCCACCCTCCTTTAAAAAAAGATTCCCTGCAACCACCCCAGCAGAATCTGGCCAAGGAGGCCAGGATCAAAGACTTAGTCAAAGAGCACGTGAAATATTGGGAAGAATTCAAAGAAGCCCAAGCCAAGGAGGACAAGGTATCTATGAAAAAGATAATCTCCCAGGCAAAAGCCACCCAGATAGCTCTTCAGAAAATGATTCCAAGGAAATAGGTAGAATCCTACGTAGAAAAGTGGAATCATTGGGATCAATTAGCCCAACTGAAAGGCAAAGGATCAGGAAAGAAGAGATCCTCTTCCCATCCCAAGCCAAAGGGAAAGAAAGACTGGGACCAGATAATATCCCTAGCTCAAAAGTGGAAAAAGGTTTACAACAATCAGCCTCTAATTCTGACCCCAAACAAACCTCTGATGTAATGACTTCTTTTTCTAATGATATGCGTCATAATTTCAAAATTGTTTGTGAAAATTTGGATGGGGTTTACACCCAAATGGATAAATTAACCTCAGTAGTAGCCAAATTGATTAATAAACAAACAAAGACGGTAGGAATGGAAGAAATTAAAGAACACACAGAACAGTTATTGGAGACAATTAATCAAGTTAGGATCAAAAATACTCAAACAATTGAGAATATTTTATCAGAAATCCAAGAAGATTTTATTATTTCTTTCCACCCCTTAAAAGAAGAATTGGCAACCACCACTAACAGTTCTATTCTATCCCTTAGTGAAAAATTGGATGTGCTCAATAACAAAGTGGAACTGCAACTTAATCTGATCAAAAATGATCTTAGAGACTTAAAAGTCCATCTGACCAACCCCTTGGGGAGTAATACAGAGGAACCAAAGCCTCCCAGAAAAACCACTACTCCTTATGCACCACCCTTATTAGGAATGCATAGGAGTGACACCTTTAGGCCTAGTCCTACCCCTGAGATGGAGAAAGCTCTCAAAATGTTACCTCCTATTTCTGAATGGCCCAAGCTCTCTGGAGAAGGAGAATACAATCATATAAATTTTATTAAATTTATTGACTACACAATTAACTCTTATGACCTACCAGAAGCTATAGCTGTAGTCAGGCTACCCAGACTATTTGAAGGAGTAGCATTGGACTGGTTTATCAGCAAGAGAGAAGAAGTAGGATCCTTACCATGGAATTCTTGGAAACTTCTGATCAAAGAACAATTTGGTTCTAGAATGTGGAAAAGGAAAATGATGAAAAATTTTGAAAATTCCTTATTTGACCCCTCCAAGGACAAACCTCACAAATGGTGCTTGGAACAGAAGAAAAGATTGTATTGCTTCTATCCAGATGCTGATAAAGAGGAAGTAAATGAAAGACTCCTCAACCGGTGTCCTGGCAATCTTAACCATAGTGTAAGATGTAGGATGAGTATGGATGCGAACTTGCCCACTCTAATCAATGTGTTAGAAGAATTGATAGACATGAATGTGTTGGACAAGAAAGCCCCTTCCAGACCCAAAGAGAACTATACCATCAACAAAACCAGAGAACAAACTCCTCTGATAAATGCCTCTGACAATAAGAAACCTAATGAGAATAGGGAGAAAGAGAGGATGCCTGCAACTTGTTGGAATTGTAACAAGACTGGGCATATGAGACAAGACTGTCCATTACCAAAAAGGAAGATAGCAGTCTTGGAAGTAGAACAGGAGGTTGAAGAGAATCAGAACTATGAAGACATAGCTGATACTGAAGGATCTCTTTCTGAATGTGAATTGATCTTGACCAACCCTGTTAATGTTATAGAAGGAGATATAGGTACTTCTACAGAGATCAATAACATCCATGGGGATTCTAGCCTGCCCCAAAAATGGGATCCTACTGTAGTTCCTAGACATATTATGGATGTCAAACCATTAACAGTTAAACCTATGAGTGGGAAAAGTTATACCACTGGTCAAACGTGCTATGCAACTGGGTTGTATTAAAACAGACCTATAAGGTTATTACTGGATAGTGGATCCTTTTGCTCATGTGTCTGTGCTGAATTCTTGAACAAATGGGACCCCAATTGGAGAGAACACCTTTTACCCATCCCAAAAGCCAATTTCAGCTCTTGCAACTCTACCATGAATGCTATTGGAGTATGGACTGCTCCTATAATACTACCTCACACTAAAGGATCTTTGAGAATACAAGTGGAGTTTGTAGTATTGCTCAACGGACTATGTGACTACCTGATACTGGGTAATGATGCCTTATGTCTATATGGTATAGACGTGTTCCAGAGTAGAGGAAGATACTTCACAGTAGGAGGTAATTGGGATAAGAAGTTTAAGATATGCACCATTCAGTCTAACTTCCCCTCCTCTACTTATCAGAAGCATTTAGAAGACTTTGACCAAGAATATTTCTCTCAAGCAGCTCTGAATATGAAACTTTCTGAGGAACAGAAGAAAGATATATTAAAAGTCTGCTTTGAGAACCAGAATGCTTTTTTTACTAAAGATCATCCTATTGGTGATATGAAAGGATATGATATGGTATTGACATTGACCATTAAGCCTCCTTATCCTCCTAAATTAAGAAGGCCAGCCTATCCGTCTAGTCCTAATTCTAGAAAAGCTCTTGAGGAACATATCCTAGAACTGATAGACTTACAAGTATTAAGGAAAGTAGGGCATAATGAACAGGTAGATGTGACCACACCTGTAATCATAGCTTGGCATAATCAAAATTCAAGAATGGTAGGAGACTTCAGAATGCTCAACAATTACACTCAAGCAGATTATTATCCTATACCCCGGATTGATCATGCTCTGCATAACTTGTCCAAAGCTAAGTACATCACTACTATGGATCTGCTTAAAGGCTTCCACCAGATACCAATAAGCCCTGAAAGCAGGAAGTTTGTGAGAATAATCTGTCATTTGGGAATATATGAATATCTTAGGATGCCTTTTGGTATAAAGAATGCTCCATCACACTTCCAGAGAACAATGGATACAGTTCTAGGAACTTACATCAGACAAGGATGGATGATGGTATACATAGATGATGTTATCATATACTCTGATGACTGGGATACTCATATCAACCAAGTAAGATTAGTACTCCAGACAATCTCCAGAGCAGGAATAAAGGTTTCCATGAAGAAATGCAACTTTGGCTACGGAGAATTGAAAGCCTTAGGACATATAGTCTCTGGCCTAACTCTAGCTGCTGATCAAAATAAGATAGCTGCTGTCATGAATAGACCTATGCCTCAAAACAAGACAGAATTACTGTCTTTCATCAGTTTCTGCAGTTATTACAGACAATACATACCAAAGTTTGCCATGCTAACTAAAAGTCTGTATGAAGTATGCAACAACAACACACTATTTGAAATGACTCATGAGAGACTAGAGAACTATGAGGAATTAAAAATAGCTATGACCTCTACTCCTCTACTTATACAACCAGATTACTCTAAGCCCTTAAAACTATAAATTGATGCTTGCATGGAAGGGCTAGGAGCTGCTTTACATCAGGAAAGGATAGAAGAAGACAAACCAGTAGAAAAACCTGTACTATTCATATCTAGACAGATCAAAGATACTGAGAAGAGATATGGGGTCAGTCAGTTGGAATGTTTGGCACTAGTATGGGCTTTAGAGAAGCTACACTATTACTTAGAAGGCACCACTTTTCAAGTAATCACGGACTGAAATGCTGTAAGAACTCTTATGAACATGAAAACCCCCAGCAGACATATTCTCAGGTGGCAAATTGATATACAACAATATAGAGGACAGATGACTATAGTGCATAAAGCTGGAGCTAAAAATCAGAATGATGATAGTCTAAGTAGGAATGCTTTGCCTAATGACTCTAACAATCCAGCATATGACCCTGAAGATCAAGATATCTTTCCTATCTTGTTCATCAATCTTCTTGCATTGAGTGCTCCAATAATGGGGATCCACTTATGTTAATTAGACACTGCTTTCTTCAACCTAGTAAGAGATAGCTACTCTCCTGAAATCAAGCTGCTGATTACTATTATGGAATGTGAATCCCCAGAAGCAGCTTTAATAAATAGCCTGCCTGCTTCACTACTTAAACCCTATAAAGCAGGAAGGTTTACCTTTTGGGATGATCTCCTTTATTATAGACACCAACATTCCAGCGTATTAGTACTAAGCAACAAAGAGCATATACAACATATACTCCAGGAATGCCATGACAACTGTTCATCAGGAAATTTATCCACAGAAAGAACCTTAGAGAAAGTGAAACAAACTGCCTGGTGGATAGACTGGAAAGAAGTCACTACAGAATATGTTACTAGCTGTGAAACCTGCCAGAAATCTAATAAAACTACTGGAAAAAGGTTTGGACTCTTACAGAAGATATCTGAACCTACAACCAGGTGGGAAATTGTCAATATGGATTTTGTCACCGGCCTCCCCCCTGGAGGTACTCATTCTTATAACTCTGTCCTAGTTATAGTTGACAGATATTCCAAAAAGGCAAAATTCTTACCTAACCACAAGGAAGATAGTGCTATGGATGTAGCCTTACTATTCTGGAATAGGATTATAGCTGATGTGGGTATACCCAAGATTATAATCAGTGACAGAGACCCCAAATTCACATCTGGATTTTCAAGGAATCTACATGATATACTGGGTACTACTCTAGCATTTTCTACAGCATACCATCCCCAAACTGACGGATTAGCGGAAAGGATGATACAGACCCTAGAAGATATGCTAAGGAGGTTCTGTAGCTTTGTTCTAGAATAAAAAAACTCAGATGGTTCTTTCCATGATTGGGTAAGCCTACTCCCAGCCCTAGAAATGGCTTATAACAGCAGTAAACATTCTACTACCAAAGAAGCTCCTTACATACTAGAAAAAGGATGGATTCCAAAACTCCCTAGGAATAACGTGAACTATAACTTAGCCACTATTCATCCAACATCTCTTGACTTTAAGAAGATGATAGATGTGGCAAATAATCATGCTCAGAAATGTGTGGAAGAAGCTGTTGAATACAACAAAAAAAATGGGACAAATCCCATAAAGAACCTGACTTTAAGATAGGAGACCAGATCTTGATATCTACAACTAATTTTAACAACCTGGCAGGCAACAGAAAACTGAAGCCAGCCTTTGTTGGAACATTTTTTATCAAGAAGATGCATGGCAAAAATGCTGTGGAAGTAATCTTGAGTGAAGAATTATCAAGAAAACATCCGGTATTTCCTGTTAGCCTAGTAAAACACTTTAAACCAAGAGAAGGAAGAAACCTCCCTCCAGCAATAATCCCAATAGAACCTGACCCTGTAAGAGAAAAAGGGAAAGTCATCAGGATATTGAGAGATAAGAAAGAGAGGGTACAAGGAAAAGATATCAGACTATACTTAGTAAGATACAAAGGAGAATCTGCAGACAAAGATGAATGGTTACCAGAAAATAATATACCTGATGGACCAATACATCTCAGAAACTACAGAGCCAGCAAAAGGAACTGAAGAACATATTCAGTTAATTTTTTTTTTCTAACTTCCTCCAGATTTTTTTCAGATATGGCCATATCTTGGAGTGGGGGAATGTCAGCTTGCTACTATTGCAGAGCAAGCTGAAGCAGTAACAAAAATAACATAAAAATAATAATAATACAATTAACCTAAGAAGGAGTAGAAAAAACATAAATATTATTACAGGAATGGATTCTCCACCCAAAATTAGCTAGGGTCACTCACTGACCCCACCCTTGAAATCCAACTCCTTATATTTTTAAATAATTAAGGAAAGAAAAACCAAAATACTACGGCTCCATTATTGAGCTTTTTGGCCATTTAAATATTTCACACACAATGTCACGTATAGGTTTCACACCTAAAATTCAGTCAGAATTGAGGTGTTGTGTATATTTTAGGAGTTACGGACGGAAATGTGTTTTGTCACAATTCCCGCACGCAGCCGCGGCAGCCAATGCACCCGCGCGCAGCTGAAATACAGCCTTGTCACACCGTTGAGGTTGTGTGCGCAGCCCCGGGCCTCTGACAAGTACGCAGCCGCGGGACTATGGGTTGACAGAGTGACAGGCGGCCTGAGAGGCTCAGGTACCGCGTAAACAGGCTACAACATACACAGGAACTTTGTACATATGTAATAAATGTTCCCGTGGATAGTAGACTGTCTAAAAATACATATTATTATTTAAAAATGCATAAATAATCCTTACACATATTTTTTACTTAATATAATGCAAAGTACCAAGAATGTCGAAAATAAGACAATGACAACTTCTAAAAATATATTAAAATAATTTAATATACTTATATGAGAATTGATAGACATCAATATCTTTGTGACATACTAAGGAAAATAATGATGTAAAAAAATTACATGAATTCACATGAATTATATTTTTAAGTAATTATCTTAATAAATCAACTGGAGCTTGAAAATAAAGTGTAAAATCAATATTATGACTTTTACTCCAGTTATATAATACATAATGAGAACTTACCTGACATCAAGATGTCCGTAGAAATTTCTATTAATATAATTATTAAATTACTGGGAACATTTACTAAGGATAATTAATTAAATAATACATAAATAGTACAGATTAGTGTTATTCACACGTCCTAATGTCTATTATAAGGTAGAATAATTCCCATACCATAAGGAATTAGATGCTACCCGTGCTATAGCACCAAGAACACATGACAGGCTACCTCTGGTTACCCTGCTAGCCTTAGTGTCAGTCCCTTTGAGCACCTACAACCCTCAGAAGGACCATATTGGGACTCCAAAAGCTATAAATGAAGAGCTCTTTTGAGGATATTGATGGGCAGAGACTCAGTAATATTCATATCCAGACGCCGTGCCAAGGTAATCAAGTACTTTTAGGAGATAAGTAAGTGATTCATGGCAATGTCTGATCAGTAATATCCATCCTCAAACCTCTTTTTATCAATTAAAACTGCTGAACAACCTTATAACCCTAGTATACAGGTTTAACCCATCAGTACACGTCTCAAACAGATACCCAAAGGATTTAATAACATACCAGCGAGTCTTATTATCCTTTCTCTGTCGTGGTAGCTTGGCTACAAGGCTCTACCACTCCACCATGTATTTTATATACATATTATCTTTGGTTAAAATATTCTTTAAACTAAAGAGCCCAAAGTAACCACGACTACGTGTTTTCATACTGAAATCCCTGAAGAGAGGTGTTAAAGATCCCAAATATAACTGTGGCCCCTCAATAAATATTTAATAATCAATTTATTCATATTGATTCAAAACAATAAACAATAACCAAACCATTTAACCTTGCAATAAGCTTTATCCAAATATTCTACAGTTTTTGCTGCATTTATTAAATAATATATTTATTATTTACTCTATCACCTCTGGTAGCTAAAGGATAGCAAGGGTCTTGGCATCCAGGAGGCTGACACCAGAGAAGGAGGGCTCAAATGCGGGATTTGGAAATTGCATTGGCAGTGACTGAGGAAACAATTAATGAAAAGGTTGTTTGGTCTTCACGCAAACTACATCCCTTGAAGCTTTATCCATCCATTTTCAAGAAAAGTCAAAAACCCACCCCTGAAGAGTTGGAACAGGCCAAACAGAAGATCAAACTGTTCCATTTCTTCAGCTCTGGGAAAGTATATGTTCAAGATTGATTGGATCATGAGGCCATGGTTGCCATCATCCAATGTATCCCTTTGAATGAACTATCTGAGAAAGAGAAGAAGGACATCAACTCAGTAATGACATTCCTTCACCAATCCAAAAAAAATTTCAACACTTTTGGTCCCTCAAGATCTTGGGGTGAGAAAATGTGGGTAATTGGATGGAAAAAATTGATGGACCCTTCTGAACTATTTGGACAATATTTGAAGAAAGATGCTGTCAAATCCTCCCCTAAAGAGTATTATTTTTTTAACCTTAGGTCTGACAAGGTCTCTCAAATATTGGGCCAAATGTTTTGAAAATTGGCCAAACTTGAGCTCAATTCCAACCGTGAAGCTATGATAGAAAACAAAATACCTTCCTTCTCCTCATTATAATTTGGATCTGGCCTTACTGCTTTTGACTGCTCACCTCACATCACCTTCACCTCAGAATCCTTCTACAAATTGCCCCATATTGACCAAGGTGATGTCTCTGACTATTCCTTTTTAATTGTGGTCCCAACCAAAAAATCAAATGCACAACTTATTGACAACAAGGATGAATATTAAGTATCCAAAGGCCAATTTGTGTTCCCAGAATTGGGTTTTGGGATTGATTTCAAACAAAAGGGTATGTTGAAAATGGTTGAGGCAGCAAACAAGTACAAGCACTGTACTTTTCCTGCAGTGGATACTTCCACCCATACTAGGATGGCCATGTCCATGCAAATAAATAGAACAACTCAAAACACTAGCAAGGACTTTTCCAGTAGAAAAATATATCTTAGGAAAAAAATATAAATAAAATAAAAAATTTTTGTTCATTGGTGGTGTTAAAAATACTCTTAAACGTTGTTGAAATCAAAAATAATTTTTTTCTTGTTATTTTTAAAATTTTGATCAAAGTAAATATATTGAAAAACCAAGCAATTGAGTAATTTCCTTTATTTCATCCACATTTCTACTGCTACTAATACATGCCATGGCTACCAATAACCTATCTTTTTTTTCTGTGGCTAGCCTTTCCCTCTCCTTTTTAAGTTAGTCTTGCTCTTGATCCTTCTCCTTTTCCTCTTTTTGAAACTCCAGCTCAGCCTGTTTGATTTTCCACTCAGCATCCAAATTGTGTTGATGAACCAAACTCTCATCTTTCCACTTTTGAAAATCAATAGCCAGTTGAAAATACCACTTATCCTTTTCAAATTTAAGTGTTTTGGATTCTATTTGTGATTTCACTGTTTTTTTGAGGGGAATAGGAATGAGCTTGATTTTGAAAGCAAGTGAAATCAATCAATGAACTTACTTGAATCTTGCTTCTCCATGATATCCTCAAAGCCAGAAAAATTTGAAGTGTTTCTCTGCTTTTGACATCTATTAGAGTTGAGGTTGATGGAATTGGAGGCCTTTTGCTTTCCCTTTGCAGAGGAGGTTTGTGTGGGAACATCATTGCTCTCATTTGAAGGGGATGTGGGAGACCCCATTGGCTTGAGTATTATGCCATTCAGGAACTGATGAGCCTGTTTTTTACAATCTAAATCAGTCAGGATTAACCAGACAGAAGAGAAATGATCTTGGTTCCTTACTTGAGCAGATGATTCCAATAATGGTGATACAGGAATAACTTGCTCCTCATTGGCCAAGTTGTTAAGTTCTTTCACCCCAGGAAGAGAGAAATCCAAAGAAGGAAGTGAGGGGTCCAAGGAGGGGTTTGAATTTTTTATCAATGCTGATGCCGACATGATTGGAGCTGATTCTGTTGGAATATCCTCCTCCACATCAGATTGGGGCCACTCATAGGTTTCATTGGTATCATCATTGCTAGGACAAGAATCAACAGCCAGAGTTGATTCCATTTGCTTTATCAGAGTTGGTGATACCAAAGCCTGTGGGGATTGACATTGAGTGGGCTTTTTTGTACTTGGTTTGATAGTTCTTGAATTGCTCCCGCATCTGTTTGGATGAAATATGCAGCCTACCTTTGGTTTTATTCTTTAGTTCATTGGCCATCAGGAGATAACCATTAAACTTAGAGGATGGAGGTTGGCCAACTTGTGTTTCATTGTTGGATCCAAAGCAAGCATCATAGTTGGATGGAATTTTGAGCCAGTTTACCAGGATGATGTGATCAGCTCTCATGAGCTGACTTGAGCCTTTGGAAGCTGATGGGGGAGGATTGCTGGATGTTGAGTTCTTGTGGGATGTTTGCTTTGTTTGAGTGGAATTGCGGGGGGAGTGTTGCTGAGGGGCCATTTAAAAAGAGTAAGTGGGATGAAGTGATGAAGCAATAAAGCGATGACAGTTAGGATGTGATGAAAGGGGGGATGAAGTGATGAAGCAATGAAGAAATGAGAGGATGGATGTGATGAAAGCAATAAAGTGATAACAGTGATAAAGCAAGGTGAGAGTGATGAAGTGATGAAGCACAATGAAGCAATGAGAGTGATCAAGTGATGAGGATAGCAATGAAGCAATGAGAGTGATGAAGTGATGAGGATAGAAATGAAGCAATGAGAGTGATTAAGTGATGAGTATAGCAATGAAGCAATGAGAGTGATGAAGTGATGAGTATAGCAATGAAGAAATGAGAGTGATGAAGTGATGAGGATAGCAATGAAGCAATGAGAGTGATGAAGTGTTCCAATAAGGTTGGAGGATGAAACCAGGGGTGATGATGTGGAATGACGTGTGGTTGAGCTGCTGAAGGCCTTTATATACTTTATTTGAAAAAACCCATTTATTTCCAGGTAACTTTGACATGTCTGATGTGAAATAAGTGGGTTTTTTGATTTTTCATGGCAGGTTTGAAATGGTGGATTTGGGTTGAAACCCACCATTAAAAAATGGAGGGTTTGCTTAACTTTGATGCACCCTATTACAGTCAAATACTCATGACCTTTTGCAATGGAAATGATGTTATAGGTGCCTCAAAGGTCTAACTTCAAGAAACAAGCAGCTCCATGGAAGAGAGTGAGGAGGTGCAACATAGGTGGTACTGGGTAGGCATTCTTCTGGGTTACCTGGTTCAGTTTCCTGTAGTCTATGCAAAGGCAAAGTAAACTGTCTTTCTTTGGGAAAAATAGGATGGGAAAGCTGGTATTTGAATTTCTTGGTTGAAGAAATCCTTTTGATACATTTTCTGAAATTTATTTTTGAAGTCTGGTTGATTCTTGCTTCAAGAGAGTGTAGACTGGTCTGGGTGCCGGACGTGGGCCAGTAAGTTTGATCCTGTGATCATAAAAACGGGAAGGAGGAAGTTTATCTGCCTTTACACCTGAAAATATTTCAGCAAAGTCATGATAAGCCAAAGGTAAAGACTCTCAAAAGATTTCTAAATCTTCAATTTTGTCATCTTTGAGCACCGGATTTAAAGTGCTTTCATGATGCAAGAGGATTAAAGAACTCGAAATACACCGTTTGGTTGGTTCCTGTTTCTCTTCAAAGAAAAAAGGAAGTGGTAAGTTGGTCAAATAAGAAATAAATCCTAAATCTGAAGAGGGAACTTGGGAATGAAGGTCAGGATATTGCAAATCTCCTGGCGGAAAATTGTCATCCAACTCAATGAAAGTGTCATTTAGGCTGTTTAATTCCTGTTTGACAGAAGGGTTAGCCTTCAGGGGTTGCAAGGTTTGAAGGTTAATTACTCCTTCTTGCCAATTCACATCTGCATTCCGTTTAACTAGAAAATCATGGCCTAGAATGGTATTGTCCATTCTGGTGATATCCAAGAAAAATAAATCCCATTTGAAGCTGGGGAAATTGGAAAATTCAAAGGTCCATTTTGCCTTTTGGAAAACTCAATGAGACAGCTTGGTTGCACTACTTACTAAATAGATGGGAAAATTATCTATCTTGGAATTCAGTAAGATTTTTGGAAGTGGCAAAAGATTCACTTATAAAAGAAACATTAGCCCCAGAATTGAGTAAAACAAAATAAGGGTAATTGTTGGAATGGAAGAGGAAAAATCTCAAACTAGGAGCCCCAAGTGACTTGCAAGTGCAAAGATTGACTTGCTGTAATTAAGATAATATGTAGTTTTCCTTGCAAGTATTAGAAAAACTACCAGCTAATTTTTTGACTTCTTGGCCGCTTTGCACAACTATCAACATCATGTTTCTCTCCACAATACATACATAACCCATTCTTTTTCCTCCTTAGCTGTTCCTCATTCCGGAGCATCCTGGTTTCCTTGTCCAGGAATTTTGGAGTTTTGGTGACAGCCTTCCCTTTTGGGTTGGAGCTCAAGGTTGGATTTGTTTTGGATTGTTTTGGATTCTTCAAGTGTTGCTTCAAGGAGTTGTCCGCCTTTGGAGCCAAGGTTGAAAATCCATTTTTGTTTTTCCAAGAGCGGTTCTTGTTCTGATAGCCATTATCAAGCTCAACCACCCAGTCAATTAACTGCTGAAGGGAGGTTGTCTTGTGTCCCCCAACTGCAAGTTGCTTGATTAGGCGTCCTGTTAAACATTTTCAAAATTCAAATAAAAGAGCGGACTTGTTCCATTGGATGCAAGACTTTGAATTTTGGAAGTTGGAGATATAAACAGAAAATCTACTTTTTTCCTTCATGACTAAGTTATTAAGTTTGTATTTGGAGTTTTGGACTTCATTGGGGTTGCCAAACAGGGTAAACAGTTGTTTCTTAAACTTGTCCCAATTTTTGAGAATACAAGTGGGACTGGTATTAGATAATAGTTCAAGGTATGGTTTGAACCACTGCAAGGCTCTTACACTGAGGAAGGAAGACACATACATAACTCTATGTCTATCAGTAGGGAAATTATGAGGATTGTTCTAGAATATTATTTTAAAAAAATGTAAATAGGATCTAAGTTTATGGGAGTGTTCCCCTGTAAAATGATCAGGCTGCTTCATTCCTGGAGTATGGAAGCTAGGGCCACTTGGGCAAGATTGCGAGGCATTTTGGTTAAGATCCTGGATCAGGGTTGATATCAAGGTAAAAGCTTTGGTCTTGGGAGCACTAATGCAAAACCTTGATCTACCACAAGTCAAGGTTTCATTGGAAGGGTGTTTGGAATATTTGATTTCTTCAAGAGGGTCCACGGGAGATTCCAGTTGAGGAGAAAGGGGATCATTGAGAGGTTCAACCAAAGGAGATTTAGAAGAAGGGAAAGGGTCTAAAGTTTGTTGGTTACAAGGATTTCTGGATCTCCCTACCCAATGGATATCATCATTATAAGGGTTGAGGGAAGCGTTTCCGGTTGAGTGAGTATGTGGAATTGTAATAGAAAGAATCTACTATAGGTTTGTAAACTATGGTAGAGGAGTTTAGTTAGTTAACTTACTGTCAAACAACCAACCCACATACTATAGGACAATCTTATATGATTGTGAGCGCAAAGAAGGACTGAGTGCAAGGGAAAATGCAAGATAGAAAGGCTAACTGCAAAGTGCAAAATTATGGTTAGTGACTCAAAAAACAGCAAGAGGAGGGAAGTGTTCCAATGGAAGGAAACTAAAGCCAAGCCTAATTTGAGGACTGGATTTAGCAAATGCAAGAAAGTATGAAATTAACTAACTGAGGAGACAATTGTCAGGAAGGCAACACAGCCTTTGTAAGTTAATCCAAAGTTGACTAGATACAACCTGATATATGGCCAGCTAAAGTTAAGAGGCGGTGAGGCAATGAATGAAAAGAACGGAATTGGAAATGAAATAACAGTACAGTTTTTTCCAAGGTTGTAGCATAGGTGCAAGAAAAAGAATCTGAGGTTTAAAGAACAGAATGGATGGGACAGGAAGGAATGACATGTGAGACAATGCAAATGTGAAGATACAGCTAATGCAGGGTAAGGGACTAGTCCATTTGCAAACTATACAGTTGGTGTGGCTATCTAGGCATGGGTGTGAACTAGTGTGAGTGTGTGACCAAGAATGGAAGTCCAAGGGCTGATGATACCCAGGGTGGAAGAGCGGAGCTCAAATGGATGGTTGACCAGAGTAGAGTTGACTCCAAGGTTTGCAAGTATATACTGAGTCAGTTACAGAGATTGGAAGGTTGTTATGCAAGCCAGAGTTGGTAAGCGGAAGGCACCATTGAGGTTGTGCTTTATCTGTGTCACATTTATTGACTGAGGTAGATGGTACTGAGGAAAGGATATGTCAAATTGGCAAAGACAATAAACATTAAGCTTGAAGCCTGAAAAATATGTGGAAATGCAAGAATAAAAAAAATGGCAGCATGCAAATGCAAATTAAAATGAGAATCATATGGAAAAGAAGTGAATTTGATGAAGTTAGAAAGAGGGAACTAAGTCCAGGGCATGAGAAAAGTAGGATGAAATTATTAGAAAGAAGTTGGATGGTAGACTATACAAGTTGAAAATGGAATTTTGATGGTTACCAGAGCAGAATTGAAAGTAGAAGCTGTGCTTGTGCAAGGTCTGTAGCTATCAAGAGATGGAGGTGCAAGGGTTTGATCCCAATTGCAAGATATATTGTAAATTATTTGAAATTTTACTTCAAAAGTGCAAGGTGTTGACTGAGTTACTGGAGATAGAAGGTGGTCCCTTGTTGATTTCAAGTTAATTAAAATATATGCAAATTTTCCACAATTTGAGTTTCATATCTTGCTTCCAAATCAACTGTAAAATTGTTACTCAGTTTTTATGGATCCTTTATTAGAGTCTTCACAGGGATGGATTGTTTGAAAATTCAGTAATTCATGCAAAAAAATAGCAAGGGAATTTTCCAATTTCCCAAGATTAGTTTGATTTTTAGATGTTCAAGAACTATTTCATGGTTATTTGAAAATTTTTCTGGGGATCAAGTATCATTGCCAAATTTTGGATCCACCTTTGCAATATATTATCACCAGTAAATTTTAATTTTATTTTAGCTTATTGATTTCAAAAAAAGCTAAACCATCAAAATTGAATTTTAATTTTGTTGGAATCATATTAAAAATGAGAAAAATATAAATTTAAAGGTCTTAGTTTAAACTATGGGTATGTTTGTAGCAAATTATTTTCATTCTATTGGTAATCAAATTCAGGAATTTGATCATCTTTTTAATGTTTTCACATGAAATTTAGCTTATCTGAGTTTTTTTGGTGCCTGATAGCTCATGAAAAATTTTCCAGGCATTCTTTTATTTTTCAATTTGATTCCAAATGAGCTTTATTTAATTAAAGGTGGTCTTCAAATAAATTACAACAATACTGGCTGTGTTGCTTGAAATATCAGGCAGATAATATATTTTCAGAAAACATTGAAATTTTTTATTTGAGCTGGGTTGAATTTTTCAGTTGGGAAATCTCATCTGGGATGATAAGGGATGGAGAGGTTCTTCTTCATTCCAGGTAATTTACAAATATAGCACCAGAAAATGGATATAAATAGTGAACCTCTGTTGCTAATAATATCAGTATTAATAGCAAGCTTACTAAACAAAGTCTCCAGGGGAGAATATGCAAAACAATTTGTCAGTTTTTGAAGTTAATCTATTAATAATAAAGTGAATTTATAAAACCTATCCAAACCCACTACTATTTAATTACCATAATAAAAAGCAGGATCTGGGATATATTGTTCATTTAATAATAAATAAAAGGCCTTTTGGGAACAAGAAAATTTTGAAGAAGAACTTTGGCTTGTTTTGATTGTATTTATTGTGTTGGCCAGTTTGAAAATACACTAAAATTCTAGGAATTTCTATCTTCATATTGTTCCAAAATAAATTCCTTTCAATAAGTTGTTAAGTCTTATTGCATCCAAAATTTCCAGAATGAGGTGAGTTGTGTCAATATTTGAAGATTAAAAAACTTGATCTTGTTTTATTTAAATTTTCTATTGTTTTTTTCAAGTTGAGAAATTGATTTTGTCAGTAAAAACCTTTTGAATTGATTCAAGTTGAGTAGAAAAATATTCATTTAAAATCTGAAGATCTTTGATGAACTTGTCATAACTGTAGTTCTGAAACTCCTTCAACTAAACCAATCCAACCTCTTCTTCACACTCACCCTCATATCAAAACCAACTTCACTACTCCTGTACCTTCCACCGGATAGTACTACCTCTGCATCTATTGCAGTCTCCATCCTCTTCCATCAGCTTCACCCTCTCCCTGTATGGTATAAGCTCTATGTCCATGTACACCTCACCTGTCATGTGATTCAGCCAACCTTCTCAGGACCTCTCCCTCTCTCCATGGCTTGGTACAACCTTCATCACTCCTCAACCCAATTGGTATATGAGTTAGCACATACTACACTTGGTATATACATAGTACATACTCTCCACTGTCTGTTCAGCCCATAATCCCAGGACTCCAGATCAGTACATGTCAAACCTTCCTGGATAGGCCCATCACTCAATTAGTCAACTGCAGCCTCCAGCCCAATCAGTCAACATGTAATACCATGGGAACTCCAACCTGCAACACCAGCCACTCATCCCTCAAGGCCTCCTTCTCAGCTCTCACATATACTGGCCTCTCCTTCCCTCCTGGACTAATTCCCCCCAAGGAATTAGTATACTACTTCTTACTTGTTAGTCCCTCTGCCAGTAGGTGTCATCTCAGCACAAGACAACCTTCACCTAGCCTGCTTAACTCATATCACCTTGCCCCTTCCTGGTGTTACTCTTATAGGATTCAACAACTCTCTCTTCAACAACCTCCTGGACTGTTCTTCTCATCCTTCCTATTCTCATCACTTGTACCCCTCCTTTCATCTCCTTCATTGAAATCCAATCAAACATCCTTGAGTTCTATGAGTAGTAGTGCCTTTGCCTTCAGCCCCTTGTAGGCCAGGGGCAGTTGTGACAGAACTGAATTCTTCATTTGAGGCTGTGTATAAATTTGAGATAGAAGATTTGATCTGCAGGAATATCATCCTGAAAAATATTTTTAAAATTAACAGTGTTTTTATTCATGTAGGGACCTCCCTTGGTAGGTTAAACATTGTATTTATGGGATACAATATTGGTAATAATAGCCTGTTTACCACAAAAAATATGAAATGATAAATTAAACTTTGAAAGCAGCTCATGCCAGCAAATCAAGAACCAAATAAAAATTATTGAAGGAAGTAATGAATTATGTATTTTTTGGGATGAAGAAAGGAGATGAAAATCAAAGGAAAAAGGAATCCATTTCAAATCCATCAGTGGAAACCTCATAACCAAGGAATACTAGTGAGTTAAAGTGGAAGTCACATTTGGTGGCCTTATCATTCAAGCTTTACTTTCATATTTTGTGAGAACTGAACAATAAATCAAAGACAAGATAATTTCCTTTGAGGGTTGGGGAGAAGATAAGAATTCTTTCAAGATTTAAAGCCATGGATCTTTCAAATAGGTCAGTGATCATATTTTGAAAAAAGTATGGGAACCTTGAGGGAGAATTGCAGTGGCCAAAGGGAATGAAAAAATATTTTTAGCAGCAAAACCTGTTTCTCATAGCAGTGAGCCATCCATGAAGCGTACTACAAGGAAGATAAATTGAAATTATTTTATGATCCACTCAAATATAATCTTCATTAAAGACTTTTCACCACAAACCAAGTTGAGAAGGTTCCCCATATGTGTAAAATGATATGAATCTATAAAATTTACCTATCATGAATCTTTTAGTTTCACATAAGATAAAAAATTCCATCTTTGTGGGTAACAAAAATTACTAGGAACCCTATGGGAGATTTAATTAGATGGATAAAAACTTTAGCTACATTCTGGTTGATTTTGTTGTGAAATATCTGAGAATTTTCTCTGAAAGAGAATAAGCCAGAAGTTTTGCAGGTGGATCTCCAATGAGTTCTATTTTACAATCATAAATCCTTAAATGTGTCATTTTATCAAAAACTTTATCAGTACATAAATCTAGATAATCATGATAAGTTATGGGGAGAATGGGTTTGATTTCTTTTCAATATTCATCATCCTTGTGGTTTGCATTGAGTTGAATATGCTTATAATTTTCATGGTTTGGTTCCCAAATCCTAAAATATTTCACAAGGAACCAAACTGCTTTCACAGAATCTTTTAAGTCACTAAAACATCCCAGTAAATAATTTAAATAAAAATTGCAAAGGATAGAGAGCTTAAAAAATTATGTACATGAAAGATAAAAAGTGTAGAAATATATAAAGGGGTCAAGGGAAAGGTACTTTTATCCTGAGTTTTATGAGTTTTGGCCATAACTTAAGACCAGTTAATATCAGGATTCCAAAAATAAAATTGAAAATCAAAATTAAGCCCTAGGATGATTTGATCCATGATGGGTACATCCAACATTAGGAGTCCCTATTCAAAGGATGATATTGAAGAAAAAATAAAATTCCATAAAATTTTACAGGCAGTTAAGAGTTTGGGAAAAACTACTAGATAAATGGAAAGAGGTGGTGTTAAAAAAGAAGACAATTTCCATTTGTCTAAAAAAGACTTATGGATAAAGAGAGAGATCTGCAGGTTAGGCATCCATTATGTTACAGCTCCTTCTTGAGTCTCATGAAGGGGGTCAGATTCATTTCCAAATTTTGTAAATTAGGATAAATTTCTGATTTCTAAGCAGTTTTTGCATTTATAGCTAACCAGAAATGATTTATGTATGCTTGGGGATTTGTGGATTTCTGATTTGATTGGAATTATTCTCTGGGACTCTGTAAAACTATTGGAAACAGTGACATAGAAAAGTAAGCTGTGGGATGCTAGGAAACAACAAGTAGAGTCTAGTTGTAACATGTGATGATCTGCCAAAGTCAAAAATTTCAGAATCAAGATGAACATAACCAAATTTATGGAGACATTATCATCAGATGCTGATTTGATAGAACTACTTGGTGGTTCTTGAAGAAGGTTATTGAGATGTAGGGGTGGAAAATTAGTCTCTGCAAGGATTGGGAGGAGAACCAAGCTGCAGATTATGGATTCCCATCCATGTTTAGGGCATGGGGAGTGATGCCAGGGGTATGGGGGGAAGGATTCTTTTGGTTCTTGTTTGCATCAACTAAGGTATAAATGTGGTGGGTGAGTGCAAGCTTGTCTGCACCAAATTTCAACCTCCAGGATGACAGAAAGGGGGAGAAAGGTATGGGCTATCAAGCCTTTTTGGGTGGCAGGCCAAGCTTGAAATGCATCAAGTGGGGCTTGGCTGGGTGCCCAAACTGATTGATGGGGTAGGACTTGAAGGGGCTTGAATTTGGCACTTGACCAAGTTCACCAGGGTGCCAATCAAAGCTGTTTGCACCCCTGCCTCAACCCGCTCATCCCATCCCCCACCTTGCTTGGTCTGTTGTTTTACCTTAACCATATTTTATGTTAAACGGGCTGTCTGTTATTTTTCAAGAGCTAAGTTACTTTTTATATGATTACTATTTATAATGTTTTTAGAAGCATTTTTTTTTTTGAATATTTTCTAATCTTTTTTATCCCTTAGATCTATTTTTTTTTATTAATTTGATTGGCCTAATCCTACAAAATCCAGGATCTGATCTTGCTGGAGATTGAAGCAAATCCAAAGCTCCAGAGCTCTTGCCTTCCAACTTAAAGAAATCACTTGGCAACAAATGTCCATTGGTCATTTCAACCAGCTTTGAACAGCACCCCGGCACACTTTATCAAGTGAATGTGAAATTTGGCTGTGTGACAGGTTGCTCTTGATAAGGCACCCAAATAAATCACTTGGCTGGGTGTCAAGACCACTTTTTTTGGCGCCATCTGCTTAATAGAAGCAAAAAATTGGCTTGCTTATCCTTGTTGGTTTCCAAACGCGGAGAGGAAAATAGCAAGAGCAAGCTGCCCACAATGTCGGACTTCGCTTGCCACCACCTGACAATCGGTGACCCCGGTGGGGATCGAACCCACGACATACTGCGCATCCTCACCACCAGAAGGGCAATGTAAAGCAGGCATTCTACCACTGAATTACGGAGCCCCTGGCGCTGACAAGAAATAACCACAATATAATAAAATAAACAACCAGTATATCGCAAGGCTGCTGTTATCACATGCACAGTGAAGTCTTTAGATCGACTCATAAACCACCATCATTGGCAGCTGATCTCAACTAGACCGCGATGACGTCAATCTGCTGTTGACCCTTCGCTTACCCGGATCGCTTGCTGATGCTGTATGGACCCATCTCGGGTATAAATACCAGTGTGGTAAACCCGACAGAGAGGCGTAGAAGCTCAGGGCAAGCTTGAGTTGGCAACCAAGTCAAACGGCGCTTCGTCCGATTCCTATCTTATTCTCTTGTCTTATTCTGCTGACATTGGATCGAATGTGCTCATAGTCACGCAACTCCTGGCGATAAGACTGTAGACTTGGTCAAGAGACTGCGTTATTTAAAAGAGTCGTCATTGCACTAGATTGCGGACAACCTATTTTAGAGAAGAGTAACGATGGCATCTAATTCATCATCAGTGGAAGAGCTCTCCGAGCACTTGGACCAGTCGCTCTCGCTGAGCAACAAGTTTGTCCCCACACCAAGTGCTCTCACCCATTACCCTGCTGTTAACCACCACCAGACGGCAGTGATGACTGCGAGACTTTTGGCGGTAGGTCGACTAGCGCTGCATTCCTCATGATAATTTGGTTGGATTGCCGAGGGATATGTCAGACCCGCGTACAAACATTTTTATCTGCTCTCATGGTTACTTGAAAGAACTGAGAAAAAAAACTAATCTTGTCCGTCGATCGCACCCACAATCAGGCCAACCATGTCAAGCATCACTGTTTTTTTAACGAAAAGAGGTTCCACAAGTTCGTTCTCACTAGCCCTCTAGTCAGGTGCCTGAATCCCATTTGTTGACCTGAAAGATTTTTTGGTTCATTCCCCAGTCACATTGCTCACCATGTATTAGCGTTGTACGCCCTAGGCGCCGATCCAGCTTTCGTCAAGGTATGTAGTCCCTTTGTATTACATTTCCTTTTGACCGACACTCTGTGCTCTCAAGTCATATCGTCTATTGTTATGCTGATCGAGACTTTTATATTGATGTACCATGCCAGTTCTCATACGATCGCGAGGCGCCCATACAAGTGTGCTGATACAACTTAAGAGTTTTGGCCATATTGCTCGGCTCAAGCGCTGACGGTTTCTGTCGGATGGTTCTTCCCATCACTCAGCGTCCAATTGGTGGTCAGGACAAGGAGCCAATTACTTTCGAAAATTGGACATCGTTCCTCGGTGAAGTGGAGTTTGTTATATTCATGCTTTTCTTTTCAATCTATAGCCTTCTCGAGAATCTTATGCCCAGTCGTGAAACTCTCAGATATTATGGCAATTATTTGAAATTTTTCCTTTCGGAAATCGAAAAAACGAGCGCGATCCAGGTAGTTCACAAATTTGTTTTTGAAAGCACTCAGGGTCCGATGTTGAGCCGGTACGCCTCTAACCAGAGTTTGCTTCGTTGCGAGATGCTGCCAATCTAACCTTTAATGATTTTTCCGTAGTTCTTTTGCTGGACTGTTACATCCCCGTAAGTTCTTTTTTCTTACCAGAAACAGGCCAAGCATCTTGATCAAGGCTATCCACAACCGACTTTGTTTGAATGTTGATGGCTTCATAGTCATCCACGTAAGTCAATATTTGATGAAGAGGGAGTATTTCAGGTCCGGATCAGTCATGCGTTTGTTTGATTTATTCTTCAGTGGGGTTATGGGCTTGAATTCAAAATAGATGGGATTTTGGCCGAAGGTAAGCCCTCTGCCGGATGAAGCTTCTGCGGTCAATCTCTCAACATACCTTCGGTTTCTCAGGGCTTGCTATGGCCGCTGTTCATCGAGACACTTTTGAGGGCTTGAAAATTAAGGAACTTTTAGCGCAACTTCCCGATGGTCAGAATGAAAAGGCGAATGACAAGGATTTTAATCAACTGGACAGCCAAGGATCCTTTGATTTTCGTGGTGAAACAGCGGATGCAATATTCAGACCCAAGTCGGGATTGAGTGCTTTTCAGGTTGGCATTTTTGTTATCAATGAGCGGATCTGTGATTTACTAGTACAAGGAATACGAAAACATTCAGATCATCCACGAGATTCTCCGAGATCCCAAGATGGAATTCTCCCACTTTCACGTCGACGAGGCGGAAGACGCATTTTCAAAAATTTCCAAATCACAGTTGCTGCATTCATGGTTGAACAAGTGGGAAATTGGCGCCAACTGCGACCAGAAAGAAATAGCCGAAAGAACTAAAGAAGTTGAATAATTGTTATTTAGATTTTTGGAATTCTGAATCTTGCTTCTCTGACCTGCAGTTTCTCTGTAGCTTTTGTGGGCCGTTACTGTCGTCTATATGGCAACTTATGACATTGAGAAGCAAAGATTCATGCTGGACTTCTTTTTGTAGGTTTCCCCTGAGCTATTTATATTTTCTTCTTCACATCACTGGAAAATTCTCTGAGTCATTACAACAACAGTATGCATTTAGTCACATCATCCCTTTTCCTACCGACCATCTTGCCCATCATCGACCGTCGGTATCGCCCAGTACTTCTCAAAGCTTTCTTTAGAGTCAGTATTGCTTTTACTTGTATCTTCATTTTCAGTTCCGCCCCCTTCAGCTCAGAACGATTCATGAAATTTCAATTTTATTTTATCTCTATTTTTTTCCCATTTATTTTGTTGCTCTATCCCCGATTTGATAGACAGCGATAACCGTATGGGTGGCTTGCAAGAGACCGGAATTGCGTATTGAGCAATGTCTTGATGAGCCCTCTCACATGAAGGTTCCTGATTCTCAGCATCCAACCGATTATGACAACTCATGGTTTCAAGTGTTGGAAAGTGCCGCCAGGCACGTGGACGAACACACTACCAAGGTAAAGTTTTCTTAGATCATTTCCGTGTTTTATTTTATTTCTTTGTTTTGCTTCTTGAATGAATCTAATAACGGTCTTTCGGTGGAAAGCAGATCATTCGGGCCCTTGCATTCAATGCGAAAACATGGGGAAGCGTCCAACCCGGCTACTACTCATGCGATTTGCAAGGTTCTGAGTTGCTTGACTCTTCAATTTTTTTGAGAGTAAGCATGTAAACACATCTCTCTCCGAGAAGGCAGATATCCTGATTGAGTTTATTATATTTTTTTTCTGCAATGTGTTCAAATTACCTAGGCCTCGGTAATGACTTTGGGTAAGCTGGATTGGAAAAGAGAAGGAAACAAAAGAGGAATGAAATGGTTTTCTTGAATTAGTCAAGAAACACCTGGCATTTGCTGAAACCACCAACGCATGAGAAGGGGAGGCAATATTTTAGTTAAACAGCGATGGGCCATAATTTAGTTCAAGGGAGTAGCACTTCAAAATAATATTTATCTGCCACATTTGAAATTATCCTTAAAAATTTAAGACTTCTGGGGATGACATCAGAAACTTTATGGCAGTGAAAGAAATAAAATAATGCATAGGTAGTCCAATTTTGCTTCAATACAAAATATATCTTAATAAAAACAAACCAGAAGTAATAAATTCTGCTGATTTTTCTTGGGGTTCCACCAGGAATAGCAAAGAATCCACCCAAATACTTCCATCAATTAAGATCAATTTATATGACTGGTAAATGTAGATTAGGGGGGGGGGTATCAGAGTTGAAATCTAAAACAAATTAAATCACTGATTTGTGGAACACACTAATTCTTTGTAGATAAAAAAGTCTCTTTGGATGAAAAAAACACCCATTGTCATGAAAAAAAATTCACTGGATAAATTGCTTATTTACCTGAAATAAGCCATTAAACTTTCCCAAACTTTTAAATCTGATATACCCTATTCTGTGGAATGTAAACAAAACCAGTTACTCTCAGAATTAAGCATGATCCAATTGAGGCTCCTAAAACCAAACTGGCCAGGATTCCTCAGATCTTTTTGTCCCATGCTATGGTATCCTTTTGTGGTTAATTTTACCAAATTTTATATTTGGTCCTCTTCCTGGTAATTATCTCTGAAAATGCAGCTGTCCTCACTGAAACATTGCTTTTTTCTGCTTTTTTGATCTATTCCCAATTTTTTTGTGGGGTATGATATTTAATAATCTATTAGGTAATATCACAGTTAACCAAAACCACAATTTTTTAATGGCGGGTTTCAGCCCAAATCCATCATTTCAAGCCTGCCATTAAAAATAAAAAAACCACTTATTTCAGATCAGATGTGTCAAAGCTAACATGAAATAAGTGGTTTTGTTCAAGTAAAGTATGGTATATCAAGCTTGTTTGGGCACCCACCCAAATTAGCTGGTTTTTTGCTCAAGCACGCTGGGCACCCCCTAAAGCCCGCTGGGCACATAGCCAAGTGCAGCTTGGCACACACCCAAGTTTGGGTGGGTTGGGTCAAAGTTTGGCTTGGCCAAAATCCAAGCCAATTGGCCATGCCTGCCAAATCAATGATTGTGGGCAATTTTTTTTTCTTTTCTTCAAAATGCTAGTAATTGCCAATTGCTCAATTAGAAAAAAAATGAACCATTTTGGGGTTGGAGGGGTTGAGGTGACAAGGCAAACAGCAAGGGAGAGAGGAGCAAGGGGGGGTGCCAACTGCTTGGCCTTGGCCAAGCAGAACTTGGCTGTGTGTCAAGATCTGCAGCGCAACCTGATGCACAAATCAAGCCTGCTGGGAACACACCCAAGCCTGCTGGGCACTATGCCAAGCAGCACTTGGGAGTGTTCCCAGAAAAGCTTTCAACACCATATATAAAGGTACCCACAGCATCAACCACACCCTGCACCACACCATCCATCCCTTGCTTCCCACTTACATTCAAATCCAACCTCCTTGGACATCTCATCATCCTCACTGCTCATCCTTGCTTTTCACTTCCATCCAACTCTGAACTCCTCAGAAATCTCATCATCCTCACTGCTCATCACACTATCCTCTGAAGCCTCACCTCCTCCTCACCATCTAAAAATTCCTCCTTCACATTCCACACCACACTACATCATTGCCCTTCATCTTGAAGCTTCTACTACCCAGTTCCAACCTAATCACTTCCTTTCTCCTACCTTGCCTTTCAAAATGGCCCCTCAGCAATCTAAAACCAAATAATACATACCCAAAAAAACATCCCCAAGAAATTCAACAAAAAAAAGCCCTCCTCCATCAGCTTCCAAATCATCTAGCCAACTCAAGGAAGAAGATCAACTGCTCCTGGTCAACTGCTTCAAAGTTGCATCAAACTATGCTACTTGATTTGGGTCTGAGAAAAAAACAAGAGCTGGTTTAACCCCATCTTCAAATGAAAATGGGTATCTACTGAAGGCCAATTATCTCAAGAACAAAACAAAAGGTAGGCTGGAATTGTCTTGAAAGAAAATGCTGGAAAAATTCAAGAACTACCAGGCAAATTACACAAAAGCACACTCCATTTCCATCTCAAATGGGTTTGGCATTACTGATGCCAATAAAGCCAAGTGGATAAACTCTGTTCTTGAGAAATTGGATTCAACCTGCCCTTCCTACAACCACATGGATTAAATATTTGGTAAAAAAGCAAACATCACCCCTCTGGCAGAGTTTGATTCTCAAAAAGCAGATTAAAATTATATGGAGCCAATTCTCAATGATATACAGCCCAGTAAACCCAATAAAAAGGAAAAATCAAAATGGCCACCATCAGAGCCAGAATCAGCCACAAAGAATGATGTTTCCAAAAGCACCAACTTGGGGAAAGAATATCCCAATTCACCTTCCAAACATACCTCAACTCAAGTAAGTATTGTTTGTCTTTTCTTGAATAGTGAATTTTACCTGATTTCATATGAAAAGCCTCATCCTTTCCTTGAAAATAACAGAAAGATTAAGGAAATGAGGCCTCCTCCATCACTTCCAATCCGGGTGAAGACATTCAGCTCCAATAAACCTCAGCAGAGGGAAAGCACAAGGCCTCCAATTCAATTAACACCAACCCCAAAAGTCATCAAAAAAGGAGAAACACTTCTAGCTTTGGAGGCTTTGAAGAAATCATAAAGAATCAAGATTCAAGTAAGTAAAACAAGTTGTGTTGCTAAATATTCCAAAACATTCAAAAAAACAAAAAAAATGATTTGTTAAATTTTATAGACAATGAAAAATCTTGTTGAAAGCAAGGAACTTGACTTTGGGTGGGAGAAGTGCAAGCGTAATCTGGAAATTGAAGAGAACAAACATATATCAGAGCTCATAGCTCAGAAGAAACCAATAGAGGCAGAGGCAGCAGCCCAACAGAAAGAGATTGGTGCTAAAAGGAATATGAAAATAAGATGAGTTGGATTTTGAGAAAGAGGAAAAGAAAAAGGATTGTGCTCAATCAGAGATAACTGGCAGGTTTTCATTGGCACTTCTGTGTAAGTGGTGGTTGACCAATGACAGAAATTTAAAAGATTGTGCAGCTGTTTGGCTTTTCAATACGTTTTAATATATTTCTATGCATTCACAAAAAAATACAAATTAAATTATTTAAAAGAATTTTTTATTTGTTCTTCATATCAACCAATGTTTAAGAATGTTGAAGTTTGATCAAGATATTTCTGGACTGCTAGTGCCATTTTTCTTTGGATATTTGACAAGAGAAGCCTAGTTGTGTATACTTTTTGGATGTTGATAATCCCCAAAAAAGTATTGGACTAAATCACTCCCCCAATGGCCATGATCCTGGTTGTATAATCAAGTTGAAAGACAACATACAGAAGAAGAAGCAGGCTTAAAATCCAAGATTGCACTGAATCACTTTTTGAGACTGTGAGAATGAAGCTTTGTCTGGTGGGAGTCAAACCCACAACCTCAGATCAACTGAGACACATACTACACCATGAAAAAATAATGATCACCTGATTAAAAGTGAAGCACCAGGGAACAAAGGTCCCTTTTGTACTCTGGTTTGTCACTTGTAATCAAGGGATCATTTTTATTCATGGTTCTAGATTGCTGCCTTTACCAACTAGGCTAAAGAAGAATGTGGCTTCCAGGTTTGTTTGTTTTTACCAGTCTATTTTCACCTGCACAGCCTGTTTAATGTGGTGATACATCATGTTGGCTGTTGCTCAGTCAGCCTTGGTTGGTCCTGCTTGGCCAAGGGTGGGGGGGGGGGGGCGGTTTGCTTGGTTGGGCTTTTCTTGCCAAGGGTGGGGGGGGGGGCAGTTTGCTTGGCCAGTGTCAGTTGGGCCTGCTTGGCCAAGGGTGGGGGGGGCAGAGTGGGTTTCTTGGCTGTGGGGGGGTCCAATGGGCCAAGGGGGCGGTCCATTCAGCCAAGGAGGGAGGATGCAAGGAGGTTGGTTAGGAGCCAAGCAAGGAGGGGCTTGAGGAACAAAGCAATTTGGGGGGAAAGTGAGAAGTCAAGGGTGGGGGAATCAGCAGTGAGAACAAGCGCAAAATAAGGGGGGTGGATTGAGAGGGAGGGGGGAGGGCATGCCTGGGTGGGCTGGATACATAGATTGGAGATGGGAGCAGGAGTCTTAGCAAGGCAATCAAAAGGGGAGTTGAGATAAGGAGACTGACCTGAAGATGCAGATGCAGATGGTGGGTGGGTGGGTGTGGTGAGGTGGTTGGTGGTTGTTTGAGGGTAGCAGGAGGACAAGGGTGAGTGGTACCACTTCCATCTTTTCCACTCTCATCCCTACCATCCTCCCCAAGACCTATTAGCAATGTGGTGAAGCCTGGAAACCAAAAGCGGTGAGTGACATTACCCCCATTTCTTCCTTGAATTTTCCCCTGCTTTATATTTCCTATGGTTTCTGTCAACTCAATTATACAATAAGGACCATGGCCATTTGGGGAGTGATGGATTCCCCTCTTCAATCAAAAGAGTATAGGAGATGAATGTTACACTGATATTTTGGCTAATGATAATTTTGATATGATTGGAGGGGAGGTCTAATTGAGGGATTATCAGGTATATCTTGATTTTGATAAATTTTCAGGGTTTACATTAGCTGTTGTCAAATCCAAGAAATTTACTCATCAAGATTTTGGAGGATTAAAACCATTCAAAAAGTATACAAAAATAGTCTTCTCTTGTCAAATATCCAAAGAAAAATGGCACTAGAAGTCCAGAAATATCTTGAAGGAACTTCAACATTCTCAAACATTGGTGCATATGAAGAGCAGATAAACAATTCTTGTAAATAATTTAATTTTTATGTTTTTGTGAATGCATAGAAATATATTCAAACATATTGACAAGCCAAAAAGCTGAGCAATTGTTTCAATTTCTGTCATTTTTTGAACACTAATTACACAGTCAATTGCCAATGAAAACCTTTCCTGTTTCTCTGAGTGAGCACAACCTTTTTCCTTTTCCTCTTTCTGAAAATAAAATCCATCTTTTTTCATATTATTTTCAGCATCAATCTTCCTATGCTGGGATCCTGCCTCTGCCTCTATTTTTTTGTTAAGCTATGACCTCTGATCTCCATTTGTTCTCTTCAATTTCCAGATTAAGCTAGCACTTCTCCCAACCAAAGTCAATTTTCTTGCTTTCAACAATATTTTTCACTGTTTTTCAAATTCAATAAATCTTTTTTTTTGAATTTTTGCAAAAATTTAGAAATCCAATTTATTTTACTTACTTGAATATTGCTTTTTGATGATTTCTTCAAAGCCTCCAAAGCTAGAAGTGTGTCTCCTCTTTCAATGAATTTTTTGGTTGATGTTGATTGAATTGGAGGCCTTGCACTTTCCATTGGCTGAGGTTGATGGAAGCTGACTGTCTTCAATCAGATTTGAAGTGATGTAGGAGGCCCCATTTCCTTAAGATTTCTGTTATTTTAAAGGAAAGGATGCGCCTTTTCATATGAAATTAGGTGAAATTCACTATTCAAGAAAAGGAAAACATATTTACCTGAGTTGATGTCAGCTTGCTACTATTGCAGAGCAAGCTGCAAAAGTAACAGAAATAACATAAAAATAATAATAATAAAATGAAACTAAGAAGGAGTAAGAAATCCATAAATATTATTGTAAAAATGGATTCTCCACCCAACATTAGGTAGGGTCACTCACTGACCCCACCCTTGAAATTGAACTCCTTATATTTTTAAATAATTAAGGAAAAGAAAGACCAAAATACCACTGCACCACTATTGAACTTTTTGGCCAATTAAATATTTCACATTCATTGTCACGTATAGGTTCCACACTTCAAATTCAGTCAGAATTGACGTATAGGTTTCACACCTCAAATTCAGTCAGAATTGAGAATTCCTGCATGCAGCCGCGGCAGCCAATGCACCCACACGCGGCTGAGCTACAGCTCTGTTACTCTTTCAAAGCCGTGTACGCAGCCCCAGGCCTCTGACAAGTACGCAGCCGCGGGACTACGGGTTGACAAAGTGACAGGGGGCCTGAGAAACCTAGGTACTGCATAAACATGCTACAACCTACACGGGAACGTTCTACATATGTAATAAATGTTCCCGTGGATAGTAGATAGTCTAAAAATACATAAAACTATATAAAAATACTTAAATAACCTTTATACTTATTTTTTATCAAATATAATTCAAAGTACCAAAAATGTCGAAAATAAGATAATGAATACTTCTAAAAATATATTAAAATACTTTAATATATTATTATGAGAAATTCTAGAAATCAACATTTTTGTGAAATACTAAGAAAAATTATGATGTAAAAATATCACATGAATACCCATGACTTACATTTTTAAGTAATTATTTTAGTAAATCAACTGAATTTCAAAAATAAAGAGTAAAATCAATATCATGACTTTACAGCAAATATTTAATACATAATGAGAACTCACCTGACATCATAATATCCATAGGAATGTCTATTAAAATAATTATTAAATTACTGGAAACATTTACTGAGGATAATTAATTAAATAATAAATGAAAAGGACAGATTAGTGTTATTCACACATCCAAACATCAATTATAAAGTAGAATAATTCCCATACACTTTTGAATTAGATGCTACCCGTGTTACAGCACCAATAAAACGTGACAGGCTACCACTGGTTACTCTGATAGCCTCAGTGTCCGTGCCTTTGAGCCCCCATACCCCTCAGAAGGACAATTTTGGGACTCCAAAAGCTATAAAGAAAGAGCTCTTTAGAGGATATTGATACCCAGAGACCCAGTTATATTTATACCCAGACACTTTGCAAAGGTAATCAAATACTTATAAGAGATAAGTAAGTGATTTATGGCTTTAGTCTGATTAATTATATCCGTCCTCAACCCTCTTTTATCAATTTAAACTACTGAACAACCTTATAACCCCAGTATACAGGTTTAACCAATCAGTGCACGTCCCAAACAGATACCCAAAGGATTTAATAATATACCAGTGAGTCCTATTATCCTTTCTCTTTTGTTGCAGCTTGGTTAAAAAGCCCTGCCACTCCACCGTGTATTTTATATACATATTATCTTTGGGCAAGATATCCTTTAAGCTAAAGGGCACAAAGTAACCAGGACTACATGTTTTCATTCTGAATTCCCTGAAGAGAGGTGTTAAAGATCCCCAATATAATTGTGGCCCCTCTATAAAACTGTTTAATAATCAATTTATCTATATTTATTTATAACAATAAACCATAACCAAACCAATTAACCTTGCAATAAGCTTTATCCAAATATATTATGGATTTTTGCTGCATTTATTAAATAATATATTTATTATTTATCCTATCACCTCTGGTAGCTAAAGGATAGCAAGGGTCTTGGCATCCAGGAGGCTGACAGTTGAGGTATGTTTGGAAGGTGAATTTGGATAGTCTTCCCCCAAGTTGGTGCTTTTGGAAACATCATTCTTGGTGGCTGATTCTGGATCTGATGGTGGCCATTTTGATTTTTCCTTTTTATTGGGTTCACTAGGATGAGTATCATTGAGAAGTGGCTCAATATAATTTCAATCTGCTATTTGAGAATCAAATTCAGCCAGAGAGGTTATATTTTCTTTTTTAAAAAATATTTCATCCATGTTGTTGTAGGAAGGGCAGGTTGAATCCAATTTCTCAAGCGCAGAGTTTACCCACTTGGATTTATTGGAATCAGTTATACCAAACCCAGTTGAGATGGACATGGAGAAGGCTTTTGCATACTTGATGAAGTAGCTCTTGAATTGCTCCTGAATTTGCTTTGAAGGAAATTCAAGCCTACCTTTTGTTTTGTTCTTGAGATCATTGGCCCTCAGGAGATACCCATTTACCTTTGAAGATGGGGGTCAAAATTTATTTTTCTTTCTTGGACCCAAAGAAAGCAGCATAGTTTTGTGCAAATTTGAGCCAGTTGATAAGGATTAGGTGATCTTCTTGCTTGAGTTGGCCAGATTATTTGGAAGCTGGGGGTGGAGGATTTTTTGCTTTTAAATTTTTTGGGGATGCTTTTTGGTTAGTTGGTATTTGGTTTTGGATTTATGAGGGGCCATTTTGATAGTCAAGGTAGGAGCAAGGAAGTGATTGGGTGGGAACTGAGTAGTATAAGCATCAAGATGGAGGGCAATGATGTAGTGTGGTGTTAAATGTGAAGGAGGAATTTGTAGATGGTGAGGAGGAGGTGAGTTTCCACAGGATAGTGTGATGGGCAGTGAGGATGATCCAATTTCTGAGGAGGTCAGAGTTGGATGGAAGTGGGGAGCAAAGATGAGCAGTGACGATGATGAGATTTTCAAGGAGGTTGGAGTTTGATGGAAGTGGGAAGAAAGGATGAGCAGTGAGGATGATGAGCAGTGAGGATGATGAGCTGTCCAAGGAGGTTGGTGTTGGATGGAATTGGAAAGCAAAGATGAGCAGTGAGGATGATGAGCAGTGAGGATGATGAGAAGTGAGGATGATGGGAAGTGAGTATGATAAAAGATGAAGGGCAATGATGTATTTTGGTGTTGAATGTGAAGGAGGAATTTTTAGATGATGAGGAGGAGGTGAGTTTCCAGAGGATATTGTGATGGGCAGTGAGGATGATCCAATTTCCGAGAAGGTCAGAGTTGCATAGAAGTGGGAAGCAAGGATGAGAAGTGAGGGTGATGAGATGTTCAAGGAGGTAGGAGTTGGATGGAAGTGGGAAGCAAGGATGAGCATTGAGGACAATGAGATTAACAAGGAGGTTGGAGTTGAATGGAATTGGGCAGCATAAGTAGTGCATTTTTTGATTTTTAATTGCAGATTTGGGCTAAAAACTGCCATTAAATAATGGTGTGTTTAGTTAAATTTGATACAACCTAATGTAGTTTTTGAGCAGGAACTACTCAATATAAATTTGTGAACCCTTCCATGGTCCATACCTTCAAGAATTCCAATGGTGATTTTTTTTTGAGATTGATTGGATTACCTGTGCAAAAATCAGGCCTTCAAACTTCCTAGAAAGAAGAATCTTTGAAAAAAAGGCATTGTGTCATTGTTTACTTTACTGAAATGATGCCCATTTTGCAAAAAGCCTCATTTAATCAATTTTTCACTGAAATAATGCCTTCTGGTGTGCTTTCCCCCCCAGTAAGGTGTGTTACCCTTAAAAAGATGCAATGTTCCATAAAATTCACACTGATGGTGAAAATAATGTTGAGGAAAACCAGGAGAAGCACAAGATTGATGAAGAAGGGTTATTCATTACATCAGTGATGAATGAGACTGAGAGAGAAGGAACACATGAAGAAGAAAGAGAAATGATTTTACCTGGGAGAAGCACAAGATGGATGCAAAACAATGAGGTAAAAGATCCTTCCACACACCTGCAGCTTCCCCTGGTAGATTCCAAGAGATGTGACAGATTAGTGAAAGGTGAGAAGCAGAAAAGAAAGAGGGTCAAACCTCTGAACCCCAAAAACCCCCCTTTCTGAGCAGCTGAAGTGAGAATGAGAAAAAAAAAATAGAGAAATTACATAAAATCCCCAAAAATTTGATTATTTTTTTCAAGAAGGACTCTGGTGAGAGGCTTTGTGAGAATTTTGGCTAACCTATCCTTGGTGGATATGTGAATGAAATTGACAGAGTTGTCTTAAACACACCCCCTGAGGGAGTGATAACACACGTGAATGTGTTTAGTTATTGCGTGATTTTTGGGGTTTTTGGCATGTGCCTCTGTACCCTTTTTGTCCATGTGGATGGGGATGGATGAGTCTGGTCAAAGTTGAAGTTCCTCAAGTATTTGATTGAGTCATATGCCCTCTTTTCAAAAGTTGGAAAAGGCTTTGTATTCAGCCTCAGTGCTGGATAGAGACACTGTTGCTTTCTTGCGGGATTTCCAGGTGATGGCACCCTCTCCAAGCCTTGATACATAGCCTGAAGTTGATCTCCTTTTGTTATTGTCCTTGGCCCAATCGGAATCCAAATACCCAGCAATCTTCATTTCTCCTCCAAGAAAAAGTCTCATGGTCTTGGTACACACCAGGTATTGGAGGATGCGCACTGCTTCTTGCCAGTGGGAATCCATTGGGTTTCAAAGGTGCTGAGAGAGAAAATTCACTACAAATGCAATATACGATTGCGTGCGCCGTGAGACCCAGAGAAGGGACCCTATGAGTTTTTTATATGGTCCTGTTGAGGGAGGTTCATGCGGTAGACAGCAACTCAGATTTTTGAATTACATTTCAGTTGGAGCTGAGACCTTGATGTGAGAATCTTTTAGGAACTTGGACTCAATTTTTTCAATTTAGTGTGCTTTGTTCAAATAAAGAAGATGATTTGGTTGGTCTCAGATGATTTGAAGAGAAAGAAAGTGATTCAGTTCTTTTTCTTCTCCTATCTTAAACTCTTGACCAAAAGATGAGCTAATATCCAATACAAACAATGATTCACCTACAATTGCCAGATCATCAACATGTGTAGTAAGTGCCCCAACCAATTTTCCACAATTGAACTTCAAGTATAAGGTGGGATCATGTTTTTTGTTAAGAAGACCAAACTTGATGAGGGCTTGATGTAATTTGATTTTCCATTTACAAGGCAATTGTTTGAGACCATAAATCAAACTTTCAAGTTTTCAGACCCAATTTGGGTGATGTTTGTCTTCAAAACCGGGAGGTTGTTCCATGAACACCTTGTGATCAAGATTTCCATTGAGGAAGGCAGTTTTAAAGTCTACTTGTCTTCCCACCCAATCTTTTGAAGCAAGAAGACTAAGGATGAGTCTTAGACTTTTGAGGCACAATGTTGGGGAGAACAACTCTTGGTAGTCAATACCATGGGACTGTGTGTCTCCCATTACCACAGGACATGCCTTTAAATTTGGAATTGTGTGATCTAGTATCTTTTTAAATTTAAAGACCCATTTTGATTTGATTGTTTTCCTCTTTTGAGGTTGAGGAACAAGGGTCCAAGTATGCATCCCAAGTACTGAGGGAAATTTGTCTTCAGTGCCTTTTAACCAGAAAAAATTGTTTGGGTATTGAAGAAGTTGTACCCAGGATTTTGAAGGATCAACATAATTGGTCATCTGAGTAGACTTGGACCATTGTCCATATCAATCAGGAGCCTTGCTACTCCTAGTCAAACAACATGGAGGAGTAGAGGGAGGAGGACCAGTTGTAGTTTCTGCTGACAGGGGTTCTGGTAGATCAATATGCACAATGTTGCTTGATGTTTCCACAGGAGAGATTTGAGGAGGTGTTGCCTCTCTAGGTGGAGAGTCTGACAACTGTTGACCTTGAGAAGAATCTGACTATTCAGGGTCTGATGATGGTGATGTGTGTCTATTGGAGGGCACATGTATCAAAGCTATCATTCAAGGGTCCAAACCCTCTCTAAGGGGAACATCTAGAAGAGGCTTGAACAGAATGAAGGGAATGAGTGGGGCTTGAGATGGAGGAACAGTGGGCGCAGAGCTTGATTTAATGTTTTTGATGGCCACGGGCCATGGTAGCTCTACTTCAACAGTGGCAGAAGGTTGATGTTGAGTAGCTGTTTTGAACAGATATGGAAATTTGGTACTGTTGAATTTCACGTTGTGGTGACCAATTTGGGACAACTCATAAGTAAAGGGAAAATTTTAAAATTTTTATGTAATCATTCATAATTCTTAAAAAAAGGTTTTTGTTGGTATGGCAACCTTCATTTTTTTTTAAACTTCCCCTTATCCTAGCTGTCTAGGAGGGCCCCCTGGGGTGTTGAAGCCCCATGCCTTGCATTCAACTCCTCCACTTTGCGCTCAGCACCCAATTTTTTTTGCTAAGCATGCATGAACAATATCCCATCAATCATCCTCTTCTTCATCATACTCATCATCATAATCATAATAAATCCTCATTCATTGGGATCCACCATGGTTGCATCCTTGCATGCAATCATTGGCATCATCCTTCCTGGCTTGCTTGGCCTTCAGCAAAGTGAGGAACAATTGGATCATCTTGCTAATGCCAATCTTGGGCAATCTGACCTTTGCTTTGGCACTGTTGCCATTTGCTACCCTCCGCCTTGATCACCATTACTCTTTTCAAATCCAATCCCCTTCCATTTCTGTTGTCATCATCCTCTGCAATCTCCCACCTCTCTCTCTCATCCATTTGTAGCCACTTGCACTTGCGGTCCTTTGCACCCTTGCGGTTGGATCCGCAGCTCACACCTGGCAAGTGTTGCGCATCCTCAAGCTTTTCTGCAACTGCCTGTTGCAAACTCTCAAAAAAAAAAAAAACAAAAAAAAAATAAAAAAAAAATAAAAAAAATGTTTTTTTCCGCTCTCATATCAGTCAGTGTACATAGCCTGTAGGGCCTCTTGCCAATAAAAGGAGGGGCTCTCCCCTGCATTTTTTTTGAAGCATCAATGGGAGTGAATCTGTCTGCCCCCCCCCCTTATCCAAGAAATACTATCATAAGTCTTTATGTAGGGTATATCTATGATTTCCCTCTGATCCTTGAGCCTTTGAACTCAAATATCTGATCTTCCCTCTGTGGCCTTATCGCTTATCACCAAACAACAGCCTTTCTGGTTGAAGAAGAATTCATTTGGTTGAATTATTGAGTGTTTTATACCACTCTTTGATCCCTGTTTCTTGTACCATACTTTTCTTGATCATTCTTTTGATTTTCTTTCTGGAATCAATCACATTTGACTAAGAGGTTTCATTAAGCTTGAAACCTGGAGTTTTGAACCTCCCTTTATTTCTTTGAACTTGCATTATTCCACACAACTCTTGAGTCTTTGAGAAGTGTTGGGTTATGCCTGTTTGAAACATTTATTGCTTGCTTCTAGAGCTTCATAAAACAAATTGCTTTGTTTTGTACAGCCACACACAGTTATCTGGTACCCTTCAAGCACTTTATTGCGGAGATTTGGGAAGTTTTATTGAGAACCTGGAGGTTGGTTGGGTTTAAGTTGATCATCCCCAATCTTCTGCTGACAGCCAGAGTTATTAGCTTGTGGGCATTGTTACTTACAACTGCCTTGTTCTATTGAACTCTGAACAAACTGTAAGTTATTTTGTTCAAGTCTGTTACCACACCATCTTGCCTCACATAGTGTTGCCCCATAGCTACCATTTACTATCAAGTTTATCTCTTCCCCATTGAATCCTCATTTATAAGGTTCTGGACCTTGATTCCAGTTACATTTGAATATTTTTTCAGCACTCAGGATGGCAGCCTACAAAAGCACCTTTGCCCTCCACAGAACTTCCTGCGGCCAGCGCCTTTTGGAGTCTTACAATTTCCTGTGTCTTTACCACTGTTTTTTTCCCAAGATACCAGACCCAATATACTTTGCCATTTGGGAGTCATGAAAACAACATTGAAGACCTAGCCTTGTTGTCAAGTTTTAGGCAATTGGCCTCAGGTATCTTGTAAAATGCTAGACACCAGAACGGTTGGATGGATGAGATGTTTCTGGTGGGACAATGTAGGATGGATAAAGGGCTCTCAAAACCAGCTGGGTTATGACACAGAAACAAATTTTTCAAAATCAAAGAATGGCCTAGAGCATCTGACCAGAAGGATTTGGGGCAGATGCTTGAGGGAGTGAACAGTGTAACACATTACCAATAGTGCAATTTGTTTGCTCCACTAACCCATTCATTTCTGGAGAATGCAGAGGACCCATCTCATGAATTATTGCTAGATCCTTCAGATACAATTCAAAACCTTTCAAAATATACTCCCCACCATTTTCAGCCACAAGACAATTACACTTGTCCAAATGTCTGCACAACTCATATGTCTTGTTGGTATAGTGGTTAATGTTATAATTATGGCCAGCAATTAGCTTAGGCAAATGAGCAGTATTTAAAGCAAAAGGAATGCTGGAAACCTTGTGTCAATAATTGCTGATGGGCTCTCACAATGGGGCAATATGTTGGATGATATTGGTGATGAATTCAATTGGATGATGAATGAATGATGGAAAACAGCAGGGAGAAGAGCTCCTTAATTACAAAAGATTGGCCTCTTGTGAGCCCATGATACAACAAGCCAAAAGGCAAATTTTCTGCCCAAAAAGAGCTCTACAGGCTCTACAGGCCTTGTTACTTGGTTTGGGCTACATCAGCCCACATGGCATCAGTCCCTGTACCCTTACAACCAGCCTATTTTGGTTATTTCTGGTGTTTTTACCTCAATGGGGCTGAACCAGCCCCTTAGCTGTTCAAAACCCTGGCCGGTTGTCTATTACAACCAGCCTGTTACCTCACATGCTGGCTGGTTGCCTCATGCAACCAGCCCCTGGCCATAAAAATGGCCAGGAGGGACCTAGGACACACCTGGGTCTGGTCTCAGACACACTTGGGGGGGGGGGTGTGTTACCAGCAGACATGCTGTCCCCCCCTCTTTCTCACAGATCCCTGGAGGGGGAAGTCAAATCCCCCTACCAGGGACCCTGGTGTCAATACCCCCAGGGCTTTGCTATGGTAGGTGGGCTGGGGGGTGGTCAGGTCCCCTCCAGCCCGTTGCTCCTCCCCCTTGGTAAAGAGGGGGGGGGGGGGGGGGGGAGAGCGCCCCTTCAATGGTGGGGGGGGGGTGCTCAATTCCCCCCCACCGCTGGTTGCCTCAATGCAACCAGCCTAGCACCCCTTTTGGTGGGGGGTGGACTTATTGCTGATACCTTCTTGGACATCCATGACACCAGATTCTTACCTAAGAAGAATACAAAACCACTTGTTGATTCCCTAGTGTTACCATCTGCCCAACTTGCATTGGAATAACAAACCAAATCAAAGTTTGCTGAATTTGTAAACAAAATTCCCAGACTGTGCTTTCATTTAAGATACCTCATAACTCTCTTAAACGCTGACCGATGCCTCATTCTTGGCTTCTCTAAGGGTTGCAACAAGACACCAATTGCAAAAGCAATATGGGGCCTTGTACACTGCCCCAAATAATTAAGCAATCCAATAGCTGATCTGTAGTTGTTCCCACATTGAACAAACTCCAGATACTCCTCATCTGTAGAATTCTCTAAACAAATGTTTGACTGCATGGGAGTACCAAACTCCTTTGCATCCTCTAAGCCATATTGCTTAAGAAGAGCTTCCACGTAATGTCTCTGGTCTAAATTAAAACCATTCTTTCTCTTACTGACTTTCATTCCTAGTACCTGATGCCCCAGACCAAGATCTTTGATCTTGAATTCCTTTTTGAGTGACTCCATGACTCTCTCTTTACCATTTCAAATAATGATAATGTCATTGACCCATGCAAACAAAATTGCATCCTTTCTTACAAAAAGACAAGGGTCAGCCTCAGACGTCTTGAAACCAATCTGTATAAGTTTCTCACTCATGGTATTATACCACAATCTAGCTGCTTGCTTCAATCCATAAAGGGATCTACACAGCTTGAGGACATATAAACAGTCTCCTCCTCTCCAAGTTTTGCATTCAAGTATGCTGTTACAAAATCAGCTTGTCTTATTTCTTCACCCAACTCCACTGCCAGAGCAATGATGTACCTGAAGGTGGACAGCCTTCCAGTTGGTGAGAAAGTTTCTTGGTAATCAATACCATCTATCTGCTTGAAGCCCTGTGCAACACATCTAGCTTTGAATCTTTTTAAAACTCCATTTGTGTCAAACTTCTTGTTTAACACCAATCTAGACCCCACAATGTTATTTCCTTTTGGAAAAGAATCCCGCTTAACCACTTCAAATACACTATTATCTTCTATAGAATAAAATTCCTCAAAAATAGCACTCTTCCAGTTGTATCTCTCATCAGAATTTGTACCTTGGCCAAAGCTATTTGGGTTAACCCTGTTACCCATTTCTGAACTCAACTCCAGGACTTCATTGAGCATACACTGTCCCTGAAATGTATCTTCCTCATATCCTGAGGCAGCATAATGGGACTTCCATTCCCTGTACCTATCAGCTGGTACTCTAACCCTACCACTCCTTCTAACTGGAGGTGGAGGCTCATCAGGTTCCAAATTAATGGACTCCCCTGAAGCTGGCACTGAACCCTCTGGTGTCACGTCTGCCATCTCTTCATCTTCTGGAACCACATGTCCCGCAGCCTTTGCTGGTGAAATAGGTGCTAATTCTAGTTCTTGCGGTGACTTATTCACAACAAACTCTTCACTACTTTTGAGTGGAAAGGTACTTTCATCAAATTTTACATCCCTACTACGGATAACCCTTCTTGTCCCTGGACAATAGATCCTATACAATTTACTTATTAAATCATAGCCTAAAAGTGCCCCTGCTCTTGCTCTAGCAGTCTAATTTTCCAACCATCTCATTATGGTGGACACTATAATACACCAAGAAACCAATTGTTCTTAGGTGTGATGTTTTGGGGTACAACTTCCAAAACTGATAATGAGGACTCTTCCCATTAAAACTTACAATGTTATGAAACAGACAGACTGTACACATCAACTCAGCCCATAAGAACTTTGGTAGACCAGATTGAGACATAATAGTTCTGACCTTGTCCAGTAACGTCCTATTCATTCTATCAACTATTCCATTATTCTGTGGAGTACTTGAAGTAGTGACTATATGAATGATACAATAATCTTTCAATAACCTCTCAAACTCTTTAATCACAAATTAACCACCTCCATTGGTGATAACCCTCTTGATCTCCTTCATTAGACCATTCTGTTTCCAGACTTTGAAGATTATAGAAACCTCCTCTGTGGTCTGATCCTTAGATCAAATTGGTTTAACCCAAGCATAATTAGTTGCAGTATCAACTAAATTGATGAAGTATCTTTCCCCACCAAGGGACTCTGGTGTGAATGGCCCTGCCAAATCAATGGAAAATTCCTCTCTAGGAACATCAGTGCAATCTCTACTCTTTGAGAAAAAATTTCTAGTCTTAGCCCCCAAGGTACAACTCTCAAAGTTGCTGTCCTTTAACTTATGGCCACTTCTATTGTGAGCAACAGTGCTCAAAGCTGAGATTTTGAACCAGCTTGCACACAAAAGCTCATTCCAAACATGTCCACTAACAACAGTTCTCCCATTGATATCAATAACAAACCTATATTCTTTAAGATAACAAATCTGGAAACCTTTTTTACACAACACTCCAAGGGACACAAGGTTATAAGGCAACTCTGGTACATAGAACACTTTCTCAAAACAATTTTTGAAACCCAAGTGATTTTCAAGAATAACTTTTCCAATTCCTTTAATCTGAATTGTTCTGCATTTCTGATTAATATTTACAACTCCATCATAATCACTAAGATTTGAAAATAAATTTGGTTCAAAGAACATGTGATCTGTGCATCCAGAATCAATCAAAACAAGAACATCCTCCTTCAATCCTCCTAATAGGAAAGAAGCTTTATCAGTCACTGATAAGTTCTCATCTTTGAGGTTAAGATTACTCACTTCATGATAAATAAAGTCCATTTCTTGATCCCCATCAATTTTGGCCTTTTTGTTGGGACCTTCTTCCCCAACAACCATTTCCATTGGACCATCAAATGCCACAATTGCAACTTTTTCAGTAGTGAGATTGACCTCCTTGTCATTCTCTTTGGACTTCTTCCTCTTCTTGGCCTCCTTGCAATCCTTAGCATAATGCCCCTTATTCTGACAATTATAGCATAAGAACTTGGACAAATCCTTTTTTGCCTTCTCGCGAGATTTTCCAGTGTTTTCCAAAAAGGGCTGTTCCAGAACCCCCCTTCATCTTGAACTGAAGATCATTCTTTTCAATCCTTTTTGGCACATCCTCCTCCCCAGGAAGAGGATCCGATTGAGAAATAATTCTGACTAAAGAATCAAACTCCTTTGGTAGCTTCTGAAGGATTAAGAGTGACAAACACTCAGGAACAATGTTAAGTCCTGATGACTTAAACTTGGCTATGCTAGACCTAGCCTCTGCAACAAACTGTTTAAAATTCAAATATTGTAACTTGAACAGTTTATTGAAAACTATACCCCTCTGGTGAATAGAATCAGCAGCATACTTGGACTTAAGCAACTTCCAAAGAATGCTGCCCCTCCTTCTGTTGTCTTCCCTGAGAGTATTGGCAACCCATGTCACATGATTCTCATCAAGATGCCTAAGTATGAGATGATAAGAATTTTTATCCACTTCTGAACTGATCAAAGTGTTGTCTTCATCCATTATCTCCCCACAAAAGATGTTATCCAGATCACTATCCATAAGGACAGCCCAAGAATTATAATTTTGACTGTTCAGAACTATCTTGGTGGAGCTAAAATCAGGGATATAGGAAATCTTCTTGGAAAACTTGAGGTCTTTGAGGTTCTCCAGAGTAAGGTACAGGGGTCTAGATGGCTTGGAAGTAATGATGATGTTGGTACTGATAATGTGTTATAATTAGGCCAGCAATTAGCTTAGGCAAATGAGCAGTATTTAAAGCAAAAGAAATTCAGAACAACTTGTGTCAATAATTGCTGATGGGCTCTCACAATGGGGCAATACGTTGGATAATATCAGTAATGAATTTGATTGAATGATGAATGAATGATGGAAAACCGCAGGGAGAAGAGCTCCTTAAGTACAAAAGATTGGCCTCTTGTGAGCCCATGATACAACAAGCCAAAAGGCAAATTTTCCGCCCCAAAAGAGCTCTACATACTCTACATGCCTTGTTACTCGGTTTGGGCTACATCAGCCCACATGGCATCAGTCCCTGTACCCTTAAAACCAGCCTATTCTGGTTATTTCTGGTGTTTTTAACTCAATGGGGCTGAACCAGCCCCTTAGCTTTTCAAAACCCTGGCCGGTTGTCTATTACAACTGGCCTGTTAGCTCACATGCTGGCTGGTTGCCTCATGCAACCAGCCCCTGGCCATACAAATGGCCAGGAGGGACCTAGGACACACCTGGGTCTGGTCTCAGACACACTTGGGGGGGGGGGGGGGTGTGTGTGACCAGCGGACATGCTGTCCCCCCCTCTTTCTCACAGAACCCTGGAGGGGGTGGTCGAATCCCCCTACCAGGGGCCCTGGGGGTCAATACCCCCAGGGCGTTGCTATGGTAGGTGGGCTGGGGGGTGGTCAGGTCCCCTCCAGCCCATTGCTCCTCCCCCTTGGCAAAGGGGGGGGGGGGGGGGGGGGGAGAGCGCCCCTTCAATGGTGGGTGGTGGTCAATTCCCCCCCACCGCCGGTTGCCTCAATGCAACCGGCCTAGCCTTCCCTTTTGGTGGGGGGGTGATCAAGTCCCCCCACCATGACCGGTGGCTGGCTGGTTCCATCCAGCCAGCCCTCCCCTTCCTCCTTGCAATGGCAAGCAAGGGGATGTGGAGGAGCCGGGGCCTCCAGCCCCGCGGCCGCCGCCCAGCGCAGCAGCCGCGACTGGGGTGGGGGGGCTCCATTTTGAGTCCCCCAGCCCCCTACAACGGCCCTGCGCAGGCTGTTGGGCCCCATAAACGGGCCATAAGCAAAAACAGCGGCCCCAAGCAGGCCGTGACACGGGGGGCAGCCCCAACCGGGCTGCAACATGGGCAGGGGCCCCAATGGGCCGCCTCAAGCCCAAAAACTAAGTAAAACATACTTTGGCGGGCCAGCCCGTCTGGCCAAGTATGTCCAAAATGAACCTTGGGACCAATTATGCCCATACAAGCCCATCTGGCTGTATTTGCCCATATACCTCACCGGGCCCATTAGGACCAGTGTACCAATAGGCCTGTTTCACACGTTTTGAGGCCATTTTCCCCAAATCCGTGACATCCACACAGGCCCGTATTGTCTGTGTGAGTGTCCAATGGGCCGGAGAGGTCCATATGTGCATCCCATTTGGATTGCACTTATACGTAGCACACGCGTAAGTGCATACATATTTTAACAGTTAAGTAATAGGCTTATTTTCCATTATCTGAAACCAATTTCACTGTTTAAACCCACCATAGACCCAAATAAAAATAATGATCAAGAGTTTCATAATTATATAATAAAGTCTGATAATATTCTATAATATTTTATAAGTATGTTTTTACAAGTATTTATTATGGAATTAAAACCTTTATAATATATATTATAAAGATGGGGATCCAATAAAAATTTAAATTAAGTTATGAGGACTCAGATGCGTCCAAAATATTGATATAGAACTTCCCAATATTTTCCATTCCTTTGGGGAAAAGTTAAAGTAATCACTTTGAGCCATACTCCCTACTTTGTAAGAACAAATTGCATAATTTTAATCTTATCCCTCTTTGGTATGTAATTATAATTTGACATACTTCAATGAGCCTTGAGAGCTTCCAGTTAGAGGGCCCTGAGCTCATTTGTAAAGTATAAATGATGTAATATCATTTCCAAGAATATACATACCTTATATGTATAATATCTGCCAGGGTACTAGGAATTAAGAAATAAGTAAATTCCAAGGCTGTTAATTTATAGGTATTTAATTTTTCTTGGGTGTTCTAGTACTTCTACACAGTCCTTTTGACTTATTTTAAGTCCTTGGATCATTTAAATTCCCTTTTGGGTATTTGATTAGAACCTTTTACATTGAAAATCCTCCCCAATGAGTACTAGTACCCTATTCCTCTTTGGGTATGATGTAATGAGGTTCTGAGCCCTTGAGGAAAAAACCAGGGGGAGACTAGCACTCCACTGATAATTCCTTGAGTACCCTGAGGGCTCCTGTTACCTTAAAAGAGGAGGGTCTTCACCCTATAGCCACATCATCAGTTATATACTATCATTTATTTGTCAGAGAATATGGCAAGAGTTAACAAGCCCATTAAACTTAGTCTCAAGGGGATATTGACTGGGGATATAAAATTTAGTATTACTATCAATTAATAATATTATTGGAAACTCCAATTTCGAGTGGAAAGTCTGAATTGTAGTAGTAACCCTTGTGTGTTACTACTATAAAGGGTGTGAGCTTATTTATAAGTAAAGCTCCTTTGAGCTTCATTTATTTAGAGCCAGGCCCCTTAACTTTTATAAAGGATTAATATGTGGCTTTTTTTACTCATGATACCTTGGTATTGTTTTATTTTGTAAGCTTTTATCTATTTTTTGGGTTATCTGAGTCAAAAACTGACTTTAATGGTGGTTTTTTTTCTTATTTTTGCAGGTTTAACCACAGCCAAGTATAGCAGTAGAGGTTAAATACCTGACAACAATTTTCTTTTTGGAGAGACTTTATTTGATTTTTAGATTCTATTTGAAAAGTGGCCCAAGATAACTTGAAACAACTATGGACCTCATTTTTGAATTTCATAGGAAAAATAGCAACATATTTGAAGAAGTTGTCTACAAATGTCACTAAAAATTTATAGCCTTCTCTTGATTGAAGTTCAAAAGAGCCTAAGTCTGAGTTGATGAGCTGACCTGGAAGTTTTGATTGGTGTGGCTTCCTGGACTTGAAAGGACTTTGGCTGATTTTGCACTGAACCCAGATTTCACAACGTTGAAAATCAATTTTTTTCATGGGTGACAGAGTGATATTGATGTGTTTGAGAAAGCGCTTGAGAGGCTTGTGGCCTAGGAAAGACATTCAAAGATGAAATTTAAATAGAGAGTTTTTAGTGTGAGATGAGTGGTCAGGGATAAGGGAACTGGAGCTCACAGACTCCAAAGGTAAGTAATATAGGTTTCCTTTGTGATAGCCAACACCTATAGGATTTGTGTTGATTTTTATGTTTTTGGATTGGTGAATATTGCACCCAGTTGCCATACAAACTACTGTGAGATTGAAATTGCATAAACCTTCCAAAAACATTAGCGGCTTGTGGAGAGACAGAAAAACCAAGGTTTGAATTCCTTTAGTTTTATCAAACAGAAGATGTTCAAATCCACAATGGGACAACTTTGCAAGGGAGTGGTCCGCTAGTCTGATGGGAGTATTGTTGGCTTTGATCAAAGTGACCACATTTTGATGGGGGGTCATGGAGATAGAACAACCTGGATCAAGGTCTGTGTCTATTCTGGTGGGTTGGCTGGCTTCAGTCAGATGCAACACAAAGGCATGACTGGCTTTGAATTCCAAGTCAGAACTGGATAAATCTCAGTATTCCTGAGTCTGATCAGCTGAGGAGTAAATTGATGCTGAAGTGGTTCTCCCAGCTATTGCATTGGTTTGTTTTTGGTCAGGGTTAGACTTTTTGTGGCATTGAGCTTTGGCTGAAGAAAGTTGCAAAGCTTTCACTTTGTTGAGTATCCTTTTGGTGCTGTGGCATTCATTTTGATCATTTCCATCCCAATTGAGGAAATAAAAGTGTTTCAAGGGATTTTTTTTTGACAAAGACTGATTCTTGCTGGCTTCTTACTTGGCTAATGACGCAGAAACTTCAACTTCAGACTGAGATTGATGTTGGAAGTGCTTGTTTTTAAGAGAAATGAAAATGGTTTACAATTTCACTCTGTCTTGTTTCATCAGTTAGGAGACACAGTGAAGCAAGTCTTGAGGTATGGAAATCAGAAGAGAAGTTGCATGGATTTTATCGGCAGTAAGTGTATTTTTTTGGGGAAATGAGTGAATTAAGTTGCTTTTAGTACTTATCCATGGTGTCAATGTGTGAGATAATATTGTCTCCTTCCATATTTGTTGGTAACAGTTTTCTCAACCAGTAAACTCTTCCTTCCATGGTCTGATCTTGGCGTTATCTATTCAGAGCTTTCCACATACTGTGGGCATGATGCAAATTGTTGAAAATGTAAAAAAGATTTCTGGAATCAATTGCTTGAGTAATTAGAGAACAGGCAATCTTGTTTTTGGAAAACCAAGTAGATAGCCAATTATTGGATTTGGGCTTCTCAATGACATAATCCACACCTTTAGCTTTGAAATAGATAGTTACTACAAATTACCAGTTGAGATAGTTTTAGTCAGGACCCGGTAATTTTAGCACAGGTATTTTGGCATTTGATAGTTTGTGTGACCCAGAGAGAGGTGAGTTGGAGGTGGGGTTGAAAATCCTATTTTGCTTTATTTGAAAGCATACAGATCCTTGATATTGAAAAGTTAGTCTGTGCTGTTGCGCTCTGGGCTCATAACCTGTTGAGGTCAACTGGGAGCAGCACAAGACAAATGCAGAAGGAATATTCATTAAATCAGTGATGAATGAGACTGAGGGATAAGGAACAAATGAAGAAGAAAGATAAATGAAAATAACTGGGAGCAGCACAAGATGGATGCGGAAGGATGAGGAAAAAGATCCTTCCGCACACATGGAGCTTCCCCAGGTATAGTACAAGAGATTTGAAAGATGAGTTAAAGGTGAGAAGCATAAAGGAAAGATGGTGAAACCTGTGAAACCCAACAAATACTGAGGATAATGAGGATACTGAGGATAATCAGAGTGGGAGACAACAAGAGGAAGGATATATTTCAGATAAGTGAGAAAAGAATCTGAAAATGAATGATGAAAATAGACAGAGGGCTTACCTGAGGATAATTAGAGTGGGAGAAAAGGAGAGGAAGGATGAGGAAAGATCCTTCTTCCTTACTTGTTCTCTTCCCGCAGGTGATTAAACTGGATACTGATGTCACAAATTTTGGTACATCTAGGTGAGAGCATGGAACGCAAATGGAATGTGATGAGCACAAGATGTGGATTGAGTAGGGATGTGGAGCTAAAAATGAAGACATGGAGTAAACTGCAGGAAAAGAAGAGAAATTAGGAGAAGAAAATGAAAGAAGGAAAAAAAGGAAAAAAGGAAATAGGAACAGAAAATAAAAAGTAAGAAAGGCTGTATTATTTCCTCCAACATGAACAGTACAAAGAAGGGGTCAATATAGAAAATGAAGTTCTGGCACACCTTATTGAGATTGGATTCCTGGGGTGGTAGGAAATGCCTTTTGAGGGGAGCTTTAGCCTCCAAAGGCCTTTAAAGATTAGTTTGTGCCCTGGGGGGCTAACATAAGGCTTCCAGAAACCCTGTAGAATCTATCTGGGGTAAAGGTTTTTGGAGAATCCAAATATGGACACCAACTGAGTAAATTTAATATGTATAAATGCAATAAATGTCAATTTATTGCAAGGGGTTCAGATCTGATTTTTAATTTAGAAAAAAGCTTGATGCTTTTTTTATAAATAAGTAAAATTATAAAAATTCCTTTTCTTTAGACAAAATGGAATAATTTTAGTTGAAGTTGATTAAATTTGTATCAAAAATTCAAAAAAATAGAAAAATGCTACCAATAAATATTTGATTCTGGAAATTGAAAGATGTGTGAAATATTCCAACAAAAACATCATCAAGTAAATAAGTAAGTATCAAAAATATGAAAAATATATTTCTTTGAAGAAATTCAAGACTTATGATTGAATTCAGATACCTTTGTGCCAAAAATAATTAAAATAGAAAAATGCTACAAAAATATATTTCATGAGGAGAATTCAAGAATCTCTGAATATTCTAAAAAAAATCACAAAGAAAAAAAATAAAATATTCAATACAAAAAATTGGTTTATTTTAAAAATCAAAGATATTTACACTGAATACTTTTGAATGTCATGCATTAATTTTGATTCCAAGTTTTCCAAAAAATAATTGAATAATAAATCATTATTCAAATAAAATTAAATTAAAGAAAAATATTCATAAAAAATAATAATAATATACCTAAAAACAAAAACTTCCAGTAAAATTCAATAAAATCATGCTTTAACAGAGGAAATTATTTTTTCAACAGATTCAAGCATGCCTCATATTGTATTTCACAGTTCTGAAAATCCTTACTGGAACTTTTTTCTTTCCAAATATTATGAAAAGTAGTAATGGGAAGATAATTCTTCAAGAAACCTCCCTCTTTACCCACTTTTGATGCTATAAAATTAACTTTATCCACAAAATCAATTAAAAAAAGGGGGATTTGAATTTAAAGGAAAATAAAAAGATAAACATTTCAATGGTTGTTTCTTATATATCAAAACTATTTGGGCATTTCAGATTTAACCCAAAGCACCATTTTTTCAATGATGGGTTTCAACCCAAATCCACCATTTCAAACCTGAAATTAAAAATCAAAAAAACCCACTTATTTAACATGAGATGTGCCATAGTTACCTGAAAATAAATGTGTTTTTTCAGATAAAGTATTCAAAGGATTTCACCGCCTCAGCCACTCATTTGTCAATGTCATACACCCCTTTTTATCTCCCTTCTACCTCTGACCCCATTGGATATATCTTATTCATAAACCCCATCACTTCCTTTCTGTCATCACTTCCTCACACTAATCACTTTATCACTCTCATCACTTGATCACTCTCATCACTTCCTCCCTCTCATCATTTTAAACCTCTCATCACTTATTTCTCTGTTCACTTATCCCTCTCATCAACTCCTAAATCTCATCAAATATTGCTCCCATCACTTCCTAACTCTCATCACTTATTGCTCTCATCACTTCCTAACTCTCATTGCTTTATTGCTCTCATCACTTAATCCCTCCAACCCTCTTACTCTTTTCAAATGGCCCCTCAGAAAACCTCCCCCCATAAATACACACAAAAATCCAATGAAATAAAGCAAAAATCTCCAAGGAACTATACATCAAACATTCCTGCCACATCAGCTTCCAAAGGCTCAAGTCAGCTCAAGAGAGCCAATAAAATCATCCTGGTAAACTGTCTCAGAATTCCCTTGAACTATGATGATTTCTTTGGATCCAAAAATGAAGCACAAGGTGGCCAACCCCATCCTCTAAGATTAATGTTAATCTTGTGATTTTCAAAAAACTAAAGACTAAGAAAAAGTTAGGCTGGATCTTTCATCCAAAAATATGAGGTAGAAATTCAAAAGGTATTGATCCAAGTACAAAAAGGCACACTCAATTTCAATCTCCACTGGCTTTGGTATCACAAAGTCTGATAAAGCAAAGGGGATGGATCTGGTGGTTGATGAGTTGGACTTCATTTGTACTTTTTATATTCATATGGATGAAATATTTCAAAAGAACACCAAAATTTCCCCCTTAGCTTATTTTTATTCCCAAAAGTTCAAATATGTTGATTCTGAGGACTTGGCTGTTCATGCTCTGCCTAGAAATAAGGATACTGACCAAAACTTTGAGTGGCCCCAATCCCATGTGGAGGAGGATATTCCAAAAAAACCATCTCCAATCATGTCCAAATCAGCATCAAGCAACCCTTCAAACCATTGCTTGGATTCCTTGCTTACATCTTTAACTTTTTTTCTTCCTGGGGTGGAAGGACTGGACAACTTGAACAATGGGAAGCCAGATATTTCAGAATCGCCATTTTAATCAACATCTTCCCAAAGAAGTAAGCAAGTTCTTTTCTTTTCTGGTCAATCCTGACTGAATGAGAATGTAAAAAAACAGCCTCATCCTTTCCTGAATGGCCAAAAACTCAAGCCAATGGGGCCTCCCACATCACCTTCAAATAAAAGTGATGATTTTCCCACAAAAAAATCCTCTGCAAAGGGAAAAAAAGGCCTCCAATTCCATCAACATCAACCCTAATATTTTTCAAAAGAGGAGAAAACTTCAAATTTTTGCGGCTTTGAGGATAAATTGGAGAGGAATCTTCAAGTAAGTGAATTGATTGATTCCCCTTGCGTTCAAAATCAAGCTCATTCCTAATCCCCTCCAGAAAGCAGTGAAATCACAAATTAAATCCAAAAAACTTCAATTTGAAAAGGAGAAGTGGGATTTTCAACTGGCTATTTATTTTCAAAAGCAGAAAGCCAAGAGTTTGGATCATCAACAAAATTGGATGCTGAGTTGAAATTGAAACAGGCGGAGCTAGAGTTTTCAAAAGCTGAAAATGAGAATGATCAACTGCAAGAGGGACTGGAAAAAGAGATGGAACAACTGGAAATGGAAGAAAAAGATATTTTATTGCTAGCAATGGAATGTATTGATAGAAGTAGAAAAGTTGAGAAAATACAGCAGATTACTGGATTTCTGGGCTTTTAAATATATTTACTTTGGTAAAAATTTTAAAACAAAAAACAAAAAAAATATTTTTGATTGAAAAGAATTAAAGGAGTAGGAAAACCTTGACCAAGCTATAATTTTTAATCAAAGAAGCAGAATCAATGAAACTGAACAAATAAGCTGAGAGAAAAGGAAATCAAGCAAGCTTCAGAAGGAAGAGTCAGCCAAGAAAAAGCAAACACAATTCAGCAGGCTGGATGATTGCCTCTAAAAAGACTAAGCAGAACTGTGTGCACTATGCGCTAATAAGGTAATCTGAGTCTCCCAATTAATCCTGACTTCCTGAGTTGTAGTGCTGGTTTGGAAGGGAAAAAAGTTTAACACTGATGATGAGTTGATTGAAACTTCAGTACATACTATTTGCTTCTGGGACATAGATCAAGTTGGGCAAAGGTGGAATATCCAATCTTGAGGAAAAGGTTCCTGAGATTCTGAATTGAATGCTTGAGAGTGGTTCTTCAGGTTTGTAATTGAGTCTTCTCATGAGTTGTGGTCAAAGTTTTGACTGCATCCAATGGTGAAAGTCTTGTGATATGGCAACAAGATGCACGCCTGATCTTGTTATCTGATAGTAGAGGCTTATGGAGAAAACGCAGAAGCACAAGAGAGATAGAGAAATTTTGAGAGAAAATTTACAACACAAAAGAAAACACAGAAAGACTGCAAAAGAAAAGTCTTAGAGCTAAAAGAATGAATTGTGGTTAAACAATAATCATAGCAAATAATCAACATTGATTACAACAAAGTTTGAGACTGTTTTAACTCCACCAATAAGCAAATATTTCTTATTTGTCTAATGTTATATTCAAAACCTCAGGTTCTCAAATGGGCATGAATTGCTGTTCAAAACCCATATGGGTTGCACACAGCCAATCACGGCCCAACAAGTAGCAAGCCAGGTTGCTAGAAACTCCGGCGTTGTAAGACTCCAAATGGTGCTAGGCCGTGGCAGTTCTGTGGAGGGGAAAGGTGCTGTTTAGGCGGCCCTCCTGAGTGTTACAAAAATATTTAAATGTAACCAAGATCAAAGTCCAGAACCTGGTAAATAAGGGACCAAAGAGTAAAGGATAAAGATGATAGTAGTCAGTAGCTGGGAAACAACACTATCTGAGGCAAGATGATGCCGGGGAAAACTTGAATAGAAGAAGTCAATGATTGTTCAGAGTTCAACAGGACAAGGCAATTGTAAGTAATAACGCCCACAAGCTAATAGCTCTGGTTGTCAGCAGAAGCTTAGGAAAGATCAACTCAATCCCAAAAAACCTCCAGGTTCTCAATGAACCTGCCCAACTTTTGGCAATCAAGCACTTGAAGGGTACCAGATAACTGTGAGTGGCTGCAAAAGACAAAGCTAATTGTTTGATGAAGCTCTAGAAGCAAAAAAAAACTGATTCAAACAAGAATAACCCAACCATTCTCAAGGGACTCAAGAGTAGCGTGGCGGAATTCAAATTCAAAACAAATATAGGGAGTTTTAACACTCCAGGTTTTAAGCTTAATAAAACCTCTTTAGTCAAACGTGACTGGTTCCAGAAAGATAATCAAAGGATGATCAGGACCAGTATGGTTGGATAAAGGGATCAGGAGTGGTGTAACACACTCAATAATTCAATCAGTCAAATTCTTCTTCAACCAGCAAGGCTATTGGTTGGTGATAAGAATCAAGGATCAGGATTTGAGTATGGAGGCTCAAAGATCAAGGGGCAATCATGGATATACCCAGAATTCAGACTCAGATAAAGGGGAATGAGACCCCACAGATGATTTATTTTGAGATGATAATGATGATCATTCGGTGAAAAGATGCCATAAGATACCTCCTGCCAAAAGGCAGGGGAGAGCCCCTCCTTATATGGGCAGGAGGCCCTGTTAGACTATGTACAAGTGATACTACAGATAGATCGGATTTTTTTTTTCAGACACTAGATGATGAGAAGAATAGATCACGTGGGCAAGTGGAAATCTGGCCTCCCTGACTAGGGTGGGATTGTTTCTCATCCCTTCACCTTTCTTGCGTCCGTCTGCGGACAGGCGCGCGCGACAACACAAAGATCACCCACCCCTCACCCAAAGGCGGAAGGGGTGGGCAAAAATTGAACCAGACCACCCGCAGATGTTTGCCGGCGGTAGAAGGCACTTTTCCACCCCCACCCAAAGGTGGAAGGGGGGTGCAAGTGATTGATGGATTGGTGGAGTTGGTTGAGCAATTGGTCAATGTCGGCCAATTTTGGAGGGAGGTTTAAGTGGAAGTTGATAGGTGGTTGATGGCGGCCAATTTGCGGACTGAGGGGAATCAAGTGGAGAGAAAAGAGATGGAGGGTAGATAGACAATTGAAGGGATTGTGGGATGCCTCCCGACGGGTTGCAAGGGAAAGGTTGATTGATGGATTGTTTGTCATCATTGCCGTTGTTGTGGGGAAGATGATGGACCAGGGGATTGTTTGTCAAGCCAAGGGAGATCAAATGGAGATGGGTCTTGTCCATCCGTCTTCAGTCGGTCAAGGTTGTAGGATGGGAGAGGGTCAATGGTGAGGAGATGTTGAAGAAAGTGATCAGGTGATGAAGCTGTGGTGTCCTTGATTGTATGCAGGCAATCAAGGCAAGAGTGAGGATGACAATGATAGTGAGCCTTGCCTTGCCCAATTGTCTTTGCACGGTCGGGCTGGGTGGATTAGTCGTAGTTGATCAATTGATCATGGATGGCCAGGGTCGTGGGATGATTGATCAAGGATGCAGCCAAGGATAGATTGGTTTGGGATGCCGGTCCGAGCGATGGCCGGCACCGGCGGAGCAGAGGCAGATCGGGCCAAGCGGGTCTTGGCCCGCGCATTTGGACAAAAGGAATGGGGGAACAAAGACAGAAGGAATCAAACGCAATGCCTAGGTGATGAGACCAAGAGAGGCCTGTCCTAGACCACTGGGAAAGAGAAATGCTTGGCAGGGTGAGGAAATTGGAGGAGTGATAATGATACAAAAAAATTCCGATTTTTTTTTGATGAATGACACCTAAATAAAAGAATTGTAAAAATTTTGAATTTTCCGCATCTGGTCCAGGGTGTCCAGATTTGGTCACCAAATCTCTCCCCAACTTACAGAATGTCCCTAGTCTGCATCTGAGCTTGATGTCATAAAAAAAAGAAAGGAAAGATGATTGAACACAAGAAATGGCCATTTGATCTTGAGGGTGATTGAAAAGAATATCTTGATCCATCCAAAGAAAATCCTAGAGTTGACTGCAATAAAATGAAGAAGGCATCCCAGGTGCTCACATATGTGGCATACAGTAGAGTTTCACAACAAAACGCAGCAGATGACCCTGGTGGTGCACAATTGGGATGACTTTCTTCTGATCAAAGTTGCCTCCACAACAATGAAATTTCTTGACCTGATCAGCAGAGAACCTTCTGGCCATCTGAGTACCATCCGGTTCTTCCAAAAAATATGATCCACCTCTGACTTGACGGACCACTTGATAAGGACCATTCCAGTGATTGGAAAAAAGCTTCCCCCACTGAGTTTCCAAGGATCAATTATAAGCTAAAACTAGATCACCAGGATTCAAGGGATCCCTGACTCGATTGGAATGCTTATCCTCCCAATACTGGACTGATTTTTCCCTTTACTCCATCATTTTCTGATAAGCTTTGTCACAAACATCTTCACTTTGCTCCAGTTGCTTGGATCTGGAAACTAATAGATCAGTGGTGGAAGAAACCTTTTCCCAAGAAATACCTAAGAAAGATTCCATTTCCAGATCAAGAGAAAGGACAGCCCTTTGACCAAAGAGGATTTTGTAAGGTGAGTAGCCAGTGGTTTGTTTAGTTGAAATTTGATCAGAGAAGAGGACCAGAGCAAGAAATTTGCAACAATTCTTTCCACTTTCACCAGCCAACTTGACAAGAGCAGCCTTCAAAGGGGCATGGCCTCTTTCCACCATTCCTTGTCCTTCAGGATAATAAGGAGTGGTCACCCTATGTTGACCAGGAAGCAATTGGATCATTTTGGCCAGTTTGCCACCAAACTCAGAGCCACCATCAGTTGAATAAGATTGAGCCAAGCCATAATGCCTTGTCCAAGTCTCATAAAGGAAGGCTTCTACTGATTCAGACCTGAGGTTCTTAAGAAATTTTGCTTCAACCCATCCAGAAAAATCATCTCTAGCCACAATGAGGTACTTAGCTCCACCAGCCTTAATGTGAACCACATCCATGGCAATCCTTCCAAAGACAGTGGACTCTCCAGTGGGATAACAAATTTCAGCCAGGCGCCTAAGAGGAGGGTTGAGATTGAGAGGCATTGGTTGGTTGACTGGTTGGATTTTCCTAGCAACTGGTTTATATTTAGAGGCAAAAGAGAGTGGTTCTTGTTTTTTCCAAGAGTTGAACAGAGAGATCTGACTACAAGGATTGAGACAATGTTCTAATGCCTTCCAAGTTTGATGTTCCGCAAAGTTTTTGAAAGGTGCCTTTTCCATAAAAGAAGTCCCAGAAGATGATACATTGCTCACATGTTTGGCACAAGATAGGATTTCAAAAATGATAGTAGTAGGATACCCTGGTGGTGCACAATTGGGAGGACTTACTTCTACCCCAATTTGCCTCCACTGAAGCCCATATTCTTCCATACCAAAGCCACCAGAATAGGATTGAGATTGGGATCTAGTTTAGACTCATTGCGGAGATTCAAACTGGAACTGAGAGACAATTGATTAGGAATAAGAGTACAAGGAAAAGAGAAACAACAGATGAAGAAGAAATATTTTTGGATTTTTCCATTTTGATTTGTTTTTGATTTTTGATATTTTTGAGATCAGAAGAAAACGTTGAAAAGAAAGAGAAATAAGCCTCTGGGATGAGAGTTGACCCTTGAGTTGAAGTTTGAGGCTGAAAAGAACTACAACTATTAGTAGGATCAACTACTCCCATAAAAAATGAGAGGAACTAGAATTATCCTTCTGTTTTCCTTTTAGAGATGACTTAGGAAAATGACAAGGGAAATCTCTTTCCCAGCAACCAGTATCCAAAGAACAAAGAGGAACCTCAATTGTTCTACCATCATAATCAGGGAGGATGATTCTCTCCCCAACTTGATTGGAAAACATAAGAGTTGCTCCAAAATCAATTAAGAAAGGTCAACCCAAGATCATATGTCCATCCAAGCGTGTGATCCAGAAATGAAAAGTTCCCACAATGTTTTGGCCAATCCAGACTGGAACATCTTCAACGATTCCAACCAATTTGCAAGACTGGTTTCCTATTCCATACACTGAAGATGTGAAGCTGACCCTAGGGCTGAGTTTAATTTTGCAGGCCATAGCATCTGAGATCAAGTTGAGCTGAGAGCCAGAGTCAACAAGGAGTGAGACCGTTTTTGCTGATTCACCAAGATAGCAGGGAAGACAACCAAGAGGACAAGAGTAAAGACTAGACTCAGAAGAGGGATCTGTTCCACCAGAATCCTCCATCAAAGTTCCAGAGGAGACCATGAGTTCTTCAGGACCAATTTCCACTTGTCGAAAAGAAACCCATTTCTTCATTCCTTCAGCAACAGATGGAGAGATTGAAAGGAGTTCAGCCACAGATAGATCAGGAATTTTAAGATCAGAAATTTTCTTCAATACCCCTTCCACAGCTTTGGGGTTATCTTTGGAAATTCCCCTCTCAAACCAAACTTTGGGCTGGTTGAAGGGAGGAAGATTGGGTGAAGCAGGAACAGGATCAGGGGATTGAGGAGGTTTAATAGATGAGGGATGATGATCAGGGTGATCTTGAAAACTTTCCATGAGTGGTTCTTTTTCCACCTCCATGTCTTCTACATCAGAAGAGGGCTCAGGTGAGGATCATTGTTTGGGTGGTTTTCAAAGGATTGAGGTTGTCAAGGAAGGAGCTTTATGAGGTTTGGGCTCCTCATGTTGCTTCCTAGCTGGATTGGATTGGTAAGTACCAACCAGAGAGGAGGAGGAAATAGCTGGTGGATACCAGGGTTGAAGATTACCACAAGAAGATTGGAAATCCACAGAAGCCAAGGATGCCTTCATAGGAGGGGGTGGCTGGTAAGAGGCCACCACATGACGAATGGGGCAAGACAAATCAAAGGGGATCAGGGCACCATTAGGAAGGAGGAAGTTATTCCCTTTTTTCTCTACCAATTTCTTGTCTTTGTCCTTCTGGAGTTTGAGACATTGACTGGTTCCATGGCCTTCCCTGTGGCAATAATAGCAGACTAGAGTATTTTTAGGAACAGCACTAGAAGTTTTAGGAACAGCAAGAGAGGAAATCTTTTGATCCATTTTGTTCTCAAAGGCTTTGAGCAGTTTAGAGATCTTGTCCATTGTAGCAGTTTCTTGGTTAGGCTGAGGGTTCTTGGGCCTGCAATCAGATTCCATTTTATTCATAATCTTGTTTGACTCTTTGAAAGAGGCAGCATGGACTGGTTCAGTGGTTTTAGATTTTTCAAAGGTGAGGGCTGTTTGACCTTTCATAACTTTATCCACCACTCCCCTAAGGATAAGGAAAACAGGGAGCTTGAATCAATTATCCCTGGTAGTGATCATGGATCCAGACCCGACAAGTTCTTCCTTGATCCTTTCCTGCACTCCAGGAGAAAAATATTGGAAAAATCAGACTCAAATTTTGTCCACTGTGTTGACATGATTGTTTTGGACAAGGTAGGATTGGATGGGATCCCAAGATTTCCTAAAGGACTGATACTCAGAAGCTGAAGCCACACCACCATTGGAGATCCACTGGGAGACAATTTTATCTAGATCCTGCAAAGTAAATCCTGCTACATCTATTTTTCCCAAATAGGCCAACATTGCTTCCCGCAGCAGGGCCCAGTTATACTGTTTGAAACCTTCAAACGACTCGATGATTCCCATAACTTCATCAGAGGAGATGAAAAATTGTAACTGGTAGGCCAAATTGAATTTGCTAGCCCCATCCACCAAAGCAGCCATCTTGTACAAGTCCAAGAAGCGTTCCACATTTTTCCCATTGAAACCTAAGTTCTTGTTCTGGGGCTTGATATTAACCATCTTAGGACAAGCAGAAGAGGCGCTGGGAGATTCCATTTTGACAGAGTTTCTTCTAGAACAAGTTGCCTCCACCAATCTAGATGATGACAGAAAAAGAAAAACAAAAAAAAAGAGATTGGATTTCAAAGTTGATGATTGTTGTTGAGACTGTAAATCCAAAGGTTGCTGGTTTGATCCCAGCCCGGGGGACAAAATGTAAGACTCCAAATGGTGCTAGGCCATGGCAGTTCTGTGGAGGGGAAAGGTGCTTTTTAGGCTGCCCTCCTGAGTGTTACAAAAATATTTTAATGTAACCAAGATCAAAGTCCAGAACCTGGTAAATGAGGGACCAAAGAGTAAAGGAAAAAGATGATAGTAGTCGGTAGCTGGGAAACAACACTATCTGAGGCAAGATGATGACGGGGAAAAGTTGAATAGAAGAAGTCAAGGATTGTTCAGAGTTCAACAGGACAAGGCAATTGTAAGTAACAACGCCCACAAGCTGATAGCTCTGGTTGTCAGCAGAAGCTTATGAAAGATAAACTCAATCCCAAACAACCTCCAGGTTCTCAATGAACCTTCCCAACTCTCCGCAATCAAGTGCTTGAAGGGTACCAGATAACTGTGGGTGGCTGCACAAGACAAAGCTAATTGTTTGATGAAGCTCTAGAAGTAAAACAATAACTTATTCAAAGAAGAATAACCCAACACTTCTCAAGGGACTCAAGAGTAGCGTGGCGGAATTCAACTTCAAAAGAAATAAAGGGAGGTTTGACACTCCAGGTTTTAAGCTTAATAAAACCTCTTCAGTCAAATGTGACTGGTTACCGAAAGATAATCAAAGGATGATCAGGACCAGTATGGTCGGATAAAGGGATCAGGAGTGGTGTAACACACTCAATAATTCAATCAGTCAAATTCTTCTTCAACCAACAATGCTATTGGTTGGTGATAAGGATCAAGCATCAGGATTTGAGTATGGAGGCTCAAAGATCAAGGGGCAATCATGGATATACCCAGAATTCAGACTCAGATAGAGGGGGATGAGACCCCACAGATGATTTATTTCAAGATGATAATGATGATAATTCCATGATAAGATACCATAAGATACCTCCTGCAAAAAGGCAGGGGAGAGTTCCTCCTTATATGTGCAGGAGGCCCTGTTAGACTATGTATAAGTGATACTACAGATAGAGCGGAAATATATATATATATATATATATATATATTTTCAGACAATAGATGATCAGAAGAATAGATCACGTGGGCCAGTGGAAATCTGGCCTCCCTGACTGGGGTGGGATTGTTTCTCATGCCTTCAACTTTCTTGCTTCCGTCTGCAGACAGGCGCGCGCAACAACACAAAGATCATCCACCCCTCACCCAATGGCGGAAGGGGTGGGGAAAAATGGAACCAGACCGCCTGCAGATGTTTGCGGGCGGTAGACCGCACTTTTCCACCCCCACCTGAAGATGGAAGGGGAGTGCAAGTGATTGATGACTTGTGGAGTTGGTTGAGCAATCAGTTGATGTTGGCGGATGTGGTGACCAATCCGGGACATCACAGAAAAAAAAAAGAAATATATATATATATATTTTTTGGTTGTACCCCTATGGGTACCTTTATTTCCCCCCATCTCTCAACTTCTTCCTGTCCTAGCGGCCTAGGACAGGCCTCTTGCCTGTCTCTCTGCTTTGATCCCCCCCTCCTATGTTCAACTCCTACTTGTCGCGCTTGCGGCCCTGACTTTTGGCGACGCGAGCAATTGTCGAACCACCTTCAACGATCCCTTCAATCCTTCCCAATCCTCTCATCCAACCGACACCGTCGCTTGTCGCCACGGTCGTCAATCATCGATCCATCTCCATCTCCATCACCATCCATTCTTTGATCGACCCTCATCCCCACATTCTTGCTTGCTCAATCGATCCGGTTCTTGTTGTTCACCTTGCTCTCAGCATCCACTACCGTCTCCCTCCACCAATGCCTCCTGCCAATCCAATCTCGCGCTCGCCCAGTCAATTGCTGTCAACCCGTCCGGCTCTCAATCCCTTGCCCACTCGCGCGCGATTTGGTCCACTAACTGCCTGTCAACTTCCATCCAATCACTAAGATCAATCTCAAACTCGACCACTCCTCGCCCATCATCTGATCCAACCGACGACCGCGAGCGACCGCTTGCGGCCGTTGGAACCTTCATCCCGCTGTCGCCGCTGATTGGGCAACGACAGCCGTTGTCAACACCCGCGACCGCTGTCGCGGGTGTCCATCTGGTTGCCCGCGGTCATTCTCAACGCGGGCAACATTTCTTTTTTTTCCCTCACATGTTATTTTTTTTTTTTTTTTTTTTTTTTTTTTTTTTTATGTTTTCATTTTCCCGCACCTATTTGTAGTATCTCTTGTACATAGTATACAGGGCCTCATGTCTATAAAAGGAGGGGCTCTCCCCTGCCTTTTGGCCCAGCATCCTATGAGACCATCATCATCTCATCTCAAATGTTTCCCCCATCTTCATAATCAACTTATCTGTGGGCATCCTTCCCCACTTATCTGAGCAACTTATCCGGGTATATCCATGATTGCCCCTTGATCCTTTGAGCCTCTGTACTCAAACTCTGTCCCTTGTGACCTTGATCCTTATCACCAACCAATAGCCTTGCTGGTTGAAGAAGAATTCCTGTCTGAATTCTTGGGTGTGTTATACCACTCTGATCCCTTTTCCCGACCATACTGGTCTTGATCTCCCCTTGATCATCTTTCTGGAGCCAATCACGTTTGATTGAAGAGGTTTTATTAAGCTTAAAACCTGGAGTGTTATACCTCCCTTCTTCTTTAAGGTTGAATTTTGCCATGCTATTCTTGAGTCCCTTGAGAAGTGTTGGGATATTCTTGCTCGAATTCGTTATTGATTTGCTTCTAGAGCTTCATAAACAAATTGCTTTTGTTTTGTTCAGCCTCTCACAGTTATCTGGTACCCTTCAAGCGCTTGATTGCGGAGAGTTGGGCAGGTTCATTGAGAACCTGGAGGTTGGTTGGGATTGAGTTGATCTTTCCTAATCAGCTGCTGACGACCAGAGTTATTAGCTTGTGGGCGTTTTTACTTACAACTGCCTTGTTCTATTGAACTCTGAAAAAACCTTGACTTATTTTTTCAAGTCTTTACCTGCACCATCTTGCCTCAGATAGTGTTGTTTCCATTGCTACCAAAATCTCTTATCCTCTTCCCTTACTCTGATTTCTCATCCATAAGGTTCTGGACCTTGATTCCGGTTACATTTAAATATTATTGTAACTCCTAGGAGGGCAGCCTAAACAGCACCTTTCCCCTCCACAGAACTGCCACGGCTTAGCACCGTTTGGAGTCTTACACCGATTGTGGAGGGAGGTTTGAGTGGAAGTTGATAGGTGGTTGATGGCGGCCGATTTGCGGACCGAGGGGGATCAAGTGAAGAGAGAAGAGATGGAGTTTAGATAGACAATTGAAGGGATTGTGGGATGCGTCCCAAGGGGTTGCAAGGGCAAGGTTGATTGATGGATTGTTTGTTGTCATTGCTGTTGTTTTGGGGAAGATGATGGACCAGGGGATTGTTTTTCAAGCCGAGGGAGATTGAATGGAGATGGGTCTTGTCCATCCGTCTTTGGTTGGTAAAGGTTTTGGGGTGGGAGAGGGTCAATGTTGAGGAGATGTTGAAGAAAGTGATCAGGTGATAAAGCTGTGGTGTCCTTGATTGTCCATGGGAAATCAAGGCAAGAGTGAGGATGAAAATGATAGTGAGCCTTGCCTTGCCCAATTGTCTTCAGACGGTTGGGCTGGGTGGATTAGTCGTAGTTGATTGATCAATCATGGATGGCCAGGGTTGTGGGATGATTGATTGAGGATGCAGCCAAGGATGGATTGGTTTGGGATGCCGGTCTGAGCAATTGCCAGCACCGGCGGAGCAGAGGAAAATTGGGCCGAGCAGGTCTTGGCCCGCGCATTTGGCCAAAAGGAAGGGGGGAACAAAGAGAGAAGGAATTGAACGCAATGCCTGCGTGATGAGACCAAGAGAGGCCTGTCCTGGAACACTGGGAAAGAGGAATGCTTGGCAGGATGAGGAAATTGGAGGAGTGATACTGATACAAAAAATTCCAATTTTTTTTCTTTTTCTTTTTTTCTTTTTTTCTTTTTTTTCTTTTTTTCTTTTTTTCTTTTTTTCTTTTTTTCTTTTTTTCTTTTTTTCTTTTTTTCTTTTTTTCTTTTTTTCTTTTTTTCTTTTTTTCTTTTTTTCTTTTTTTCTTTTTTTCTTTTTTTCTTTTTTTCTTTTTTTCTTTTTTTCTTTTTTTTTGATGAATGACACCTAAATAAAAGAATCGTAAAAATTTTGAATTTTCCGCATCTGGTCCAGGGTGTCCAGATTTGGTCACCACAGCGTCTCCTGGGGGTTTCAAACCCCCATTTGCAACTTAGTTTGCATTGAAATTGGGGAGTTGAAACCCTAGTTTGGGTTGTGATTGAGGTTTTTCAACCGCCTGGGAGATGCGCAAGTTGCAAGCGGGGGTTGTGCCTGTTTTCCTGGCCCATTTTGGCTACTCCCCACCAAAGAGGCCATTTGAGGGGGGATTTGGGGTACCTGGGCACCCTGGACCACATGTGAGTGCTGTAAACCCAAATTTGGGAATCTGGCATACTATGTGGTTTTCAGCCTCCTGGATGCCAAGACCCTTGCTATTCTTTAGCTACTAGGGGTGATAGAATAAATAATAAATATATTATTTTATAAATGCAGCAAAAATCGGTAAAATATTTGGATTAAGCTTATTGCAAGGTTAAGTGGTTTGGTTATGGTTTATTTTTTTAATTCAATATGAATCAATTGATTATTAAATATTTTTATAGAGGGGCCACAATTATATTGGGGATCTGTAACACCTCTCCTCAGGGATTTCAGTATGAAAACATGTAGTCCTGGTTACTTTGGGCTCTTTAGTTTAAAGGATATTTTACCCAAAGATAATATGTATATAAAATACACGGTGGAGTGGCAGGGCCTTGTAGCCAAGCTGCCACAACAGAGAAAAGGATAATAAAACTCAATGGTATATTATTAAATCCTTTGGGTATCTGTTTGAGACGTGCATTGATGGGTTAAACCTGTATACTGGATTTATAAGGTTTTTCAGCAGTTTTAATTGATAAAAAAGAGGTTGAGGACAGATATTATTGATCAGACTTAGCCATAAATCACTTACTTATCTCTGATAAGTACTTTATTACCTTGGAACAGTGTCTGGATATAAATATAACTGGGTCTCTGCCCATCAATATCCTCAAAAGAGCTCTTTATTTATAGCTTTTGGAGTCCCAACATTGTCCTTCTGAGGGGTGCAGGGGCTCAAAGGGAAGGACACTAAGGCTAGCAGGGTAACCAGGGGTAGCCTGTCATGTGCTCTTGGTGCTATAGCTTGGGTAGCATCCAATTACTCAGGGTATGGGAATTATTCTACTTCATAATAGATATTAGGACGTGTGAATAACACTAATCAGTCCCATTTATGTATTATCTAATTAATTATCCTTATTAAATGTTCTCAGTAATTTAATAATTATACAAATAGACATTTCTACGGACATCCTGATGTCAGGTGAATTCTCATTATGTATTATATAACTGGAGTAAAAGTCATGTTATTGATTTTACTCCTTATTTTCGAGTTCCAGTTAATTTACTAAGATAATTACTGAAAAATATAACTCATGGGGATTTGTGTAATATTTTTACATCACTAGTTTTCTTAGTATGACAAAAAGATATTGATGTCTAGAAATTCTCATAAAAGTATATTAAAGTATTTTAATATATTTTTAGAAGTTGTCATTGTCTTATTTTCGACATTCTTGGTACTTTGAATTATATTAAATAAAAAATACGTATAAAGATTATTTAAGTATTTTTATATAATATTATGTACTTTTAAACTATCTACTATCCATGGAAACATTTATTACATATGAAGAATGTTCCCGTGTAGGTTGTAGCATTTTTACGCAGTACCTGAGCCTCTCAGGCCGCCTGTCACTCTGTCAACCCATAGTCCCGCGGCTGCGTACTTGTCAGAGGCCAGCGGCATACACAACCTTGAAAGAGTGACAGGACTGTATCTCAGCCGCGCGCGGGTGCATTGGCTGCCACGGCTGCATGTGGGAATTGTGACAAAAATACATTTCCGTCTGTAACTCCTAAAATATACACAACACCTCAATTCTGACTGAATTTTAGGTGTGAAACCTATACGTGACAATGTGTGTGAAATATTTAATTGACCAAAAGCTCAATAGTGGAGCCATAGTATTTTGGTCTTTCTTTCCTTAATTATTTAAAAATATAAGGAGTTGGATTTCAAGGGTAGGGCCAGTGAGTGACCCTACCTAATTTTGGGTGGAGAATCAATTTCTGTTATAGCATTTATGGTTTTACTACTCCTTCTTAGGTTAATTGTATTATTATTATTTTTTATGTTATTTTTGTTACTTTTGCAGCTTGCTCTGCAATAGTAGCAAGCTGACAGTGGTACTATTGGACCACAAAGAAACTTGGAAATCAAAAATTCTTCCCATTGGCAAAAACTCCCAACACACACCATGTACACACACACCACACGCATGTTGCATAAATTATTTTTTCTCAACCCAAAAGTGAGCAAACTATTGGATTTGTTGAATTGAAAATTGAATTGAATACTGAATTTCCATTGAAGTTTTTTGTTTTAAAGGAACGGTGGCAAGCCCAAGCCCTCCCAGATTATACAAGGCTACATTAACGGACTGAATTCAAAAGTTACAGGGGGCAGAAGTCAGTCTTCACACTGATGAGTGAAATGAAAAAACCAGGAAATATTAATGTTTTTGAAAAATCATATGAAAATGAATGAGTTCACTTAAACTCAAGCCTTTTTGATTCATTATAGAAATGAAAAAGATGAAAAATTTCTGACACTTCATTTTTGAATATAGGTGGATCTCTGCCTGAAAAATAAATCAAAAATTATCCTCAGAAGTTTTTCAGATTTTTTGCTCAGTCATTTTAAAAATTTGATATTTCATTTCATTTGGATTTTTGTTTTGTTTTTAAGGTGCAAAATCATTCATTGGATCAAGATTATTGATTCACTAAAGTATTTTACTTTATTGAAAATTTTAATTGGTTCTCAGGCAATGGAATTAGCCCATTCTAAAAGCTAACAAAATGAAGAAATTTCACAAAATTCTGGAAGTTCTAGAAAAGTGAAACTTTGCAATGGACTCATACTGCAAGACTAAATCAGCATCCGAAATATTTAGGGTTTCAATTCTATGGTTTCTCAGATACCCATCTTGATTATTTAATCAAATCATCATCAAACCCACAAAAAAAAAGCACATTAATCTAATTTTCTTTTCCCATGAATGGACAAATTAAATTTCATTGGTTTTTTTTATATTTCTATTCTGATTCTTCCCAAAAATTAATTATATTAAAAGTAACATGAACTGCAAAAGGATGGTTTCATTCTTTATCATTCCAAAACATCTATTTTGGGGTATTTTGTACCTTTTTTTATTTTTTTAAAAAAAATTGATAGTTTAATGATTTGACTCATCAATGCATTTTAACCTTAGAGAACAGATGTTAAAAAAAATTATCATACAATTTTAAATAAATTTATGATTTCTTGGGAATAGAAACTTTGGCCTTGAAAATGTGTCTAAAAATCAAACTACTCATTTTGGCCATTCAGTGAGAGGACTTACTTCCCCCCCCTGTACTTAACAAAGTTTTGGTGGAATCTAGGGATTTGGGTGGGTAGTTGGAAAATAAAACATTTGAAGTCCCAATTGCATCCTCATCTAGAGTTAAAATTGAGGAAGAAGATGTTTCTTCACAACTGGAACAAGATTTTCCGTCACAAGTTGAATTGAATGAAGGTGGTGGGTTCACATTTCATATGTCATTTGACTGAGAAGGATTTGTCTTGACAAATACAAATGTAAATAAGGGGTTCCCAAACCACTTTACCATCCTCCTGCAAGAGCCTTTTCTACTAGGAAAGAAGCCAAGAGTTATTGTCAGAAATGGGCAGCCATGCATGGCTACACATTGATGACTTTCAAGTTGAGGGGAGACAAATACATTGATCTAGCTTGTGACAAATTTGGGGTTTATGAAGGTCCATGTCTCACCAAACGTCAAAGGAAAACTCACACTAGGAATGTTGGGTGTCAATTCATGATCTGTGAAAGTAGGAAAGTAGCAGATCCCACATGGAATCTTTCCATTAGAAATGGCCTACACAATCATCAACCATCTCAAATTCCTTCAGTGCATCTTCAACTGAGGATAATATCAGGTCAAGAATTATATTTACTCAGGAAAGACATGAAAGATGGGCTCAATAACGTGAAGCTTAAAAAGAAATTGAGCAAGATTTATGGTGGAGAATACATTGAAAATAGAACAATCTATAACACTAAGAAAAAGGTAAAGCTTGCTGAACTGGATGGATCAGGTGTTATGGACACTCTATTAGAAATTCTCTGGGAATCCCAGTGGGTTTCCAGGTTAAAATTTGTTGGAGAGGGTCACTTAGAGGCCCTTTTCTTGGATCATCCTGAGTCTATAAAACTTTGCAAAAAATCCCATCATATTTCATTGTTGGATTTTACCTAAAAAACAAATAGGTACAACATCCCGCTATTGAATGTTGTAGGAATTACTCCTGAGAAAAAGACATTTACAAGGGCTTTTTTTACAACAAAATAAACATGTGAGTTATACAGTTAGGTGTTGAAAGCATTAAAGGAGTTGGCTTATGAGCCCAAGAGGCTTCCAAAGGTCTTTGTGCTGGACCATGAAAAAGCTCTTATTTTTGCTATTAAAAACAGTTTCCCTGAGTCATCCAGACAGTTGTGCTCCTGGCACTTTTCTAAAAAAATCAAAGCAAACTGCAAATTGCCCTTTAGTAATGAAAAGGAAGGATGGAAAATTTTCATGACTCTTTGAGCCCAGTATGGGGCCTCGAAAACCAAGGGGGAGGCAGAAGTAAATGATGCAGAACTCAGAGTATGCCAATTTATTTCTTATTCTATTTATATCTGCTGGGAGGGCTTACTTTGAAACTTGTATACAGTATTTATTGAAATACCGCAAGGATTTACTCAAGTATGTGGAAAAGAATACTTTCCCTTTCAAAGAGATGTTTTTAAAGAATTGGACTTTTGTCTACCCAGACTTTGGAATCAAAAAAATGTCTTGGATAGAAGGGGCCCATTCTACTTTCAAAAAATTACTTGTGGGATCTTTGAGGTAAAGTTTGGATTTGTGGAAACACCTTGAAAGATATATTGAAATTCAAATCCAATCAGTCCATGAAAAACTTAAAAAATCTCTAATAAAGTTGAGAAAAGCTATTCCAGCAGAGCTATTAACTTTGGGTTAAAAATTTTCAATTGAGGCAATTAAACTCATTGGGGAACACTTCAAGAAAATAAAGCGCAAGCATGATGGCAAGGTGTGCTCCAAGTCATATTCAAAAATAATGGGCTTTCCTTTTTTCCAAATTTTAGGTGAAATACTAGCATCAACAGGATCCATTGTGTATGAGGATGTTAATCCTCAGTGGAAGTTATACTATGAAACTTCCAATGAAGTAAGTGGGGTTTCATGAAGGGTACCAATTATTATATTGAATTATTAATTATTGGATTGACAGATTAATTATTGGATTGAAAAATTGATAATTCTTTTGGTTTCGAAAGTTTGAAACAGATGCAGGGCTTGATGAAGAATCTCAAATGTTACTCAAGTGGATTTCCATGTATAGGAAACAACCTAAAGAAGTTAGGTTGGAGATTCTAATGTAAAACCTCAAGAATACAGCCTCTTTGATTTCAAAGCCAATGATTGAGCCAAAGATGTTAAGGTCAAGCCGTGGTTGACCAAAATAGAAAGCAACCTGTTGTGAGCTTTCAAAATTTAAGCATTTCAAAAGAGAAATTAAGAGGGAAGAAATGGTTAAAAGGGGACCCAAAACACAAAAGACAGTAAGTCTTTTATTTTGAGTGAGAAATTTTCATTTTTATGGTTTAATGAACTGATGGGAAAATGATTTCTGTAGTGCAAGGATGTCTCTTCATCTGAATCTCATAGTTCAGAGGACAAGAATGAAGGAACAGTTAAAAGGGGACCAGAAAGACCAAAGATATTAAGTCTTTAATTTTGAGAAATGTTCATTTTTATGGTTTAATGAACTAATGGGGTAATTATTTCTGTAGTCCAAGGATGGCTCTTCATCTGAATTTCATAGTCCAGTGGAAGAGACTGAAATTTCATTGGGTTTGGTGCTTTTGGAATAAGATTCATTTTTGAAGGATGTAGCAAAAGCAATGGAGGATTCAAAAAGAAGCTCATCTTTGGTGAGTGGTGATTCATTTAATGAGATTAGAATTGTGGCCACCTAATTCTTGATTTTAGGAGGGAATTACCTCAATCAAATACCTGAGAACTAACACAAGTTCTTGGGTGGGGTTTGGGATCCAGTTGGTGATGGCAATTGTGGATCTGAAGTCATTGCTAAATAACTTCAGTATGATGAGCATGAATGGTTTCAAGTAAGAAAAGAAATTATTGAAACATTGAGAAAATATTACAAGTGCTATGCTAAGATACTTGGTGGCATTAAAGAAATTTGAAAGATAGAAGAAAGAATTGATTTTAATGAAATCAATGAAAATATTCCCTCTTCAAACTGACTTTCAAAGTTAGATGTGGTTCAAATAATAGCAGATACTTATTGAAGACCAATATTTTTAATTTCATTGGATTCATGTTGTACTTATAATCCTGTGAAAATGCGTGTAAAAGGACAATCAGATCCTATTTTCAGTTGATTTTTTAACAATAACCATTGGGTCCAGCTTGTTCTTAAGGGAGATGTGATTCCAATCCTGCCGATAGTTTCCAAACCACATTCCATGATTTCCAAAAAGGCCTCTTGTTGGGTTGATTGCCTCAAAGATCAAAATGAGTTATATTCTAATTTATAGACATCATTTTAATTTGATCATTTGGGTTTGGGTTCTGATGCTGATCTTGTAATTCTATTGATATAAAGGGTTATAAAATTTTGAAAATCATTATGTTGAGTGTTTTGAATGTGATTTTATTGGTATGTCAGTTCAACTTGTGTTGGGCTGATCCCATCAGAAGGAGTATTTTTACTTCTTGTGATGAAATCAGCTGAACACAAGTTGAACTTGTTTTTTTTGGTGCTTGTACTTTAGGGATGGTCAAGTTCCTGGTAATTTTGTTTGTTCTTTTTACTTTAGGGCTTGTAAAGTTGCTGGTTTTTTTTGGTGTTTTCAATTTAGGGCCTGTCAAGTTTAACTTGTATTTTTTGGCATTTTTACTTTACGGCTGCTCCATAGACTCTTTATTTTCATTTATTTTTATTTCCATTTATTTATTTTCAGTTTATTTTAATTTATTTTTGGCCTTATTTTTATTCATATTCATTAATTTTTATTTAAGCCTTATTTTTATTCATATTTATTAATTTTATTTATTAATTTTTTTCAACCTCTTCTTTTTTTATCTTCTTGTTTTTGATTTTTTTTTTCAAATGGGTTGTGAACGGCCGCTCACAAACCCAGATTGGGTGGGGAGCGGCTGTTTGCAACTGATCCGGGTTGCAAGTGGACATTCAAAACTGCAACAGGTTGCAAGCAGCCGCTCATGACCCTCACCGGGTCACAAGTTGCCCCATGCAACCCTTTTTAGGTTTTGAAGGGGGGTTGCAAGGCTACAGATTTAACATTTGTCATTTTGAAGCCACCAAACTACTTATGGCATGCCAATTTTTTGGTTTGTTGGATTCAAATTCCAGATCATTGGCATGGCATAAGCAGTATTGTGGTTTCAAAATATATATTTTCTATAAATAACATTAAAGTCTCCATTTTTACTTTTTTACAAATATAATAAAAATTCAATAATTTATTGAAAAATCCCCTCCAGGCCCAAGGCTTCTTAAGGGTGGACCTTTGGCTGGCTTTATAGGATGGGATTGATATGATACCATGAAATGCCCTCATATTAACTGGATAAAGATGGTATTTTTGGATTTGAATATAGATAAAGTCAGTTAACACAGATTCAGATGGTGAAGAGGTTAAAGGTATGAAGGAATTTCAGTCAGAAGGAATCAAAGAAATAAATCCCACAGAATTCTTGTATTTTTTGGAAATGGAATGCCATATTTTCTTTAACTGAGCAATTTTGATACTGGAATTTTCAATTCCTTATTGAAAATATTTTTTCTTGAAATAATATTTGAATATTCCTCTTCTCATCAAAGAAAATTTACGGTACAATTGTTTGTTTTTTAAAATTATTGGAAAACAGATTTTCTGATCTGGAACCAGCCATCCTCTTCATTGTAACATAGAGATTTGGTCACACACCTTTAGCGACAATTCCCATGAGCCTTTGGATCATAGCTAGAATTAACCAGGAAATGAATGAGTTCTTGAAAATCAAAAGACTTGCAGAATAATAAAATCATGAGGATTTTTGTAATGTATTAAGGCAGGTAGAGAAATATAATCTTACTGCACTGTCCTTTGTTGTTTCAAATTTTCATCACCTGCATTATCAATTTGTTGACGTTCTTCTTTTTTTAGATCATCACAACCAGCTCACTCTGGATGGCCTCTTGAGTGCGGATTCCCTGGTAAATTTTTCCAAATTTATTTCAAAATTTTCAAGAGCTGAAATCATCCTTTGGTTTAAGGACAGGGCTTTCTTCAGATTTAGTCTTGCTCTGATTTTTTTCACCTCCTCTAGATATTTTCTTGGAGGTTTTAATTTTTCAATGTTAGTAGAATTTAGCCATACTCTATCTGTGGGTTTGAAAGAATTAGGGTAAGTTTTATTCTTATCTTATTGAGCCTTTTACTCATCTACAGATTTTTTTAGGCTTTATGGAAGGTTAGCTTGAAGTTAAGTCAAGGTCTCAAGGCTTTTGGAAGATTGTTACTGGTTGTCAGTGTGGATGAATCCAGATCAAGTTTCCATTGATATAAAATTTGGAGCAGAGTTCTTGGGGTGGAGAATGGAAGGATTTGGTTTAGGAAAATTTGGCAAAAGTTAGCCAAATTTAACAATTTTACATTTGTTAATTGATGTAAATTGAATCATATTGCTTGAGGATTTGGTTTAAATTTTCAGTTAGGCCATCTGATTAGGGATGGTAAGTGTTGGAGAGTTTCTGTTGCATGTTAAATATATTTAAAAGGGAGCTCCAGAAACTAGATACAAGAAGAGAGCCTATCACCAGGGGGAAAATGGAGGCAAATTCTAGCATGTGCCTGCCTGTAATTTGGGTTTTACTGAAATAAATAACTCTTGTGTAACAGAAGGTTAAGAAACCCATATCTCCAAAATAAAAAAACTTGTAACTCTTTTCCAACCAAAAGAAAATTCAGTTGTAAATCTGATACAATGAACATGCATGTAAGCTAAAGGCTGAAGCTCTCAACGGCCCATGTGGGGAATTTGGGCCATGGAGAGACGGCCCACGTGGATGACCCGGACCATCAGCCTCCCGCGTCCACTTACCAAAGGTGGCAGGGGTAAGACAATCCTTGGTCTGGTCTTTGACCACTTTCATTCTCTTTCATTCTCTTCAGTTTCTTGTTCTTGTTCTCTTTTCTTATCTCTATTTCCCCCTTCTGCATTCAAACACTTCTCAACTCAACCTCAACTCAATCCTCAAGATCAACTCTTGTCTCAATTCAATCAACTCTTTTCTTAATTCCAACTCAACTCTTGACCTTGACTCAATCAATATATTGCAAGTCGACTCTGAGTGGATACTCAGCCTATATATTCATAACTGGTGAGATTAGTCCAAGCCACTTTCCAAATTGCATGGGACTCAATCCCTCAATCCGTTTCATCATCTTTCTTCTCAGCCTCTCCTGTCTCCTTGCCACTTCCTCTCTCAGCCATAGTTGAGCACCAGCTATTTATCATTCTGTGTTGGTATTGCTTCATAAATTTATATATTTCTCATACTCCACTGTCAGGATGACTCCAGATTCTCATGTTATCATCTCTGTTTCATAGCTGCTTGTATGTTGTTCAAACCATGCGTCAATAAACTAAACGGTTCAAAGCCAAAGGCTCCACCAACTTGACCAGAAAGAAAAGGGACTATGGCTTCTGCATCAGGATTCTTGTTGGACTCCTTCCAACAAGCAATGCTCAAAACGGCCCTTGAGACTTCCCCCTTACTAACTGAAGACAATTATGGCATCTGGAAGGATAAGATGATGGCTTTTCTCAAGCTCAGAGGAGTATTGGAAACACTCAAATCAGGCTCCAGAACTCTCACAAGTCAAGACAACAATGAAATTCAATTACTCCTCATATCTAAAGTTGACTCTGTAACGCACAACAACGTCATCAGCGAAGCCAACATTAATTTGGCAAAGGAGATATGGCAGGCCATCAAGGAATGATTCTCCTCGTCTCAAGCATCAAATAGAGCAAGGATCTTCAACAACTTCTTACATATCACCTTCACGGAGGACAAAATTATGAATTTTGTCACCAATGTCAAGACCTCCCTCAAGAAGATGATTGATATTGGCATAGAACTGCCAAACGACATCTTGGCGTACCTGAAAATGTTCAAATTCCCTGCAAGTCTACAAGACCTCAAACAACAGCTCATGCACTCAGACAAACAGATCTCAGTTGACTTTGTGTGCAATCATCTCATCCAATACCACAACAAGGTCAAAGCAGAATTCTCCGAAAAAGGAACACTCCAAGGTACCACCAAAACGGCATTGACCACAATGCGGACCAAGACCAAGAACCATTTGGCGAGCCGATGCATCAAGGGGTACCACAATCCAAAGCAAGACAAGAATCACTCAGAATCGGAGTGCTTCCATCTCCATCCAGAAAAAGCTCCAGAATGGTGGAAAAAAAATCAAAGTAAGTGGAAAGAGAAACAGAAAAAGTCCCAAGAGTCCGCCCATTTTCCCGCCTTTGTAACCCAATGGATTGACTCAAGCATTGGAGCAGAGATGAAAATTCTTGTTGAAAGCGGAGCCACCTCTCATATCTTCAACAAACACAAATTCTTCTCCACTCTTGAGCCGCACTCAGGTGAATACATCACAACTGGAAAGACGGGCGCGAACCTACCAGTCCAAGGAATGGGAACCATAAGATTGAAATGGAAGGATCACGCCATCTCTCTCTCCAACTGTCTATATGTCCTGGATATAGTCGTCAATCTCATAAGCCCAGGGAAGCTTCTCAAGCAGGGATGTTCTTTGGAAGCAAAAAACCAACATTTCAAACTCCGCAAAGGAAGCAACAAGGTCTGCCAAGGTTCTATCATCAACAATTTATTTGTCTTAGATAAGCCGCTCAGAACTAGAGGAGAAGAAGGATGTTTTTGGACGCGTCAAAATCAACCAAGGTCCTTGAAAGATCTCCATCTAACCTACAACCATGCCTCCATTGGTTGTCTGTCCAAGATCAAGGGAATTCAAGGCAAAATCACGAAAGATAACACCTTTGAATGCAAGGACTGCCTTTTTTGCAAAATCACCAAGTCTCCGTTTGAGGCCACCTCCACCTCAGCTACCAAACCCTTTGAAAAGATACACTTAGACTTAGTTGGTCCAATAACCCCGGATTCCCATAGACACAAAAGGTACATTCTGACGGTGGTGGACAATCATTCAGGCTATATATCAGGCATTCCCCTAACTTGGAAGGAGGACATCGCCTCAGTGCTAACAGAAGTCATTGAGAAGCAGAAGAATAGATGCGGCTACTATCCATCCACCTTATGTTTGGATGGCGGTACGGAATTCAAAAACAATAGGTTAGTAAAATATCTCAAGGAGAGGTTTATCAACCATCTTATCACTGAACCACACCACCCTGAACACAATGGCAGGGCCGAGAGAGCCAATTGAACAATTGTTGAGAGGGTGAGATCAACCTTGAGCTTGGCAAAATTCCCCAAGAAATACTGGTCAGAAGTGCTTAAGTTGTGCTGTATCAGTCTCAATCAGATTCCAAAAGAGGATATGGAACAATCCCCATGGGAACTCATCAAACTACATACACTCCCGCCCAATTACTTGCAACCGCTTGGTATTACCGCAATAACACTGAATCAAAGATGGATAAGGGGTGAAAAATTCAATCCCAAAGGAATAGAAGGAAAATTAATCAGGTACAACCCTGATGTCCTGTCGTACCAAATTCTCCTACCCAATGGTCAGATCATCCTATCAAAGCACGTCTGATTCCTAAAACAGACTGTTGAAGATCTCGGGATCAACTCTGTTGTGGATATGGACTTCAGTTTAGCCAAATACACCAAGGGAGACATCACACCTGAGCCAAATAACGCCTTGACAACTCGTATGAACTATTGAGATCCACCCGCCAAAGCAGACTCATCAAATGAAGAATCACTGGTCTCCAACTCTGGTTCAAGCTCAAGGGACAACTCATCAGATCCTCCTCCTCAACAAAGCGTCCCAGAAATCAATACAAGGATACCAGAGGAAACCAAAATGCTAACCAGAATCCTCCATAACTGGTCTTCCATCAAACCCCCACAAAGGTATGGATTCCACCACTATTTTGAGCCCAAGACATTTGATCAGGCAGGGCGGTGCAAAGACAGCCTCAAATGGGGAGGAGCAATCAAGAAAGAGATCAATCAATGTGAAGCTCAGGAAGTCTGGGAAGACTACAAAGGCAATGAACCGCTGAAACCGCTGGACACTACCTGGGTCTTCAAAATCAAGGACAACACCCACAAAAAAATTATCATTCACAAAGCCCGGATCTGCGTCAAAGGCTTCAACCAAGTCTATGTCCTGGACTTTGACAAGACCTTTGCTCCAACTGGCAAGATTGCTTTGCTAAGAGCAATCTTACTGTACGCTCTGAAAAACAAGCTCAACTTCTGCCAATATGATGTGAAGGCCGCATTTCTACATGTTCCTATAGAAGAAGAAGTGATCATTCAAACACCACAAGGGTGTCAACAATTGTGTAAGTATCTTTGGCTCAAGAAAATCCTCTATGGACTCAAACAGTCTCCAAAGAACTGGTATGAAACACTCACCAACTGGATCAAATCAATAGGCTTCAAGGAATCCAACAGTGACCCATGCCTATAAAAATTGGACAACAATCAATCATTTCTTTCCTTTCATGTCAACAACCTCATCTTAGTGGGGGATGGGGATAACTTTGATGACAAATTCAGCGCTTGGTTCAAAGACTGGCAGGCTCACAAATCCAACACCATTCTTGGTATGAAATTCAAACAGACGCCCACCAGCATTCTGTTGAGCCAGCCCAAACACATCATGCATGGGCTAGAAGAGCTGGGATTACTCGAATCAAGACCCTGTTCCACTCCGTTGACTCCTCACTGCTAGCTTAGCGATGCCTCAGATGAGGACTTTGAAAAATTCAAGAAACTCAATATCAATTACAAATCGGCAATAGGACTGCTAAACTATATTGCAAACCAAACCCAGCCAGTCTTGAGCTACTCAGTATCCAGTTTAGCTTGCTTTCAGAACAAACCTGGCTTAAAGCATTGGAAGGAACTCAAGCGGAGTTGGCAATATCTGAACTCCAACAGGAATTTAAAGCTAACTCTTAGGTATGATGGGTCAAAAGACCCAATTGAATGCTTCAGCAATGCGTCCTGGGGTGAGGATCCCACCAGTCGCAAGTCTCAATCTGGCTACCTATGTCTATCTTTTGGCTCCCCCCTGTCCTGGAACAGCTACAAGCCACGGAACATCACATACTCATCGACGGAGGCCAAACTCAACTCACTACTTGACTGTTATCTGGAAGGCAAGTGGCTTTGCCACCTATTAGGTGAAGTCTTCCAAGTCAATCTAACCTTTTCCAAAAATCTCATTGACAACAAAGGACTAGAAGATAAGCTTAGAAAGTTCGGTTCCAACGCCAAAACAAGACATATGGACCTCAAAACAAAAGGGCTTAGAGAAGAACTAAAGGCCAACGCCCTCACTATTGACCTTATCAGTACATCAGACATGCTTGCAGATCCTCTCACCAAAGTGGTCAATCTAAATCAACTGAGAAAATTCACCCGCGTGGTCTTCAACAACAGCTTAGACTAATCTCCAGTTAAGGGGGGTGTAAGCTATAGGCTGAAGCTCTCAACGGCCCATGTGGGGAATTCGGGCCACAGCAAGACGGCCCACATGGATGACCTGGACCATCAGCCTGCCGCAACCACTTACCAAAGGTGGGGGGGTAAGACAATCCTTGGTCTGGTCTTCGACCACTTTCATTCTCTTTCATTCTCTTCAGTTTCTCTTTCTCGTTCTCTTTTCTTATCTCTATTTCCCCCTTCTCCATTCAACCACTTCTCAACTCAACCTCAACTCAATCCTCAAGATCAACTCTTGTCTCAATTTGATCAACTCTTGTCTCAATTCCAACTCAACTCTTGACCTTGACTCAATCAATATATTGCAATTCAACTCTGAGTGGATCCACAGCCTATATATTCATAACTGGTGAGATTAGTCCAAGCCACTTTCCAAATTGCATGGGACTCAATCCCTCAATCCGTATCATTTTCTTTCTTCTCAGCCTCTCCTGTCTCCTTGCCACTTCCTCTCTCAGCCATAGTTGAGCACCGGCTATTTATCATTCTGTGTTGGTATTGCTTCATACATTTATATATTTCTCATACTCCACTGTCAGGATGACTCCAGATTCTCATGTTATCATCTCTGTTTCATAGCTGATGGTCTGTTGTTCAAATCATGCGTCAATAAACTACAATGCATCCCAGGTTTAACAGAGGACATTAGCTTCAAATTTATTAGCAATTGAATTAAAACTATTAAAAAGGCGTATGATAAAAAACAAAGCATAATTATAACAACTGATAATTTTGGTTGTGCTCATAACTGGGCCTTTAATTTCTTCTATCATGCCAAAAAAATTTAGATTCTCTTTGAATTTTTCCTGTTGTTTGCCTTTACTTGCCAAGTACTCAATTTTAGCATTGAGAAGACCAGATGGGGGAATTAATTGAATGCTTTAATTGAGACAGTAAGATTACTTGGAAATTCTTTATTCAAAATTCTTCATGGAACCAACCATTTATCAAAAATATCTCCCAGCTAAAAAAAATTAAGAAATTGATTTTAACTTGCTCACTTATTAATAATTCCTCAAAGCTTATAGATTTTTGACAGGAACAATCCAACAGAATAGTAAAAAAAATAAAACTGAATCTCAACCAGTTGAATGCTTGTTTGATGCTTGTATAACCTCAATCCACTTTGAGTTTTATCCAGGGCCTATTTGATCCTTTCTCTGTTTTTTTTTGTCTGCCAGATTTTGTTTCATTCTTCTCTAAAATAATGTGTAAAATCATCCATTGAGCTCTTTAAATCCAGGTTTTTGTGTTCCAAGGCTTCATAAAACAACAAAATATTCAGAGCAGGGCACCAGCTTGAACCAAACCAACCAAAAAGACTGTTGGACAAAGATTTCATCCCACAACCAGAAATTTAATTTATTTGGTCTTTTGGTCAGAAAGGAGAAATCTTAATTATTATTAATTCTGATTGAAAATTGGGGAGATCTTCAAAACTTAATTTTTTGAATGAATTGACCAAACCAGATCAAAAAAAAAAAATTAAGATGAAAAATTGAACAACAATGAATGGTTAATTTTTCAAAAAAACTTGAATTCCATTGGAATAGCACATCCCAAACACTTTCCAGATGGGGGGTTGTTCAATATGAAATTTTGTGGGATATTTTTTGTTTTTATGACTGCCACAGTCTTTCCAAATAATTTTGATTTAGATGGAGTATGAGTTATTTGCAGAAAAAAAATTAAATGTTGCTTGGATGAAGTTTTTGTAGCCATTCACAAGGACACTGTGTATATGCATGCCATTCTTTTCAATCCTAAATTCGTAAATTATCCCCCAGAACTTTGGGCAAAGGTCTGGATGACATTTCTGTCTCAATTTCAAAGGGTTTGTTGTATTCATTCATATTTGGAATCCTTTAAACAGACATTTAAACACCAAATCCCATATTTGAAGCATGGATAACTTCATGAACCCTGGTTTATAATTATATCTTGATGGGGCTGCAAATCAATTTCCCGAATTTTAAATACCTTGAATCTTTTTCCTGCCTTTTCCAAGAGAAAAACTGAAATTTATTTGTCTGCATTATATCTACCTGTAAAAATGTTGAGAAAAATTACAAGAAAATTGATGGGTGCATACAAAACCAACCAAATTTCACGCATAACAACTTATAGAAAATTCATCATTTGGAAAGAAATTGGACAAGTTTTTTTGAAGGGTAGCTTCCAGAATTTTTGAATAGTTGAATTTTTAAAAATTCTATCTGACAAATTTAGCAATACTGTAGTCTAAAAAAACCCTGTGAAAGATATTTTAAAATTTATTTGGTACAAAGCAGATTCTGTAGAGTCAATCAAAAAAACCAACAACAGATGAAACCCCATCATGAAAATCTATAAAACAAAGAAAGCTGTGGGCAAATCAGGATGGAAGGTACTTAATAAAAGCTTTCAAAATATCCTAATGAATTTATTTTCTAAAATGGTATTGACAAACTGGAATTTCTGCAAGGGGAAAAAAAATTGGGAATAAATTATAGATTGGTCTTATCTTGCCAAATCACTGACTATTTCACTCAACTCCTTTTGTGGGTTTTTTGAAGCTAATGATTCAGCTTTTCATAATAAGCCAACAATAGCAAACAATATTTTTTTTAATTTGAAAAAATTGGTCCTTCTTTAAGAATTTTAGCTACAGAAATTTATTTATTTTTTAGTTAAACAATTAACTTCTCTCATTTTTTTGAGAAATTTAATCTTTACAGTCCTGACCCTGACCAAAAATCAGAAAAAAGAGTTACTGTTCTATTCACTATAAACCAAAAAAAAGGGGTAAAAAGGCCCTGAAAAATTTATAAAAGTTGAGGAATCTTCTTTTAGTATGAATAAAATAGCTAATGACACTCTCAATATCATACAACCCATACACAAAACACAGAGTTGTGATCCATGCCACAAAACCCACAGATTTGTGAGAAAAAAATAAAAATAAAATAGAATAAAAAAAGGGAAAAAATGGAAAAAGAAGAGAAAATAAAGAAAAGATAGAAAGAAATAAAGAAAGAAAGGAAAAACAAGCAAATAAAAGAAAAACAAATAAAAAAGGGTGATGATAAATTCACAGCTCCAACTGTGTGGTAGTTGTTTAGGGCCCTACATGGTCCATTTGAGCCGTGGGGGCCCATAGATGACTACAAAGGGCTGTTCCAAACACGCGCAACCCCCTGGGGGGTTTTATAGAAGCCTTTTACCCCTGGAAACAGCAATTTTCAGCCGTGAACCCCTGTACAAGGCTCAAATCCGCCCTTTTGGAGGTGCACAACCCCCGAGAAGTTGTTCCACAATTTTGGGCATCCCCTGGACCACACTTGGGTTCCCTCAACCCATATTTGGGATCAACATATACTATGTGGAACAGTTGGACCACACCTAGCAATACCAAAGAAAAATTAAATTGAAATCAAACTGAAATCAAGGTGAAATCAATTGAAGTATCCTAGATATTAAAGTGAAATTTGACACATCTTTCTTAACTCAAAAGTGAGCAAACTTTGCAGTTGTTCATTTTAAAGTTGGATTGAATACTGAAGTAGAATTGCAATTTTTTTTCATTATGGGAACAGTGGCAAGCCCTCCTTGTGACATGGCTGCTTTGAAAAACTACATCAATAGTGCTGTTGACAAAGATTTGGAAAAAAAGGATTTGGGTAATGAAACATTGGAAGCCCCAATTGCATCCTCATCTTGGTTGACCATTGAGGAAAAAAATGTTTCACAGTTGGATTTTATCTCTGTTTGTTAGTAACATTTTATGACACTGAGTTCTTTGCCTGATTTAATTTGATTGAAACTAATTGAGGGATTTTAATCATGAAACTATGAAACTATGAAACTATGAAACTATGAAACTATGAAACTATGACACCTATGAAACTATGAAAATAACCAATGAATTTTTACTAGATCCACTTGACCCACCTCCTGTGAGATCTTTTCCTACTAGGGAAGAGGTGCAAAAACTATTTTAAAACACAGTATATGAAGCATGGTTAAGATCTGACAATTTTTAACTTGAATAAAGATAAATATGTGCATTTGTCCTGTGATCAACATGCTTCCTACTTGGGGAAACTCCTTACCAAACGGTCTCTGCAAACTAACACAAGGAAGATTGGGTGCAAGTTTTTAATCCATGAAAGTTCCACAAAGGAAGACCCCTTGTGGCGACTCTCCTACAAAGAAACTCAACATAACCATCAACCATCAGAACATCCCTCTGTGCATCCTCAACTAAGGAGAATCTTGGGGCTGGCCTTAGACAATCTAATAGAAGGAATGAATGATGGGCTCAATACATTGAAGCTTAAGGGGAAATTGAGCAAGATTGATGGAGGGAATTATTTTGATTACTGAAAAATCTGTAACACTAAGCAAAAGGTAGCGCTTGAAGAACTGAAGGGGAAAAGTGTTTTGGACATACTCTACAAACAGCTTGAAGAATCAATTTCATTGGTCAAAATTCTGTTGATAGGGTCACTTGGAGGTCCTTTTCTTGACCCACCCAGAGTCATTAAAGCCTTCCAAAAAATTCCATCATATTGCTATGTTGGATTGTACTTATAAAAAAAATAAGTACAAAATCCTGCTATTGCATGTTGTAGGAATGACAACCAACCAGAAAAATTTCACAAAAGCTCTTGTTTTCATAACAAAAGAAACTTTTGAGTTCTATGGTTGGTCTGTAAATGCATTAAAGGAGTTGGCTTATGATCCTGAGAGACTTTCCAAAGTCTTTGTGATGGACTGTGAAAAAGCTCTGATTTGAGTAATTGAATCTAGTTTCCCAGAGTCATCAAGAAAATGGTGGACTTGGCACTTGTCTAAAAACATAAAAGCAACCTGTGAAGGGCGCTTTGTTAATGATGTTGAAGGATGGAAAAGCTTTATGAGTCTATGGTCAAAGTACGGGCCTCAAAGACCAAGGAGGAGGCAAAGGTCAATGATGTGGAACTCAGAGTAGGTCCAAATCACTGCTTCTTATTCTTCCTAGTTTTGGGTTCTGAACTTTGGGATTGTATAGTGTTTCTTGAAAGAATATGAGGATGTCCTTGAGTATATGGAAAATAAAATTTTCCCTATAAAAGAGATGTTTTTAATTTCTTGGACTGGTATCAACACAGATTTTGGAAACAAAAAAACTTCTTGGATTGAAGGGGCCCATGCCACTCTCAAACCATTCCTTGCAAACTCTTTGGGAAACATGTTGCATTTTTGGAAAAACATTGATGGAAAATTTTCAAATAAAATTAAATTGGTTCATGCATCACTACACAACTCTTGAATTAATTTAGGGAAAGTTCTCCAACCTGAACTGTTACCATTGGTTTACAAATTATCTTTAGAGTAAATTCAGCTTATTAGGGAACAATTCAAGAAGCTCAAAATTGATCATGATGGAAAAGTATGCACCAAGACATACTCCAAGACTATGGGTTTTCCCAGTTCCAACCAAATAGGTAACTTTCTGACATTCAGAGGATGTGTGGTACCTGATAAGCTGAAAATTGGGAACTAATTGTTAATTGCAAAGACCAATGAACTAAAAAACAGTTTGAGTTAACAATGATGAAGGAGTGTGAGAATAAAGGAAAGAAAGTTGATGGAATCCTTACCCAGGGCACCTTTTCTAATGTTGGAATTGGCTACTACGAGAAGGAGGGTAAGGAAAGAAAGAGATAAAGAAAATGGTAAAGAAAGAAATGGATCTGTGACGACAAGAAAGCAAACAAGGATGAGAAGAAGGAAATCAAGAAGTGATAAGAGCGGCAGACAGATATCTCACATCTGATCAGCCTGAGTGATCTGAGATGACCATCAAGAGTGATGTTGAAGAGATTTTCAATCAGGGATGAGTGAGGAGCGGTTGAGGGTGATTGAGATGAGTGGTTGGAGGAATGGCTGTTAGTTGAGATGTTGAGATGAATGGTTGAGAGCGTTAAGGGAAAGTGGTCGGATGAGAAGCAGGAGGTGGAATTGAATGGATCAAGGGAAGGAAGAATTGGAGGTGAGAGGAGGCAAGTCAACAAGGCTGGACAAGAGGGTGAGCAAGAATGCTGAGATGAGGAAAGATTCAGGATTGGAGTTGGAGACCAGATGAGTTAGGGATTGGACTTCAAGTCAGGGGAGAGCCGGGGGAGCTGACTCTCTCTACTTGAGGATTCTGCACCGGGAGTGTGTTGAGAGGTCGCAGTGTCCTTGGAGGAACTTGAAGGTGACACCATGGTGGGTGGTGGGAGATGATGACAAGCAGAAAGTAGGAGAGGAGAGTAAATGAGGAATGAGAGGGTGGAGACAGCAACAGAGTAGAAAAGCAAAATGAAAAAAGTACCCAAAGATTTTCATCCTCAGTGGAGGTTGGAATATGACCCTTGCAGTTCTAGTTCTTTAATTTGGTTTAAGTTGGATTGTTCAAATCACTATGTGATTAATGCTTTTTGATTAATTATTCCTAATTAACTAATGGTTGATCCTTTTTAATTTTTGAAGTGAAACATGGACAAAATGCTGAGCATTCCTCAGTTAAATGAAAAAGGAAATGCAATGATCTTGGAATCTCCAGATCATGAGCAAGGCGGCCTATTGAAGTATATCATTCAAAAGATCACAAAAAAGCAATCAAAGCTAAGAATTGAACCTAAAGTCTTACAATCAAGTAGGGGCTGGCAAAAATTGACAGATAGGCGGAGAGAACCATCTTGGTTTGAGCATGTTTAAAATCAACTCAAGCGGGAAAATAGGACTGGAAGGGTGCCAAATAAGAAAAGAAGAAAGATTGTAAGTCTTTTCTTTTGGAAAATGTTAACTTTTTGGGTTTAATAAACTAACTAACTAATGATGAATCGTTAGTCATGGTTAGCAGGATAAGAATATGAATTTCACAGTTCAGAGGAAGAGACTGAAAGTGAATTAGGATCACTTTATTTGGAATTAGACTCCTCTTCAGAGGAAGACAACATGCAGCAAAGATCAACCAGAAGCTCATCTTTGGTGAGTATTCATTTCATTGATGTGATTAAAGAAATGAATACTAAGTTAGTTTTTATGATAGGAACCAAATGTGAAATACCTCAATCAAATACCAAAGAAATTCCAAAAGTCCTTGGGTGAGGTTTGGGATCCAATTGGAGATGGGAATTGCGGATTCAGAGTCATTTCTAAATCTCTTGGTTACAATGAACATGGATGGTTTAAAGTGAGAAAGGAAATGATTGAAAAATTAGAGAAACATAAAGCATGCTAAATTAAGATGCTTGGTGGTCCAAAAGAGGTATAAAATATTAAACAAAGTCTTGATTTCAATCAAAAGATTCCCTCTTCAAAATGGTTGGATAAACTAGATATGGGAAAATATTATCAGATGCATAGGCCAGGCCTATATATTTCATTTCATTGAAGTCATGTTGTTCTTATGCTCCAATGGAAAATGGTTTTACAGATAAATCAGAACCAATTTATATTTCCTTTGTAAACAATAACCACTGGATTCTATTGGTACTTGAGGGAGAAATGATTCCAATCCCACCCATTGTAGCAAAACTGCGTTCCTTGATTTCTAAAAAAGCCTCTGGTTGGGTTGATCATCTCAAATATCAATTGCATATGTATTCCAGATCATACAGATTATAGACTTTGACTTCATTTCATCATGTGATTTCATATAAATTGTAATTATAATGCAGCTAACAAGTTCTATTAATATAGAGGGTTATCACATTTTGAAAATCATTATGTTTAGTGTTTTGATTTATTTGAGTTAACATCATTATATTGAGTGTTTTGAATGAGAGTTGAACTGGTTTTTTTTTGGTTTTTTTACTTTAGGGCTTTTCAAGTTACTTGTCTTTTTTTTGGTTTTTTTGGTCTAGGGCTATTCTGGTTACTTTTATTTTTTTTGGTGTTTTTACTTCAGGGCTTGTCAAGTTACTTGTCTTTTTTTGGTCTTTTTAGTTTAGGGCTAGTCCAGTTCCTTGTCTTTTTTTGGTTTTTTTACTTTAGGGCTTGTCATGTTGCTTGTCTTTTTTCTGGTGTTTTTATTTTAGGGCTAGTCCAGTTACTTGTGTTTTTTTGGGTCTTTTTACATCAGGGATAGTCCATTGGATAGTACCAGTTTTTTTGTTTCTTATTTATCTTTTGTTTCTTGTTAACCAAAAAATGAACAATTTTTTTATTTTCTGGTTGATTTCTGTTTTTTTGGAAGGTTTATTTATTTTATGGTTTTTGTTAGTACCCTTTCATTCCTTTTTTTTTCTTTGGATCACCATGATCCGGTAGCGTGTGGGCTTCCAAATGAGCCCGGGCAGTGTTGTGTGGGCCGTGCAGTTTCCACACAACTACATTCAAGCCGTGTGGAGTTCTACACGGCTGGAATGTAGTTGTGCGGCATCCCACAAAAGCCTGGATGGTGGTGTGTGGGCTGCACAGTTTTTTGAGCCGTATGGCACGCGGAATGGCTTGAATGTGGTTGTGTGGCATTCCACACGGCTCAATGGGCCATGAATTCAACATTAACCAATAAAAAACAGGGACAAAAGGAGTAAAAAGGAAAAAAACTGACAAAAAATTGAAAAAATAAAAAAAAAACAAAAAAGAAAGAAAAAGAAAGAAAAAGAAAACAAAAAACAAAAAAAAATCACAACCCTGGGTTTCCCAGTTTGGTGACCAATTTGGGACACCTCAGAAAAAGGGCAAAATTTCAAATTTTTAATTTTATTTTACATATAATCTTTCATCTATCTATCTATCAAAAAAAAATCTAGGTGTTGGTATGGCAACCCTCCTATTTTCTGTTTCTACAACTTCTCCCTGTCCTAGCCCTCTAGGAAAGGCCCCTGGGATGTTCAAGTCCCCAGGCTTTGCATTCAACTCCTCCTCTTTGTTTTTGGTGCCCAATTTCTTTGGCTAAGCGTGCGTATGAAAAATGTTCCATTGATCATCCTTATTACCATCATCATCATCACCCTGCTAACTTGTTGGTTCTCAAGAACCTAAAAACCTCAACAGATCTTCATCAATCCCCATTCATGGAGTTCCCCACCGTTAGATCCTTGCAGGTGATCATTTGAATCCTTGTCAATGGCTTGCTTGGCCTTCAACAGATGACCAGCAATCAACCTAGCTTGCTACTGCCAATCAACCTATCCATCCTCTACCCAATGCCCCTACCCTCAATCCCATTGTTGCTTGGACCATCATTGCCATCAAGTACTGGCCAACTAAAAAACATTCCATCATCATCAACTCCCTTCATCAACCATTGAACTCAATTCAATCAAATCATCCTCAACCAGCATCCTAACCAATCCATTGGTCTTTGCTCCCATCCAATCCTCCCTTGTTTTTCCGCCTGGCTTTGATCTCCCCCTCCTACCAGCTGCAAGGCTCCCTCACCAACTTTGATCCCCCATCTCATTCAGATCACCCTTACTATCCCAACTCACTTGCCTTGCTGTCACCTCTTGGTAATCCATTGCTGGCTGTTGTGCGCGCAGCTCATCCTGTTGCCCCCAACAATCAGCTGCTCAGCCATCACAACAGCTCTTGTTTCTCTGCCTGCTGTTGCCACTGTTTCTGCTTTGGCGGCTGCTTGAGCTCATCTGACATACATATTTGGCCTCAGGGCCTATCTTTTTCCCTTTCTGTATTTGTTTCCCTTTCTTTTTTCAAATTATGATCATGTCTTCACAAGTTTGTTTATTCTGTTCATCATTTGATTTCTATCAGTAAAAAAAATCTGCTATCATTTGTGTCATCTGATTGTAAATGGTCTACAGGGTCTCTTGCCCATGAAAGGAGGGTATTTCCCCTGCCTTTGTACCGGGAATCCATTGTATCATCAACCAATAAATCTGAGGGAGTGGGTCCATATGCCCCCCCTTATCTGAGCAATTTATCATCATCTTATCCAGGGTATATCCATGATTTCCCTCTTATCCTTGAGCCTCCATCCTCAAATCCTTGATCTTCCCCTCTGTGGCCTTATCCATTATCACCAACAAATAGCCTTGCTGGTTGAAAAAGAATTCATTTTGTTGAATTCTTGAGTTTTTTCTACCACTCCTTGGTCACTTTTCCCAATCATACTGGCCTTGATCATTCTTTGATTGTCCTTCTGGAATCAGTCACGTTTTAATAAGAGGTTTCATTAAGCTTAAAGCCTGGAGTTTTAAACCTCCATTTATTTCCTTGAAGTTTAATTTTGCCATGCTACTCTTGAGTCCCTTGAAAGGTTTTGGGTTATTCTTGTTTGAATTTGTTATTGCTTTGCTTCTAGAGATTCATAAATAAAAAATTTCTTTGTTTTTTACAGCCACCCACAGTTTTCTTGTACCCTTCAAGCACTTGATTGCGGAGAGTTGGGAAGGTTCATTGAGAACATGTAGTTTGGCTGTGTTTGAGTTGATCACACCCAATCTTCTGCTGATGAACAGAGTTATTAGCTTGTGGGAGTTGTTACTTAAAACTGCCTTGTTCTATTGAACTCTGAGCAAAATTTAACTTATTTTGTTCAATTCTGTTCCCACACCATCTTTCCTCAGATAGTGTTGTTCCATAGCTACCATTTACTATCAATTCTATCCTCTCTGCGTTGATTCCCCACCTACAAGGTTCTGGCCCTTGATTCTGCTTAAAGTTAAATATTTTTGTAACACTCAGGAGGGAAACCTAAAAAAGCACCTTTCCCCTCCACAGAACTGCCTGCGGCCAGCACCATTTGGAGTTTTACAGCGTGTTTTGAACAAAAGCATCTTTTCACATCTCAAATGAATTATGAATGGTGTTTCACCCCTGTTCACAACTCAAATGGGTTGTGAATGGTGTTTTATTCCCATTCAAAACCCAGGGTTGTGAATTTAACATTGCTTTACCTGATTATAAGGAAGATGAGGAGTTAGAGTATGAGATTTATTTTCTGGTGGTTATAGTTTAAGAATTCAAAGAGGTTTATGAAAAGAAATCTAAAGAATCCAAGGGATCCAACATGATTTTGGTATTCTATCTTACCTAAGGTTGATTTGGCTTACCTTTACCATTGTATTCACAGCTGGTAGTTCAAACCTTGTCTCATACCTATTGATTAATACCATCAAAATTGGGAGGAAAGTGAGTAGACAGGTATTGGTGATAGGAAGTGTGAAAAATTGATGAAGAATAAATAAAGTATTCATCAATACCAGCACAAGTGGGATCATAACAATTAAACATGTATTGAACCTGGTAGAAAGCACAAGTGATGAAGAATAAATTACCAGATGAGCAGGTATGAATGAAGTAGAAAAAATGGGTGATGATGAGTTGAAAGAATAAAGAGAGGCTTTATGAAGAGAGACAGAGGATAATTAAGAGACAAAAAATAAAAAGGTTGGATTGTTGAAAGCAGAACTATTGATTGATGCCAGGACAAATTGGATCAAATTGAGTATAAAGTTCTGGGGATTGGATCAGGGATAAAGCAAAAGTGATGAAGAAGTGATTAGAAGGTAGAAATGAAGGGGAAAACCCCAAGTGAGGAAAGAAAAGAGAAGAGCAAGGTACAGCAAGATATTTTTGTAAGTAAAATTTCTTTGTTAAACCTAATCTTTCGAGATGCACAAAGTTTGGAAGTGACATTAGGTTTGTATTTTTTTCTCCATTTGGTCCTTGGTTTGTTGTGCTTTAATGGAGGTCCTCATCAAAAAAGCAGCCACACCCAGGTAATTCAAGAACTCAGATGGACCCAGGGTTTCTTTCTTCTGGTTCTGACCATCCCATCTTCCAGCCCCCACTTCAGTTAACCAATTGAAAAATTTTCACCATCCAGGTTTTTTTGATATCCATGTCTAACTCCTTCATTGGTTCCAAAAAAAAAAAAAAATTGTAAGTAATTTTTTTGAAATATTATTCTTGACCTTTTGTTTTATTCTTGGGTTCTTCTTTTGTAATTTAGCCTTGCTTTTTAAATTGATTTTTTCAGAAGATCTAGGTGATAAAAACATTAAAAAATGTTCTAATAGGGCTTTTTGTAATCAATTTACAACCCATTTAAACAGCTCAAATCAAATTCAAACTTAGGCCAACAAAGCATCAATCAGGTTGAAGCACCTCAAAGATGACAAAAGCAGAATGCTTGAAAAATATGAAAATCAGACACTTGAAGATCTTGAATTAGTATTTATTAGTGGTTTCAATGACTCCAAACCCACCTCTCTCAAAATTAGCATCACCATCTTACCAAAGCAACAAAAAATTTAAGTTAATCAAAATGATTTTAATTGTTTTTAGAAATCTTCAATATTAATTTTTATTTCATCAAAACAATTCCTGTAAAGCCTTTCTTACAAAATTTTAGTGAAGAGAAAATAATGATGGCACCTTATTTTTTAATTTTTCTTTTCCTCCTGCATGTTTTTTAAGATTTTGGTGTCTTTTGAAATTTTTTTCTTAAAATTCTGATTTAATGTTTGAATTTTGATTTTTTTTTGTAAGTAAAACACAGATCCAAAATATCTATTCCCTTGAATAAAAGTGAATAAATGCCTATTTTTGAAATCTGGTTTTAGCCTGAAACACATGCCTGAAAATTAATTGAATGTTTTAGGCCAATAAGTACAAATAATTTTGTCTAATGACTGTAAAAAATTTATTTTAACAGTTAATTTCTTTTAGTAATGAAATATAGACTTAAATGCTTGCAAAAGTAGATTCCCCATTGAGTAAAGCTGAATTGGTGAGGGAAATTACTTCCAAACCCAACTCTCTCAAAATTAGCATCACCATCTTAACAAAGCAACAAAAAATTTAAGTTAATCAAAATGATTTTAATTTTTTTTAGAAATCTTCAATATTAATTTTTATTTCATTAAAACCATTCCTGTAAAGCCTTTCTCAAATAATTTCAGTGAAGAGAAAATATTGATGGCACATTTTTTTTTAATTTTTCTTTTCCTCCTGCATGTTTTTTAAGATTTTTGCGTCTTTTGAAATTTTTTTCTTAAAATTTTGATTTAATATGTTTAAATTTTGATTTTTTTTTTGTAAGTAAAACAAAGATCCAAAATATCTATTCCCTTGAATAAAAGTGAATACATGCCTATTTTTGAAATCTGGTTTTAGCCTGAAACACATGCCTGAAAATTAATTGAATGTTTTAGGTCAATAAGTACAAATAATTTTGTCTAATGAATGTAAAAAATTTATTTTAACAGTTAATTTCTTTTAGTAATGAAATATAGACTTAAATGCTTGAAAATGTAGATGCCCCGTCAAGTAAAGCTGAATTGGTGGGGGAAATTACTGCTTAGATTTTGCTTTTATCTATGTATACAAATAAAATACAATAAAATCTCTGCCCTCCAATATTTTTTCTGCCTCAGGGTCCTCAATCAAATGATGTCATTGAAGTTTGACACTTTATTCTTTCTGGATTTTTGTTTGAGCTTGTTCAGTCATGCATTGGTAGTAATTTCAAATTCTAGCAGTTCCTCACTTCCAACAGGTATTCCTTTCATCTCTTCTCAACCCACTCTTTTCAAGCAATTACACTTGGGCCTTTATGGCCTAGCAGTAACCATCACATGGAATCTTGATACCACCCCTGAAATTTTTATGTGAGTGCAGTTATTTAATCCTGGGAGGCCCACCCCCTGCCCGCTACCCCTTCTGACTTGGCAGGCCATTCCCACCCTTTGCATATTCAAAAATCCATTATTTGTCAGCCCTTTATAGAGTGGATTTAGTATTCAATTTCAATACCCTTTACCCAAATCAGATTGTATTTCAAACATGGTCCAAAAAAACAAGCTCTAAAAATCAGATTACATAATCATCAGTCTTAGTCAACAATTAACCCACTCAACATACACACTGTTGAAAGTTAAAATTGTATCTAGTTCACTTATTTCCTCAATCTCAGATCATAGTGCCACATATGAAATCAATAGCACAAAAAAAAATCCATTCCACTCACCCTTGGGTGATTTTTTTGGCTTCATTATTCACACATAACACCAGGCTAGATTGTGAAATCATTGAATAATAAATCAAGCAGCACAACCACCCAACATCACTAAAAACACCAAGAAAGTTATCTGAGAGTCGTTGAGTCTATTTGAGCAAGGAACAAGTGGGAAATAGGCTGTATCAGAGTTATCAAACACACCATTTTTTTAATGGTGGGTTTCAGCAAAATTCCCCAATTTATTGTAAAAATGAAGAGAGCTGGAGCTCTAATGAGATGAAAGGATTAAATAATGAGTGAAAGGGGCTTGTGAAGTCAAGCCTAACGGACCTGAGGACAGGGGGAAAAGGACACTCCAGTTGATTTGGTAAATGAAAAGATGATGAATTCCACTTGAAAGCACCAGTGTTTATATAGAATAAATACAAAACTGGCTGACAATTGGTTGGGTAAAAAATGAATAAGGTAAGATTAGCATAAGAAATTTAAGTGAAATTGTAAGTGAAATGCTATGACTGAACAGTCTGATAATCACAATAATACAAAACAGCCCAGTTAAATTTAACCTGTTTTTTAGTACTTTAAGGTTAAAAAATAATAAGATAAAATCAATCCAATCAATGATACTCTGAAATACAGTGAAATTAACATAAATGAAAACTCATACTCTAACACACCCGCTTGACTTGCACTGGAGGAAGTTACTTTCCTAAAAATTGTTGATGTTATTCCTTTTCCTTATGCTGTTTTCAATCTCTTTTCATTATTCTTATCTTTCCTTATCCTCTTCTCCTTATGCTTCTTATGCTGTTTCTTCCAATTTTGTTTTGAATTGTGTGTGCTTGTCTATCAGGGTGTCTCCTATGTGCCACGTCACTCCTTCAGTTTCTTTTTCCCTGTCATCTGCTCACGGCTCAAAATCCCAGGGGTGTCAAGACTCTATTTCAAATAAGCCTCATAGACTCAAATAGACCAAGGGGATGGATTGCACCCAACTTGATGAGGACTCTCTTCTGGTCCTCCACCAACTCAACACTTCATTCAAGGTGCCTTTACTCCACCAACTTGACCTCCAATCACCTTTTGTCCAATCACAGACCCTACTTGTCAACTTACATGGACTCAAAACATCAAAAATTTCACAACTTAAGAACCTGAAAGCTGATTGAACCACCCTTTCCTATTCTCCTCTTCTTTATCCCTGTCTACATTTTTTGGCTTTTATTCAGGTTCTTAACTCTTCATTCTCATTTTTTTTCTTCTTTTGATCCTTGTCTCTAATAAAAAAACTTTTATTCAGCCCCTTAACTCAACAAAAATGAATCTAAATCTTTTTCTTCAACTAACATAATGTTCTACTAACTGTTGGAAAATTCTACATACAGCTGAGTGACTGATTAATAAGATGAGCTGAATGACTTGTAAACTTCCTGGGGCATATTTGAATGCAACTGCTATCTTCAAATTATAATTTCTACTTTTTGCTGGAAAATTCTTCAGTTCAAAAGTGAATGACTTTTCAGATGCGTTGAATTTGTTCAAGTTTGGATTTGATTGTTTAGAATAGACAAAATTGATTGGAATTATTTTCGGAGTTGAGTAATAAAATGAGTGAGACAAATCAATGGATGATTGATAAAGAAAAGTGTAGGTAGAGTGTGAACACAGCAGGCAAACTACATTCCAATCCTCCCAGTTAAAATTGACAAGATAGTGAGATCATTGGTGATCCGGTCAAGCCGTTTGACAGTAGACCAATCCTCCCAAGTAGAGTTGATAGCAAGATATCAATGATGCTGGTGAGCAGGAAAAGTTGGCAAAATGAAGAGTGCTGGTGATGAGATGAAGGTGGAGAATACAGTTGATGAGATGAGCGGGGAGATGAATGGTGCTTGTTGAAATTGCAGAGCTGATTCAATTTTTTGGATGCAACGCATCATGCCCCTAGTCAGTTGCTTCAGCCTGTAATTGGGTAATGTTAGATCAGTTGGGAAGTTTTTTGCAAGTCTTTTATTAGATGGATTGGTGCTAATCTCTTATCCTCTTCTGAAGATGGGGTCCTGGTTGGTTTCTTGGGATATTTGCTTGTGTTGTTCTTAGAGTCCAACAATCAACCACAATTAATTAATATTTCATCTTGAGGCTGTTTGGGTACATGATGCTCTAGTTCTTGAGGATTGACCATACAGTCAGCCACATCAAGTTTACTGGTAGATAGATAAGAGCACAATGACAATAAAAATAGGATCAATGCTGATTGGTTTCCAAAAAGTTTTGAGCCAATTGATAAACCAGTCTGCGCAATTTTCAAATCCAGTGATTCAATTTGGTTACTGGTTGGTGCTTGTCGTGATATGCTTTCTTTCCATCATCCTGACAATCCGGAGTTAGCATGCAATTGGGGTAATTTATTGAATCTAGTGGCTTTCTTGTCTCAAAGGAGTCAATCAGCTTATTTAATCCAACGCCTCAAATCCAACAAGTCCAGAAAAAGATTGAGGTATGCTCAAATCCACTTCAAACTTGTTGATTGCAGCTTGATATTTCTGTGGGGGGATTGGCTGTTGCCTTTGTTGCGACTTGATTAAACCCATGCTTTGTTCTATCTTGGCCATCTGTTGTCTACAAAAGGTTGGCCTGATGATCTTGAGGGTGGCAATTGGATACTTTTTGAGATGCTGATTCCTAGCGTTGAGGTGAATGGATGGGATGAGCTTACTTGTCAATGACAAGGCTCAGCCTCGTCTCCCCCCCTTTCCAAAATAGTCAAAGACCAATTTTGGCATGAGACTATTTAAGGCAAACAATTTGAATGAGAGACCGCTGGCTCTGGTTGAGCATAGGATTTTAACCGTGTAAAGATTAAAAAGAGCTTGAGCTCTGATCAAGTAAAAGTTAATAAGAAAGGAATCAAAGAGGCTTGTAATGAAAAGCGTAACAGACCTGAGGACAGGAGGAAAAGGACACTTTAGTTGATTTGGTAAATGAACAGATGATGAACTCCACTTGAAAGCACAAGTGTTTATATAGAATAAATACAAAACTTGCTGACAAGTGGTTGGGTAAAAAATGAATAAGGTAAGATTAGCATAAGCAATTTAAGTTACATGGTAAGTGTAATTCTAGGACTAAACAGTCTGATAATCACAATACTACAACACAGCCCAGTTACATTTTACCTGTTGCTTTAGTAATTTAAGGTTAACAATAATAAGATTAAATCAATCCAATCAATGATACTCTGAACTCCGGTGAAAGTCACATAAATGAAAACTCAAACTCTAAAATTTCTAAAACACCATGAAAAATCCAAATAAACCAACATATATCACATCAGAAGTGTCATAGTTACCTGAAAATAAAAGGGTTTTTTCAGATAAATTATTTAAAGGTTTTTGAAACCTCAACCACACATCAGTTCACATCATACATCCTGGGTTTCCCACCTCCCTCTAACTCTGACCTCATTGGAAAAATCTGATTGATCACTCTCTTCACTTCATCACTTTCATCACTTTATTGCTCTCATCACTTCATCACTCTCATCAATTTATCAATCTCATCACTTAATCACTCTCATAAATTTCTTGCTCTCATTGTTCATTGCTATCCTCATCAATTCATTGGTATTATCCTTCCATTTCTCTTACTCTTTTCAAATGGCCCCTCAGCAAATCTCCCCCCACAAGTCCACACCAAAATTCAATCCACTAAAGCAAACATCCCCAAGGAACTCTAAAAAAACAATCCTCCCCCATCAGCTTCCAAAGGCTCAATTCAGCTCAAGAGAGCTGATCACATCATCCTGATAAAATGGCTCAAAATTCCCTCCAACTATGACACTTGCTTTTGATCTGAAAATGAAACACAAGTTTCCCAACATCCATCCTCTAAGTTCAATGGTTATCTCCTGATGTCCAATGAACTCATGAATAAAACAACAGTGAGACTGGAGCTTTTGTAAAAACAGATGAGGGAGCAATTCAAGAACTATTTATCCAAGTACAAAAAGTCCCACTCAATTTAAATCTCCCCTGGATTTGGTATCACCAACTCTGATAAAGCCAAGGGAATCAACTTGGTGGTTGATAAGTTGGAATAAATGTTTCCTTTTTATATCAAAATAGATGAAATATTAGGAAAGAAGGCCAAAATCACACCCTTAGCTTATTTTGATGCCTAGAAACTGATTCAATTTATGCTGAAGACTTGGAAGTGGATTCTCAGTCTAGAGGTGATCATCCTGATGTAACCTTGGAGTGGCCCTAATCTGATGACAAGTAGGATATTACAATGCAATCAGCTCCAATCATTCCTAAATCAGTATTGATCAATCATTAAAACCCTTACTTGGATCCCTCACTTCTTTGGATTAATCCCTTCCTGGGGTGGAATAAATCAACACCTTTTCTGATTGGGATAAAGATATTCCAGCATCTCCATTACAGTCAACATCTTTTCAATTAAGGAATTAATTTCTTATCTTTTATGGTTAATCCTGCCTGATTTAGAATGTAAAAAAACAGTCTCATCCTTTTCTGAATGGCCAAAAACTCAAGCCAATGGGGCCTCACAAATCCTCTTCAAATAATAGCAATGATTTTCATATATAAACCTCCTTGGCAAAAGGAAAGCAAAAGGCCTCCAATTCAATCAAAATCAACCCCAAAATTCATCAAAGAAGGTGAAACACTTCCAATTTTTTGGGGTCTAAGATATCATGGAGAAGCAATATTCAAGTAAGTGCATTGATTGAATCTCCTTGCTTTCAAAATCAATTTCATTGATATTTGCCTCCAAAAAACAGTCAAATCACAAATTTAATCCAAAAAAAGTTGAATTTGAAAAGCAAAGGTGGGATCATCAACTGACTAGGCTGAGTTGGAGTTTCAAAAAGAGGAAAAGTAGAAGTATTAATTGGAAAAGGAGAGGGAAAAACTGGCAATTGAAAAACAAGATAGTTTATCTGTGGCCATGGCATGTATTTTTAGCAGTAGAAAACTTGATTAAATGCAGCAGATTACTCAATTAATGGGATTTTGAATATATTTACTTTGAAGAATATAATTCTTTTATCTTCAGTTTGGCTATTTCAAACTCTTTGTGGGAATTCTTTTGATCATTATTTTTATTTTTGGAAACAATGTTGGGATACAGATCCAAAGTTTGCAGTTTTTTTGAGGCCACACAACCTTTTTGTCAATCCCTTCCTCTGCTACTTTCAAAGATATTTAAGAATCTCTATTTTGAGCACTCTTTTGCTCATGGTCCTGATCCTTACCATTTCTCTGTATGTTTTTCAAAAAAACTCCTCCCATATTGTTCCCTCCCATCCACATAATTTGATTGGAGTGAGAATCAAGAGGGATTAAATTCTTTTTATAACATTTTGAGGGTTGTGAGAGAAGAATAGGTGTTGCGGAAAAGGGATGGGTGTGGAAATAACAATGATTCAAATGTGATTTTGTTTTGCACAGGTTCAAAAAAAAGGGTGGAAATCATTTATAAAAAACCTATCAATCTTAAATTTTGCTTCAAATTACTTTATAAAATCAATTTTACATGGAATTGTCATCAAAGGCTTCAAAGGCTTTATTTATAAAGTGTTTCCTGTTGTCTTTGAAAGCTCATTTCCATTGTTTATCTGTTGGTGGGAATCATGTGAATGAGTAGAAATAAAAATTTCTGGAATTAAAGGGCAGATCATGAGCCACAACTCCATGCAATGCTAAAACATTTATCCATTTAATCATTTATATGACACATTTTGGTGACAAAAGTGTATTTCAAAGAGGAGTGAGGACTTGGAATTTAGGAACAAAACCCCTTTGGTCAAAAATCCCCTAAGTAATTGTTTTTCCAGAAGCAAAATTTTGAGATGATTCCAAGGAGAGGCTGGTTATTAATTAAATCAGGTCTGCACATGTGGCATAGAAAGTAGGCTCACTCCTTTGAGTACATAAACCAAAATTGAAGACTTGAAAAAAAATTTGGAGGTTGCCATCTGAATGCCATTCACATATCTTGGGATTGTATTGCATGCCTTGAAGGACTCTGTGGGTAAAAAAAAAACTTGATAAAACATCAGCTTGGTCCAAGTAACAGAAACAGATGGAGGTGATTCCTCAGCAGGTACTGACTGCAATGTGTGCAACCCCTGTGGCAACAACAGCGGTCAGAGTTTGCAAATCATAAATGATGATTGCAATTGCAGTTAATATCTTCTTCCCAGAATCATCTTGAATTAAATTTGAGATGATTTAAGTTATATTATTAGCAGCATCAACTGAAGCAAACATTAAATTTTTGCCATCAGGCACTTTGGTATAAGGATTAAAGAAGTAAACCCACTAAATGGCCCTGGGCTTCCCCTTGTATTCAGTGGTTACCATAAGAAAACTGAAGGTTTCCAAGCAGCTTTGATTGATGGAGGGAGTCACTGATGGAATTGGAGTTGAAAATCATGGTGGAATTCCAATGCCACTTCCATTGCGTGATGGATTTTCGGGGGGGAAAGCACCAAGCAAAGCCAAGAAGGCAAGGGGAAAACCAGAGAGACCTGGCAGAACACCGCCGCCAGGGGCTGGAAGGGCATTTAGCTGGACTGTGCTGGTGGTGTCTTTTTGTGGTGCCACGGTTGAATTGTTGACCACAGGAAACTTATTAGGATTCACTTTGGATTAATTGTTGCCTGCTGCAAAATTGGCTAGCGCAAAGCCAGGGAGAGGGACTGCAGGCAATGAGGTACTAAGGAGCTGATTGACACATCAAGTAAAAAAGAGAGCACGTGAGAAAATTTATTGTGGAGTGAGGCTGTATGATGAACCAAAGGGGCCAGGGTGTGATGAGAATCAAGATCAAGAGCAAACCAAAGTAATTACTATGACCTTTTTTATTATTATTATGAAAGTTGTTGGAAACATACTTTCAGATTTTTTCAGGTAAGCTATTGCTATTGATTGATAATATGCCATTTTTGGCAAACTTGAAATTTTTTTTTTATTCAAGATTCCATCTCACTTCCCGTGGATTATTCTGGCAATATTCAGAAGATTTGTACAATTAAAAAGGCCAGAAACTGCATTGCTCAACAAGTAATTTCCCAATTCCAAGGATGTGGGGGGACAACATAAGGATGAGTATTGAAGGGGCGCAGGCAGAAAGGGACACAATAAAAGGGGGAAAAAATCATCAGTACAGTCTAGTTTCAAGAAGGGAGGACATGTATGCGTGGGGAAACAACCCGCTGGGAGAAGTGATTTTATTCAATGGGAGTGGCCATGCTGAGCAAGAGACTAACTAACCCTTGACTCTTCCAACTGTGATACTTGCGGGTTGGTCAAGGAGGAGGGGGGGAGATTTTTGTAGAGGCTGATGGATAAGAATGAATGGGAGTCCAGCTAATGAGGGGTGGCAGTGGGGGTGGCCATCAAATGAGGGTTGGATGGGTATTCTGATGATGATGGTGGTGAGGATGGTGAGAAGGTTTCAAATAGGGGTCCTCATCAGCCACAGCCAGACTCAAGTCCTCATCCAAGCTGGGGGATTTGATAGATGGAGTGGGGAGTGGAGTGGGGACAAGGATGATAAAGCATTGGTGGCTAGGATAGCTGATTGTGACATGTTTTTTTTTATTTGAATTTCAGAAAGAATGAAGATATGGGATTATGAGTAAGAAAGAAGGGGAAAAGTTTCACCTTTCCAACTGCTCCATCACCAATGAAAACACATTCAATGGTCTGCATGTTTTACTGGGAGACAATGGTTGTTGTTGAAGAAGAAGGAGAAAGATGTTATTATAGGTCTGGAGGATAGCTAATTGGTACAAAGGCCAAGAGTGGGTGGAGTGGTGAATGGTGTTTGTTCTTGAAAAGAGCGGTTGGATTGAATCAGGGGGGTGGGGGAGTTTAAGCAGTGGTTGAAGGGCTAGGATGATGTTGAGAGATCATGATGAGAAAGGATGAATTCTTTGAAGTTGGAGAGATTTCAAGTGAGATGTATATGGATTTTCTGATGTGGAGGTGTGGATGGGTGTTTTGCATGCAATGTATTGTGGATGGATGATGATGTATAAATGGCGGATTCAATGCTTGAAATCTGCCATTTCCATAAAACAAACCATTTCAAAACACACCAGTTAGGGGGTATGTGTATTTCAGAAACCCACCATTAAAATGGTGTGTTTGTTCAAAACAAATGGCAAGTTTCTAATGGCAGGTTTCCTAACTCTGATACTCCCTAACAATGTATATTTTCCTATGGCTTCATCAAACCTGATTTAGAACAAATACTTGTAAGTGGTTCTTATTTCCTTTCCCACTGATTCCTTGAGAAACACTTCAAAAAATCAACGTAACTGAGGAACCATTAAAAAACTGCGTGGTTTTTTGTGACTTTCATACATTGGATTTATCATTTTTATCTTCAAAATATCATTAATTTGTCATATCTGATTTAAATTGGAAAAATTTACTAGTTTTTTATCTTCTACAAGATGATAAAGTCTTGGAAAACATTAGATCACAATCCCTCCTAATCATTACTCAGATATTTAAAAGCTCTCATCTCAACATATTATTTAATAGATCATGTAGATTTCTTGCAGCCTTTTTTCTGACAGACGCAAATACAATTATCTTTGCACTGGCAATATTCAATGGGGCATTTAGTGAATCTCTCTGCAAAATTCCAATGCTGGTCAATCATTGGAGCAATCTCCCTGTAGGAGAGTTGACTTGGGTACATTTTTCAGGGTATTATTACTTTCTGGTACAAAAGAAACATACAGCACCTTATCACCATGATTTTTTGTGTCAGCTCTCTGATACCAGGAACCTTGCAGTCCTTTAGCTACAGAGAGTGATAAAAATTCTGGAATGATAATAATAATTATTATTCCAATAATAAACACTTAGAAGCTTAAATAAATGATATAATAAGAGCAGTGGCAAGGTTTAATTGGTTTGGTAATAAATGTTTTTCAATATAGTATAAAAGAGGGGCCACAGTATTATACTACTGGGGATCTTTACATACTAGCAAACTCTCTTCAAGGGGCCTCCTTAGGCAGTTTAAGAACCTTGTAATAAAGATGGGTGCCTTAGAAAGGACTTATTCCATTTATGGCCAGGCTTAACAGCTCAAATGGCCAAGACAGGAAGGTTAACACTCACTCTGAGCACTTTACCACAAGAATCCTGGAATAATTGGAAGGGTTTCAGAGCAGATGGGGTAGATTGCTTGACCAAACTTCAATGGTTGATTGGTTAATAAGGGTAAATAATACTACTATAGACTAAGTCATAAATCACTTGCTTATCTTCATATAAGCATTTGATCAAAAATGAAACAGTGTCTGGTTGATAATAAATAATTCCTGGTAACTGATTAACTGATTGGATCCAAAGAGGTCTGTATAAATACCTTTTTGGGGTGATTTTGATCTTCTCAGGCCACGTGTAGAGGGTTCTTCTCGTGGGATGAGGCTGGCAAGCCAGTAAGGGCAAGATCAGCACGTCCACTTGGTGCTGTCAATCAGCTGTCCTTAGATCTGCTGGATTTCTGTACTTCTTTAGCCACAGGATCTGTTAATCTGTTATGGCGTAAATTTGATCCTTCTGTACTCATTCTTCATTTGTACTATTTATATTGTTTTAAAGCGTGCAGATGTGGGTGTTTACTTATTTCCATCATTTGCTGATCATTTAGATAATTTTCAATAATTTTTATGAACACTTCTTGTAGTGTTTTGTGGTCTTCAAAGATCAAGATCAGTGATTTACGTGGTAGTCCTTGATCTTTGATTTATTATTAAAAAATGTTTAAAACTTAATTTTCATTAATTTTATTTAAGTTTTGATCTTTTTAGATCATTAGTAATGCATATTTCAGTTTTCTACATATACTAGGCAACTCTAACTAGGTTGTATCTCTTTTGAGCGGTAGCTGGTTGTCAGATTAGTCACGACGGATCCAGACGCGGGGATCAGTTAGTACAGATGCACCCGGGGTAGGATCCGCTGCGTGCGTGGCAGAATCAGCTGCGCGCGGGTCTCTAGTACGCGGGAATCTGCTACTACAAGTACGTAGCAATATGTAATGATGCGGGGCTGCGCGCGGGAATTGTGACATAACACATTTCCGCATGTAACTCCTAAAATATACACAACACCTCAATTCTGAGTGAATTTTAGGTGTAAACCCTATACGTGACAACACGTGTGAAATATTAAAATTGCCAAAAAGTGCCATACTGGTGTTGTAATTTTTAGTACTTTTCTTTTTAATTATTTTAAAAATGTAAGGACTTGGAATTCAAGGGTGGGGTCAGTGAGTGACTCTACCTAATTTTGCGTGAGGAATCCATTTCTGTAATAATATTTATGGATTTTTCACTCCTTATTTTTTTAATTGAGATATTCTTATTTTCTCATAGTTTTGTGTTGCTATTGACAGTTTGCTCTGTACATAGTAGCAAGCTGACATTTTGCACCGGTTGGGGTAAACAGCTGGGAACTTTTCTGTACTACTTGAAGGGCTAAATTCAGGCATGGCTCACAATTGAATAAGAGCTTTGTTTCAAAGCATAATAAAATCCATCAGATCACTTACTGGCAGTAACCTTCATCAGGTAGGAAACCAGGGCCCAGGTCTGAGGTGAGGAGAAGAGCATAGCTTATATAGAATTGCAATCTGATTGTTGGTACGCACAAACTAGAATAATCTAGTTCAAAGATAAAAATAAAAAGGCTCCTAGAAAGGAGGTCAAACAAAAGGCTTCAAGCAAGCAAAGTCAAGACTGACAAAGTTTAAGTATGATGATGCTCTTCAGCACCCATACACCAGTAAAAAAACACCAGAAAATCAATGTGCCCTCTAAATGTGTATGAGTTGAAATGAATTCAAGGGTTGGTAATCATTGATTCAGCCAGTGGAGGTTTCAGGGAAGGGGGGGAGTGGTGCTTGCATTGGCGCTGCCCTCATGGCTCCTTGGGCATACTTAATAAATACCCTGCGCTTTTGATGTTACAGGTGGCAAGTGGTCAAGCTGGAATAAAAGCAGTGTGACTAAGTCAATAATGAGGGAAAAGGAAATGCAAAATATATTGAATACCAAATGATACACCATTGATGGGTCATGTTGGTCAACTTTGAGTCCAATCAGTCTGCATTTCTATTAGAAAAATTAAACCTTTTTTTGAAAAAAAGAAATGAGCATTAAGTATTTGGCATCAACAATGCACCTGTTGCATCCCATTGTTCCTGTGAAAATTTTACACCAGGAGAGGAAGAAGCTGGAAATGCAACAATCAATGGGGAATCCTTCCTTAATTTGCGGGAAATATACACTGGTGGTTAAAATTAAACTTGTCCAGTCATGTACATACATACATAAGATGAACAATTAGGCCAACACATGCACCCAGAAAAATGAAAATGGTAAATATGATAATTACACTCATGAGAAAGATGCCTCCTGAAGATAATGCCAAATACTGAGGGTAGACTTTCAACTCTAACAACTAGCTTTCCTATACCAAAACTGACAACATTACCCCCCCCCTAGGAACTCAAAGCTAGTAAATTACATAGACAGTCTTAAAATCTGCAGGCATTCCAAAAATTACCTGATCATGGTTAGTTCAAGGGACTTGGGTGGGATTATGGGGCTGGTATTCAAAGGACAAGAGCAAGGATTTTTTTGAGAGCAGAATCTGAGAAAATTCCCCTATTCTTTATCGCAGTCTCAGGATATATGAATAAACACTCTTATGTGAGCTAGTTCCCTAGATGGGAGCTTGACAATTGGTGCCGCACACAGGTACAGTTATGCAATTGGGTAACCCTTGGGAGGAAGGGCTCCAGGAAGGGAATGAGGGAGTAGGGAAGGAACAAAAAGGAAAGGAAAACAAGTCTAATTCTCAGGAAAAAGCTCAAGATTGTGTTTTCCTCAAGCTCAACAACCTACAATCTCATCAAGACACACAAATCCAGGAGGAGAAACTTCAATCTCCCCTCCTCATTGTATAAATTTCAATGTGGTGAGGCTTTACTAGTTGAGCTTCATCAGAAGGTAATCTTGGCTTTCCTTTTCTTCTTCTCCTATCTCAAGTCTCTCAGGCTATTTTGGTTGTCTCCCTTTCTTATCTTGTTTTTTTGTTTCCTCCTTGTTGTTGAAGGTTTTCTTATTTCTATAAGAGTTACTAATAATTGTGACTGTGATAAAGATTTGAACTTTTAACCCTCACATCTTACAATAGTAACATACTCTGATGAGAAAACATATGATACAATAATTGGTTAGATAGGAGGAAATACATCATATCAAAAGAGGAGAAGAGAGCACTTGAGTATTGTTACCTGTTGACTGAGCTCAACGGGTGGGACCTATTGCCATCAAACACACAACTCAGGATGATCAATTGGAAATGGACAGCACTCTTTGAGGGGGAAGTATTAGAAGTGTGAGAGAGTCAGAAACAGACAATTCAGATGGAAATGAAACTGAGTGAGGATGTTGTGATGATTAGTCATGAAAGAGAGATTGTCATTGAGCTAGATACCTCAGCTTGATCTAGTCCTGGCTCCTCCTGGTTATTGGCATGAGCAGAGGTCAAACTGGTTTAGTGGGTGAGCTTGAGGTGTGGGCTAGTCAGTTGTGGCCTTATGGGTAGTTGTAGGGAAGAAGAGACAGAGGGTAGGAAGGCTAAGGCCGGAAAAAGGATGGGGGATTTGAGATCCAACACAAGGCGGAGCAGGGGGGAGGATCTCTGCAGAGGTTGAGGGATGAGTTGCTGATTCATCAGGCCATGGCACGGCTGCAGAGCCAGGGCCCAGGGGGGTGTGGCGTGCCATTTGGCATTGAGGTTTTATGGTTTTAGTGCGGGCACACTGACAGGATCTCTATACATACTAGGTTATTGACCCCAAATTTGGGGACTGATTGGAATTTAATAATTTTCATAGGGAATGGAATGTAGGTTGATGGGAAAAATGTGAAAAATATTTTTTTTAATTTTCAATTCAACCAGGGTTGAGCTAATGTCAATTTATTGATATAGTAGTAAGTAAAACAAAATATTTTTTTTAATAAATCTTGGAACGGGCAACAAATTTCTTTGTTTGATTCTTTGTTTAACAAATTTTTTCCCAAGTTTGATCTTTTGGTTTTCACCAAGTTTTGTTTCAATTCTCCCTCCCATATTTTTCCCCCCTACCCCCCAATTGTTTTCTTTTTTTTTGGATCCTCAAATTGGATCCAAATTTTTTCTCCAGCCTCCATTCAGACCAATGTCCCCCAGTTTGCCATCCACCTATCCATCCAAGGATTTTTGATCAAGCGTTTCCAACACAATAAACCCACCACTCCTTCCCCATCTGTGTCTTACATTCCAAGATCTTGACACTGAACTATCTCTTCAAGTAAATGACTGCTTTTTTTTATTGGGGGGGGGGAGGTAATCATTGCATTAGACCATTTTTGCTATAAACTTATTCAAAGCTCTATCTCACAAGGATCTTTACTCAATTTATTCCATTATTGGCTTAATTGAGTTAATTTTTGATGACAATCTTAGATCCAAAAATTCTTCAAAAGTCGGTGTACCATTCACATTTTTTCCCTCCTGAAATAATATATGGTTATTTATCCCTCAGTGAGAATCCAAATTGAATGCAATGAGCCCACCAAGGGCATTCCAATGGATGAGAAATGTTCTGAGAATAGATGTAGGACCTTTTGATTGACTGGGAATTCATCACATGTTAAGGGTAGTTATGTGAGGCGGCTAATCATTTTGATCATCCTTTTTCTGAAAATCAACTGGAATTGGCATTTGATTTAACTGGATCATTAAAAAAATCAAAAACAACCAGAAGACATGACATCAAATGTAAACTAAAATACAAAACCATGAACTAAATGAAGCATTAAGGTCACCAGCCAGTGCAAGGAGCACCTCACCAGTAATAATATCCAATGCAAGTCCATTCATTGGGACTTTCATTAGTATTGAAAATTGCCATGAATAAGTAAATTTCTGGCTTGATAGATTGGATGAACCTGCTTAAGACAGCTTGAGATGCTTGCTGTCAGTGAATTAATTCCAGCAAGATCTCCAGAATGATTGATGACCAATAGGAGGTTAGTTTATATGCTGAGGTTCAGCCATAGTTGTATTTTGAACGGTGTGGTGGTTATCTACAGACATAAATGCAAGTAGACTCAGCAATGGAAGTCAACTGGGAAGGCTCAGCATTGGGAAGATTTTGGATCCACAGCACAATAGAAAGGGATTCTGAGCTTGGATAAGGGCCTACTCCAGCGGAAGAAGATGAACTGAAGGCTCAGCAGGTGGGTGGATGAAGGATCCACAGCACAATAGCTACTCTGAGTTGGAATTTTGAATTTTCTGGAAGACAATGGTTGCAGTGCAGCAGTCAGCCATGTCACGCGGCTGTGGATTTAGGGAATTATCTCTTAGTATTGCATTTTTATAGGTGCAGATTCAATTGATTGGAGCTATTAGGTAGGTATCCAAGGATTGACTAAGTGGAATGAAGTGGGATTTGCAGAAGTTATGTAATTTTTGGGAAAATGGAATGCAAATGTAAAGGATTCAGTATGCAGGATCAAAGGGGATCCTCTAATAAAGGATTGAAGGGGATCTTTCCTTGGAAAGCATATTGGGGCATATCAGCTAGTAGGGCTATTGGAGATTGCATTTAATACCAAAAATAGTGCATGCAGACAGATTTTTTAAGCAAATAATGACTAATGATGAGCAGGATTGTTGCAGATTGCATGGGGGAAGGCAGTGAAAAGGAAGTCATTCTTTGTATTTCCTTTGTTTTGGAACAAATTTTTGGGTTTTATATAGAAGGATTTTTCTTTCTAGCTTTTAATGAGGGAAAGCATTGTATTGCATCACATCAGAGGGTATCCATCTATCTTGTCATCATTGTATTGCAGGGTGGGGTATTTATCAAATTTCTTTTTAAAACATCATTCAGTATTTAGGGAGAATATTACAGTTTTGAATTCATTGCTTAATTCTTATTTATCTTTCATAGTTATTTCATTGGTTGATTAGTCAAAGAAAAGCCTGAAAAGCGCGGAGATACAACACAAACAACAGAGAGGGAATTCAAGGATTTTCTTCCAAAATATTTCAGGTTGTGGTTATCATCTTTGCAGAGGCCGCTTTTTAGAGATAATCAGATTGGATAGTTATTTTAGCAAAGAGGATTGATTGAAATCCCTTACCTGAGCGGGATTGTTGCAGATAATTATATTAGTTCACTTTCTCACACCACAATGGTGAGATCTAATGCAATGATGCCCCCCCAAAAATAAAACTCAAAAAGCAGTCATTTACTTGAAAATATGGTTCATTAGAAAGATCTGGTAATGTAAGACTTACAGATAGGGTGATTGTGTTGGAAAAAATTGATTTGAAATCCTTGGATGGATGGGTGGATGGCCCATGGGGGTTCTGAATGGAGGCTGAAAATAAAATTGGGTCCAATTGGAGGATCAAAAAAAAGCAATTGGGGGGTAGGGGGGAAAAATCTGGGAGGGTGGATGAAAAAGAAAACTTGGTTCAAAACCAAGAGATTAAACTTGTAAAAACATTAATTAAAAAAAATCAACCAAAGAAATTTTTTTCCTGTTCAAAGCTTTGTTTAAAACACAATGAATATTTCAAATGATTCAGATTCTGGGATGTTTAGCATTTAAAACCTCAGTGTAGATACACAATTGTATCAGTTTCAAATGAAATCTGGCTTTCAGTTCTATTTATGACCACTACCCTTGTTGAGTGGCTGGATCTGATCCTTGAGAATGCTGCATATCAGTGAACATATTGGCTCAACACTGAATCTTGCACATAAAGACCAAAATTTTAAAATTTCTGACCATAGCCAAATTAAATGCAAAATTTTTGTAAATCCTCTTGAAAGGCAGACCATTTTAATCAGGGCCAGTAACCAAGGGGATGTGGGAAATGGAAACCTGCCTTCCAATTGAATCTCCAGTTGAAATTTTGGAAACTATAGCATTCCTTCCCAATCTTAAAACAATCAAGCAATTTACATTGCAAAACCCAATATTTTGGTCCACTTTCCTCATAATCATTATAGGGGCACCAAATTTCAGATTCAAGCTATGAAGAGGAAATATGGGAAGAAATGATTTGTTGAGAAACCATTCTTGGTATATATTTTGAGCGTAATCTTCAGCAGATTCATGGATGTCATATGTCTTCATAGTTTGGAAAAAAATGGTTCATTAGGTGACTACTATCAAGGTAGAAATGTTGCAAGTTTATAAAAAAATCTGCAGCCTTTTGAATACATTAATTCATTTTCAGATCAAATATTTTTTTCTTTCTGTGATGCAGAAAATAAATTATTTGCAAATATGATTGATTTGTAACAGGATTTGTTCTTCCTCAAGGATCCATTTCCTGTTTTTCCTTATTTCCTCCACTGATTGATCAATTCTTCAAAGATAAGGAAAAGCTTCTTACAAACTTGTGCCGCAATTTTGAAAATATAAATCTTGATATTTCACTTTTTAGAATTTTTTCATCTTAAATTCCAGAATGAATTGAGTTATTAAAAATAAAATTGAAGGGAAAAAAACATAGGAAATGTGCTTCTGCAGGCTGAAAAATTGAAAAAAGCATTCCAAACAACTTCTTTAACTCAGAAGGCTGAACGTATTCCTCACATTCTTCTATTTTTGTTTCCACATACTGATTTTCCTAAAGTAGAACCTTGGCCAAGGCACCCTATCTGAAAGTTGTATAATGAATAGAAAGGAAAATCACCTTTTACCTGAAAAATCTCAACACCACTGTTGATGGCATCCACAAGACCATAGAACTGCCTAACCCTTTCATTATTTTCATGATTCCAAATATAGGAAAATCCTTATCTCTAAATTTTTATGTATTAGTCAAAAAAATATTTTTTGAACAGACAACCACCCCAGTGCAAAATTGAATAATCAGGATGAAAAAATGAGGCAAAATTTGAATAATAATTCATCAAAGTGGCCCTATTCTTTCCTGTTTGTTCTTTAAATTCTGGAAAAAAAACCAATTCAACGTAAGGATGAAAACAAAACATAGTGCAGAGGGTCACAAAATTTTCTCAGTTAACTAATCCTCCTCAAGGAGCCATCTGAGTGCCCAATTGTGACATCTCTATGGGTCAATCGAGCAGGATCATTAAATGTGTGTAATCAAAATCCATCAGAAAACCTTGACTTTCAAAAACAGAAAACCAAAATGAAATACCATACCTTCAAGTCATATTGCAGATTTTTGTTCTCCTGTTTGTTGTTTGCTAACTCTTTGATCCATATTTTGTGAATATTAATCAGAAATCCTGTGGGATTGATCTGAAAGAACCTGAGGAGCGTCTTTTCCCCTATGATGGTGATGGTTATCATAGAAAAGGGCATTGGAATGTGATTGGTGTAGCAAATTTGGAACCACAAAGTGAGTGGAGGAAATCATTCTTCTTTCTGATGAAGTGGGGAAGTGGCTCATTTTGTTACATTTAGTAAAAGCCTCATAAAAATTATAAGTGAAAAAAACTGCAGTGTTTTAACTTCTGTGTTGAGGTGGAAGTACATAAAATCAAGGTGGGATTGAAGGGGTTTAATATGAATGTTGAATGTTGAAAAAAAGCTTGAACCAAGTGAGGAATTAGTTTTAATTAAATTTGTTTCCAATAATCTCTGTTGCAGTCCTTATTACATGTATTGTCATTTTTACATGTGTTGTCATTGTTACATGTGTTATCCTTGTTAAATGTGTTATGTTTTAAAAAAAATCTTGAACCAAGTGAGGAATTAGTGTTCATTACAAGTGTTGTCAATTTTTTCTGTTACAGTCATTGTGTGTTTTTTACATTTGGTGGCACTTTTAAATGCATTGGCCCTGCATGTATGTTCTGGTACAAAATAAGACTAATATATACATACAAAGATGTATTTGGAAAGTTTCAGAAATAAAATAAACACAAACAATTCATATTTACATACATCACTCAAACCTACATACATACAAAGTTCTTGTTGAAAATTATTAAAAAAAAATAAACAAACTTGCGTATCTAAATACATCACTCAAACTTAAATTCATACAAAGAGGTATTTGAAAATTAATAAAAATAAATAAACACAGGCCTTACATACATACATATAACACTCAAACCTGACATATACATTCAGAGTTGGTGATAATTATTAACCCTTACAATGTATGCACACACATTACTAGCTTGTGCACGAATTTTCAAAATAAAAATAAAAATAGGGAAGGAAAAGGCACTTATTTTCTCATGGGTGCAATCCTTTAAATCACAGTTTTTCTATGTCTTCACGCCATTGCTACTACATGGAAAAATACTATATTTCACAGTTTTTTCAAGAATTCATTTTTTCAAATTATGAAGCTGCAGACTGGTAGCTGGTTTTTATAAACTCTTGAAATAAATTTTTTTATTTTTGGTGGCATTAGAACCCCTTCAAAAATGTACTAAAAAAATTAAAAAAAGCAGTTTTGGATTATTTTTTTTCCTTTTTTTTTCTTTCTTGGTGATTTCAGCTCTCAGAAACTCAAAACAAAGATAAAAGACCTTTGATTCCAAAAAATAAAAAAGTAAAAAATAAAAAACATATTTCTGATTGGACTTTTTCATCCTTTTATTTTCCTTTTTAATTCATTTTCTTTGATGATTCAAGCTCTCCAAAATTTGAAAAAACAACCAAATAGCTTTATAATTGTTTTTTCATATTTCTTGGATGTATTATTTTTCCTTAAAAAACTCATTCAAAAAATCAATGCAATCAAAAAATCAAAATCTCACATTGGAATTTTGAATCCTTTGATTGGCCCTTGAAATTATTCTTTTGGGGTGATTCAAGATCTTAGAAAGCTAATGCAACAATCAAAGAGCTTTTTAATATTTTTTACAGGATTTTTGGATTTATACTGGGCCTCCGAAAATTGAATCCAACATAAAAACACTTCAAATTAACACATCCATTGCAATTTTCCTTTTGAAATCTGGCATCAAAGGTTCCCCAAATTTCTATTGACAGATCTTCATAATGGAATCCAAAGATACAAGACTCAATTTTTGGAGGCCTAGAATAAATCCAAAAAATCGCAAAGAAATATGAGAAATCTCTTTGATAGTGTTATAAACTTTGTAAGAGCTTGAATGAGCAAAAAAAATCAATTTAAAAGGCAAATAAAAGGATCCACAAGTTCAATGAAAAATTTGGATTTTTTGAATTTTTGAAGGAATTGTTTAAGTTAAAAGAATAAATCCAAAAAAATCCAAAAAATAAAAATTGAAAATCCCTTTGGTTATTGTTTCATCTTTCATCTTCCTGAGATCTTGAATCACCAAAAAAATAAATGAATCAAAAATGCAAATAAAAGGATCCAAACTTCCAAAGACAAATTTGATTTTTTTTTGATTGATTTTTGAAGGGTTTCTGATGTTCCAAAAATTCCCAAAGGTTTGGTTTAAGAGTTCAAGAGACCCAGCTACTGGACTGAGGCTTTAGAATTCAAAAAAAGTTCTTGAAATAACTGTCAAATAAATGTTTTTTCCATGTTGGAGTGATGGCGCACAGACTTAAAATCTCATGATTCAAATGATTTCACCTGTGAGAAACTTGATGCCCAAAAAAATCAAAAATCCATGAAAAAATTAAACAAAAGCAATAATAAAATATATATATATATAATATAAAAATATAAAAATATAAAAATGTAAAAATATAAAAATATAAAAATATAAAAATATAAAAATATAAAAATATAAAAATATAAAAATATAAAAATATAAAAATATAAAAATATAAAAAATAAAAATATAAAAATATAAAAATATAAAAATATAAAAAATATAAAAATATAAAAATATAAAATATATAAAATATAAAATATAAAATATATAAAATATAAGAAATATAATAATCAGAAAAATGAATAAAATAAGAATATAGAATTGAGCTTCCTGAAATTAACAAAAAGCTCAATTACAAAAACAAAAATTCAAAAAAAAAATCAAACAATGAGTAAGAATAACATTTGAAAAAGGTAAAATATTTTTCTATTTAATGAGTTCTCCACATAGGTATATTTAGAATTTTTCTATTTATTTTTTTTATGGAATAAGTTATATAAATCCAAATCTAAATATCAATTCCTATTCAAAGAAATAATTTTTTATATAAAATTTTTTGATTGTTTTACTTGATGAATACTTTGTTTGAAAATTTCAAATTTTTTTAATAATCCTCATTGATTAGATATATTTGGCCTTTTTCTATTTTTTTTCATGTTTGGTGCACAATTTCATAAGAAATATTGAATATAATTGAAATAAACCCGCTTTCATAACTTTATATTGTTTTACTTGATGATGATTTTGTTGAAAAGTATGAATTCCCACCATTAAATAGGTATATGTAACATTTTCCCATTCTTTGTACATAGTTATTTATTTTTTATAAATATTTTTTTTCTCACCTATGATTGATTTAATTTTCAAATATGTGTCCACATTTGGATTAATTTCAAAAAATCATATTTATTGTATTTTTACATGACAAATTAATTCACATGATGTCCATCATTGAATTTTCAAGAATGCTTTACCCAAGCTAGACCCCACAGGGGTTCTGGGCCCCTTATTTCACTCACCAAGGCCTCCTTTAATTTTTACAGGCCTTGGAGGGCCCAAATTGTCCTCAAAGTGTCTGTTCCACTACCCTGGGAACTCCTGAAAACCTGAAGAAGTTTTTCCAAACCTTAATTTTCCAAACCTCCATCTTTTTTGAATTTGGAAAACTTTCTAAGGTTTAAAAACCTTTCTTGAGGTGGTAAAACACTGCAGAAGGCTCGAATTTATTAACAAAAACTACTATCATCATGCCTTGTTTGAAAACAGTACTGGGATCAAAGGGCCACCAAAATCTATTGTCAATATGTTATGGAGGAGAATAAGGAGAAACCTGTGCTTTTTATTTAAATATTCTCATTTTTTGTAAGAATTCCTCCTCTGCATCAAAGGAAGGTCTTCATGGTGTTGGGGAGGGAGCATTCAGTGTGTATTACCATGTTGGAAATTTTCAGACATGATTTTTTGGGGTAACGGAAAAATATTTATATTAGCAATTTCAATAAATTTCTTGAATGGCCAACTCCATGTAATGAATCACGATTTCTCAAAATATGGGTCTTTGAATATTTTTGAAGATTCTTTTTAAGAAATTGGCAGAAATTTGAATCTCATTAATAGTTAAGCTGGGTAGGAAGGGTGTGGTGTTGATTTGGATGAAGGAGTTTGATTGGGCTTCCAAAGAGCTAACAGATATTTTAGGATGACAGATTTTTTTATTTTCAAGGGGCTGTAATACTCCAATGGATGGATATTGCTTGCAGTGTACACCATCAAATTGGGTGAAGGTGGGTTGTTGAAACTGGACAACAAGAGGAAGTATTGGCTAGTGATTTTTTAGGTGGTAAACTCTGCAGGGGTGAAATCCAGATACTCACAGACAAAGTTGAAGATTTCAGGAGTAACAAAGATTTTGCAATGGCTCAAGAACATCTTGGGGGTAACTTAGTTCAAGCTTGCAGTGAATGTAGAGGCCCTGGCTAGGATGATCAATTATCCTACTTCACCCAATTTTCCAGTGACCAAATGGTTGGCTTACTTGCAGTTTGGTTGCTTTTCAGTGAGACATTTCCCCAGAAAGAAGCCAAAATACAAAAAATTTTATCCTGCTATCTTCAGATTCAGAGAAATTTTGACAGAGATCTTGGGGTGTATTTTATATTCATGACAGTAGCCCTGAAAAATTAGTGTAAAATTGTCCACCCCTCTGGAAGCTTGGATGTTTCCAGGCCTTGGGGTATTTCTTCTTGAAACTGGAGTTCCTTGTAAAATTAACTGTGCTTTTCATATAATGGTTATGAAACAAGGTGCCTCAGTTTTAGTACCAGAGAAATAAGTTATGGAAAACAGGAATCTTTCATTCTTCTTATTTCCCTAACAAGGAGAGAAAAATTTTAAGTTTTTTTAGAGATTTCATTATAACTTGGGTCATTGGAGGGAGGTGAATATGGCAAGGAGAGTGTGGCTCCAAAGCTTCTGGCCAAAAATTTTGAAATTGTTCCAAAAGTGGGCCCAGTTTTGTGAGATTTTTAAGTGGAAGAGAATGATTGCTCTGCAGGAGGTAGCAATTCTGACCAGAGTGGGTGCACTGTTTGGGAAATTATCCTTGCATTTTTCTCACATGACAGGGCATAATTTTGCTGACCTGTTGGTGGCAGGGTATTGAATTTATGGATGGGTGAAGGTGCAGTTTATGTTGATTTTTCTGTGGAGAAAGTAGGAAACTTCCTAGAGGAGGACTGGTTTTTTATTTTGAGAGGTTTCATCTGGTGAAAATTGATTGCAGAGTGGATCTAAGGTGGTATTTGAGGAGGATGGTGGCTAATTCTGTGAAATTGTTTGGGAGATTAAAGGAGTAACATACAGAGGGTTCAGTTAAACTTTAATTGGGACATCAGAGAATCAATTAAACCCTAGTAAATAGGTTCACATAGTTTGAATGGGGAGAGGTGGAAAAGATACTTTTCAGCAATTTTCTTTGCAGATTGAATTATATTTAATTGAAGCAAAATCTATCTTTGATACAAGCTTTGGTTTTGTAAGAAAGAGATTCTTCCATTAAAAATTGAGATCCTTATTTCATTTGTTGTTTATTGTTGGAATTTGAATTCATTGAAAGATCTGGTTGCTGATTTTTTGGAAATTTTCTGTGGATGCATGGTTCCCTTTCCAGCACTGGTTTTTTGGGCTCAAAATTTGTTTGAGGGACCCATTTTGGAAAGGCGATGTTTCTCTTTTGTATAAAAAGAGTCTTGAGTGGGTAAATTGTCAATTTCCAGGTGGAATTTACCTCTTTGAAGAGTTGGCTGAAATTACCCTGAGGTGGAAGGCATCAGCAGAACATGTCAAGACATTTTATGCGCAGGAAAATTTTCATGAATTGATTTAGTAGTTTATCATTTGCATGGCACGCAGGGGAAATTCAAGGATACTGGGGAGTCCATAAAATTTGAGAGAGACTATCTGGAAGAAGATTCACTGTGGTAGATTGGCAAGTGAGATGTTTTGGATGAAAAAAAATTGTGTGAGTCTCCCTTGAAAATTTGTGAAATCAGTTAGATTTTTTGAAAAATGGCAATGCAATTTACAGGACTCAAACTTAGGTAAGGCTAAATCTAGGTTACTGCTTGAGGAATAAGCAAAAAAAATTGAAGATGAGGAACTATAGCACACCCCCATAATCTGTAAACCACTGCTGCTGAAGGTTGGGCTGAAGTGGCATCCATTTTGACATCACAGGCCTTTAACTGTAAACTATTGATCAGTTAGATTTGTGAGCATATAGCTTTGTGGAATGAAGTTTTATTGCCTTTTTGCTTATAAATCAAATAATATGAAAAATTCAAAAAATTAGAAGGGAATTTTTTCTGAAAACAAGTGGGATATTTTTTTTATAATAGTGCAATAGGCATGATGAGGGTAGTTTAAGAGGAATGATGATAATAATCTTGAGAAAAGAGGAGGAGAGAAAATTTTGTGGCCCTTCTGGGGGTTTCTCCTTTAAGTTATTTTGAGTTCTTAGCACAAGATTTGCTGTGCTGGAAATTTTTTGGATATGACATGGTAAGCTTCCAGGGCAAATCTGATTTTGAATTGGATATCTCACCTTATTGGGATTTACAGCTGATCATATTTTCTAATATACAAGCTGGTTGTATGTGATACATGTTCTGTTTCCTGTTAAGTATATTTATGGTCATTTTTTGTGATCTTTTCTGTTTCTAAGGCAGGAATTTTAACCTTGTCTGGTTTTTCTAGTTGAATCATCCCATCAGGGTATAAATTGGTCTCTTGATTGCTGATGAGCTGGTCCAAGGAATCTTCAGATCTGAGCTGACTCTTCCATTCTGCGTTTATTACTAATATTTATATTATAACCCCCCCCCTTCTTATTGCAGATAGGACAGAGGCAGATTTGTTTATGTGGAGATGATTCAAGGCCTTCAATAGTACTTAATTTGAAAAGGCCTTGTTCAATGATTCAATGATGTTTTTATCCATGGAAATTTAACAAATTTTTACTTCCCTGGATGATAAAAACTCCCAAATGTACTGCAACTTGAGATCTATTTTTTTTTCTGGAAAAAATTCTGACTAAGTTTGTGATTGGCTAGATCTATTGCGCCTTTTTCTCCTTGTGTATGAAACTTATAATGCAATAGGTAGGCTCAAAATACTCTTTTGTAGAATTCCTTCTCCAGAATACCTCTCTGCTAGCATCTGAAAGTTCTTTATACTCAGCCTCTGTGTTCAAAAGAAAAAATATCTGCCACTTGGTTATCTTCCAGAAGAGGTTGTTTGGACACAAGAGGATCAAAAAACCTGTTACCAGCCGGCAATTTCCAGTTCAATTGTCCAAATTGGAATCTATGAATGCATTGAGACTGTATCTTCTGGCCAAGTTTTCAAGTCCCTGGGAATTAGTCTCTGCCAGATACTGGAATAAAAAACTTGCTTCTTGAATTTGACTCCTGTACAGATTCTACTGAAACTGCAACAGATGGCTTACTGCAAGGATGATTTCAAGAGGGGATGAGCACAGAATGGTGGTTTAGGTACCCCACCAGGCCTCTTAATGCCACACCATCTTTCATTGAGTAATTATTTCATTCTTCAATTTCCATCTGAATTTGAATCTTTTCAAAAATTGGCAAGCAAACTGGATGAAGTTGGAGCAATTTGGATTCCAGGATTTGTCTCTTGATTTATTGCTGCTAGGAGATACCAACCCCATCCTTGGATTGATTGTTCCTCATCCCTAGAATAAATTTGGCTTTGAAAACATACTTGATTTAAAAAACCTCAGTTATCCCATTTTGAAAAAACTCTTTCTTGTCACTGAATATTACTATGTCATCCACATGGACAAAAATCCATGTTGAATATGGAGCCATCTTCCAAAAAAGGCACAGATCAAACTCAGAATCTTTGAAGCTCCTTGATTTGAGAAAATACTAGAGCCTTGAATACAAACCCTTTTTGGATTTCTTCAGTCTTTATACAACCTTTTTGAGCACAAAAACTTTTCCCTTATTGGCTTGGTAGCCTTTGGAGGGTAGAAAAGTAATATTATTGCACAATTCACTAGTAAGAAAATCCATTTTCACATCCAACTGATGAATTTGGTGTTTTTTTTCTTCTACCTGTGCTACTGGCAAGAAGAGAGATAATGGAAAGCCAGTGGAAGCATATGTGCTGGAAGCTTGGACACAGGTTTTTCAAGATCCTTGGGCACATATTTTGCCTTTTATTCTACAAGGTTTTTTTGGCTCATAGATTTTTCCTGTAGGCCTAGGTTGATGGGATAGGATAATTTCTGGAACTCCACTCCCTTTCTATCCATACTCCATGCTTCTTCATTCTGAGGACTTCCTTGTTCTCAGCCTCCATCAATTTGGTTGACTCATTTATGGCCATTGCTTTCTTGTGAGACGTTGGGTCCACCAAACAAGTTTTGACAGAAACAGTGGGCTGTTGTTTGCTTTTTTTTTTTTAAAAAAAAAAAAATCTTTTTATGGGGGTTGGGTTCCTTGGTCCCCTCAGAAAAATTCTCCTCCATTGAGGAAACAGAGTTCCTGGTGCTGTTGTAGAGTTGCTTCTGTTGGGACATGGTATGGGACATTGGTCGGGTTAGATTACTATGGGATATGGAGCAGGTATAAGTACCCTGCTCGGGGTCCCTTTCAACCTGTGGGTGACGGTGACGCAACCAAGTAGGCTATGGGACCTTAGGTCACAACACCCACCCCCTCGGCAAGACACTGGCACCCATACAACCATAGGGAAAATAGAAAACAAAAGGAACTAGTAATAGTTGTAATCTAAGTTGCCATCACCATGATTGTACCCGCCATAATCATCATTGCAGTTGTGTCCACCTCCCCCATCATCATACCCACCCCCACCATCATAATCATAGCCCCCACCGCTGTCATTTTCATATCCTCCAGTATTGTCATAATCATCCACCCTATCATTGTAAGATTCAAACCAGTTGATGATGGGAGATGGTGATTGGTCATATTGTGGGCCTAGGTATGGGGACTGGGGCCTGAGAGGTGATAATGCCAATGGCAGATCATTGCAGTATGGTGACATGGCCGGGAGAGGAGGCAGCAATGCCAGCCAACTTTGGGAGTAGCAATTCAAGTACTGGTCTTGATGTTTCAGAGGTGGTGGTGAAACTAGATCATTGGAGTAGCAACTCCAGGTTCTGAGAGAAGGTGGTGATTCTGGTAGGTCAATGAAGTTGCGGGCCATATTTCTGAGGGGCAATTGCTCTTGATTGTCAGAGTAGGGAGACATAGGTTGGAGATGAGGTGGTGACGCTGGTAGACGCTCTACGCCGCAATCATAGTAGAAAACCTGAATCCAATTGTAGAGGGAGGGGCACATTTGTTCCAGTTGATAGTCATCTGAGGTGGGAGAGATGGCTCTCAGAGGGTGCAGCCTACCTACCATCCTCTGTTCATTTGAGTAAGAACCCAAGGAATGGTCTCGATAGGGAGATGAGGATTGGGGAGGCGTCATTGAGTTGTGCACTTTCTCTTCACCTGAGCAGGAAGAAGTTGGTGGGAGAGATTGTAGATCTTGTTGAGCAGTATCATCTGGTCTTCCAGCATCACATCCTTGGTAAGGATTTTCTGGGGACTTGCTTGCATTGGTGTCCATAACAAATTCAACAGAAAATGCTTGATCTTCCTCTACCTCAGAGTAATCCAACATGCATTCCTCAGTTGGCTCAAAACACTCTCCAAGAGATGGGAAAACTATGGGGGGGACTTGGTCTTCCTGAACTTCAGAGCAATCCAACGCAAAATCTTCCAGTGGTACAAAACAATCTACTGACGGGGAACAGCCATGGGAGGGACAACCACATGGTCTGCATGCTTTCCAGAAATGCCACCGCTCTGACTAAAGGCAACTGGGGAACCCTCTTGCGGCTTGGGACCTGGACCTTTTTGCAGCCTTGGATGCTGCTTCCTCCAGGCCAAAGAGCAAGCAGTAGGTCTCTGTTGATGAGATCGGGGAGCACAACCAGAACCACCAGGCGTATATTGATGTGGGTCAAATTGAGTATGGTGAAAGGAAGGGGAAGTAGAGTGTTTGTTATGTTGGAGGAAGATCTGTAGATTGTTGAGAAAAGCAAGAACACAATCCACAGCAGCAGAGGGGTTTATTGACATTGTGGGAATATCCTGAGTTTAGGGGAAGGGGAAAAGGAAGAAGGGGGGTCCAGAATAGTCTTTGGGGCAGAGGGAGATTCTTGGTATTTGGGCGTCAAGAAAAAGATGGAGATTCAAAACTTCAGCGTAGCTGGTAAATGCAGGCTCATAACCTGTTGGGACACGGTATGAGGTCAGGTTAAATTACTATGGGATATGGAGCAGGTATAAGTACCCTGCTCCAGGTCCCTGTCAACCTGTGGGTGATGGTGACGCAGCCAAGTAGGCTATGGGACCTTAGGTCAAAACAGCTTCCAACCTTAATTTCATGGATTGAATTGGCTTCCAAGTCCAACATAGCATGATCATCACCCAGCCCCTGCTTGATTAAGCCAGTGGTGGTTAATTTGTCATCAATTTATTTTTTCTGATGGAATGGAAGATGGTATTCTTTCCCCAAAATGAGATATTGATGAAAATCTAATCTAGCGCAGGATGCTAGTAATGGTGGAAAAGGGGTCTCATCAAAGGCTGCATTTTTGGTATCCACTATTTTCATTTTATCTTGCTTTAAAATCCTATAGCTTTTGATTTAATTGGAATAAACTACAAAGACCCCCTGCAATGCTACTTCCTGAAATTTTGACTGTTTATATTTCTTGGGCTTGAGAGTCCACACCATGAATCCAAATTTCATTAAAATTTGAGTCCTTGGTGGCTTCTTGAAGAGGATGCTTGTGGGAAAAAACTTGCCTCTGGACAGGGAGGGAAGCCAGTTGGAAACTTCAATGGCATCCATGATTCCCTCACCCCACCACTCTGGCTGTAAAATTGCTTGAGCCAGAATGCACCAGGTCAATTCAATGACTGTTCTGTTTGCTGTTTTTGAAAACCCATTTTGTTAAGGGGAATAAGGGGGTGCAAAAAATTTCAAAATTCCCTGATTTTTAAGTTAATTTGAGAGATCCAGTTCAATAATTTACCTCCCCCATCTGTGATGAGATTTTTGATTGTAAATCCAGTCTGTTTATCAAAGAAATTCTTGAAATTGATGGAAGGATTTCTGGTGTTTTCTTTGCTCTTTAGCAATTACACACCAATAAAACCAGGAAAATGGTCTTCCAAAGTAAAGAAGTACTTCATCCTCCCATTTTTGGTTGGCAAGATTTAGATGCACAAGTTTTCATGAACTACCATCATTGGTACATTGGTAAATTTGAAAAAATATTTGGAGTTTTTTCTTGCCCATCTTTTCTCTCATGCAGACTCCACATGGGGGACTTATCCAAGCTGAAATTTTCTGGAACTGTGGCATTGATCCTGGAAAGGCTGGCATGACCATGAAGCTGATTCCACAGACTGAATTTGTTTTGAGGGTTGCTGGCAAGCAGTGCATAAAATTGGTTGATTTAAATGGGTATTTGAGACCAATGCTTGAGCTCCATTGCTTGTGTTACACAGAATTCTTGTGCTTCTTTCTATGCAGACATTTTCCTTTTCTACACTGAACAAAATAGTTCTTTTTTGCTTTATTAGTCAGCATAGTTATTACTAGTTCCTGCTGAGGTTAGGTATGTGTACACAGTTACTCAGCTCAGTTTTTCTCCCATTCTCAAGCCATAATATGGTGCTTCCTTCTTGGCTGGCTTTGAGTTATGCCCCATTTTTTCATTCAAGATACTCATTTTTTTAAAATTGAGAAAAATTCAACAGAACATTAGAGGTTAGATCCTCAAGTATGTATGGGGGATGGGAGCAGTACAAACAGACCTGGTGATCTAAGAAAGAAACAAGCACAAGGTGATAGATTGCCAATTGAGTTAAGTGGAGAATTTGGAAAATGACAGAAGAAACAAAATAAAAGATATGCGGGGGGAGGGTACCTTCAAGAACGCGGTAGAGGTTAGATAATCAAGTATGGGTGGGGGATTGGAGCAGTAAAAACGGACCTGGTGAGTTAGGAAAGAGACAGGCTTGATTTGAGGAAAGAAGGATTGGGTGGAGAGGACTTTGGGAAACTAAATAGGGATTTGATGAGTGGTGGGGTTGGTCTGGGTGAGATGTTTGGGAAGAGGAACAACATTTGAAAATACAGAAATGAAACATATTTACAAGATGTTGGCAGACACACATTGACAAGGAGGTTGAAAAAATACAACTTTGGAAAAGGCAGACAGGTGGAAAGTTGGTAGATACTACTTGCAGTTATGAAATAAGCAGGACATTCTGAAAAACTCAGGGATAGACATATATTGATGGAGATATCCTTGTCATTTCCAATATATTTCAACATTTTGGCAAGTGGTGAACCACTTCTTCTTGTTTCAAAGATGATGGCTTTCTCCTCAGTCTAACACCATTTATTTCTGTCCAAAGTTTCTGAAATTGAGGAGGCTGGTTCCAAAGCCGGGTGATTGGTGTTCATTTCTGTGGCTAATTTTTGAATTCATGTAAAATCCTCTTTGGATCTTTGCTTGTCTGAGCTCAGGGTATAGATTCCAGTACTGGTCTTTGGTGTGGCCAGAGCATGGTTTGTGTTTAAATCCCTTTAATTTACATTCATATTTCCTGGGTTCCCTTCTTTTGGTATTGAAAAGTACTGTGGTCTTTCTGAGTGGCAGAAAGTAGGTGTTTGATGCTGTGACATGGCTTGAATTGTTGATTATTCTGGATATCAGTTTTTCAGGGTTGCCAAGAAACTGCTCATTGCACCAAAGAATCTGCAATAATTTCAGTCTACTGTTGTGGTGACCAAATTGGGACACCTCAGAAAAAGGTAAAAAGAATTAGACTTTTTTTATAATTTCATCTGAATTTTATCCAAAATATATATATATATATATATATATATCCATTGTCCTCCTCATCATTCACATTTTTCTCAACTCCCTCATCAAATTTTGATCTGCCATCATCCCCACCAAATGATGGCAGTAACAAGTAATGGCCATTGTTCATTCAACCAAAAATCCTCCCCTCTTCATCCAGTCAGCCATTGGCCTTGCCAACAGCCATCAAACATTGATCCATCCCATTTCCAACAAAAGCTTGGCCCAAGCAAGCCTCTGTCAGCTCACTGGCAGCCATCAATCATCTTGATCCCCCCCTTCTTTTTTTCTTTTTTTACGGCCGTTCAACAAATACTGCTGTGGTGGTTATTTATAGACACAGAGGCAAGTAGGCTCACCACTGGAAATTTTAATTTGAAAGGCTCAGCTGTGGTTGGAAGTCCTCAGCACAATAGGCTTAGAAAAGCATGTTGATGGACTGTCTATTCCAGAGTACATTAGCGTAAGTGCAGAATGCACGGAGACAAGGGGTCTTTTGTTTGCGGCTTGCATTCTTTTTTTGTATATATAAGGAAGCTTTTATTTTTTTTGAAGAGGGGAGGAGAGTCATGGGAAGATAATTATTGGACATTATTAAAAAATATTGGAGTATTGGAGTATATCTTTATGGAAAATTATTATTAGATTCTTTTTCTTCTGTTTCTTTGGAGTGTAATAAACAGCAAGAGTTCTTGGAGTTCATATTTAGGGAAATAGTTCAATTGCGGAGCTTTTCCAGAGTCCGTCTTGTTTTTTTACTAATATTTCATTGCAAGTTAGCTTTAGTGGTTTCCAGCTTGGGTGCGGAAGCAGAGTTTGGTTAGGAATTGCAGAGGTACAGGAGTGTAACTCAAGGGCTAGTTTGCTTTCCAGAACTTGGAGTGCAATTGTTGCGGATAATTTTATATTTTTGTGTGGAATTTACCAAACACACAATCTCTTTCCACAAATTGGGGCTCTGGCCGGGAAAGTCCTTTCTCTGTTATAATACCTGGTAAAATCTGTGGAGATATACCTTCTTTTAGTATTATTATTTCTTTTGTATATAAGATTTACAGGGAAGCTCAGATCAGCAGAGCAGCTTGGAAGGTCTATTCTTAGAGGCCTTTGTCTGGGGTGGTCCAGGTCCCTTAGGTGATATGTATTTTTGGAGTTTGGATTCTTTTTCTTTAGTTATTCTTTGTCTCAGGTGCCTCAGTTTTATTTTTCTCATTCTCAGATATGGAGGGTTTCTCACTAGTGGTTTCAGAGTTTCTTTTTTGTCTCATTTGGTAGGATGGTGCGGGGAATCAAGAGGATTCCTTTCTGAGGCGGTCCAGGCATCATATTTATTTATATACAAGATTGAAGGGGCAAGTCAATAATTCAAGAGGAGGGAGAAATATATTGAAGGAAGATGGAAGGGCGGAGCTAACCACCGGCACAATGATGCTTGCAGAGGAGCTTGCAACACTCTGCAGCTGGGATCCCAACCAATTGTTGGAGGATGGCCAGTATTTGCTCATCCAATTTGCAGAGGTACTGGTCAATTTTGGCTTCCTCAATTCCTTGTCCGCCTTCTTTGTTGTTTCTTTAGATGGCCGCATGGTACGGAGAGACCAGGCAGAATTGGGTCAACCTAGAAGGGTGGGAGTCGGAGTTCTGTCAGAAGATCCAAGGAGACAGGGTCCGGATTTGCAACAAAGGACGCAGAGATCTTTGGACTGGCAATGGAGGCAAAAGTTACTCAACATGAGGCGCAGGAGCTGTGTGAAGAAGTGGAGGGGTCAGTAAAAAAAACTCATTGGTTATGAGCAGCAAATCAGAGCTAATTTCAATGACCAAGCGCAGGAGGTGTTGTGGTTTCAGCAGACGCGGTCAGGGTGGTGGACACCGGAGAAGTGGGTGATGGTGGAAGGAAGAGTGGGACATTGGGCACTGGTGGCGGGGGTATTGGAGGCATAGCTACCCAAAAAAAGATGGGGGCTTTTTCGGGCCCCCATGGTACTTGGCTGAGTCCAATTTTCATGTTTTTGTGTTTTCCCCAGGCTTGGGTAGCATCTCCCCAGGCGGCGGCAGTAGGGAAGTCTGCGCGTCAAGGAGGGGGGGATGGGTGGTCCATGGCCTCCGCAACAGGCTGCGCAGTCCAGCTCTGGAGTCCAGGCTTTTGTCTTGATTGACTTGTCATTTTCCACCATGAATTTGGCCATTGGTCTGTGGCGGCGGCATTTGCAATGGGGACTGGAGGCAGAGCAAGGAAGGGGCGGAGGGCAAGTCTGCAAGGATCCAGGGGTCAGAGCAACAAACAAGCACCTGCAGTTGCCTAGATGGCAGGCGTTGCAGGCTGGGCAACCAGAAGTTTGGATGCATTTTGTGGAGACTCCTTTGAGTTGGGTAAAGTTTAGCAAATAGCTTTCTGGCAGTCACTTGAGGGGGAATTCAGTACTACAACTATTTGATAAGATAGAGGAATACTAAGGGTGGTTTTGAATTTCCTTCCCCTCTAAGTACTATAGTAGTCTCACAACAATAAAAGAAATGAGATTGGTGGCTGATTTTCAGATATATTTGCTACTATATTAGTCTCTATCAGACCTAGGATCAATGTATTCAAGCTTGATAAGCAAGAAATGGTGGAAAAGATAGTTGAATGAGGCTATAGAAGCTGAGTAAGGGAAGAATACTTTATCTAGTCTTGTCCTTTATATATTTTATCTTGTTTTATATTGAATTTATTGGTTATCAATTGACACTCCTTTGATGATACAGGTGATGATTTGAATAAAGGTTGAAATGGTTGAGCCTATAGTTGATAACTGAGGGTGATGTAGGTGGATGATGATAGGTGATGATGATGGTTGATGATGGTCAAAGTAGGTGGTGATGATGGATGATGATGTTCAAGGTAGGTGATGATGATTGATGATGTTCAAGGTAGGGGGTGATGATGGATGATGATGTTCAAGGTAAGGTGATGATGATGGATGATGATGTTCAAGGTAGGTGATGATTATGATGGATGATGATGATGATGGATGATGATGATGATTGATGGTGATGATGATGATTGATGGTGATGATGATTGATGCTGGTCAAGGTATGTGGTGATGTTTGGTGATTTTCAAGTTATGGGGACATGGTGATGATGTTCAAAGGTATGGGGTATTGGGTAAATAATGGTGGTGGCAGATGGTCAAAAGTATGGGTTATTGGCTTGGTTCATGGCTAAAAGTATGTGTTGATGATAGTGAATGGTCCAGGGTAATGGTGGTGGTTGATGATTATGATGATGGTGATGGTGATGGTGATTGTATGGGATATGGGATTGGTGATGGTCACAGTATGGGTTATGGGATAATGGTTGAGGATGGTAAAAGTATTGGTTAAGGGTGCCTAGGAGGCATGGTGATCCCTGGAGGGGAGGATGGGGGGATCTGCCTGGGGGAGAGAGGCCCTCTATTTATAGACAATCCTGCCCTCAGGGCTGCGCCTGAGGGTCTCCCTGGTACAGTGAGTACAGTTCATGAGGCATTTTGGCTGTTCAGAGGAGGAGGCTGTGCAGGATCCACATGCATGTACACCCTTGCATGCCTTGCTGTGCTGCATTGCTACAGGTGTCCCCTGCATAGATTTCTTCTGTATAGTGGTGGTTGGTTATTTGTTTGGTTATTCATGCAGTTCCTTGCATATATTGCTGTGTGGTGATTTGTTTGGTGCTGTATTGATTGCTTCTGTAATTCATGTGCCTGCTTGCATATATTGCTGTTTGGTGATTTTTTTTGTGCTGTATTAATCTCTTCTGTACTGCATGTGCCTGCTTGCATATATTGCTGTGTACAGATCAGGTGATTTGTTTGGTGCTGTATTAATTGCTTCTGTATAGGCTGGTGATGATGTTGGGTGTTTTATGGGTTTAATTTATGTGGTATGTACTTGAAGTATTCCAGAGTATGTTCATATGCTCTTTCCTGAGCTGTGACACCTGATAGGGGTATTGGTAGTCCAGGGTTGGTTTGAGCTTGTATCTTCTAAACCATGAGAGATAAAGGGGTACTTTGGCTGGGTGACTATAGGTTATTTTTGATTTAGAATCCACCTTTGAGGTCTTTTTGATTATTGGAGCTGTCCTTATATGACAAATGTGAGTCTGATGGCTATAGGTTAGGTTTTGGAGCACCACAACTTTCTCCGCATTTTTGCGCAGTACTTGCAGGTTTCCATGGCAGGGGATTTTTGTTCTTTTGGAGTTTAAAGGGTTTTTAGGAGTTGAGGGTTGAAGGGTTTGGTGGAAGTTCTGGTGTTGTGGAGCGCAGGAATACTGGCAACAGAATTCAATTTGTGGGGGGATGTGGTGGTTATTTATAGACATGGAGGCAAGTAGGCTCACCACTGGACATTTGACTTGGAGCGGCTCAGCTGTGGTTGGAAGTCTGTAGCACAATAGGCTTAGAAAAGCGTGTTGGTGGACTGTCTATTCCAGAGTACATTAGCTAAGGGCTTGGAATTGGTGAGGCGCGCGCTTTTTGCAGGCACAATGACATGAATGGGCCATAGTTTTGCCTTTTGCGGACATCAAGCATGGTCAAACATAACTTTCCCTCTGCGGAGGTGGGTTTACTAATGCAGAAGCAAGTGATCAAAGCTAAGTGGCATGGATTAGGCCAAATATGAGATATGCACTGAGATTGCGGAGTGCTGTGTGGCAATGAACACTAAAGTTGAGGAGGCAGCATGGGCATTGTCAGGGATTTGTAGTTATGCTGCATGCAGGATCAGTAGTGATCCACTAGGAAAGATTGAAAATGATCTGTTCTTAGTTATGCATCAATACAACTCAACTGTTAGGGGGAATTGGCAACAGGATCATTGAATCTACTGCAAATCATTGGATTGGGTAAGGATTGGACTATTGGTGAGGAGGATCAGTGCAAATGCATGGAGGCAGTGGGAAAAGAGGTCTTTCATTAGCAGTTCACATTCCTTTTTTGGAGTAGCTAAGGCGGGTTAGTGCCAAATGCATGGAGACAACAGGGGTCTTTAATTTGCGGCTTGCATTCTTTTGTTTTATATATAAGGAAGCTTTTCTTTTGTTGGATGAGGGGAGGGGATTCATGGGGAGATAATTATTGGAAATTATTAACAAATATTGGAGTATTGGAGTATATCTTTACGGCAAATTATAGTTATATTCTTTTTCTTCCGTTACTTTGGAGTGTAATAACCAGCAAGAGTTCTTGGAGGTCATATTTAGGGAAATAGTTCAAGTGCGGAGCTTGTTGGGGAGTCCGTCTTGTTTATCTACTATTATTTCATCACCAGTTAGCTTTAGTGGTTTCCAGCTTGGGTGCGGAAGCGTATTTTGGTTAAGAATTGCGGAGATACAGGAGTTTAACTCAAGGGCTAGTGGGCTTTCCAGAACTTAGAGCAGGATTGTTGCAGAGAATTTTATATTTTTGCGGGGAATTTACCAAACACACAATCTCTTTCCACACCGCCAATATCAACCAACAATTGCCCCAAACTCGCCCCATCCCTGTCACCTTGTCATCCTTGGATCAATCAACTGACGGAACAGCAAGCGTTTGCTTGCAGCCCTTGGTGCCATTTCCTGCCAGCTCACAAACATCCATCATCAACTCTTTCCACAAATCATCCCATCCCAATCAATCCTCCTCCGCACCAAAAATCCTCTTGCACTGTTGCAAGCCTTGCGGCTTGCTGTTGTTGGCTCCAGTCTGGCTGTCACATCTTGGACAGACTTTTCTTGCTGCTGTGCACGGCTCATTCCATTTCCCCCCCCCCCCCCAACAACAGCTCAGCCATTGCGGCCACTCTCCTTCCTCCGCCCGCTGTTGTGACTGCTCAAGCTTGTATGACAAATTTATCTTTGGCCTCAGGGCCTACTTTTTTCCCTTGTGTATCTTTTTTTCCTTTATTTTTTTTAATCATGATCCTGTCTTTGCAAGTGTTGCTTATTATTTCATCATTTTATCCAAAAAAAAAATTGTTTTCCTGCTATCATTTGTTTCATCTCTTGTAAGTAGTCTACAGGGCCTCTTGCTCATAAAATGAGGGGCTCTCCCATGCCTTTTTCCCATCTATCATCTATCTATCCATGATCATTAATCCATCATCATTTTATCCAATCCTGATCCAAGCAAATTGTCATCTTTATCTGGGTATATCTCTGATTGCCCCTTGATCTTTGAGCCTCCATACTGAAAACTTTGATCTGTCCCGCTGTGACCATATCTGTTATCACCAACCAATAGACTTGCTGGTTGAAGAAGAATTCATTTGATTTAATTCTTGAGTGTGTTATACCACTCCTTGATCCCTTTTTCAATCATACTGGTCTTGATCATTCTTGATTTCCTTTCCAGAACCAGTCAAGCTTGACTGAGATGTTTCTTTAAGCTTGAAACCTGGAGTGTTAAACCTCCCTTTATTTCTTCAAATTTTAAATTTGCCACACTATTCTTGAGTCCCTTGATAATTTTTGCGTTATTCTTGTTTCAATCTGTTATTTCTTTGCTTCTAGAGCTTCATAGAACAAATTGCTTTGTTTTGTACAGACATCCACAGTTATCTGGTACCCTTCAAGCACTTGATTTCCAAGAGTTGAGCAGGTTCATTCAGAGCCTGGAGGTTGGTTGGGATTGAGTTGATCTTTCCTAATCTTTTGCTGACAACCAGGGTTATTAGCGTGTGGGTTTTGTTACTTACAACTGCCTTGTTCTGTTAAAATCTTAACAAACCTTAAATTATTGTTTTCAAGTCTTTTCCTGCACCATCTTGCCTCAGATATTGTTGTTCCATTGCTACCAAATATTATCAAACTCATCCCTTCCCATTGATTACTTATTCATAAGGCTCTGGATCTTGGTTCCGGTTACATTTCAATATTTTTTTAATGCTGAGGAGGGCAGCCTACAAAGCACCTTTCCCCTCCACAGAACATCCAGCGGCTCAGCACCATTTGGAGTCTTACACTTTCTGTTATGTTGGATATCACACAGCAGGCTAATATCTGAGGTGGTATAACTAGCCCTATCATTCTTAAATTTACTATAACAGATTTCATTTTAGAAAAGAAGTTGGTAATACTTTTGTCATAATTCACACCAGGGCAAAAATGGAGGCACATGCTAGCATGTGCCAACCTGTAAAAACTTTTCAACTTGGTTACAACCGGGTTGTAACTCTGTCCTAATTCAAGCAATCTATTCAAATAACTCCCTAATACGGGCACCACAACTTCTGTTGAAATAATCCAAAACCAATATGCAAGAAAATATTATTCATCCTTGAAAGGGGTTTCAATTTTAACTCAAGGCTTCTTTAAAATTGCTAATATATTTTGGTGATGTATGATCAAAAAATCAGTTTGACATAAATTATACCAATTTTTTTTATTTTTTTCATTCTTTGAAATTCATTATAAAATTTCAAGTATCTTCCCAAAAAAG